>CM024673.1:12199288-12876788 GCA_014182725.1 Eucalyptus brandiana | reverse complement strand
CACCAACTATTCCCGCTTAAATCTTGACGCCAATATTATCTGAATTTTACATCTTCAGTAATATCTCTTGACCCAGACATGTGGCAGCCAACTACTTTATCATTGAATCATGCATCTTCACTTGTAGGCCCATTGAAATTCAGCCCAAGGGCTCTTGAAAACCTTGGACATCCCTCGTTTTTATGACTGACACGGGCTAGGTACCCACACACAAGAGGGAGAGTGATTTTAATGTCAATACCCTTGTGATTAGCACGTATTAGTAAGGATAATTTTGGATGTCAACAGAGATGAAGAATCTAATAACCTATCTTAAATTTTGAAACCCATATTTTCTTTGGCCTAACAATAACCATGCTTATGTGAATTCTCTATTCCTTTATAATATCCCAATTCAATTTACATGTTTCTAATCCCGATATTTTCTAGCTTTATTTTGATATTAAATGCACATGTCAGCATCCAATGAAAGGAACGCAGATGAAAGACGCTGTGAAGAGATGAGGACAAGAAAAACCATTTCTATGGTTTGCCAATTTCTTGATATTAGTTCCTTTCCATCCTATGTCCTAATTAAAAAAAAAAAAAAAAGTCTTAAACCATTCAATGCTTTTCCATTGCAAAATTGGTCGTTGGTATTCATTAGAGAACCTGCCCCTTTTATCATTTCTTAAAGATAGGACAGATGAACTGGGCGATGCGTCATCCACACCGAAGAGAAAAAAAACTCGCATTTTCTTAGAATAGTTCTCAGGTACCAATATAACAGGTCGAGCTCGGGAACAAAACACACACAGAGCAAGAATGCACCACTTTGCACATCTCGCCATTCAAACAGAGATAACTTCCATAATAGATTCCCACCCTTGCAGCGACAAGAGGTCCACACGGCTATTGATTGAAGAGGAAAAGTAGCAACATCGTCTGTTCGAATAACAACATCGAAAGAAACAGTACGAATGAAACCACCAACCACAAGCAATTGTCTTATGCCTTTCCCCAATAATTAATTCACAATACACAATTACTGCATTGCATAACAGTCGCTGTTTTCTTTATATTATCTATACCTTCTGTTCCAAACGTGAGCGAAAGAGAAACTTCGAAGCAAAATTTAGGAGTTCCGATGCGAGGATTACCAAATAAAGCCCTAGTTCTTTCAAGAACTAATTTACTTAGAACGCAACAAACCATTTCTTACTCTCTCTTCTGCCAGTAATCAGTATCCAGAAGTATTGGATAGAGATCATTACCAGATGCAGACGAAGCGGTTCCAGTCCATGGCCCTTCAATAGACATACTCTTGGTGATATTCTCAATAACTGGCTGATGTTCGCCACCTCTAAAATGCTTTCTCATGGCCTCAATTTCCTCCTCTGTCATGATAGCGCCCTCAAAGTCTAGCACTGGAACAGCAACCTTGCCTTCAAGCATGCTAACCACAGACGACATTGGAGGCCTGAGTGCTGGAGTTGCATTAGTACACACCAGAGCTACCTTTATTAATGCCAGCGCCTCCTCTTTGTCAAAGTGAGAACCAAGCCTCCAATCAACTAGTTCAATCAAATTTCCTCTCTCCTTCAGAAAGCGTGCCTAGAAACAGAAACAAAAAGTGAAGATATTTCCCTCTCAAGCTTATCAGTTGCAAAATATGCTCTAAATACTAAAACAGGAAGAAGTATATTATGTCCCTTGATTATTACGTGACAAATGCAATTGATAAGCACCTGCTAGTTTTTCATCTTTGTTATAGGGTATAAATGAAAGAAAATCCCCAGCTCTTGTCGAGTTTTATCAGCACGAATTATTTGCCGGGGTCATTACATGAAATGAGAGACTCGTTCTTCAATGTTTTACACCATCCATTGCCTTCTACTCTCGATTCTAGTTTAGCAAGAAATACCTGAGTATGCAACCCGGGCGACAATCAGATTTCACGAGGACTAAAAATGATTGCTTACACAAAGCAAAATAAAAGGAAAAAGTATTTGGTGAAAAACAGCGAGGTGAAAGAAGAAATGGAAAATATTTTCCTCTTTTTCAATAGGAAAATGATTTCGCCTATTTTGGAAGACTTTTTTTTCCATTTATGGAAAATGTTTTTTCTGACTAGTTCATTTTCCGTGAAATGACCACCGGAAAATTTCATAAAACATTTTCCTCAAGGTTATTTTACAATGATTATATTTTCTAATGATTGCTTAATCAAAGCAAAACAAAATCTAACTAAAGGACTCAATTAGATGAATGTGAAAAAAGTTATGCCTCAATTAAAAGTATATGAATATTCTAGTCTAGACATGGTCCTGAAAACTTTATAATTCGACAGTAATTGCCAGATTCCAAAGTGGTCGAAGGACTTGTTTGGTGCTAATGGAACTTCAGGGAGTATGAATGTCAAGCATAAAAACATAAAGACTAAAACTGAACCATGCCAAATTTTAAGGAATAGAATTTTCTTCAATCCAAAAAAAGATTTTACATGAAAATTCAGTGTAGACCAACATAATAAGAAGAACTGGGTTAATTTGAAATGACAAATTGTAACACTCCAACTTGGAAGGGGGAGGTGGGAGGTTCGAATCCCCACCTTCTCAGGGGGGTTGGGGGTGGGGACGAAGTCTGAGAGTGAAAGTGAGAGTTAGAGTAGGAATAGAATAGGATTGACCCAAAAAAAAAGCAAAGATTTAAATACGGATATGATAATAATTGAAATGATAGAGTTGATTACCCAATCAAGTAGATTAAAGCATTCCTCAGTTTTCTGGGAGCTAGTGTTGCTCCGGCCACTAACAACTTCTAAAGCAACGACACCAAAACTATAGATGTCAGCTTTGTCAGTGAGGTAACCATGCATTGCATACTCCGGTGCCATATATCCGCTGCACAATAAGAAAAGCACTTGTGTTTGCAACAAGGTAACTGTCTCATATAGAACATACTTAATATTTCTAAAATTCAAAAGAAAGAGACGTTCCTAAATGTGACACTATGGTCTCAAGAGTAGATAAAAAAAAACAAGTGCATCCTAAAATTTTCTGATAGAATTTACCGAGGATATCTCAGAGAAAAAAAGACCATTGATGTTCTATTTAATTATCATGCTACATATGTGACTTTATGACATGGAAAAGAGGCAATATGACCAAAAAATGATTTTTAAATTCACTTGCAAGTGCAACATCTATGTTAATGTCATGTGAGACATATTTACTAAAACTGTGTTTTTCATACAAAGGAGCATATATAGATAATTTATAGTGAAATTTTTAACATATAGTAGTCGTTTTTGTTGATTATATTTTTTTTTGCATTAAGTTGCTCGTCAATGGGGAAACATAATAAAAACAATTAAATTACGCATCAATATTGTATTGCATTATAATTGTATCATGATAGTTTCACAAGCTTTTTGTCTTAGTGAACGCATTAGGTAGGGCACACTGAATTACGGTATGAAATGTTTATCTTGAATTGTTCTTAAAGT
Organism: Eucalyptus brandiana; assembly: GCA_014182725.1. Taxonomy (NCBI): domain Eukaryota; kingdom Viridiplantae; phylum Streptophyta; class Magnoliopsida; order Myrtales; family Myrtaceae; genus Eucalyptus; species Eucalyptus brandiana. The sequence continues at coordinate 12,873,301 of CM024673.1, read as the reverse complement.
AGTAAATGGAGCACATAGGGTATTATCAATCTTTTTGAGTAAAATCTCATGTAGGAGGATATGAACTTTCCATAAATTGTATCAGATTATCTAAGTTTGTTGAGATAATGGAAATTAGTTAATGTTATAGTTCTTTTTTTGTTGAATTATTGTTAGAGATAGTAGAATGAACTTACAGTTTTATCTTTTCCCTAACTAATCACATTCTTTTCATAAACAAGTTGACTTTTCACACATGTTAATGCAAACGTCTCAAATACGTTAACATGCTTATTTACGTTTTTTCGTGTGTATACAACGGAAACATGGGCGAATTAGCTCTATTGCGTATAATACTAAGTTGTATTCAAATTAAGATTTACATAATATCAGAGTATCATTATTTAATGGTAGAGTACGAGACATAATTAACAATTTTTCCGTAATTACCGTGAAGATTGGTGGGACAGGCATAAAGCTTTGCGGTTAAGCCCCATTTGTTGAGCACCATACTTTGGGATGATGTGAGTCAACCACAAAGCTCCTTTCAACTCACTTTTCTTAAATTAGACGGGATATCTCTACTTTATTCTTTTATGTTATCGCTGACCAACTCCTAATTAGGCTAACAGGAACATAAAGCAATAAACTTACTAAGTTCCAGCAATCCTGGTGCTAATATGTGTGTTGTCCTCTTCATCAAGCTTTGCTAAACCAAAATCTGATATTTTAGGGTTGAGATCCTTATCTAGTAAAACATTAGTAGCTTTGATGTCTCTATGCACAATCTTCAGCCTGGATTCTTCATGAAGATATGCCAAGCCCCTGGCAATACCCACACATATCTTGTGTCTTGTCCACCAATCCAACCTTAACTGAAATTCTTCAGGACCTTTAATTGTATCAGAAGACATCAAAGCTATACTTTAGTCCCATGTCATTAACTAAAACCAGAGAAGCACGGTGTGACATCAAATTACCAAATAAAGCGCGAGCAAGACTGTTATTTTCCATGTACTCGTAAACCAGCAAAAGTTGATTTCCTTCAATGCAGCATCCATATAGTTTCACAAGATGTGGATGTTGAAGAGCAGAAATCATCCCAAGCTCGATCCACAAACTCACGATTTCCTTGCCTTGATTTTGATGAAAGCCGCTTCACCGCTATAGTGGTGCCATCTCGACGAGAAGACCCCGCATATGCACTTTCGCATCGATTTATGCTTTGTGAAGATTCGATTACATTGAATGCTGCTTTCTACATGGCTTTTCTGTTGGGAATTGAGGGAAATGGGTTCACCGATTTTCCTGTATACCTTGTACACAGAACCAAAACCGCCTTCTCCGATCTTATTGGCAGCATCAAAATTGTTTGTGGCAGCTTTAATCTGTCGCAAGGTAAATGAACCAATTTGCAATGCTAGACCCTTCAAATCTGCACCATGGTTTGGAACTTCTCAGAATTTGGAGGAGTCAACAGCTATAGTATGTAACCTACTATCTAACAAAAAGGAGCAATTCCTTCTCGATGTACCAAAAACATTATTATCACAGAATATCTTAGCATCTTGAAATTTATTTTCTAAGAAACTCTGGTATTGGTTCAGTATGTACTTAAAAAAGAAAAAAAAAAAGTGTTTTCAGGGTACTTAGTAGTGGCGGAAAAGAAAACTCATAAAGAAAGCCCACTTTGGAAACATAACACGGTTGAATGTTTCGATGTCTCATATATGTGAAGCAGGCATTTGTTTTCAATGTCTTGAAACATAGATTCAGTATATATATGGTCAATCGTGCCCCCAAGAAGACCCCACGCATGCGCGCGCGCACTCACTCACTAGGAAATCTACTGTCCTCTTCCTACAAACTATCTATCCCTTCATTTCTCGGATTTCCATTTAAAAGTTTTGTGAGCCAAATGGATCTATGACCCTTCAGCTGTATCATGGCTTAATAATAACTGATTTTCTTTATGCGTCAAATCAAATCTCCAATGGAATGCACAAATGTCATGCATCAACAGTTTTACAGGGGAACTGTGTAACCTAGTTGCAAAGATTAATGATGCATTGAGATTACCTGTTCCCCCACCGAAAAGGTAAGAAGAAGAGTCATGCACCAACAGTTTGACAGACAATCGTGTGATCTAGCTGATATATAAAAGATGCAATGTGATTACCCCCCTCCCCCACCAGAATAGGGAAGGGGGACAATGTATTCAGAGTGCATAACATTCTCATATTTCTTGACATATTTATATGAACTAAATGACAGAGACTCCAGGTAAGCAACTACCTTCTGCCATTTTATCTTCACGTCCTAGACATCCTCTCCACCAAAGGATGCCCAGGATAAGAAAAACTACAAAAACTATAGCAGCCACAATCCCGACCACTGTACCAGCAGATATTATGGCCGACTCTCGTGGGATTTCAAAATCTGCAGTGAAGAAAGAACAAGATATGTTTACCCAAAACTGTTCAAGTGAATGGGGTAAGCACACGTGCGGAAATATATCGGTAGCTTCTTGGTGAACACAGAAACCTACAGATGGGACAAAGCACTAATTGAGAATCGGGAGGACATGAGAACCGCCGTAACACTCCACGAAAACTATCGATTAATGAGCACAGAAGATATCATCTTTGGAACATTTAATACTAAATACAAAGGGAACAGGAAAAAGAAATAGAAATATATTCTTCATTCTCAAGGCTGTACTATATAATACAGGCGCAATGGTCATTGATCCATAGCAGAAAAGTGAACGAGGCTGTTGTTTCGTAGTCTGAATAGAAGGATTAAAGATAAACACAGAAAACATGCTCAGATAGAAAGAAAACAAAGCAAACCATAGCCAATTTTTGCCTCTTAAGAGAAGAATGATAAATCCTAGCCAGCTACATTGGAAATTTATCTGAACAACTGTAACAGATGCCTGAATACAGATGCCTGAATCTAAGAGTGGACATTTGCAACCAAACCAACTAACTGAATAGCCTATCGATGACTTCTGGTGCAAGAAAAAATATGGGTATTTTTCCTAATATGAATATGAGTAACTTTCGCAATAGAGAAGCACCAAGTGAAACATGGAAGTGTCTATCTGCATACCAGGATAGACGGAGATAGCAGATACAAGAGGACCATAGACTCCTCGGTCGGGTATAGCATAGGTTCCTTTCCCACCCAATAGAAGCGTATCTCCAGTGCCCTCGGTCACCATGGTAGTAAAATTTCTTATGACCGCCTTTCCAACTCCACCTGCTTCAATCTCAATATTGAAATCTTCCCACACCAATTTCCCCTGAGATAATATTTAATCTGATTCAACTTGAGTGTCTTTACACAGAACAAGGTGAAACATTCAGCCTCAACAGACTGGACCAATTGTGCAAAAATCATGATTTGCAAATACGAGATATTTAGATAAAAAAATCCAATCATAACATGTTAAACGCTTTATATGCTTTACATCTAAGAACCAGCACTACATGATGCCCAAAATTTACCTGTATATGAACATTAAAAGCTCGCCTTCCAAGGCTTGTATAATTTTTGTTGCCTGTGAACATTATCTCCGCAAAATGAAGGCTTACATTGTAGGTCCCATTCATCAGACAAAAACCATAATAAGTTAGAGAGATAGGAGAAAGCCGTGCATTCATGTAAAGTTGCGCATTATCCATGGATAGTTTGGATTTATTGCTGACTATATATGTATCTGAATCGGTTCCATCATCAAGGAAGTGGCCAGTGCTACTGTAGGCCCAGTAATGTTCAGTCAGGAAGGATTTTGAAGCTGAAGGCGGCTCTTTATCCTCAGTGTATGTGATGTCCCCTACTGTTACCTCACTCCCACCGCAATTTATGAAGAGGTTATACTGATCTGGATGGAGTAATGAAACAGCCACAAACAGAAAAATCAAGTCTTCTTTCTGTTAATAGGGAGTAGACTTTCCAGACACACTGAGCAATCTAGCATTCCCTTATTAAAAGATCACATAGAAACTCCCAAGTTTATGAAAAAGACATTATTTCATGGAGGCGGCTTTTAAAATATCTAGAGTAATTATGCATTAGGCATCAAATAATGATACCAATAGCCCAGAGGAGAGTTTTGATGAGAAAATAGACAGAGTACAACGCAATATTAGGATCTGATGATAATGATAGGATATACAGCAGATCAACTTACTTCCTGGACATTGCTGACTTTTCAAACATGAGGCAAGCCCACTTGTGGCAGGATATGAGGTTCTGAGCAAGTCAACAAAGATTTTAATGTTACAATCATCGTCATTCTGAATGAAGTTCCATGCTACATACATAAACAATTAAAATGCAGGTCCTTGGAAATTCTTGGTGAAACATTTAATCATAAACATACGCATTGTCAACCGCCAAGCTTGCAAACAAGTTGCTGCAGAAAAAGACAAAATCAATATTCAGTAGATAAATAGAAATCTCGTATGCATGCAGTATTATAGGTTAATCATAATCGTACATTTAAGGGGATCCCTGATTTAGAGTTAAGGAAGTAATACATACACATCTCGTTCTTGACACTCTGAGCCTCCAACAGTGAAGTTGTTGTATGATAGGTCACTACACAGAGAAATAGTCAACCGTTTCCAAAATATAATCAATTTGAAGAATACACAGAAAGTCATTCCATCACATGATTATTGTGTCCAAAAATGCAGACCAGTTGCAAAATATGGACAGGTAAGGCAAGTCGAAAGGCAAAAACATCACAAGGTGCTGAAAGTAATTAAAAGGAGAAAGACTAGTTGGAGTCAATGGAGACTTTAGAACTAGTTGGAGTGCATAAATACATTTTTACCCAGTAACGGTAGAAGGCAAAGACCCAAAGATAGAACTGTGATTCAAACGACCACAAAGTTGGATCTTCTTATTAGAAAATATCCAGACCACCATTCAAATGTTTAAACTACCTCATAAGAGCTTCATTCTTATGCCCATAAGGTAATATCAACTTTCTCCAAGGCATGCTCATTTTGCCTGGGGAGTTTCTCAGATACACAAACCCATAAACATTATCATCAGTAAGAAATAGCCCAAGCAACTAATCATACCATGAGGGTGATGTGTTAGACAAACTTTCAAAGAGGATTTAGGGGAAGTAAAGATTTTCCAAGTGTTATTTTTATCATTCCAGAGGCTTGAAAAAGATCTGAACTGGGAAGGGCCTATTTGTACGGGGGAAAGTGGGGCTAACCTGGCACTTCCAAGAAAATCTGCTTTCTGTTCTTTCATGCATACAATACAATTCAGCCTCTTGTCTTACATATTACATTCCAATTAACAGATCCCAACAAGGAAAAAAGGTACTTGTGATGTTTCCTTTTAAGTCCATCAGCTACAAACCATAAAGATTCAAGATGGGAATGCCTAATTGGTTACCACAGTACAAGATTAGCCAGATAGAGCTAGAAGCAAATTTGGAATTAAACAAGACATTTTTCTTCAGGTAGCGAAGCTTACACAAATTTTGCTTTCTGCGGGATCCAACCGGGACTCCTCCAGGTCAATTGGTTTCCGGTCGATAGCTAAACAGATTATTTGACTGAGTCAGTTCCTCGTGTACTTTACGCACTCAAACTGAAAAACTATAGAGCCTCAAAAATGCATTAGTTAGCAGATTAAAACATTTAATCTTTATGTAGAGAAAAGTTAATACGTATTATTCAATAAACATTAATATATATACATCAAAAATAAACCCTAAAAGTGGTAAAGACTAATTTACCCTTCTTACTCCTAACACTCCCCCTCAAGCCGGAGCATAAATATTAATCATGCCCACTTGTTACAAATATGTTCTATCCTCCCATTACCCAAGGACTTAGTAAAGATGTCTCGCAAGTTGTTCACTTTGGTTCGAACATGACTGGGAAGAATTACTCCATTCTGCAACTTCTCTCGGATAAAATGACAATCAACCTCAATGTGTTTTGTTCTCTCATGAAACACGGGGTTGGAAGCTATATGCACAGCAGCTTTATTATCGCACCACAGAGTCATGGGTACTAAATCTTTAAAGCCTAACTCGAGTCAATAACCGTCGAATCCACACTAATTCACACGTCACTTGTGCCATGGCTCTATATTCGACTCAAAGACTAGAGCGGGCAACAACACTTTGTTTCTTACTTTTCCATGATACCGATTTCCTCCGACTAAGGTACAATATCCAAGTAGTTGATCTTCTATCATCCGGAGACCCACCCAATCAAATCGACGAAAAACCTTCAACTTTGTTATGACCATGGTTTTGGTAGAGAATTCCTTTTCCCGGAGCTTTCTTCAAATACCTCAATATCCGAATAACGCATCCCGAGTGAGATGTACGAGGGGAAGACAAAAATTGGCTTACTACACTGACCGGAAAAGCAATGTCTGGTCGAGTAACTGTAAGATAATTCAGCTTACCTACCAGTCTTCTATATCTCTCAGGATTATTAAGAATTTCTCCTCCATCAGCAACTAATTTAACCCCTTGTTCCATGGGTGAATCAAGAGGCTTTGATCCCAACATACCCGTCTCGGTGAGCAAATCCAATACATATTTTCGCCGTGACGAACAACACCTTTTTGTGATTGTGCCACTTCGATTCCTAGGAAATATTTCAATTTTCCTAAATCCTTAGTTTGAAACTGTTGCTTTGAAGATAGGCTTTTAGCTCGCTATACCAACCAAGTCATCTCCCGTGATGATAATATCATCAACATACACAATCAAGAATAATTTGCCTCCCCTCGATTGTTTATAAAAGAAAGAATGATCATTTCCACATCTTGATAGCCCAAAAGACAATACAACCTCGAAAAATCTTCCAAACCATGCTCGTGGAGATTGTTTCAAACCATATAAAGATCTTTTTAATTTGCAAACTAGTCCGAGACTCCCCGAGCAACAAACCCCGGAGGTTGCTCCATATAAACTTCCTCATGAAGAGTGCCATTCAAGAAAGCATTCTTAACATCAAGCTGAAATAAAGGCCAATTATACGTTGCGGCAAGAGAGATCGAATACGAATGTAAGTAAGTTTGGCAACGGGAGAAAATGTGTCTAGATAGTCAACCCCATACACCTGAGCATACCCTTTTGCAACAAGTCTTGCTTTTAAACGAGCAAGAGAACCATCGGGGTTAACTTTTACAGCATACACCCATCGACAACCAATAGCAGTTTTGCCTAGAGGAAGTGGTACTAAGTCCCAAGTTTTATTAATCTCAAGAGCCTCGTAATTCTTCTTCCATTGCTGTCCTCCAACCAGAATTTTGTAATGCCTCGGGATGACTTGGGGATAGGATATTGTTCAACAAAGAGTTAAAAAGGCTTGAAAAGTAGGAGACACGAAGAGTGAGAAATAAAATTTGCAATAGAATGTTGAGTACAAGTACGTGTACCTTTGCGATGAGCAATAGGAAGATCAAGATCGAGATACAAGAGGAGGGACAGCTAATGGCGGATCCGGAGCCAAGTCGACGTAGTAGTGACATGAGGAGCGGGGGAGCAAAGTAGTAACATCACGATGACGTCGTGTATAAACCTGGAGAGGAGGTGGTTTCTCTCGTAGATACTTGGGGAAACATTGGGAATAGTAGACCGAATGATGGTCACATACAAGTTTTCATCTAATTCAGACACATCAATTGGAACATTATGATAAGGAGTGGATTCAAAAAATGAAACATCAGCTGTTACAAAATATTTTTTCAGTAATGGAGAATAACAGCGATATCCCTTTTGAGTGCGGGAATAACCCATAAACATACACTTGAGTGCCTTGGGATCAAGTTTTGATACTCCGGGTCGATGATCACGAACAAAACAGACACAACCAAAGATACGGGGTGGTAAGACAAACAGTGGTTCACTAGGAAGCAAGGTGGAAAAAAGAATACCACCTTGCAGAATAGAAGAAGGCATGTGATTAATAAGATAACATGCGGTTAGAACAAAGACGTAATTCCAAAAGGTTTTCGGTACCTTCATCTCAAATAACATGGATCTAGTTACTTCCAATAAATGCCTATTCTTCCGTTCAAAGCAATACCATTCTCTTTGGGGTATCGGGACAGGAAGATTCATGGATCATACCATGTTGAGTCATAAAATCGAAAAGGATGTGGAAAAATACTCCTTAGCATTATCGAACGCGAACTTTAACACGAATGCCAAATTGAGTATAAATTTCAGATATAAATGCACGAAAAATAGAAAATAATTCTGAACGATCTTTCATTAAATATAACCAAGTAACTCTGGAATAGTCATCGACAAAAGTAACAAAATATCTGAAACCCGAATTGGAAACCACACGACATGGACCCCAAATATCTGAATGAACTAATAAAAAAGGAGATGTTGATCGTTTAATGACTCTAGGTGTGTAACTAACACGATGTAATTTGCCAAGTTGGCACAACTCGCACTCTAGACTAGAAGGAGATTGAAAACTAGAATCCAACTTTTGAAGACTATGTAGAGAAGGATGACCAATACGACAATGGATTTGATGTGGGGACGCAACACTTGTGCAAGCAACTGAAGAAGCATCTTCAAGTACATACAGTCCCCCTTCCTCACGTCCTCTACCAATCGTCTTCTTCGTAGCCAGATCCTGGAAGACACAAGAATCAGGATAAAAAGTTACTGAACACTGAAAGTTTTTGGTTAACTTACTAACAGACATTAGGTTAAATGGAAATTGTGGAAGATAAAGCACTGAGGACAAAGGTAATGAAGGACTTGGGTTAACTGTGCCAATTCCCCTAACATGTGTAGGTGACCCATTGGCTAGAGTAACTATGGATGAAGATGGAGAAAAAGAGGAAAATATACCTGAAAGACCTGACATGTGATCAGAAGCCCCTGAATCAATGATCCAAGGACGAGAAGTAGCCGAAAGACATGCAGTAGCATTACCTGTCTGAGCCAAAGTAGCAGTAGAAGAAACAGGCTGTGAGATTTGAGACTGTGTGTACCGAGCATATTCCTCACCAGACATAACCACCACCTTGTCTTCAGATGACTGTAGAGTAGGGTCAATATTAGACGCCGTATTAGCAAACTGGTGCTGCTGCCCTGGTCTCCCATGTAGCTTGTAGCAAAATTTTTGAATATGACCAGGTTTGCCACAGTAATGACAAACTCGTGTATTTCCCGAATTATCAGTAGATATATGGAATTGTCCATAAGGATGCTGATTACCTTGACCTCTCCCTATTCCAATGCCTCGGCCTCCTCCTCGGACACCACGCCCACTATACCCGCCACGGGTTCCTCCATCACTCCTATTACCACTACCGCCCGAGTCCGGGACACAAGGGCTGAACTCCCCACCATAGATGTAGTATCCTGAGAGGACTCACGAGATACTCGAAGAACTCGAGCAAATGTATCCGTGAGTGATGCTATATTCTCTCCTCCAAGAATCTGAGACCTAACATTTTCACATTCAGAACCAAGACATCCTAAGAATCCCATTACAGCCAATTGTTCCCTTTGACGTTGCATTTGTTGAACATCAGCTGTAATAGGGAGAACAGCATTCAACTCCTCATACAATCTCTTAAAGTCTGCAAAGCACTGAGTAATAGAGCGCCCCTTTCTTTCAAATCGATAAAACTCCTGTGATAGCTCATAAATCCGTGACAAATTATCTTGGCCAGAATACAGCACATTCAAATACTCCCATAGTTCTCTGACTGTATCAATATGAGTTACCATGTCAACTATATTACTCTCCATAGAATTCAGCATTTGACCAAGAATACGTGCATCAACACCATCCCAAGTTACATCATCTCTAGGCTTAAACTCAGTTAAGTGTCTATGTTGATTCCTGCCCGTCAAAGTAAGCTTCACAATTTTCTTCCATTGGTGGAAGTTAGCACTACCTGCGAGCTTCTTATCAGTAATTCGATTAGATGAAGAGGAAATCACCTCACTCATCACAGTATTATTCCTCTCATCGCCCATTTTCCAAATAAGAATAAATAAACTCTGACCTTAGCTTCCGTCAAACAATTCAGCCTCAACAATTCAATAACTCAATATTACCACTATCAAATATAGTGACAAAAGCTACCACACAACTTTCAAATTATCAAATAAATAACTGCACTATACCCAAGCAGCAACTTGCTTCATTAATCAGCCAAATCAGCAACTAAATCAGCCAACCCAAGCAGCAACTTGCTTCATTAACCAGCCAAATCAGCCAAATCAACAACTTTAAAGCAAATTCTAACCCACAAAATCATCCTATTGCACTCTGTCGCTACTGCAACTTGTCTTCTTTCTCTCTCTAGGGTTTTCCCTCTTCTTCACCGACCCAGATCAGCAAAAGGAGGAAGTTCGTAGCTGATGGAGTGTTCTTCGCACTCACGTACAAGAAGCGGGACAGCTACAAGTCGCTCGAGCAAGCCGTGCAGGCAGCGTGAGCGGCGCGAGCCGAGGGAGCCGCGCGACAGAGCCCCGCGAGCGAGCCGCGCGAGCCACGCGGGCGAGCCGCGCGAGCGAGCTCCGAGCAAGCCACGCAGCGAGCCGCGTGAGCGAGCCCCGTGAGCAAGCCGCGCGAGTGAGCCGGGCGAGCAACGCGAGTGAGCTTCGCGAGGGAGAAGCTCTCTTCCGGTGAACGGTGGTGGTGAGCCGACGGCGGTCCGGCGAGGCGACGGCGGTCCGGCGAGTCGACGGCGGCGGGCGGCTGCTCCGTCGTCTAGGGTTAAACCCTAAGCTCTGATACCATGTAGAGAAAAGTTAATACGTATTATTCAATAAACATTAATATATATACATCAAAAATAAACCCTAAAAGTGGTAAAGACTAATTTACCCTTCTTACTCCTAACACTTTAGAAGTGTAGAAAAAAATCAGTTAACTCATGATATCAATATAGAGCTATTGGCGGGAGAAGAAAGACAAAGGAAATCAGTGACAGAGGAAAAACTTGATCCTTGCAAAACTTGGAGTGCATGGGTTACCAAAATACTAGTACACAAAGTTGAACATAATGAAGAATACTATCAACCTCGCTTATTAACTATTTCCTCGCTATAATGTTCTTTTACTTATAAGACATAATGAGGGAAGATGTGCCAATGTCAAACAGTCAATTGTTGGGCAGAAAGATGAAAAGATTGTGCCGTTGTTAAACAGTCCAAGAAGCTTAGGACTACAATTTCTCATCATTTTCAAGACTAGGGATAAGACATCAAGGTCCTATCTGCAGACCTTCTAAATACCACGTAAGAACTGCACTCACCAAACATTCTAGGGCCATTGTTGTGGAAAGAACCAAATAGAGAGACTAAGGACTTTGCTATGTTAAATCTCCCATACATCATAAAACAGGCGCACAGGACATGCATTAAGTACATACACATTTAACTGCCAAATACTTGAGTAACATTGATCCATTTAACCTCTTCCAGCATAAACAAGTAACTCAATTGGTACTTGTCAATCATGCTCAATAAGCAACAGAATATCATTGATTTATGTCTGCTCCCAGACTAGAGTCCAACAAAAAAAAATTAGTTGACAATAATCATAAATTCATAACCCAAATCATAGTAGAATTTGGATGGTGAAATAATAAGCTTTCAGAGACGAGGATTTTAAGGCTTATAAACTATATTGCCGTCTAAGTTCTATTGATAGCTCAACTACTTTACAGCAAGAGATGTCTACAGCTTGGCCACAGAAACTAATAGAGATTTTAGATTATTGTACAAAATAGGAAAAAGAAGCTTAGGTTCAGCATCAAAGTACTTACATATATTCAACTTCCCAGAGGCTGCTAAACGAAGGAGGGATTTCGCCCCTCAGTTTGTTGAAGCTGAGGTCTCTGCAAAACAATTGAATGGAAAGGAGAGATATAATGAGAAGATAGTTTTAACTCACACTGGACACTCTTTGAGTATACTTTGGAGGAGTGTACAAACACAGGCTACATCAATGAACCTACAGGTCCAACTCAGAAGTTTAGACATATAGGTCAACTGCCTGGTGCCTATGCTTTCTACTAGACATTCGTTTCCAGAGGCATTCATCGCAAAAAATCCAAGTTCATCGAGTTGGTCGCACGCTGTTAATATACAAAAATTCTGCTGTAAATCAAATTTACAACATGTTCAATATGCATCCCTTGGAATGCAATATATTATAGTTCAACTGGGGGATACCATTTATCTAATAAGACCAAAACTAAAGCAAATCATAATGTACTGAACAGATTTCCTTCATAACATATTAGTCATGAATAAATGGATGACAACTAAATACTAGGGTGATTGGAAAGTAGAATATGATCATGAGTGAATAAAAAATAAAATATAAAGTGAGGATTTGAAAAAAAAAGTAAAAAAAAAAAAAAGGAAAGCATGACTCTGCAGTCCAGTATAATTATCGATGGAGAAAGTACAACCTGGTTGAACCTAGAGAAAAGGAAATGGACTATATGATAAGCCAAAGCGGAACCACGGAAATTCGGTTATTTAAAATGTCAGAAAACAAAAAATAAGCGTTGCTGGCTGACAATGACAGAACGGCAAAAAAATGTTTTTAAATGTAGCATTTACAAAATCTTACAGAGGTGAAAAGAGACTTGACTTGTATAGCGATGCACTTGAAGCCATTCTCCCTTTTGAACCAAGAACGTTATGGCTGACAACTATAGGACAGTCAAGCATGATAATCTACTTAGATATTATGGGGCTGAGATTTGAGAATGTAAACCACTAGAAGGAAAGTTTCCAGACAATCAACCACTAAAAGCCTCCATTCTGCATCAATGCTCTGAAGAAGTTAAGAAAACAAATCAAAGCAAAAGTAAATTAGATGAAATGGGCACCCCAACCAAAGTAAATAAGCCTCCATTCTTGCGGTTTCTATTCCCAGCGAAATGAAAACAAAGAGAGAAAAGGTCCATACACTTCTGTGCGAAACTGTATATTCTACAGCAGAGGCCACAATCACCAGAAACTTAAATGCCACATCACGATTCACATTTCAGCATTGTCAACAGAAAAGACCAAAACACCATTGAAGTTAGTAAGGGAATGTCAAGCCATCTTAAATGGGTTCTTTAACTGCAATCAATGGTCAACCATAAACTAGTATATATCACTCATCAAGGGTAAAATTATCTATTCTGCTTGGAATAGGAAAGGGGAAAGTCATTTTCCACTCACAATATTTTTAAGGGCGTCATTTCTGCTAGATAACGAGGTAGCTCTCCTATGAGATTGCAGCTCCTCAGAATCCTATAAGGAAAAAGCACTGATATTGTCACATTGCCAAGACAATTTGGCTCTCTTGCACTAAGTAAACTATTTGAGAAGGAGCAGTGCTCTCACAATGTCATAATATTTGTACAATTAAGTCGTGGAACTCGGGACTTGGGTCCATCGAGGTCACTTATTCTCCTGCATATCAAAATCAAATAGGGAACTCTGTTAGATTGACACCATATTAAAGAAAGGAGAGATCAGATCAAAATGCCAAACTTCCAAACTGACAAGTCGGACAATTTCTCCAAAAGTGCGATCCCGGAGGGTATTGGCCCTTGCAATCCACTTCCTTGAATAACCCTGATGATACAATTCATAGATTGAATTGTCTTTGGGGTATATCTATATAGACCAACTTAAAAGGAGAAGAAGCATTAAGCCTTACAGCATATCGAGATTTGTCAAGTTCTGAATAAAATCAGGAATCTTTCCAGTGAACTGGTTATCACTAAGTCGCCTACAGAGCGTTCAACAACAAGATTCATATGAAAAAGAAAGAATAGGAGAATCTAACTATTAGCAGAGTTTGAGGAAACAGGAAACTAACAACTGCTGCAATGTAGTCAATTTAGCAAATGTTTTAGGCAGCTCCCCAGTGAAATTGTTTGACGTAAGGTGCCTGGAACAAGAAAATACCAATGGTATCACATTGTTTAATTGAACATGAATGCTAATCTCTCAACAGGTTACTACAATGGAAAAAAAAAAATTCCCTTCCCAGATACAAAATCATCAGTGAATAAGAACTCGGCGAATGATGCGGAAATATGCATTGAGAGACTCACAGTTGATGTAGCTGGGACAAGTTCCCGAGCTCTGGAGGAACAGCTCCAAAAAGCTGATTGATCTCGACAACTCTGAGCAAGAGAGAGTTGATATCTCCAACATCAATCAAATTTAACACAGCGAAGAGGCCAAACACGAGCGGCCGGATGAGTGATCACTTACAATTTCCAAATTGTGGATATGTTCCCCAGCTCCTTCGGGATTGGACCAGTCAACCGGTTTCCAAGCAGAGAACTGCACCCACATCATCGCGTTTCTCCAATCAATAGAAGACACACTCGCATCTCTATGTTTGTGTGCCGTAGTGTGTGCATGTGTGTGCGTCAGAGAGAGAGAGAGAGAGGACATACATGTTGACCAACTTCGTAGAGCCCCATTCTTTAGGAATTGTGCCGCTTAGGTAGTTGCGTGTGACATCACTGTTTACAGAGAGAGATGAAGACGACGATGACCACAAAGAACAAGAAGAGGATTGATGATAATGCAGAAAGGGAGAATAGAGAGGCTTACAAGTTTTGGAGGTAAGGCAATCTGAACAGTCGAGGTGGAAGAGTACCGGGAAGAGACTGCCTCTTGAGAACTCTGTTTTCACAATGACGAAATGATTTTGGAAAACGGCTATGTACATCTACATACCAATTGATTCAAAATGGAAATAGCATCGGAATTTGAAAAGTACCCCCAAATTCGGAGTTAGAGAAAATATGCTAATTATCACTTTAATTGTCAGTCATACTTCATTAGCTTAACGTTCATACAAATCACTAGATATATTATCTATTATATCAGAGAATTGTCTAAATCTTAATAATTTTGATATGATTAGAATTAAATGTTAAGCACATAACATATGATTATATATAAAAAAATAATTTTATTATAATTATCACTATAGTATCCAATCATCAAATGTAATACCCCATATATATTCAAGATATTACAATTTTAACATATACATTTTTATCTATTATTAAAAAGTTAATTTATGAGTATGATTTAGATTTAATAAAGTAATATGTGATTCTATTAAAAATAGATATAATTTATTACATGATTAATAATATGATAAAAAATAATAATTACAAAAAAGTTGAGCATCAATTAATTTACTTAGTGATTAACATCATTATATTATGAATAATATAATATTAGATTTTGAAAATTTAGATAATCATACATAGTGAACAACTGATATTATGTTATTTATTACATAATAAATAATTTAAATATGATAAGATCATTTATTTACCTGTTATTTGATGCCCAAAGTATGTTTAATTTTTATTTCATATTCATGTAAATTACTTTGATATTCCAGTAATTTTTTTAATAGTAACAAAACTCAATAATGACATACAATATTTCTTAAAAATATAGTAAATAAAATAGTTCCATTAGACTATTTAACCTTTTTTCGTTTATAATACAATCGGGATAACACTCATGTTTCGATCATATCATAACGACATGAATTTTCTAGGCATCCTATTAAGAAAAATGACAGTATAAACATATTCGTATCCCGAATTGAAATTCTAAGGTTCGAACATAATGGGGTTAGGACCAACCCAGATAAAGTGGGTTGGGAACAGAAATAAACGATATGATTGCTTGAGGATTTTTCTTTAGCCAACTACATTATTTCCCCAATCTTACACTTTATTTATAGTCTTCCTCTTGCATAATCTAAAACTATTATTTGAATAAATGTGTAAGAAAGACGATAAGATTTTATTTATTGAATATAAACATAGTTGGGTAATATTGTCTCTTGAGATTTGTCTAATGAGGTTTTCCTTTCAAATATTCGTTCTTACTTAACTTTAAACATCCATTCAGCCAAAAAAAAAATCTCTAAAAAAATGTGGTCGGTACACCTCGGATAGTTTTCGTTTTTGTGGTTCGATATCCTACCCGTTTTCAATTTCAACATAATTAGTTTCCTTGATTGCAAGCTTTAATCTAAGCCGAGGCAATAGATATAAGTGTTTTTATAAATAAAATTGAGAGAGCTATTACATTGAAGTAGTAAAACCAAAGAATTGACTCTATCATGCATGACATGTATTATTTAGTGGAGAGAAATAAAAAATTACAAACGCATAAATCGATATTATGAAGAGAAAAATTGACTATCCCTTTCAATACAATGCAAAACAGATTGATGCTATGTGAAACAATATTTTAAAATCGTATAAATATAGAATAGACTATACTATGCACAATATGTAATGTAATATAGAATATATATACAATTGTTAACATGAATCAACACTATAACGTAGAGAGTAAAATTACTTTGATCTCATTTAACACTATATGAAGCAAAATACAAGATTAGAGTTAAAATGACCAATAGTCTATGACAAATTCATTTTTATCGAAACATGACATATATGGAATTGGGATAAGTTTAATAAAAGTGCTAAATTTTTTCAAATTGATGTAATCAAATACTTCTGTTAATTCCATATAATGTGGCTAAAGAAAATCTTAAAACACGTGGTACTGATGTGGTGCCCATTAAGTGCTGCACTGTAAAACAAATATAATTTATTAAGAAAAAACGAAAAAAAAAAAAAAAAGGTATCAACTTAAACAAAAATGAAAAACAAGCTTGGCCATGGTTGCTCGATCGGTTTCAAGAAATGAAACCAGACATGTCATAAATTTGATTTTTCTAATAAGATTTCTTTTGTTATGTATTTGAAACTGAGTTGCTGAGGTTGATTACTTCCTAAGGATGATAATACGCGTAAACAGTGAAGAAGGCCTTCATGACGTTAGAAACGGAGAGAGCGAGAACTTGGTGATCGTGGTCAAGTTGGACGAAAGTCAAGCAGCCGCTTAGCTTAATAAAACTTTTACTGTTTTCTTTTCAGGTAAATCATTGTTGAATTGAAAGCTTGACAAGAAGTCTTGACATGGTGGAAATTACGAGTGAGCAATGGGTGCGTTTGGTTGGACATTTGAGGAAAGTCATTGGAAAAATGCAAAGGATTTTAGGTTGAAGGGACTTTTCATAATGTAAATTATTTTTGTTAAATTACAATTTAAAAGTCCATTGTGAAGTACCTTTAAGCAAAATTGTGTTTGGAGGAATTATATTACAAAGGACTTTTGTGATAAAAAAAATTATCAAAAGAAAAATTAAAAAAATTAATCAGCAAGGGCAGGTGGCCGCCGACAATCAAAATATGTCGCCAGCGGCCAACATATGACTCACAGCCTCGGAGACAACTAGGGAGGGCCGCCCGGGGTTGAGCAACCCCTGAAGACCACTGGCAAGGGCCGCTCGGGGTCGGGCAACACTCGGCGAGGGCTGTCTGGGGTCGCACGACCCCTGGCGAGGGTCGCCAAATCTAGGGCAGCGAGGTCATTGGAGGACCACACTACCCTTGGATCTGGGTTGCGGTGAGGTCGCGCGACCTCCAGCGACCGCCGTGACCCAAATCTGGGGCGGTGAGGTCGTAGGAGGACCTTGTCACCCCCAGATCTAGGTCGCGGTGGGGTCTTGCCATGACCCACGGCAATCGCCGCGACTCAGACAAGGCAGCAATCACGCCACTCCCTGGCGATGGTCAGCTGGGCCACCATGACCATGCCAAGCCGTCGACGGCCGCTCACAGCTTTGAGCAACACATCGGCCAATCTCAACGGTGAAGAAGATGAACAATACAATGAAGAGGGCAAAACCGGAAAAATCAAGAGTAAGCGAGGATAGTTTTGGAAGAAAAATTTTAAAAATGAACAGTGCCTCTTGTATGCCAAGAAAGTTGAAAGCCCAAGGCACCCTCACACCTACCTTGGGCTTTCAGCCTTGAGAATGCCAACTTTGGCCTAATTGAAATTTCAAAATTATTCCCAAACACCCAATATTTAGCCTAAGGATTCTCGGAAGCCCAAAGACCTTTTGCAAAGCCAATTCCAAACACACCCCACGTCCCTTTTACTCTTTTTCTTCCCATCTCATTTTTATGTTTTTCCATCCAAAACGAAAAAGAGAAATACTTATGCGACTATCCTTAATCCACCATAAGATTAACCAGTATGTTTTGAATCACAAAATAATAATAATAATAATAATAATAATAATAATAATAATAATAATAATAATAATAATAAATAAATAAATAAATAAATAAATAAATAAATAGAAATGATTGTGGAGTCAATTCTTTTAATAATTTATGAACTATAACATGCCGTTATTTTCACAATAGCATAATGATTGCTATTTGCAAGCACAACTTATTTGTATGAATAGATTTAACTTATGATCCTTGAATTTATGGAAAAGTGTTAAAAAGTCATAGACCTATCCAATTAGTCATAAATCTTTTAATGGTGTCAATTTAATCTTGAAATTTAGTCTTAAACGTCCTAACTTATGTCAATTCGGTCTTTTCGATTAATTTTAACCAGATATTACTGACGTGGATGGTGGTCAGCTTGCGTGGTACCACCAATGCTTATACGGACAATTTTTAACAATATTTTAATAATATTTTGATTATTTTTTCTTTTTTCCTTTTTTTTTTTTTTCATTTCTTCTTCTTCCTTTTACCGAGGGCAAGCACCAATAAGGGTCAGCCTCGTCGAATCTAGCCCGAGCAAGGACTCCCCTTGTCAAGCGTCGCCCAAGGGAAGGTAATGCTCGGCAAGGTCACCCGGGCTTAGGCGAGGGCAAAGGCGACGCCCAACAAGGCCGCCTTGGTCTGGGTGAGGACCAGTCTTGCTAGATTTGGCAAAGGGAGCTCAACAGGGTTCGCCCTCACCATTGCCGGTGGATGGCCGGTGGTTGATCACTGGCGAAAGAAAGAAGAGGAAAGGAGAGAAAAATAATAATAATAATAAATATATATAATAATTATTAAAATATTATTAAAAATTATCCACGTTAGTATCAGTGATATCATGTAAGTTGGCTAGCATCAACATCAGCAATATCCGGTCAAAATTAACTTGAAGAACTAAATTGGCAAAACATGTAGAACTGAATTCGTACTCGTTAAAAAAAAATTAAAGACTAAATTGGCACATTTAAAAGGTTTAAGACTAAGTTAGTATCAGTCAAAAGATTTATGACTAAATTGGCACTGGTCAAAAGATTTAGGGCTAAATTAGCATCAATACAATATGTTTAAAACTTTACACTTTTCCCTTAAATTTAAATCGCTTTTGCAATTGAAAAGCTAAACTTTGATTTCAATGCCCTTATCCAGTGAATATCCATTTTCTTGTACTCAATACACTTTCGACCCAGAAATTGGCCAATTTGTTTTTTCAATGAAATACTAAAATTGTTCACAACGTCAACTAGTTGACTCAATAAAGAGATAAAAGAATTGGTGCGCAATCGCATGATTGATATCAAAGTCTAGCTAGGAAGCTATGCTCGTAAAGTACATCAACTTGTTCAACCTAAGAAAAATACATTAACTTGAGGTTTTTCCTGCTTATTTATCTGGGAGAAGAAAGAGAGAGAGAGAGAGTTACATGCTAATGACATGGCAAACAGTGGTGTTGTCAGCATCGATGACACTCCTACATTTGCAGGTGACAGCGTCTGTAGTGTTATAAGGCGATTTGACATCACCCCATCCACCAATTGTATTGCATGGATCTACATTGAAATCCCAGTTCGTTTTCCCTAAGGTCTTTGCTATTTCTCTCAATGCATCCACTGAAAGAGAAAAGAGCCAACAAGTCAAAGGAACAGTATCTAATGCAGAGTAAGCACAAACGAGGCCAAACTCGCGTGTACTTGAGTTTAAATATAATATATATGTATAGCATCTTTCTTTACTTGTGAAAGAAAGCACAGACAACAGACAGATAAAACTCGTATCCATGCGAGCCAAAAACAAGAGGACAAAAAGGAACAATACGATGAAAGCAATACAAGATCGGTGTTTATTTTGTTCACCTTCGTCGTCAGGCAGAAAAGTGGCGGCACCAGCTAAGTTAATGGCGCACAGAAGGACAAACCCATAGAAGAGGGATTGAACCGTGAAGAGATTCGCCACCATCTCAGTCTCAAGTTCAACCCACAGAGAGACAGAGAGACACAGAGAGAGACAGGGAGGGAGGGAGGGAGGGAGAGATCTCACTCTCTTTAACCAGAGTCTGGGATTGCAAAACTTGGCTAACCAAGAGAGAGATTATTGTTAAGAATGTGTGGTTTAACTTCACGGCATGCCTGTATAAAAAAGGGAGAGTGGACAAAGGCTCACAGTGTTCGTCTATAAGTGGTCAAGATTGAGTGGTTGGAACAAAGACACATTTAGTTGTGAATTCCAACGGCTGAAATTGAGAGAATAAGTCAAGTCTTCCTTAGGATTGATGTTCATCATGTACCTAGCAAAAAATCTTTCTATTCTTATCATTCTTTTCCTCTTGCATTGGTTCTTCCAATGACAATAGTCTTTTCAATGGCTCTAATTTTGCTAGGATCACGGCTCAGCAGCTTTAGGTTATTATTCAGTTTATCCATGGTGGAGTCCATATTGAACTTCACTGGGTGATCAACTTGTTCTGACAACAATTACATTCACTTCCTCCGAAAGATCTTTCTTCTTTCCCTCTTTCCATTTACTTCAGTTGTAACCAATTATTCTTTTAATAGTTCAGGGGTATGAATGCGGAAATCCGATTATGTGAAGGCCAATGAAACACCTTGTAAACTCTATGAATTGGTTAAGTTCAATCATTTAGCCACAAGTCCACAATTTACTTATTTCATGCAATTGGCCGCAAGTCCACAATTTACTTCTTTCGTGGTCAAAGTCCAACGTCCCACTGAACTCTAAAAAACGGAAATAAAATCGACCACGACTCGTAAAAGAAAGTTCCCGTTTTTTGTATTGCACTATTCCGAACTTGCCCGGGAAGTCCAAATTTCGGACTGTCCTTTTCTATTTTCTTTGCTCACCAATTTGATATCAAAGCAAAATGGGATATATCCAATTGGGAATATTCAAACCTCTGCAATTAACAATCAACGTTGGATCGGTTTTGTCTAGTGGGCTTAAACTTGAGACATAATTTTAACAGTCTTCCAAAATTTAGCAGTTTAATATATTCAGCAAATAAGAATGAACCCAAGTCCTTGTTTCCTGGATTTCCCAACTAAATGGTACATCTGAGGGGAGCACTAAGTATGCAGATCAGTGATTATTTTGTACATAGTCGTCGTTGAAAAAGGCTGAAATTTTCCAATTGCGATATAGTCAAGAGCATGTTCTAGATTTGGTCGAAAATGAACCCGAGCGAGGGGCTTTTGTTACTTTGACGACTGATACTAACATTTGCTTTGACCCAACATGGCTCTTTTATCTCCGTTCCATGTTAGACAAATAGACACCAAGCCCAGAAAGACCACGGCTCATCAAATAAAGTTTAGACTTAGATCAAATAATAATGGTTCTAAGACGATTGAGACGATTTTTGAGCCTATTTGGGACAATTTAGGAAATGTCCCGAGTGCGGTAAGGAATATATAGCATCCCAATGGAATACTTGGACACTCCACAAACGTCCCAAAGATGGGACATTGGCATGGGATGTTAGGAAAAATGTAAGAGTCCATCAACGAAGACACAAACCTTTAAATTTGATATCAAGTGAAATTTAATACTACTGCTGATTATTTTAAAAGCTTAAACTGTTTGATGAGTCAGTGATTTATTATTTAAATATTTTAATAGTTGCGAACATCGGTTTTGAACCTCATAAACAACCCATTGCACATATGATATCCATGTATAAAGGATATGAAGAGCCGACTAATTTGAAGGAATGATTGCCTTCAATAGGATACATGTATCTAATTCACCTCCCTGATGCACCAAGCTTGCTTCATCCGTCAAGTGAACAGCAATACTAGTCAAGAATCCCAAAGGAAAATCTTTTTCTTATATGACTAAAAACCAAACTTGCTTCTCAAATCGAAAAGGTGATTCAGATTCAATCATCGGCCGTGTCTCATACAAGAAAACTTCCTTCCATGACTAAATCATTTTGAGTCTATCAAATCAGCACAAGAAGGATATGTAGTGCGTCCCTTTGTACTCCAACCAGATAGATTAGCATAAGCAAGAAAATCATTGACCATCCGGTGAAGAGTCGCTTGCAATCTGAAACTTTGTTTCATGGAGGCATCAAACACATCAACCTCCTCCCACAGTAACTCCATCGTCCTCTATCAATGGTCGAAGATAAGTAGCAATGTCATTATCCTATCCCTTTTTCTCACCGCAAATGACCATTTTTGCTAGAATCACGGCTCAGCAGCTTTAGGTTATTATACAGTTTATCCATAGTGGAGTCCATACTCCATGACTCTTGGAAACTCCATTAGGTGATTAACTTATTCGGACAACAATTAGATTCACTTCCTCGAAAAGATCTCTTTTCTTTCCCTCTTTCTATTTACTTTAATTGTAACCAATTATTTCTTTCAATAGTTTAGGGGTACGGATGCGGAAATATGATTATGTGGAGGCCAACAAAACACCCTTTAAACTCTATGAATGGGTTAAGTTTAGTCATTTAGCATGTGCAGGTTTTCCAAGATAGACCTGTTAAACGAATAGCTCGAGTCGAAAATAAGCCGACTCAAATATACCCATTTAACTAGTTTTGACTAATTTCTATAAAATGTAAATCTAGTAATTCATACCTAACTTGACTTATATTACTAAAACACTTTGACTGCATT
Source organism: Eucalyptus brandiana (assembly GCA_014182725.1). NCBI lineage: Eukaryota > Viridiplantae > Streptophyta > Magnoliopsida > Myrtales > Myrtaceae > Eucalyptus > Eucalyptus brandiana. The sequence goes on along the minus strand of CM024673.1, from coordinate 12,850,484 downwards.
TGGTCGTCCAAATTTCTAATCAAGATAGGACCGATAAGATATGAAATCTATGTGATTTTTGCTATATCATATCAACTGTTTAATGATTGTAATAATAACGTCGGATATATTCACATCATATCTATATTGTTTGGTATAAATGCCTATATGAATCACAAATCTTACAAAAGAAGATAGTAAAAATCTCTCAAAATACTCTTTTCTATTTTATTTTTATCTTCTTTTTTATTTTATTTTCCTCTCTTTTTCATTAATTTTTTTTATTTCTTTCTTCCCCTTTCATCATTCTCTAATAAAATTTTATTAAATAAAAAATTGTACTAATATACCTAAATTACTAAAACACCTAAAATATGTAATAAATATATATATATATATGTATATATTGAATGTATATCATAAGATAGAATTAAATTCAAATATATAAATAAAAATAAGATTAAATTAAAAAATACATTTTTATTTTTTTATTTTGAATTTCTTATATTATAATTCAAATATTATTATATTAAAATATAATTTTAATTTATTAATATAAGAATTTTGTTATTTGAGAAAAAAAGTTTTCTATAATGGATATCGAAATCATATCCATCTTTATCCCACCTTTTCCACAAAGGCATAATTTTATCCTAGGTCTATATTCTCTTTATATCCAACTTTATCTATCTTGAGCAAGCACTAAATGTAGGATATGATAAATTTTATCATATCCTAAATTTTATACTAACCACCAAACGCAACCTTTTATATTTAGCCCAATTTAGGAAACTCATACAATGAGTGAGCATGAAATTGTGCGAGGGCAAGAGATAATGAAGAGAGTAATAAAGATGGGTTGGATTTAAGTAAGTTCTAGATTCATTTATGACTTATTTAACACTCATATTATGTTTAGACTCATTTATGATCCATTTATTGAATATAACGACCCTACTCATCATATATGGATTAAAAAATTGGTTTATGACCTATTTTAACAAATTCAATCCTAGATCATAGCTTGTGTGCAATTGATAGTGTCATTTATGTTGACTCTAAATATTGAAAAAAAATTATCTTGTCAAACTTGATACACAAAAAAAAGTCCCAGCAGATGGATGGAATAATAATCCTAAGTATTTCCTTGAACAATAATTGAGTTGTACGGTCGGGGAATCCGAAACAATCCTAAGTACTTCCTTGAACAATAATTCAGTTGTATGGTCGGGGAATCCGAAACAATTTCCATCATAGTCTGTCCCATTCATTAATGGTTGTTTGGACATTAGCAAATCTAAGCCTGTATTGATGTTGACAAGGAATATATTCGAAACAGGTTAATCCAAGTGAACTAGACAAGTCTCTTAATTGAGCTGCTCATAAAAGCTCTTTAACGTGTCCAAATATTACTCAAAAGTAATACCAGAAAAATTATATATGTAGATCAGACACGGGTGGAGATGCACATATCCATGCACAACTTTGTTGTTTTTTTTATTTTTTCAGCTTCTAAAACGTCAAAATAATTCTTTTACTGTCCCAGACCGTGTGCAGTTAGAGATTTGGGAAAAGTTAAAATAAAAACCATTCCGAAAATATTCCAATAAACTCTTTTTTCTCTAGATGATGCGGTCTACAGAATTGATTACAAAAAAAAAAAAAAAAAAAAAGGATTTTTCACACATCACTTTAGCATGTCATTCCTTTTCATAAATCAATTTTTGTTGCGAAAGCAAACGATCAAATAATATAGCATATAGAATAAGAAAATGACTCTCATACTAGATTTACATAATTTCGTCATAGTGATCTACGTCCATGGAAAAAACAGTAATGAATTATACTATAGATTAAGCAATATAATAGAGATTACAACCATATTCAAATCATTTAAACACTCTTAATGTTTCTCAAGCCCTAATTATAGACAACAATTCATGCAATATTTAGCCCCACAAATTATTGTGAAATAATTTCGCAATCTCATGAAGAAATAAACAAATCTTAAACTCATAATATTTAATTGGCTTGAACGCTACTACTTTTTAAATATAATTCACGAAAAAATTTACAGAAATAATTCACGCCAAGCGCTGGCTTAGAAATGGCGCTTCAAGAGTTCTTTCTCGACCCAGACGGCACGAAGGCCTGCTGCACTCTTCATCAACCACGGCACATCAGGATTCCTCCGTCCGAATATTTATATGCATATAAATGTGAGCCCCTTCTTCTTTGCCGACTTCCAGTAGGATTTAATTTCCTTTTTCCTTCTCTCATGCAATTGGCCATGAGTCCACAATTTACTTCTTTCATGGTCAAAGTCCAACGTCCCACTGAACTCTAAAAAATGGAAATAAAATCGACGCGACTCGTAAAAGAAAGTTCCCGTATTTTGCATTGCAGTATTCCGAACTTGCAGGAGAAGTCCAAATTTCGGACTGTCCTTTTCTATTTTCTTTGCTCACCAATTTGATATCAAAGCAAAATAAGATATATCCAATTCGGAATATTCAAAACCCCACAATTAACGTCGGATCTTGAGACATAATTTCAACAGTTTTACTAAATTTAGCATGTTTAGTTTATTCAGCAAATAAGAATGAACCCAAGTCCTTATTTCCTGGATTTTCCAACTGAACGGCACATCTGAGGGGAGCACTAAGCATGCAGATCAGTGATTATTTTGTACACAGTCATCATCGAAAAAGGCTGAAATATTCCAATTGCAACATAGTCAAGAGCATGTTCTAGATTTGGTCGAATATGAACCCAAGCGGGAGGGGGGTGTGTTGGTGGGGTTTGCTACTTTGACGACTGATATTCATATTTGCTTTGATCCAACATGGCTCTTTTATCTCCGTTCCTTGTAGATATATAGACACCAAGCCCAGAAAAACCACGGCACGCCAAATAAAGTTTAGACTGAGATCAAATAATAATGGTTCCAAGACGATTGAGACAATTTTCGAGCCTCTTGGGACGGTTTAGGAAATGTCCCCAGCACGGTAGGGCTATACACCATCCCAATGGAATACTTGGATGCTCCACAAACGTCCCAAAGATGGCGGGTGTGTATAGGACGTTAGGAAACATGTAAGAGTCCATCAACGAAGGTACGGACCTCTACTTCTGATACCATATAAGATTTGGTGGGATTATTGTCGATTGTTCTAAAAGTTTAAAGTATTAGATAAATGTGTTATTTATTAGTTGAATATTCTAACATTTGCAAACATCAGACTTGAACCTCATTAACAACCCTTTAGACATATGATATCCATGTATAAAGGATATGAAGAGACCACTAAATCGAGAGAATGATTGCCGTCAATAAGATGCATGTATATAATTGCCCTAGTGCACCAAGCTTGCTTCATTGGTCAAGTGAATCGTAATGATAGTGAAGAATCTGTGAGGAAAATCTTTTTCCTATATGGCTAAGAGCCAAGCTTGCTTCTCAAAACAAAAAGGGTGACTCAGATTCAATCATTGCCTGTGTCTCATATAAGAAAACTTCCTTCCATGACTAAACCACTGTGAGTCTTTCAAATCAACACAAAAAGGATACGCAGTTAATGCCTTTGTACTCCAACAAGATAAATTAGCATAAGCAGGAAAATCATTGATTATCTGGTGAAGAGTCGCTCACAATCTAAAACTTTGTTTTGTGGAGGCATTAGGTGCATCAACCTCCTTCCATAGTGACTTCTTCGTCCTCTACCAATGGCAGAAGATAAGTATCAGTGTTGTTACCATGTCCCCTTTTCTCACCGCAAATGACCATCTTTGCATTTTTTTAAAATTTTATTATTTTTTTTCCTTTTCTTTTCTTTTTTGCTTGTGATTGCTATTAGCAATGATCGACAACCGACATCGCCCATAGGCAAGAACCGCGCTCGTCAGCCACAAGTGAGAGTCAGCCTGTAAGAGCTGTGATGCCCTCACCCAGAGCGAAAATGGCGTTGACGAAAAAGAAAGAAATGAAATGAAGGAAAAGGAAAGGAAAAAAAGGAAAATTTCATAAAATTAAAAAAAATGCAAAAAAAAAAAAGTCTTCATCAGCAATTTCAAGCTAAAATTAGCTAAAAGAACTATATTAGAAAAGTATTAAAATGTTTAGGATTGTACTGATCGAATTTAAAACTTTATGATAAAATTAACTATAACATGCGATTGATTTATTAAAAATTTGGACAACTATCCCTTACAAAAGTTGTCTCGTCAAAGTAGCTACACAAAAAGAAAATTCATACATGTTGGAATTTGAAAGTTACTGACGGTGACATTACAATAGCCCCACATGACTCATTCAGATAATAACAAAGTCATGCGGTGGTGGAATATTCTGCACCTTAGTCTATCCCATTCATTAGTGGTTGCTTTATACATTAGCATATCTAAGTCTCTATCGATGTAAAAAGTGTATCACCCATTCAAGTTCAAATATATGCTAAATACATTACTCCAAGTCAAACTTACATCGCTCTTACTTGAGTTGCTCATAAAAGTTGTCTAACTAGTCAGGGAATAATAATAATGACCTGAATATTAACGCCAAAAAAATTACATATGCAGATCAAATGCGTGTTGAAATACAAATAAAATTCATATTCCCAAATTATGAATAGATTATATGGTAATTTATGTTTAAAAACACGTTTTTATTACGAAAGTTTGAACTATTTAGAATTAAACAAAAAGTCAAACTGTGTCGATCATTGGAAATCTGAAGAAAGTTTAAATAAAAATCACTCTGAGTGAGAGGGGTTTTTTACCTGACAGCAGATACATTTCTTTGCTCTGGACTCACATTGCCTCTTTGATCTCCGAGCTCCTCGCACGACGCCATGCAAAAGACTTGTCAACAAATGCAATTAAATTCAACATGCAAGTTTAGGTGACTTTTGAAAGTTCCATATTAACTTAAACGGTGGATTCTAACACGGCTACGTGTGTATGGGACGTTAGAAAACATGTAACAGTCCATCAATGAAGCCACAGATCTCTAATCCTGATATTATGTCGGATTTTGTGAGGCTACTACCAACTATTTTAAAAATTCAAACCATTAAATGAATACGCAATTTATTATTTAAATATACTAACAATTGCGAACATCGGACCTGAACCTCATTAACAACCCATTACATATATGGTATCCAAGTATAAAGAATATGAAGAGACCACTAAAGGGAATGATTGCCTTCAATAGGATACGTATATATTTGCCCCAGTGCACTAAGCTTGCTTCATTGGTCAAGTGAATTGTAATGATAGTAAAGAATCTGAGAGGAAAATCTTTTTCCCATATGACTAAGAACCAAGCTTTCTTTTCAAATTAAAAAGGGTGATTTAGATTCAATCATTGCCTATGGTTGACATAAGAAAACTTCTTTCCATGACTAAACCACTTTGAGTCTTTCAAATCGGCACAAAAAGGATATGCAGTGCATGCCCTTGTACTCCAACCAAATAAATTAGCATAAGCAGAAAAATCATTGACTGTCCGGTGAAGAGTCACTCACAATTTGAAACTTTGTTTGGTGGAGGCATCAAGCATATCAACCTCCTCCCACAATGACTTCTTCGTCCTCTACCAATGGTGGAAGATAAGTATCGGTGTCGTTACCTTGTCCCTTTTTCTCACCGTAAATGACCATCTTTGCATTTTTTTTTTTCCCTTTTCTTTCCTTTTTTGCTTATGATTGGTCTCGGCAATGATTGGCAACCGACATCGGCCATAGGCAAGGGCCACGCTTGCCAGCCACAAGCGAGGGTTGGCCTATAAGGGTCGTGATGCCCTTGCCCAAATTTGAGCGAAAACGGCGACAAGGGAAAAAATAAATAAATGAGGGAAAAGGAAAGGAAAAAAAATTTCATAAAATTTAAAAAAAAAAACTGCAAAAAAAAAATCTACATAAGCAATTTCAGGTTAAAATTAGCCAAAAGAACTATAAATTAAAATTATTAAAAAAATTAGGATTGTACTAACCAAATTAAAAAATTTATAATTGAATTAACTATAACATGCAATTGATTTATTATTATTTTTTTTGTTGACCATTGAACCACCGTACAGCCAACAGCTGGTGGCGTAAACTAGGGGGAGCACTAGCGCAGGGGCCCACCTCCCACGGTACTCCATTTTAGTCGCGCAATGAGGATGCGGAGTTTCGAACCCCTCCCCTCCCAAATGAGGGGGCTGGGCACGAACCAGCACGTCCACCACAGTGTAGGTTATTGATTTATTAATTTTTGGACAACTATCCCTTAGAAAAGCTATCTCGTCAAGGTGGTTACACAAAAAGAAAATTCATTCGTGTTGGAATTTGAAAGTCATGTTATGAGAACCCCACAGGACTCATTCAAATAATAATAGAGTTTGGTGGAATAGTTTGACGATAACGTTATGAGAACCCCACAAGACTCATTCAGATAATAATAGAGTTTGGTGGAATAGTCTACACCTTAGTCTATCCCATTCATTAATGGTTGCTTTGTACTTTAGCATATCTAAGTCTCTATCAATGTAGAAAAGTGTGTCACCCATTCAAATTCGAATATATACGAAATAAATTACTCCAAGTCAAATTTAGTCGCTCTTACTTGAGTTGGTCATGAAAAATTGTACTTGAGTTGGTCATGAAAAATTGTCTAACTTGTCAGGGAAAAATAATAATAATGACATGAATGTTAACGCCAAAAAAATTACATATGCAGATCAAACGCTTGTTGAGATACAAATAAAATTCATATTACCAAATTATGAATAGATTATATGGTAATTTATGTTTAAAAACAAGTTTTTTTATTATGAAAGTTTGAAGTGTTTAAAATTATTTTTTTTTTAAAAAAGTCAAACTGTGTCGATCATTGAAAATCTGAAAAAAGTTAAAATAAAAATCACTTCGAGCGAAAGGGGTTTTTTACTTGACAGCAGATACATTTCTTTACTTTGCACTCACATGGCCTCTTTTATCTCCGAGCTCCTCGCACGACGCCATGCAAAAGACTTGTCAACAAATGCAATTAAATTCAACATGCAAGTGTAGGTGACTTTTGAAAGTTCCATATTAACTTAAACGTTGATTCTAACACGGCGACGTGTGTATGGGACGGTAGAAAACATGTGAGAGTCCATCATTGAAGCCATGGAGCTTTAATTCTGATACTATGTGAGATTTGATGAGATTACTACCAACTAATCTAAAAGTTTAAACTGTTAAATGAATGCGCAATTTATTTTTTAGATATTCTAATAGTCCCAAACATCAAACTTGAACATTATATACAAGATATGAAGAGACCGCTAAATCGAGGGAATGATTGCCTCCAATAAGATAAATGTATCTAATTGCCCTAGTGCACCAAGCTTGCTTTATCGATCAAGTGAATCGTAATGATAGTGAAGAATTCGAGAGGAAAATCTTTTTCTTATATGACTAAGAACCAAGCTTGCTTCTCAAATTGGAAAGGATGATTCAGATTCACTCCTCGCCTATATCTCATATAAGAAAACTTCCTTCCATGACTAAACCATTTTGAGTCTATCAATTTAGCACAAGAAGGATACGCAGTGCGTCACTTTGTATTCCAACCAAATAAATTAGCATAAGGAGGAAAATCATTGACCAAATAAATTAGCAGTACATCCCTTTGCTTGTGACCGATCTAGGCAGTGGTTGGCAACTGACATCGGCCACAAGTAGGGGCCATGCTCACCAGCCACAAGCAAGGCTTTGCTTCTAAGGGCCATGATGGCTTCACCCTGATCTAGGCAAGCATGGCCTTGGCAAGTGATCGGCCATGAGCAAAAAGCAAAAAAAAAAAAAAAAAAAAAAAAAAGGAAAATACATAAAATTTTAAAAATGCAAAAAAAACAAAAAAAAAGCATCAACCTCGAGTCTCGACAATTTCAAGCCAAAAATCATAAAATTTAATTGATATATTAAGTATTTATTAAAATGTTTAAAATTAGATTAAACAAATTGAAAACTTTAATATTGAATTGATTATATTGTATGATTGATTTATGAATTGTTTGACAACTATCGCTTAAAAAAGCTAGCTTGTCAAAGTGGTTACGTAAAAAGAAAATTTATACATCTTCGAATATCACTGTCGGTGATGGTACAATAGCTCCACAAGTTGTACGATGGTGGAACATTTTGCACCTTAACACATCCCATTCATGAATGACTACATGTATATTAACATATCTAAATCTCTATCAATGTAGACAAGTGTATCACCCATTAAAATAGGAATATATGTGAAATACATTACTCCAAATCAAAACTTACATCGCTCTTTTTTTTTGGTCGAAACATTGCTCTTACTTGAATCGTTTCACCAACTCCCTGCTCTTCGGATACTCCCAAATTGCCTACATTTCAAAGACTAGTTCAAGAAATTTTTCGACATCAGAAGGATATATTCTTTCCTGGCAAACCAAGTAGAATCGGTTTTTTCAGAACTTGTTGAATTCATGTTTACAATCTCACTCTAAGGGTTAATATTATGAGAAATCCAAAATTGGTGCACCTACGATAAATTTATTCTAAATTGATTTTTTGACCACAAAAAATTTTGACTACCAAAAACCCTAAATTAGTACACTTGTGACAAATTTACCTACAAAATAATTTTTCAACCATGAAAAACTCTAAATTGGTAAAACTATCATAAATAGGGGTGAGCATGGTTCCATGGTAGAATCTAGAACCTGTGAACTACACTAGTGGGAACCTGTAGATTCTAGGTTCCAAGATATATAGGTTGGCTCCAAGTTCCAAAAAATGAGGAACTTGTTTCAACGGGTAGGTTCTAAGTCTTTGATTGTAAGAACCTGGATCTTGAAACCTGTAATCTATAACTTAAAATAAGTTTTATTGTTTTTGTTAGTCCATATCTTCATGTGATCCCGTGATATTCCATATAGTTCGATAATGAATGTATAATCTAGAAGCACCAGTCGGAGTTTTCATTTATGACTAAGAATTTTACTTTATTAATGTCCATATTTTTCCTGTCTCTAAATATAAGTTATTGTCAGTAAATTGTAATAGTAAGTGATGGTCATTAAAGGTTTTAATTTACTGTAATCATTCAATTGATAAAATAGGTGGAACCTAAATTGACCTTGGCAAGGTAGGTTCTATGTTCTATAATATGTAGGGAAGGTTTTAAGTTCAAAAAAATGAAGAACCTATTCAAATAGGTAGGTTCCAGTGGAACCTATATGAAACCCGAAATCGCTCATCTCTAGTCAACAATAAAGTCTAGTGAATTTTGTTCCATTTCAATGTAGATCTTTGTTTCATTTCTTCTCTTTTATCTAGTTGAATTCCTTTCCAAAATTTCATTTCCTCTATTAATAATTTTGTTTGTCTTATATTCTCTTTGATGAATGACAAGCTTGTTCATTTTTTTTGCGTTTATTTTCGTTTTGTTTAACTAAAAAGGAAATAATAATAATAATTTTTTTTAAAGAATAACTTATTAGACTCTGAAACCCACCTTGGAACCTATAATAGAGTAAGTTCTAGGTTCCATATTTCAACAGATAAGTTTCAGGCTCAAAAAAATAAGGAACTTATATCCAAGGATAGGTTACAGGTTCCAAGTGGAACATGTAAGAAACTTGGAACCGCTCACCCTTAGTCACAAATTTGTCTCGAACTAATTCTTTTAGTACAAAAAAAAATCCCAAACTAATACACTTATGATAATTTTAGACTCCATTAACTTTCGTCAAATTTAATCGTTCAATTTGTTGATCTCGATGTTGCGACCTACATTTTCCGTCTGGAGGAGAAAAGATATAAGTTTAGGGGTATAGCATAAAAAGTGAGCCTATAGCCCTCCTTTAGACACATGCTTTCCAAAACCTATATCCCACATGACGTTGGCATATTCAAATTAATGCTATAGGAAATTTTTAATAAGGAGTCATTACTAACCTATTAAAGGTCCGCTAGAAACCAAGTAAGGTATGTAAGTATATATCATTTTTTACGTAATTAGAGAATCTAGGACCGGGAACTTGCTTACACTAACTGATCAACTAGTATTCTTTCGATACCTGATCTTGTTCAAAAACAAACAATCTAGATTAATTTTAAACCCATTTACTAACATATGAGGTAATCATAAAGGCGCGTTATCATTAAAATAACACTTAGTTACTAAAGGAAGCATTAAATAAAGTACAAGAGAAAACAAGCATCTAACACTAAGAGATAAATACATGCCAATCTTAACTAGGCTAAAGGGAAGCTATAACTGTCATATGAAAGTACGCAATCCAAAGCATTTGTCTCCAAGGAGAATTGAAACCCTAAGGTAGAACTCTAAAAGCTTAGTCAACTTCGAGCACAATCTTTGATCAAAAGGCTCCTACTTTTTAAGAGGAACTTGCCCCCAAAAAAAAAAAAAAAAAAAAAAATTACGCTTTTTCTTCTTTTTTTTTTTTTAATTCGGGATTTTTTATTTTTTAATACAATTTTTTTATATATTTTTTTAAAATCCAAAAATGGGATCCGGGCAGCCTGCGGCTGGTCTTCGGGCTGGGCCATGGGTTGAGATGGGACTCACCGTCTAGGCTAAAGGGCACAATTGAGCTGATCCTCAAGCCCACTCCAATTCTACCCTTTCTAAGCCCAATTCGAAAAAACTCCAAATTAAGCCCACTCTTCCACTAATGCTACACCAAGGCCATGCTCAAGCCCTCTTAGCTTTCATGACTATTTCAGCCCAAGGTTTAAAAAGCCTAAATTAGCCTAAAGTCCACTATGCCTAACTAAGCCACAGAACTCACTAGGGGTGAGCAGCGGTCTAGGGTCGACCCTGGACCGACCTCCTGACTGACCCCCAACCCCGCCTGGGCCCCTGGTCCTGTTCCCAAGGGGACCCAGGTCGGTTCTTGGTCCCGAAATTCCGGGGCACCAACACCGCGGGTTGGTCCCTGGCCCCAGAGTTTTGGTCGGTCCAACCCCTGACCAACCCCGTATATTATATTATATTATTTATAATTCTTTTATATATTCAAACTTAAGTAAAATGTCTATTATATTATATTATATTGACATGTTCTATCAATAGCACTAATAGTAATTTCAATTTAAAACTTTTGTTGAGTATTAATTATGTGTCGTTTGTTTTATTTTCAGATGTTTAGAAGTTCAAGTGAATTAACAATATGTGAAGTTATATATTCATGGTTTATATTAAGTATTTTGAACTTTTTATGGTTTAATTGTATTTTACTAATGAATTTCACCTGCACTTTGCTTTTCAATTTGTGTCAAATGGTAGAAGTTTTTGAAGAGTAGAGTAGTACTACAGATTGCTATGGTGATTTGCTAGTCAAGTGATGTGAAGCTAATTTTTTGGTTGAGTGGACTCTACATGATCAAATGCTAGTCAAGTAGTGTTAAACTCATTTTTTTGGTTGAGTGGACTTTACATGATCAAATGCAGGAAAACGCTTTTGCATATGATGTTATGAATATTAAAGATAGATGATTACAAGAACTTTCCATCTTGTCTCATATCTCAATGAACGGTTAGCGGGTATGAAATTTCTATTATTGTGTCATCTTAAATTTGCTAAATATGTATTGGTATTTATAGTTTAGTTGCATAATGCCGCATTATCGATGGATGTGTAATTTGAATTTGTGGATTTGTTTTTTTAAGGAGTATAAAAATTAAGACAAAAAAAATTATTGATCGGTCCCGGTTGACCAGGCCGGACCGAACCCATCGGGCTCGGTCCGGCCCTTTGGCCCCCAAGCTCAATAGGGTCGGTCCTCGGTCCCTAAAATTGAGGGACCAACACTGTTGTATGGGTTGGTCCCTAGGGTTAGGGGTGGCGCCAACCCGGACCATGCTCACCCCTAGAACTCACTACTCTTGACCACCCCCACACGATTTCTCATTCCCCAGATTCCAACTTCTGCTCCCCAACGTCGTCTTCTTCGAGCACGCCCAGGACGCCCGAAGATTTGCTTACTGATTCAATACCATTACAACTCCAGCCGTGACATTATGTTTTGCAGTGAATCGATATAAGCTCGCTCCCTCCACCATTGGCCACCACGTTCGATCATCATTGCCGGGTCACGGCGACTCTAGCCGCGGCCACCGAACGCCAATGCCCAAACCACCAAACCGAGGCCTCCGTGGACAGCCACGACGGGCGGCCACTGACCGCGGCTCCGGCAACACCCTCGACACTCTCGTCCACGCCGTCGTTCCTCAGGCGACCACATCAACACCTGCCGTAAGTTACCTCCTCCGACCAACAACAAACGCAGACCAAAAGCCAAGAAAACCAATGCAAATCTAGTTCAGGCATTCCGTAGAACACATTGGGTTAGTCAACTGAGAGGGAAGCCACAGAGCAATGCAAAGACCAAGAACGGCCGAGCACAGAACCGAGGGGCCGGGACTCGCACGAACTAGATGATGACGAAGCCTGGTCCGGCGATCCCGAAATGGGGCAAAACGGGGCAGGAGCAGGGGGTCGGCTGAGGGTCCATACCCAGCTCAGGGGCAGCGAACGTCGGGTGAGCTCGATAGATCGGACGTAGTCCGATCGCTTCGCACGCCTCCGAACCGGGATCCTCGGGAAATTGACAAAACCGAGACAAATAAGAAAAGAAACGCGCCGAGACGTACGGCCAGGGTCGGCGGCGGAGGTCCAGGCGCGGGGGCTACCGGAGAAGGGCCCTTCACTCACGACCCTCACTCTTCGCTCTCTGGTCCTCGCTCTCTCGGTTGCTCTCCCTCTCTCACTCTGTCTGGAGCCCCCTTAAAAATCCCCAAACCAGCCCCCTTTAACTCCTCGAGAGGGCGCGCAGGGCCTCGTCCTTTGCCGATGTAACAGGTCGAGCTCGGGAGCAAAACACACCCAGAGCAAGAATGCGCCACTTTGCACATCTCGCCATTCAAATAAAGATAGGCTTCCATAATAGATTCCCACCCTTGCAGCGGCAACCATCCAGATCCCTATTGATTGAAGAGGAAAAGTAGCAACATCGTCTGTTCGAATAACGACATCGAAAGAAACAGTACGAAAACAACCACCAAACCCCAAGCAATTGTCTTCTGCCTTTCCCCAATAATTAATTCACAATACACAATTACTGCACTGCATAACAATCGCTGTTTTCTTTATATTATCTGTACCTTCAGTTCCAAACGTGAGCGAAGAGAAACTTCAAAGCGAAATTTAGGAGTTCCGTTACAAGGATTACCAAATAAACCCGTAGTTCTTTCAAGAACTAATTTAATTAGAACACAGCAAACTTACTCTCTCTTCTACCAGTTATCAGTATCCAGAAGTATTGGATAGAGATCATTAGCAGATGCAGATGAAGCGGTTCCAGTCCATGGCCCATCAGTGGCCATACTCTTGGTGATATTCTCACCAACTGAATGATCTTGGTCACCTTTAAAATGCTTCCTCATGACCTCAATTTTCTCCTCAGTCATGATAGTGCCCTCGGAGTCCAGCACCGGAACAGCCACCTTGCCTTCAAGCATGCTAACCACAGACGACATCAGTGGCCTGAGTGCTGGAGTTGTATTAGTACACATCAGAGCTACCTTTATCAGTGCCAGCGCTTCCTCTTTGTCAAAGTGAGAACCAAGCCTCCAATCAACTAGTTCAATCAAATTTCCTCTCTCCTTCAGAAAGCGTGCCTAGAAACATAAAGAAAAAGTGAAGATATTTCCCTCTCAAGCTTCAGGTACTGATCAGTTGCAAAATATGCTCTAAATACTAAAACAGGAAGAAGTATATTATGTCCCTTGATTATTACGTGACAAATGCAATTGATAAGCACCTGCTAGTTTTTCATCTTTGTTATAGGGTATAAATGAAAGAAAATCCCCAGCTCTTGTCGAGTTTTATCAGCACGAATTATTTGTCAGGGTCATTACATGAAATGGTAGACTCATTCTTCAATGTTTTACACCATCCATTGCCTTCTACTCTTGATTCAGGTTTAGCAAGAAATACCTGATTATGCAACCCAGGCGACAATCAGATTTCAAGAGGACTAAAATTGATTGCTTACACAAAGCAAAATAAAAGGAAAAGGTATTTGGTGAAAAATAGTGAGGTGAAAGAAGAAATGGAAAATATTTTCCTCTTTCTCAATAGAAAAACAATTTCGCCTATTTTAGAAGACTTTTTTTCCGTTGATGGAAAATGTTTTTTCTGACTGGTTCATTTTCCATGAAATGAACACCGGAAAATTTCAGAAAACGTTTTCCTCAAGGTTATTTTACAATGATTATTTTTTCTAATGATTGCTTAATCAAAGCAAAACAAAATCTAACTGAAGGACTCAATTAGATGAATGTGAAAAAAATTATGCCTCAATTAAAAGTATATGAATATTCTAGTCAAGACATGGTCCTGAAAACTTTATAATTTGACAGTAATTGCCAGATTCCATAGTGGTCGAAGGACTTGTTTGGTGCTAAAGAAACTTCAGGGAGTATGAATGTCAAGCATAAAAACATGAAGACTAAAACTGAACTACGCCAAATTTCAAGGAATAGAATTTTCTTCAATCCAAAAAAAGATTTTACATGAAAATTCAGTGTAGACCAACATAATAAGAAGAACTGGATTAATTTGAAATGACAAATTGTAATTAACAGCATGATAATTCGTTGAGCAGGTTTCAATAGCTGGTAACCGTAACACTCCTTTGCAACCATTAAAAGTGCATGTGAGGAGTTACACACTACGCTTATACTTTCGTAATCCATTTTCCACCGGCACAAGCAGAGATTTAAATAGGGATATGATCATAATTGAAATATAGAGTTGATTACCCAATCAAGTAGATTAAAGCATTCCTCAGTCTTCTGGGAGCTAGTGTTGCTCCGGCCACTAACAACTTCTAAAGCAACGACGCCAAAACTATAGATGTCAGCTTTGTCAGTGAGGTAACCATGCATTGCGTACTCCGGTGCCATATATCCGCTGCACAACAAAGAAAAGTGCTTATGTTTGCAACAAGGTAACTGTCTCATATAGAACATACTTAATATTTCTAAAATTCAAAAGAAAGAGACGTTCCTAAATGTGACACTATGGTCTCAAGAGTAGATAAAAAAACAAGTGAATCCTAAAATTTTCTGATAGAATTTACCGAGGATATCTCAGAGGAAAAAACACCATTGATGTTCTATTTAATTATCAGGCTATGTGACTTTATGACATGGAAAAGAGGCAACCTGACCAAAAAATGATTTTTAAATTCACTTGCAACTGCAACATCTATGTCAATGTCATGTGAGATATATTTACTAAAACTGTGTTTTTCATACAAAGGAGCATATATAGATAATTTATAGCGAAATTTTAACATGTATTAGTTGTTGTTGTTCATTATATTTTTTTGCATTAAGTTGCTCGTCAATGGGGAAACATAATAAAAACAATTAAATTACGCATCAATATAGACTATTAAAATGTATTGCATTATAACTGTATCATGATAATTTCACAAGCTTTTTGTTTGAGTGAACGCATTAGGTAGGGCACACCGAATTACCGTATGAAATGTTTATCTTGAATTGTTCTTAAAGTAGTAAATGGAGCACATAGGGTATTATCAATCTTTTTGAGAAAAATCTCACGTAGGAGGATATGAACTTTCCAGAAATTGTATCAGATTATCTAAGTTTGTTGAGATAATGGAAATTAGTTAATGTTATAGTTCTTTTTTGTTGAATTATTGTTAGAGTTAGTAGAATGAACATACAGGTTTATCTTTTCCCTAACTAGTCACATTCTTTTCATAAACAAGTTGACTTTTCACACATGTTAATGCAAACGTCTCAAATACGTGAACATGCTTATTTACGTTTTTCCGTGTGTATACAACAGAAACATGGGCGAATTAGCTCTATTGCGTATAATACTAAGTTGTATTCAAATTAAGATTTACATAATATCAGAGTATCATTATTTAATGGTAGAGTACGAGACATAATTAACAATTTTTCCGTAATTACTGTGAAGATTGGTGGGACAGGCATAAAGCTTTGCGGTTAAGCCCCGTTTGTTGAGCACCATACTTTGGGATGATGTGAGTCAACCACAAAGCTCCTTTCAACTCACTTTTCTTAAATTAGACAGGATATCTCTACTCCATTCTTTTATGTTATCGCTGACCAACTCCTAATTAGGCTAACAGGAACATAAAGCAATAAACTTACTAAGTTCCAGCAATCTTGGTGCTAATGTGTGTGTTGTCCTCTTCATCAAGCTTTGCTAAACCAAAATCTGATATTTTAGGGTTGAGATCCTTATCTAGTAAAACATTAGTAGCTTTGATGTCTCTATGCACAATCTTCAGCCTGGATTCTTCATGAAGATATGCCAAGCCCCTGGCAATACCCACACATATCTTGTGTCTTGTCCACCAATCCAACTTTAACTGAAATTCTTCAGGACCTTCAATTGTATCAGAAGACATCAAAGCTACATTAGTCCCATGTCATTAACTAAAGCCAGAGAAGCACGGTGTGATATCAAATTACCAAATAAAGCGCGAGCAAGACTGTTATTTTCCATGTACTCGTAAACCAGCAAAAGTTGGTTTCCTTCAATGCAGCATCCATATAGTTTCACAAGATGTGGATGTTGAAGAGCAGAAATCATCCCAAGCTCAGTCACAAACTCACGATTTCCTTGCTTTGATTTTGATGAAAGCCGCTTCACTGCTATAGTAGTGGTGCCATCTGACAGAAGACCCTGCATATGCACTTTCGCATCAGATTTATGCTGTGAAGATTCAGTTACATTGAATGCTGCTTTCTACACAGCTTTTCTATTGGGAATTGAGGGAAATGGGTTCACCGATTTTCCTGTATACCTTGTACACAGAACCAAAACCACCTTCTCCAATCTTATTGGCAGCATCAAAATTGTGTGTGGCAGCTTTAATCTGTCGCAAGGTAAATGAACCAATTTGCAATGCTAGACCCTTCAAATCTGCACCATGGTTTGGAACTTCTCAGAATTTGGAGGAGTCAACAGCTATAGTATGTAACCTACCATCTAACAAAAACGGAGCAATTCCTTCTCGATGTACCAAAAAACATTATTATCACAGAATATCTTAGCATCTTGAAATTTATTTTCTAGGAAACTCTGGTATTGGTTTAGTATGTATTTAAAAAAGAAAAAAAAGAGTGTTTTCAGGGTACTTAGTAGTAGGGGAAAAGAAAAACCATAGAGAAAGCCCACTTTGGAAACATAACACAGGGTTGGATGTTTCAATGTCTCGTATATGCGAAGCGGGCATTTGTTTTCAATGTCTTGAAACATAGATTCAGTATATATATGGTCAATCGTGCCCCCAAGAAGACCCCACATACACACACTCACACACTCACTAGGAAATCTACTGTCCTCTTCCTATAAATTATCTATCCCTTCATTTCTCTGATTTCCATTTAAAAGTTTAGTGAGCCAAATGGATCTATGACCCTTCAGCTGTATCATGGCTTAATAATAACTGATTTTCTTTATACGTCAAATCAAATCTCCAATGGAATACACAAATGTCATGCATCAACAGTTTTATAGGGGAACTGTGTAACCTAGTTGCAGTATTAATGATGCATTGAGATTACCTGTTCCCCCACCAGAAAAGGTAAGAAGAAGAGTCATGCGCCAACAGTTTGACAGGACAACCGTGTGATCTAGCTGATATATAAAAGATGCAATGTGATTACCCCCTCCCCCACCAGAATAGGGAAGGGGGACAATGTATTCAGAGTGCATAACATTCTCATATTTCTTGACATATTTATGTGAACTAAATGACAGAGACTCTAGGTAAGCAACTACCTTCTGCCATTTCATCTTCACGCCCAAGACATCCTCTCCACCAAAGGCTGCCCAGGATAAGAAAAACTACAAAAACTATAGCAGCCACAATCCCGACCACTGTACCAGCAGTTATTATGGCCGACTCTCGTGGGATTTCAAAATCTGCGGTGAAGAAAGAACAACATATGTTTACCCAAAAATGTTCAAGTAAATGGGGTAAGCACACGTGCGGAAATATATCGGTAGCTTCTTGGTGAACACAGAAACCAACAGATGGGACAGCACTAATTGAGAATCAGGAGGACATGAGAACTGCTCAGAACACTCCACGAAAACTATCAGATTAATGAGCACAGGAAGATATCATCTTTGGAACATTTAATACTAAATACAAAGGGAACAAGAAAAATAAATAGAAATATATTCTTCATTCTCAAGGCTGTACTATATAATACAGGCGCAATGGTCGTTGATCCATAGTAGAAAAGTGAACGAGGCTGTTGTTTCATAGTCTGAATAGAAGGATTAAAGATACACACAGAAAACATGCTCAGATAGAAAGAAAACAAAGCAAACCATAGCCAATTTTTGCCTCTTAAGAGAAGAATGATAAATCCTAGCCAGCTACATTTGAAATTTATCTGAACAACTGTAACAGATGGCCTGAATCTAAGAGTGGACATTGGCAACCAAATCAAGTAACTGAATCTAGACAAAATATGGGTAGTTTTCCTAATATGAATACGAGTAACTTTTGCAATAGAGAAGCACCAAGTGAAACATGGAAGTGTCTATCTGCTTACCAGGATAGACGGAGATGGCAGATACAAGAGGACCATAGACTCCTCGGTCAGGTATAGCATAGGTTCCTTTCCCAGCCCAATAGAAGCGTATCTCCAGAGTGCCCTCGGTCACCATGGTAGTAAAATTTCTTATGACCGCCTTTCCAACTCCACCTGCTTCAATCTCAATATTGAAATCTTCCCACACCAATTTCCCCTGAGATAATATTTAATCTGATTCAACTTGAGTGTCTTTACACAGAACAAGGTGAAACATTCAGCCTCAACAAATTGGACCAATTGTGCAAAGATCATGATTTGCAAATACAAGATATCTAGATAAAAAAATCCAATCATAACATGCTAAACGCTTTATATGCTTTACATCTAAGAACCAGCACTACATGGTGCCCAAAATTTACCTGTATATAAACATTAAAAGCTCGCCTTCCAAGGCTTGTATAATTTTTGTTGCCTGTGAACATTATCTCCGCAAAATGAAGGCTTACATTGTACGTCCCATTCATCAGACAAAAACCATAATAAGTTAGAGAGATAGGAGAAAGCCGTGCATTCATGTAAAGTTGCGCATTATCCATGGATAGTTTGGATTTATTGCTGACTATATATGTATCTGAATCAGTATTGTCATCAAGGAAGTGGCCAGTGCTACTGTAGGCCCAGTAATGTCCAGTCGGGAAGGATTTTGAAGCTGAAGGCGGCTCTTTATCCTCGGTGTATGTGATGTCCCCTACTGTTACTTCACTCCCACCGCAATTTATGAAGAGGTTATACCGATCTGGATGGAGTAATGAAACAGCCACAAACAGAAAAATCAAGTCTTCTTTCTGTTATCTAGCATTCCCTTATTAAAAGATCACATGGAAACTCC
Organism: Eucalyptus brandiana; assembly: GCA_014182725.1. Lineage (NCBI taxonomy): Eukaryota > Viridiplantae > Streptophyta > Magnoliopsida > Myrtales > Myrtaceae > Eucalyptus > Eucalyptus brandiana. The sequence goes on along the minus strand of CM024673.1, from coordinate 12,830,959 downwards.
CAAGTTTACAAAAAAGATATTATTTCATGGAGGCAGCTTTTAAAATATCTAGAGTAATTATGCATTAGTCATCAAATAATGATACCAATAGCCCAGAGGAGAGTTTTGATGAGAAAATACACAGAGTACAACGCAATATTAGGATCTGATGATAATGATAGGATACACAACAGATCAACTTACTTCCTGGACATTGCTGACTTTTCAAACATGAGGCAAGCTCACTTGTGGCAGGATATGAGGTTCTGGGCAAGTCAAGAAAGATTTTAATGTTACAATCATCATCATACTGAATGAAGTTCCATGCTACATACATAAACAACTAAAATGCAGGTCCTTGGAAATTCAAATCTCTTGGTGAAACATTTAATCATAAACATACGCATTGTCAACTGCTGAGCTTGCGAACAAGTTGCTGCAGAGAAAAGACAAAATCAACATTCAGTAGATAAATAGAAATCTCGTATGCAAGCAGTATTATAGGCTAATCATAATCGCACATTTGAGGGGATCCCTGATTTAGACTGAAGGGAGTAGTACATACACATCTCGTTCTTGACACTCTGAGACTCCCACAGTGAAGTTGTTGTATGATAGGTCACTACACAGAGAAATAGTCAACCGTTTCCAAAATAAAATCAATTTGAAGAATACACAGAAAGTCATTCCATCAAATGATTATTGTGTACAAAAATGCAGACCAGTTTTAAAATATGGACAGGTAAGGCAAGTTGAAAGGCGAAAACATCACAAGGTGATGAACGTAATATTTTATCTTTATTAAAGATATCTTTTCTCAACTAATTAAAAGGAGAAAGACTAATTGGAGTCAATGGAGACTTTATAATTAGTTGGAGTGCATAAATACACTTTCACCTAGTAACAGTATATCAGACGTGATATATAAGGCAAAGACACAAAAATAGAACTGTGATTCAAACGACCGCAAAGTTGGATCTTCTTATTAGAAAATATCCAGACCACCATTCAAATGTTTAAACTACCTCATAAGAGCTTCATTCTTACGCCCATAAGGTAATAACAACTTTCTCCAAGGCATGCTCATTTTGCTTGGAGAGTTTCTCAGACACACAAACCCATAAACATTATTATCAGCAAGAAATAGCCTGAGCAATTAATCATACCGTGAGGGTTATGTGTTAGACAAACTTTCAAAGAGGATTTAGGGAAAGTAAAGATTTTCCGAGTGTTATTTTTATCATTCCAGAGGCTTGAAAAAGATCTAAACTGGGAAGGGCCATTTGTACAGGGGAAAGTGGGGCTAACTTGGCACTTCCAAGAAAATCTGCTTTCTGTTCTTTCATGCATACCATACAATTCAGCCTCTTGTCTTACATATAACATTCCAATTAACAGATCCCAACAAGGAAAAAAGGTACTTGTGATGTTTCCTTTTAAGTCCATCGGCTACAAACCATTAAGATTCAAGATGGGAATGCCTAATTGGTTACTACAGTGCAAGATTAGCCAGATAGAGCTAGAAGCAAATTCGAAATTAAACAAGACATTTTTCTTCAGGTAGCAAAGCTTACACATGTTCTGCTTGATGCAGGATCCAACCAGGGACTGCTCCAGTCAATTGGTTTCCAGTCAGATAGCTAAATAGGATTATTTGACTGAGTCAGTTCCTCGTGTACTTTACGCACTCAAACTGAAACACTATAGAGCCTCAGAAATGCATAGTTAGCAGATTAAAAGCATTTAATTATTAGAAGTGTAGAAAAAAATCAGTTAAGTCATGATATCAATATAGAGCTTTTGGCCGGAGAAGAAAGATAAAGAAAATCAGTGACAGAGGAAAAACTTGATCCTTGCAAAAGTTGGAGTGCATGGGTTACCAAAATACTAGTACACAAAGTTGAACATAATGAATAATACTATCAACCTCGTTATTAACTATTTCCTCACTATAATGTTCTTTTCCTTACAAGACATAATGAGGGAAGACGTGCCAATGTCAAACAGTCAATTGTTGGGCAAAAAGATGAAAAGATTGTGCCGTTGTTAAACAGTCCAAGAAGCTTAGGACTACAATTTCTCATCATTTTCAAGACTAGGGATAAGACATCAAGGTCCAATCTGCAGACCTTCTAAATACCACGTAAGAACTGCACTCGCCAAACAATCTAGGGCCATCGTTGTTGATTGAACCAAATAGAGAGCCTAAGGACTTTGCTATGTTAAATCTCCCATACATCATAAAACAGGCGCACAGGACATGCATTAAGTACAGACACATTTAACTGCCAAATACTTAAGTAACATCGATCCATTTAACCTCTTCCAGCATAAACAAGTAACTCAATTGATACTTGTCAGTCATGCTCAATAAGCAACAGAATATCATCGATTTATGTCTGCTCGAAGACTAGAGTCCAATAAAAAATAATTAGTTGATAATAATCATAAATTCATAACCCAAATCATTGTAAAATTTGGATGGTGAAATAATAAGCCTTCAGAGACGAGGATTTTAAGGCTTATAAACTGGACACGTTATTGCAGTCTAAGTTCTACAGCTTGGCCACAGAAACGAATAGAGATTTTAGATTATCATACAAAATACGAAAAAGAAGCTTAGGTCCAGCATCAAAATACTTACATATAATCAACTCCCCAGAGGCTGCTAAAGGAAGGAGGGATTTCGCCCCTCAGTTTGTTGAAGCTGAGGTCTCTGCAAAACAATTGAATGTAAAAGAAGAGATATAATGAGAAGATAGTTTTAACTGACTCACACTGGACACTCTTTGAGTATACTTTGGAGGATTGTACAAACACAGGCTATATCAATGAACCTACAGGTCCAATTCAGAAGTTTAGACATATAGGTCAACTGCCCCGTGCCTGTGCTTTCTACTAGACATTCATTTCCAGAGGCATTCATCGCAAAAAATCCATGTTCATCGAGTTGGTCGCACACTGTTAATATACAAAAATTCTGCTATAAATCAAATTTGCTACATGGAAATTTCAATATGTGTAAATAGAAATGCTACTCATGCACTAAATTGAATGCATCCCTTGGAATGCAACATAGTATAGTTCAATCAGGGAATTCCGTTTATCTAATAGGACCAAAACTAAAGCAAATCATAATGTGCTGAACAGATTTCCTTCATAACATTTTATTCATGAATAAATGGATGACAACTAAATACTAGGGTGATTGGAATGTAGAATATTATCATGAGTGAATAAAAAATTAAGTGAGGATTTGAAAAAAAAAAAAAAAAAAAAAAAAAAGAAAGAATGACTCTGCAGTCCAATATAATCGATGGAGAAAGTACAACCTAGTTGAACCTAGAGAAAAGGAAATGGACTATATGCTAAGCCAAAGCAGAACCACAGAAATTCGGTTATTTAAAATGTCAGAAAACAAAAAATAAGCGCTGTTGGCTGACCACGACAGGAGGGCAAAAAAATGTTTTTAAATGTAGCATTTACAAAATCTTAGAGAGGTGAATAAGAAGACTTGACTTGTATAGAGATGCACTTGAAGCCATGCTCTCTTTTGAACTAAGAACGTTATGGCTGACAAGTATATGACGGTCAAGCATGATACTCTACTTAGATATTATGGGGCTGAGATTTGAGAATGTAAACCACTAGAAGGAAAGTTTCCAGACAATTAACCACTAAAAGCCTCCATTCTACATCAATGCTCTGAAGAAGTTAAGAAAACAAATCAAAGCAAAAGTAAATTAGATGAAATGGGCACCCAAACCAAAGTAAATAAGACTCCATTCTTGTGGTTTCTATTCCCGGCGAAATGAAAACAAAGAGAGAAAAGGTCCTTACACTTCTGTGCGAAACTGTATATTCTACGGCAGAGGTCACAATCACTAGAAACTTAAATGCCACATCCCCATTCACATTTCAGCATTATCAACAGAAAAGATCAAAACACCATTGAATTTAGTAAGGGAGCGTCAAGCCATCTTAAATGGGTTCTTTAACTGCAATCAATGGTCAACCATAAACTAGTATATATTTCACTCATTAAGGGTAAAATTATCTATTCTGCCCGGAATAGGAAAGGGAAAAAGTCATTTTCCACTCACAATATTTTTAAGGTTGTCGTTTCTGCTAGATAACCAGGTAGCTCTCCTATGAGATTGCAGCTCCTCAGAATCCTATAAGGAAAAAGCACTGATATCGTCACATTGCCAAGATGATTTGGCTCTCTTGCGTTAAGTAAACTATTTGAGAAGGAGCAGTGCTCTCACAATGTCGTAATATTTGTACACCTAAGTCGTGGAACTTGGGACTCGGATCCATTGAGGTCACTTATTCTCCTGCATATCAAAATCAAATAGGGAACTCTGTTAGATTGAAACCGTATTAAAGAAAGGAGAGATCAGATCAAAATGCCAAACTTCCATACTGACAAGTTGGATAATTTCTCCAAAAGTGCGATCCCGGAGGGAATTGGCCCTTGCAATCCACTTCCTTGAATAAACCTGATGATACAATTCATAGATTGAATTATCTCTGGGGTATATCTATATAGACCAACTTAAAAGGAGAAGAAGCATTAAGCCTTACAGCATATAGAGATTTGTCAAGTTCTGAATAAAATCAGGTATCTTTCCAGTGAACTGATTATCACTAAGTCGCCTACAGCGCGTTAAACAACAAGATTCATATGAAGAAGAAAGAATAGAAGTATCTAAATATTAGCAGAGTTTGTGGAAACTGGAAACTAACAGCTCCTGTAATGTCGTCAATTTAACAAATGTTTTTGGTAGCTCCCCGGTGAAATTATTTGACGTGAGGTGCCTGGAACAAGAAAATACCAATGGTATCACATTGTTAAATTGAACATGAATGCTAATCTCTCAATAGATCACTCCGGTGAAAAAGAATTCCCTTCCCAGATACAAAATCATCAGCGAATAATGACTCAATTAATGATGCAGAAATTTGCATCAAGAGACTCACAGTTGATGTAGCTGGGACAAGTTCCCGAGCTCTGGAGGGACAGCTCCAGAAAGTCGGTTGATCTCGACAACTCTGAGCAGGAGAGAGTTAAAAATTTCCAACATCAATCAAATTTAACACAGCGAAGAGGCCAAACGCGAGCAGCTGGATGAGTGATCACTTACAATTTCCAAAGTGTGGATATGTTCCCCAGCTCCTTCGGGATTGGACCTGTCAACCGGTTTCCAAGCAGAGAACTGCACCCACATCATCGCGTTTCCCCAATCAATAAAGACACACTCGCATCTCTATGTTTGTGTGCCGTAGTGTGCGCATGTGGGTGCGTCACAGAGAGAGAGAGAGAGAGAGAGAGAGAGAGCATATACATGTTGACCAACTTCGTAGAGCCCCATTCTTTAGGAATTGTGCCGTTCAGGTAGTTGCGTGTGACATCACTGTTTACAGAGACAGATGAAGACGACGATGACGGCCACGAAGAACAAGAAGAGGATTGATGATAATGGAGAAAGGGAGAAAGGGAGAATAGAGAGTCTTACAAGTTTTGGAGGTAAGGCAATCTGAATAGTCGAGGTGGAAGAGTGCCGGGAAGAGACTGCTTCTTGAGAACTCTGTTTTCCCAATGACAAAATAATTTTGGAGAACGGCTATGTATATCTACATACCAATTGATTCAAAATGGAAATAGCATCGGAATTTCAAAAATACCCCCAAACTCGGAGACAGAGAAATATGCTAATTATCACTTTAATTGTCAATCATACTTCATGAGCTTAACGCTCATACGAATGACTAGATATTTTATCTATTATATCAGAGAATTGTCTATATCTTAATAATTTATATATGATTAGAATTAAATGTTAAGCACATAACATATGATTATATCAAAAAAAAATAATATTTTATTATAATTATCACTTTAGTATCCAATCATCAAATGTAATAACCCATATATATTCAAGACATTACAATTTTAACATACACATTTTTATCTATTTTTTAAAAGTTAATTTATGAGTATGATTTAGATTTAATCATGTAATATTTGATTCTATTAAAGTAATATATAATTTATTACATGATTAATAATATGATAAAAATTGTAATTATAAAAAATGAGCATTAATTAATGTACCATCATGCTGAATAGTGAACAGCTGAATTATGTTAATTATTACATAATTAAATGATTATGTATTATCAAGATACAAAATTATTATGAGGTCATTTATTTACCTGTTATTTGATATGCCTAAAGTATGTTTAATTTTTATTTCACATTCATGTAAGTTGCTTTGGTATTCCAACAATTTTTTATTAGTAACAAAACTCAATAATGACATACAATATTTCTTTAAACTATGGTAAATAAAATAGTGCACTTAAACTATGTAACCTTTTTTTTTTCATTTGTAACACAATTGTGATAACAATCATTTTTTAGATCATATCATAACGGCATGAATTTTTTAGACATTCTTTTAAGAAAAATGACAAAATAAACCTATTCGCATCTTGAAATCTGTATGTGGAGATGTAGAATTCCTTACCCGTGTATTACTATAGAGGGTAGCAGGGTATGCATTTAACTTTGGCTGTCTTATCTTTAAATTATTTTTAATTTTTACACGTGAAAGATCAATGATTTGTGGTGCTGCCTGTGAACACGTGGCTATTTCCTAAGGATATCGTTTAAGTTTGTCGTAAGCTGGGCTCCGATCGAATTATGATGAAATTTCATCTTTTCTTTGTAAAGACACTGACGATTTACTTATTTATTGAAATTCTGAGCTTCGAACACAACGAGCTCAGCACCAACCCAGATAAAGTGGATTGTGAACAAAAATAAACAAGGTGATTACTTGAGGATTTTCTTAGCCAACTACATTTTTTCCCCAATCTTACATTTTATTTATAGCCTTCCTTTAGCATAAACTAAAACTATTATTTGAATAAATGTATAGGAAAGACGATGACATTTTATTTCTTGAATATAAACATAGTTGGGTGATATTTTTGCTTGAGATTTGTCTAATGAGGTTTTCCGTTTAAATATTCCCTTTTACTTAACTTTAAACATCCATTCAGGCAAAATAAAAAAAGTTACTCTTAAAAAAAATGCAGTCGGTACTTCTTGAATAGTTCTCATTTTTGTGGTTCGACATAGTATCTGCTTTCAAGTTTCAACATAATCAGTTTCCTCGATTTCAAACCTTAATCTAAGAAGAGGTAATAGATTAGAGTTTTTTTATAAATAAAATTGAGAGATCTATTACATTGAATTAGTAAAGCCAAAAAAATTGACTCTATCATGCACGATATATATTATGCAGTGGAGAGAGAGAAAAATCATAAACGCATTAATGAATATTATGAAGTGAAAAATTGACTATCCCTTTCAATACAATGCAAAACAGATTGATGCTATGTGAAACAATATTTTAAAATTGCATAAATATAGAATAGACTATACTATACACAATATGTTATGTAATATAGAACATATCTACAATTATTAACATGAATCAATACTATAACATAGAGAGTAAAATTACTTTGATCTTATTTAACACAATATGAAGCAAAATACAAGATTAGAGTTAAAATGACAAGTAGTCAATGGAAAATTCATTTTTAGTGAAACTTGACATATATGAAATTGGGACAAGTGTACTAAATGTGTTAAAACTTGTTAAAATTGATGCAATCATACTTTTCCCTTAGTTTCATTCAATCTTATTAAAATAAAAAAAGCTTACGTGCTTTTTTCTGTTACTTTCTTAAAACACGCAGTACCAATGTGGTGCCATCAAGTGTTACACCACCAAAAAAAAAAAAAAAATGAAATCTAAAATAAAAAAGAAAAAAGGAATGAAATTGAAAAAATGAAAAACATAAGAAAATTTTATTGTTCATCTTCTTCGTCGAGCTTGGCCATGGTTGCTCGATCAGTTTCAAGAAATGAAACCAGACATATCATACTTTCCATTTGTCTAATAAGATTTTTTTGATTGTGTTTTTGAAACCGAGTTGCTGATGTTGATTACTTCTTAAGGATGATAATATGCATAAACAGTCAAGAAGGCCTTAATGACGGTAAAAATGGAGAGAGTGAAAGCTTGATGACCATGGTCAAGTTTGCGAAACTGAAGCAGCTAATTAGCCTAATAAAACTATCATTGTTTTCTTTACAGGTAAATCATTGTTGAATTGAAAGTTTGACAAGTGCCATGGCGAAGGTGATGGCGAGGCCTAGCCTTCGCATCACCCAAGCAGGGCTCCAGTGAGTCGCTCCGGTCTGGGCAAGGGTCGACCTCGCCAGATTTGGCGAGGGGGGTCTTAGCTGGCCATGCCTAGATGGTCGGCCGCCCCTCGGCCTTGCCCAACAAGGCCAACCCTCACTGGCCATGCCTATGGCCAATGGCCAACGATGGCCACCGGAAAAAGAGAAGGAAGAAAAAGGGGGAAGAAAAAAATTATTTAAAAAATTCAATAAATTCAAAAATTTTAAAATATTATTAAAAACATCCATGACAGCGTCAATTGCACCACGTCAGCTCGCCAGCATCCACGTCAGTAATTTTTGGCCTAAATTAGCCGAATGGATTAAATTGGTATCAATGTGAAAAAGTTTAGAATTAAATCGGTTAAATTAAAAGGTTTATGACTGAATTTATATCAATATAATATGTTTAGGATTTTTTTTAGGTACTTTTCGCAAGAGTTACATGCTATGAGAGAAAGAGAGAGAGAGAGAGTTACATGCTAGTAACATGGCAAACATTTTTGTTGTTGGCGTCGGTGAAATTGCAGTCACAGGTGACGGCGTTTTCAGTTTTACTAGGCAACTTGACGTCACCCCATCCACTAATATTACCGCATGGATTTGCTTTGAAATCCCAGTCCGTTTTCCCTAGCATCTTTGCTATTTCCCTCAACGCATCCACTGAAAGATAGAAGAGCTAACAAGTTAAAAGAACAGCAATATTTCATGCAAACTAAACACAATCGAGGAAAAATTGGCGTGTACTTGAGGTTGAATATATGTACACCTTTTCTTTTCTTTTTTTAACCTGTGAAGGAAAGCACAAACAATGACAACTCGGTGTACGTGCAAGCCAAAAACACGAGGAGGAAAAGGGATAGTATGATGAAAACAATACAAGATTGATGGGTTTCTTTATTTTCTTCACCTTCGTCGGGCGGAAGGGTGGTGGCAGCAGCTAAGTTAATGGCACACAGAAGGACGAACCCAGAGGAGAGAGATCGAGCTAAGAAGAGATTCTTCATCATCTCAGTCTTGAGTTCAACCCAGAGAGAGAGAGAGAGAGAGAGAGATCTCACTCTCTTTAACCAGAGTCTGGAATGGCAAAACTTGGCTAGGCGAGAGAGAGATGACTGTTAATAATGTGTGGTTTAACTTCACGACATGCATGTATAAAAAGAGGGAGAGTGGACAAAGACACTCATTTTGTTTGTAACTAAGAGCGAGAGCGAGACCGAGTGTGACATCTGAAATTGAGAGACGAAGTCAAGTCTGTCTTAGGATTTGATTCTGCTTATCATGTACTTAGTAAAAAGTCTTTCTATTCTTATAATTTTTTTTCCCTCTTGCATTTGATTCTTCCAATGACAATACTCTTTTCAATAGCTTTGATTTTGCTAGGACCACGTCCCAGCAGGTTTAGGTTATTATACGGTTTATCCATAGTCCAAGTTCCATGACTCTTGGAAACTTCGTTAGTTGATCAACTTATCAAGAAAACAATTGGATTCACCTTCTTGGAAAGATTTTTTTTGTTCCCCTTTCTCTTTACTTTTTTTTTTTTTTTTTTTTTTTTTTTGTTCAGTCTCTTCCTCTTTACTTCAATTGTGACCAATTATTTCTTTAATAGTTCAGGAGTACAAAGAAGGAGATCCGATTATGTGGAGGCTATTAGAACACGCTGTGAACTCTATGAATTAGTTAAGTTCAGTCATTTAGCCTGTGCGAATAGTCCTAGAGAAGACTCATTAAACGGATAGATTAGGTCGAAAATGGTCCAACCCAAATAGACGCATTTAACTCGGTTTGACCAATTTTCATGTAATATAAATTTAATAACACATACTGGACTTGAAGCATATTATTAAAACACTTTCATATTTAGCCCGATTTAGAAGACTCATACCCAAATTGAAATGAGAATGTAGAGTGAGTGAGCGCGATATCAAATCAGAGTGAGAGAGAATAAAGAGAGGATCATGAAAGTAGGTTGGGTCTATATAAGTTTTTGACCCATATATGACTTATTGAACACCTATACTATATTGAAATCCATTTATGACCCAATTACTAAATATAACAACTCAACTCATCATTTATAAATTAAAAAATTAATTTATGATTTATTTTAACAAGTCTAGTCTTAAATCGAGTTCGTTTGCAGTTAATAGTATCATATATGTTGAATATAAATAATGAAAAAAACTATCTTGTCAAACTGGATACACTAAAAAAGTCTCAGTGGATGGATGGTATAATAATCCTAATTACTTTCTTGGACAATAATTGAGTTGTACGGTCAGAAATCCAAAACATTTTCTACCATAGTCTGTCCCATTCATTAATGGTTGCTTGGACACTAGCATATTGAAGCCTCGATTGATGTTGACAAGGAATATATTCGAAACAGGTTTAATCCAAGTGAACTAGACAAGGCTCTTACCTGAGCTGCTCATAAAATCTCTTTAACTTGTCCAGACATTCCTCAAGTAATACCAGAAAATTTATATATGTAGATCTGACAGGTGTGGAGATGCACGCATCCATGCACGGCTTTGTTTCTTTCTTTTTTTTTTGGCTCCTAAAAAGTCAAAATAATTCTTTTACCATCCCAAACCGTGTGCAGTTAGAGATTTGGAAAAAGTTAAAATAAAAAAATTCCAGAAATATTTCAATAATTTTTTTTTTTCTCTAGATGAAGTGATCTACAGAATCAATTACAAAAAAAAAAAAAAAAGATGTTTCACACATCACTTTAACATATGATTCCTTTTCGTAAATCGGTCTTTATTGCAAAAGGAAGTAATTGAATAATATAATAGATAAAATAAAATAAAATAAAATCGTAACATTAGATTTACGTGATTCAGTCATAATGGCTTATATCCATAGGGAAAATAATAACGAATTCCACTATAGATTAATAGAGATTACAACCATACTTAAGTTACTCAAACACTTTTAGTGTTTCTAAGCTCTAATTACACACAATAATTCATGCAATTTTTAGTCCCATAAATTCTTGTGAAATAATTTCTCAATCTCACACAAAAATAAACAAATCTTACATTCACAAGATTTAATTGATTTGAACACTAATATTTTTTGGATGTAATTCACGAACAAACCCACGGAGATAATCCACGCGCTGGCTTAGAAATGGCGCTACAAGAGTTCTCTCTGGGGACACAGAAGGCACGAAGACCTGCTGTCCTCTTCATCAACCCCGGCACATCAGGACACCTCCGTCCGAATATTTACATGCATATAAACGGGAGCCCCTTCTTCTTTGCCGACTTCCAGTAGGATTTAATTTCCTTTTTCTTTCTCTCATGCAATTGGCCACAAGTCCACAATTTACTTCTTTCATGGCCAAAGTCCAACGTCCCACTGAACTCTAAAAAAGGGAAATAATATCGACCACGACTCGTAAAAGAAAGTTCCCGTATTTTGCATTGCACTATTCCGAACTTGCACGGGAAGTCCAAATTTTGGACTTTCCTTTTCTATTTTGTTTGCTCACCAATTTGATATCAAAGCAAAATGAGATATATCCAATTGAGAATATTCAAACCTCCACAATTAACAATTAACGTCAGATCGGTTTTGTCTAGTGGGCTTAAACTTGAGAGGTAATTTTAACAATCTTATAAAATTTAGCAGTTAAATTTATTCAGTGTCGCGATCTATTTTTCGGGTGCACCACTTAAAACTAGGTTAATGGACTGCTAAGTTTTACACTTAGCTCGGGCTCACCCAGGCCCATACCAAATCACGACTTAAGATTCAAATATTTTAACATGCAAGAGGTTATTATCTAGGAGTCGTCACTAATCGCCTTAGGGTAGGTCGATTAGACACCGAAGTAAAATAATTTATTTTACTTCTACGAACTGCAGACGAGGGTACGGGGACTTGGTTAGCCAGACTAGAATTTTCTAACGCCCTTTCTACCATTTCTTTTAATTTTCGAAATATTTTTTGCAGACAAAAATGATTTATTTTAAGCTAAATCACTATCACGCAAATGTGACCACACCTGATGCTCAAACATTTTAATAAATAAATTGCATCACATGAAGCAAATAATTTTTTTGGGTTTTCTTAAAAATTAGAATTCTTTTATAAAAATGCATTTTTAAGCTAAATGACTTAATCCTATTAATATGAAAATTCTAATTAAATGGGTCTATTATGCAAACTAATTATTATGCACCTCATGACCTAACTTCATTAATGAACAAATTCTGATTAAATAATCCTATTATGCAAACTAGTTAACATGCGCCTAGTATTTTTGGATTTTTTTATTGAAATTCAGAATTTATAAAGATCCTAATTAATCTATGTAAAAGGGATAATTTTCTAATTTATTATAGAGATTAATTTAACTTAAATCCTATCTTATCTTAGAAAACTATTTTTTTATTTTAAAAAAGAGGATGAGAATATGAAAATCTGCCAATTATATCTAAGACTCTAAAAAGGCTATTTAAGTCTAATCCTAACTTTTTTAAAAATATCTGAAGATGCAGTCCTAGAAATATTATCCTAAAAATTTGATTAATTAAACCTACGTGTCTATTATATTAAACCCTAATGTCTTATATGCTCATGCAATTTTTTTGAATATTTTTATATTTTTATTTTTTTTAGTTTCTTTTGTTTTTTTTTAAGCTGAATAATTGTTAAATTAGGGTTAAATCTAAACAATTAATATAATCACTAAATAAAGGATCAAAATAATTGAAAAAATAACGTGTCGTCTCACAGGTTAAATTAACAATTATTCTAACCATAATTATCACAACAACTCAAAATAATTAAAAATCTAAATCAAAGCCTTACTGACCAAATTAAATAATTATTATGATTTAACAATCGAGATTCTACTAAAAAGCCCAAAAATTAAAAATAATTAAAAAAATGATCCGATGTCTCTCGGATCAAATTAATAATTATATTAATTTCGACAAAATCCCTACGGATAACACCTACAAAATTCACAAAGACTAACATCCGATATTACAACTTAAATAGCTAAACTAAAAAAAATGCTATCAAACAAAATAAATAGAAAAGTAACATGAAAAATAAAAAATAAAAATAAAAATAAGCCACCTAAAACAGGGAAGAGGCAACGTGATTGGTGAGCAGACCAACAGCGTCGATGGGCGAGTGGGCGCGGTGGTGGCGTCGGTGCTGCCGGGCGGAGGTTGGCAGAGACCGGAGGAGGTGGGTCGCGTACCGGCGTGGGTGAGCAGCGGGCAAGGCAGCGTCTGGTCGCTGAGTCGCGAGTCGCTGAGGCGCGGCGTCGGGCACTGGTGGTGTTGCTCGGTTGCAGCGGCGTCACGGACGGTGGAGCGGAGGCAGCGGCGAGCGGTCCCACAGGCGTCGGTGGTAGCGTCGATGCTGGTGTTTGGAGGTGCGGCAGGTGTCACGGACGGGCGGAGGCGCGGCTTGCTGAACGGCGAGGGTGCGGGATCGCGGCGGCGCGGGATTGCTGCGTCCGTGGCAAGGCGCGGCGACGGTGCTCGCGGTGGCGCAGCGGCGAGCGGGCTTCGGGGGGTTCGATCAGCGGTGGCCGACGCAGGCACCGGCGCAGGGGGTGAACCGACGGTGGACGGTGGACGGCGTTGGTCTGTCGTCGAGGCTCCGGCGTTCGGAGGCGCGGCTCCGAATCGCAGGTGGGGGGGCTCGGGTCCAGGCGCGAGGGTTGTTGGCTGCAGATCCGGCGGTGTCGATAGTTGCGGTGGTGAGCGCGAAGAGGAAGCACGGAGGCGCGGTGGAGGCTTGGCTACGAGCACCAGCAACGGGGCTGGCGTGGGTGCTCGCGGACGGAAGCCAGCAAAAGTGCGCAGACACCCACGCGAAGAAGACGAACTGTTCGCTGCTTTTCTTTTTCTTTCTTTTTCTTTTTTTTTTTTTTTTTTTTTGTCTCCTCACACGACGTCTCTCTGCTGTACCTTTCTGCGGAAATCAAAACTCACTTTTGGTGGACTTTGACTCATGCGAAAAGGAAAATGAACAATAGAAAAAGGATCCCCTTTGTACGAATTCACTTCCCTATTTTTTCTCACGAATTTTCTCTCGCTTTTTCTTTGCTCTGAAAATTTTTCTGAATTCGCCCTCTTGTCGTCACGAAAATGTAGCTCTCTTTTATAGTGGTTCCAGACACGGCCACTTTGTATGATATTTTCCGAGTTTCCATCTTCCGTCGCATTAAATCAAGCGCTACAAATCAAAGCGATTTCGCAATCAACTCGATTTCGTCTCCGATTTATTTCGTTTTATAAAAATTCGCCCTTTGTTCACCTAATTTTTAATTGTTTCTGCATTTATCGAAATCAATCTCATCGAATTTCAAATTTCCTCGCATACTTCAATCAAATCAATTTCCCCCAATTTCATTTTTTTTTTTTTATTTGTCCAAAAATGTAATTTTTATTTTCCTTATTTTCCTAGATTTGCTAAAAATAGATGTCAACATTCAGCAAATAAGAATGAACCCAAATCCTTGTTTCCTGGATTTCCCAACTAAATTGTACGTTTGAGGGGAGCACTAAGCATGCAGACCAGTGATTATTATTATTATTATTATTATTATTATTATTATTATTATTATTATTATTATTATTATTGGTAACCGAGGAATCATTAGAGCCCCCTTTCACTTACGCTATTCGAAGTCACACGACTCGCCAGTGCCCGGTGGCACTGTCAAGCCTCGCCGCAAGCCGCACCTCGGGGGAGGCTAGCCTAAAACCCCAACACCAAGACCCCCCGCTTAAGATATTTTAGCAACGAGAGGGCTCGAACCCCCGACCTTTGTGGTGAAAGCGAGAACGCACATCAACTGCACTGTCCGTGGTTGGATTGTAGACTAATGATTATTTTGTACATAGTCATCATTGAAAAAGGCTGAAATTTTCCAATGCGGTATAGTCAAGAGCATGTTCTAGATTTGGTCGAATATAAACCTGAGCGAGGGGCTTTGTTACTTTAACGACTGATACTAACATCTGCTTTGACCCAACATGGCTCTTTTATCTCCGTTCCATATTAGACATATAGACACCAAGCCCAGAAAAAACACAGCTCGTCAAATAAAGTTTAGACTTAGATCAAATAATAATGATTCCAATATGATTGAGACAATTTTCGAGCCTATTTGGGACGATTTAGGAAATGTCCCGAGTGCGGTAAGGAATATATAGCATCCCAATGGAATACTTGGACGCTCCACAAACGTCCCAAAGATGGGACATGGGCATGGGATGCTAGGAAAAATGTAAGAGGTCATCAACGAAGACACAAATCTCTAAATTTGATATCATGTGAAATTTAATGACTATTGCCGATTATTTAAAAAACTTAAACTGTTTGATGAGTGAGTGGTTTATTATTTAAGTATTGTAATAGTTGCAAACATTGGACTTGAACCTCATAAACAACCCATTGTAGATATGATATCCATGTATAAAGGATATGAAGAGCCCACTAATTTGAAGGAATGATTGCCTTCGATAGGATACATGTATCTAATTCCCCTTATACTCCAAGCTTGCTTCATCTGTCAAGTGAAAAACGATGGTAGTGAAGAATTCCAGAGGAAATTTTTTTTCTTATATGATAAAAACCAAGCTTGCTTCTCAAATCAGAAAGGTGATTAACCACTGGGGGTTCGCCCCAGTGGCTACTCTTCCACCATGGAAGGGGGAGGTGAGGGGTTCAAATCCCCACCTTCTCAGGAGGGGATGGGGGTAGGGACGCGTAAGTTTGAGAGTGGGTTGCGACTCCCACGCCCTGCAAGAGGCAGGGCACAAGTCTGCAAGTGAGTGTAAAGTAGGACTAGAGTAGGACTGACCATAAAAAAAAAAAAAAAAAAAAAATCAGAAAGGTGATTCAAATTCAATCACCGGCCGTGTCTCATACAAGAAAACTTCCTTCCATGACTAAACCATTTTGAGTCTATCAAATCAGCACAAGAAGGATACATAGTGCGTCCCTTTGTACTCCAACCAGATAAATTAGCATAAGCAAGAAAATCATCAACCATCCGGTGAAGAGTCGCTTGCAATTTGAAACTTTGTTTCATGGAGGCATGGAGGCATCAAACGCATCAACTTCCTCCCATAGTAACTCCATTGTCCTCTATCAATGGTCGAAGATAAGTATCAATGTTGTTATCCTATCTCTTTTTCTCACCGCAAATGACAATTTTTGCTAGAATCACGGCTCAGCAGCTTTAGGATATTATACAGTTTATCCATAGTGGAGTCCATACTCCATGACTCTTGGAAACTCCATTAGGTGATTAACTTATTCGGACAACAATTAGATTCACTTCCTCGAAAAGATCTTTTTTCTTTCCCTCTTTCTATTTACTTTAGTTGTAACCAATTATTTCTTTCAATAGTTTAGTGGTACGGATGCGCAAATATGATTATGTGGAGGCCAACAAAGCACCCTTCAAACTCTATGAATGGGTTAAGTTTAGTCATTTAGCCTATGCAGGTTGTCCAATATAGACTTGTTAAACAAATAGGTCAAGTCGAAAATAAGCTGACTCAAATATACCCATTTAACTAGTTTTGACTTATTTCTATGCAACGTAAATCTAGTAATCCATACCTAACTTGACTTATATTACTAAAACACTTTGGCTACATTTGGTCGTCTAGATTTCTAATCATGATAAAATTGAATATGATAAGAAATAAAATCTATAGAATTTTTGCTATATCATATCCACTGTTTGGTGATTGTAATAATAATGTCAGATATATATATATTGTTTGGTATAAATGCTTATATGAATCACAAATCTTACAAAAGACGATATTAAAAATCTCTCACCATACTATTTTCTATTTTATTTTTATCTTCTTTTTTATTTTATTTTCCTCTCTTTTTCATTTATTTCCTTTTTATTTCTTTATTCCCCTTCCATCATTTTCTAATAAAATTTCATTAAATAAAAAATTGTACTAATATGCCTAAATTACTATAACACCTAATATGTTTAATAAATATATATGTATATATTGAATTTATATTATAAGATAGAATTAAATTCAAATATATAAATAAAAATAAGATTAAATTAAAAAATAAATTTTTATTTTTTTATTTTGAATTTCTTATATTAGAATTCAAATATTGTTATATTAAAATATATTTTTAATTTATTAATTTAAGAAATTTTTTATTTGAGAAAAAAAAAAAGTTTTCTATAATGGATATCAAAAATCCTATTCGTCTTTATCCCACCTCTTCCATGAAATAATTTTATCAGGTCTATATCCCATTTATATCTGACTTTATCTATCTTGAGCAAGCACTAAATGTAGGATATGATAAATTTTATCATATCCTAAATTTTATACTAACTACCAAACATAACCTTTTATATTTAGCCCAATTTAGGAAACTCATACAATGAGTGAGCATGAAATTGAGTGAGGGCAAGAGATAATGAAGAGAGAGTAATAAAGATGGATTGGATTTAAGTAAGTTGTAGATCCGTTTACGACTTATTTAACACTCATATTATGTTGAAACTCATTTATGATCGATTTATTGAATATAACAACCCTACTCATCATATATGGGTTAAAAATTGGTTTATGACCTATTTTAACAAATTTAATCCTAGATCATAGCTTGTATGCAATTGATAGTATCATTTATGTTGACTATAAATATTGAAAAAAATTATCTTGTCAAACTTGATACACAAAAAAAAAGTCCCAGCAGATGGATGGAATAATAATCCTAAGTACTTCCTCGAACAATAATTGAGTTGTACGGTCAGGGAATCCGAAACAATTTCCATCATAGTCTATCCCATTCATTAATGGTTGCTTGGACATTAGCAAATCTAAGCTTGTATCGATATTGACAAGGAATATATTCGAAATAGGTTAATCCAAGTGAACTAGATAAGTCTCTTGGACCTGAGCAGGTCCTCAAACTGCTCCGTCGAACTAGAGACGTAAACTCAAGTCGTTTCTCTCGGAGTCAACCCTCTAACGTAAAAAGAGGGTAATGATAAACTGCTGGGGGCTTGTAACCAACTTGGATGGTCCCCCGGGCCTGGTCCCCGCGACGCCAGTGCCAGGCATGTGGTCAACACGACACAAGGTCCATCATAGTCTGTCCCATTCATTAATGGTTGCTTGGACATTAGCAAATCTAAGCTTGTATCGATGTTGACAAGGAATATATTCGAAATAGGTTAATCCAAGTGAACTAGACAAGTCTCTTAATTGAGCTGCTCATAAAAGCTCTTTAACGTGTCCAAATATTACTCAAAAGTAATACCAGAAAAATTATATATGTAGATCAGACACGGGTGGAGATGCACGTATCCATGCACGACTTTGTTGTTTTTTTTTTTATTTTTTCAGCTTCTAAAATGTCAAAATAATTATTTTACCGTCCCAGACCGTGTGCAGTTAGAGATGTGGGAAAAGTTAAAATAAAAACCATTCCGAAAAATTCCAATGAACTCTTTTTTCTCTAGATGATGTGGTCTACAGAATTAAATACAAAAAAATAAAAGGATTTTTCACACATCGCTTTAGCATGTCATTCCTTTTCATAAATCAATTTTTGTTGCGAAAGCAAACAATCAAATAATATAGCAAATAGAATAAGAAAATAAATCTCATACTAGATTTACATAATTTCATCATAATAACCTACGTCCACGGGAAGAGCAGTAATGAATTCTACTATAAATTAAGCGATATAATAGAGATTACAACCATACTCAAATCATTTAAACACTCTTAATGTTTCTCAAGCCCTGATTATAGCCAATAATTCATGCAATATTTAGCCCCACAAATTATTGTGAAATAATTTATCAATCTCGTGAAGAAATAAACAAATCTTAAACTCATAATATTTAATTGGCTTGAACGCTACTACTTTTTGAATATAATTCACGAAAAAATTTACAGAAATAATTCACGCCAAGCGCTAGCTTAGAAATGGCGCTTCAAGAGTTCTCTCTCGACGCAGACGGCACGAAGACCTGCTGCACTCTTCATCAAGCACGGCACATCAGGATTCCTCCGTCCGAATATTTATATGCATATAAATGTGAGCCCCTTCTTCTTTGCCGACTTCCAGTAGGATTTAATTTCCTTTTTCCTTCTCTCATGCAATTGGCCATGAGTCCACAATTTACTTCTTTCATGGTCAAAGTCCAACGTCCCACTGAACTCTAAAAAATGGAAATAAAATCGACGCGACTCGTAAAAGAAAGTTCCCGTATTTTGCATTGCAGTATTCCGAACTTGCAGGGGAAGTCCAAATTTCGGACTGTCCTTTTCTATTTTCTTTGCTCACCAATTTGATATCAAAGCACAATGAGATATATCCAATTCGGAATATTCAAAACCCCACAATTAACAATTAACATCAGATCTTGAGACATAATTTCAACAGTTTTACTAAATTTAGCATGTCTAATTTATTCAGCAAATAAGAAGGAACCCAAGTCCTTATCTCCTGGATTTCCCAACTCAACGGTACGTCTGAGGGGAGCACTAAGCATGCAGATCAGTGATTATTTTGTACACAGTCATCGTCGAAAAAGGCTGAAATATTCCAATTGCAACATAGTCAAGAGCATGTTCTAGATTTGGTCGAATATGAACCCAAGCGGGAAGGAGGGGGGGGGACTGATACTCATATTTGCTTTGACCCAACATGGCTCTTTTATCTCCGTTCCTAGTAGATATATAGACACCAAGCCCAGAAAAACCACGGCACGTCAAATAAAGTTTAGACTGAGATCAATAATGGTTCCAAGACGATTGAGACAATTTTTGAGCCTCTTGGGACGGTTTAGGAAATGTCCCCAGCACGGTAGGACTACACACCATCCCAATGGAATACTTGGATGGTCCACAAACGTCCCAAAGATGGCGGGTGTGTATAGGACGTTAGGAAACATGTAAGAGTCCATCAACGAAGGCACGGACCTCTACTTCTGATAGTATCATTTATGTTGACTATAAATATTGAAAAAAATTATCTTGTCAAACTTGATACACAAAAAAAAAAAAAAGTCCCAGCAGATGGATGGAATAATAATCCTAAGTACTTCCTCGAACAATAATTGAGTTGTACGGTCGGGGAATCCGAAACAATTTCCATCATTGTCTGTCCCATTCATTAATGGTTGCTTGGACATTAGCAAATCTAAGCTTGTATTGATATTGACAAGGAATATATTCGAAACAGATTGACAAGGAATATATTCGAAACAGGTTAATCCAAGTGAACTAGACAAGTCTCTTGGACCTAAGCGGGTCCTTAAACTGCTCCGTCAAATTAGAGACGTAAACTCGAATCGTTTCTCTCGGAGTCAACCCTCTAACGTAAAAAGAGGGTAATGATAAACTGTCGGGGGCTTGTAACCAACTTGGATGGTCCCCCGGGCCTGATCCCCGTGACGCCAGCACCAGGCATGTGGTCAACACGACACAAGGCCTATCATAGTCTTTCCCATTCATTAATGGTTGCTTGGACATTAGCAAATCTAAGCTTGTATCGATGTTGACAAGGAATATATTCGAAACAGGTTAATCCAAGTGAACTAGACAAGTCTCTTAATTGAGCTACTCATAAAAGCTCTTTAACGTGTCCAAATATTACTCAAAAGTAATACCAGAAAAATTATATATGTAGATCAGACACGGGTGGATATGCACGTATCCATGCACGACTTTGTTTTTTTTTTTTTTTTTTCAGCTTCTAAAATGTCAAAATAATTCTTTTACCGTCCCAGACCGTGTGCAGTTAGAGATTTGGGAAAAGTTAAAATAAAACCATTCTGAAAAATTCCAATAAACTCTTTTTTCTCTAGATGATGTGGTCTACATAATTAATTACAAAAAAAATAAAAGGATTTTTCACACATCGCTTTAGCATGTCATTCCTTTTCATAAATCAATTTTTGTTGCGAAAGCAAATGATCAAATAATATAGCAGATAGAATAAGAAAATAAATCTCATACTAGATTTACATAATTTCATCATAGTAACCTACGTCCACGGGAAAAGCAGTAATGAATTCTACTATAAATTAAGCGATATAATAGAGATTACAACCATACTCAAATCATTTAAACACTCTTAGGATTGTACTGACCGAATTTAAAACTTTATGATAAAATCAACTATAACATGCGATTCATTTATTAATTTTTGGAAAACTATCCCTTAGAAAAGTTGTCTCGTCAAAGTGGCTACACAAAAAGAAAATTCATACATGTTGGAATTTGAAAGTCACTGACGGTGACGTTACAATAGCCCCACAAGACTCATTCAGATAATAACAAAGTCGTGTGGTGGTGGAATATTCTGCACCTTAGTCTATCCCATTCATTAGTGGTTGATTTATACATTAGCATATCTAAGTCTCTATCGATGTAAAAAGTGTATCACCCATTCAAGTTCGAATATATGCTAAATACATTACTCCAAGTCAAACTTACATCGCTCTTGCTTGAGATGCTCATAAAAGTTGTCTGACTAGTCAGGGAATAATAACAATGACCTGAATATTAACGCAAAAAAAATTACATATGCAGATCAAATGCGTGTTGAAATACAAATAAAATTCATATTCCCAAATTATGAATAGATTATACGGTAATTTATGTTTAAAAACACGTTTTTTATTACGAAAGTTTGAAGTGTTTAGAATTAACCAAAAGTCAAACTTTGTCGATCATTGGAAATCTGAAGAAAGTTTAAATAAAAATCACTATGAGCGAGAGGGGTTTTATACTTGACAGCAGATACATTTCTTTGCTCTGGACTCACATTGCCTCTTTGATCGCCGAGCTCCTCGCACGATGCCATGCAAAAGACTTGTCAACAAATGCAATTAAATTCAACATGCAAGTTTAGGTGACTTTTGAAAGTTCCATAGTAACTTAAACGTTGATTCTAACACGGCGACGTGTGTATGGGACGGTAGAAAACATGTGAGAGTCTATCAATGAAGCCACGAACCTTTAATTCTGATACAATGTGAGATTTGATGGGATTATCACCAACTAATCTAAAAGTTTAAACTGTTAAATGAATGCGCGATTTATTTTTTAGATATTCTAACAGCCGCAAACATCAAACTTGAACGTTATATACAAGATATGAAGAGACTGCTAAATCGAGGGAATGATTGCCTCCAATAAGATAAATGTATCTAATTGCCCTAGTGCACGAAGTTTGCTTTATCAATCAAGTGAATCGTAATGATACTGAAGAATCCGAGAGGAAAATCTTTTTCTTATATGACTAAGAACCAAGCTTGCTTCTCAAATCGGAAAGGATGATTTAGATTCAATCCTCGCCTATATCTCATATAAGAAAACTTTTTTCCATGACTAAACCATTTTGAGTCCATCAATTTAGCACAAGAAGGATACGCAGCGCGTCACTTTGTATTCCAACCAAATAAATTAGCATAAGGAGGAAAATCATCAACTAGATAAATTAGTAGTACATCCCTTTGCTTGTGACCGGTCTAGGCAATGGTTGGCAACCGACATCGGCCACAAGTAGGGGCCATGCTCGCGGGCCACAAGCAAGGCTTTGCTTCTAAGGGCCATGATGGCTTCGCCCTGATCTAGGCAAGCATGGCCTTGGCAAGTGATTGGCCATGAGCAAAAAGCCAAAAAAAAAAAAAAAAAAAAAAGGAAAATACATAAAATTTTTAAAATGCAAAAAAAAAAAAAAAAAAAAAAACACCAACCTCAACAAAATCAAGCCAAAAATCATAAAACTTATATTAAGTATTTATTAAAATGTTTAAAATTAGATTAAACAAATTTAAAAATTTAAAATTGAATTGATTATATTGTATGATTGATTTATGAATTGTTTGACAACTAAAGCTTAAAAAAGCTAGCTTGTCAAAGTGGTTACACAAAAAGAAAATTTATACATTTTCAAGTATCACTGTTGGTGATGGTACAATAGCTCCACAAGTTGTACGGTGGTGGAACATTTTGCACCTTAACACATCCCATTCACGAATGGTTGCATGTATTAACATATCTAAATCTCTATCGATGTAGACAAGTGTATCACCCATTCGAATAGGAATATGTGAAATACATTACTCCAAGTCAAAACTTACATCGCTCTTTTTTTTTTTTTTGGTCAAAACATTGCTCTTACTTGAACTGTTTAACCAACTGCCCGCTCTTCGGATACTCCCAAATTGTCTACGTTTCAAAGACTAGTTCAAGGAATTTTTCGACATCAAAAGGATATATTCTTTGCTGGCAAACCAAGTAGAATCGGTTTTTTCAGCACCTGTTGAGTTCATGTTTACAATCTCACTCTAAGGGTTAATATTATGAGAAATCCAAAATCGGAGCACCTACGACAAATTTATTCCAAATTGATTTTTTGACCACCAAGAACCCTAAATTAGTATACTTGTGACAAATTTATCCTAAAACTAATTTTCGACCATGAAAAACTCTAAATTGGTAAAACTGTCATAAATAGGGGTGAGCATGGTACCATGGTAGAATCTAGAACCTGTGAACTACACCAGTGGGAACCTGTAGATTCTAGTTTCCAAGATATGTAGGGTAGGCTCCAAGTTTCAAAAAATGAGGAACTTGTTTCAACAGGTAGGTTCTAAATCTTTGATTGTAATAACCTGGATCCTAAAACCTGTAATCTAAAACTTAGAATAAATTTTAATGTTTTTGTTAGTCCATATCTTCACGTGACCCCGTGATATTCCATATCGTTCGATAATGAATGTATAATCTAGAAGCACCAGTCAAAGTTTTCATTTATGATTGAGAATTTTACTTTATTAATGTCCATATTTTTCATGTCTCTAAATATAAGTTATTGTTAGTAAATTATAATAGCAAGTGATGTTCATTAAAGGTTTTAATTTACTACAATCATTCAATTGATAATATAGGTAGAACCTGGGTTGACCTTGGCAAGGTAGGTTCTAGGTTCTATAATATGTAGGGAAGGTTTCAAATTCAAAAAACATGAAGAACCTATTCAAATGGGTAGGTTCCAGATGAACCTGTATGAAACCCGAAATTGCTCACCCCTAGTCAACAGTAAAGTTTAGTGAATTTTATTCCATTTCAATGTAGACTTTTGTTCCATTTCTTCTCTTTTATCTAGTTGAATTTCTTGCCAAAAATTTCATTTCCTTTATTAATAATTTTGTTTGTCTTGTATTCTTTTTTATGAATGACAAGCTTGTTCATTTTATTTTATTTTTTTGCGTTTATTTTCATTTTGTTTAACTAAAAATGAAATAATAATTTTTTTTTTAAAGAAGAACATATTGGACTCCGAAACCCACCTTGGAACCTATAATAGAGTAAGTTCTCGGTTCCATATTTCGATAGATAGGTTTCAGGCTCCAAAAAATGAAAAACCTGTATCCAAGAATAGATTACAGGTTCCAAGTGGAACACGTAAGAAACTTGGAACCGCTCACCCATAATCACAAATTTGTCTCGAACTAATTCCCTTATTACAAAAAAATCCCAAATCAATACACTTATGATAAATTTAGACTCCATTAACTTTCGTCAAATTTAATCATTTAATTTGTTGATCTCGATGTTGCGACCTACATTTTCCGTCTAGAGTAGAAAAGATATAAGTTTAAGGGTATTGCATAAAAGTGAGCCTATAGCACTTCTTTTAGACACATGCTTTCCAAAACCCATATCCCACATGACGTTGGCATATTCAAATTAATGCTATAGGAAATTTTTAATAAGGAATCGTCACTAGCTTATTAAGGTCAGCTAGAAACCAAGTAAGGTATGGAAGTATATCTCATTTTTTATGTAATCAAATAATCTAGGACCGAGAACTTGCTTACACTAATTGATCAACTAGTATTCTTTCGATACCTGATCTTGTTCACAAACAAACAATCTAGATTGATTTTAAACCCATTTACTAATATGTGAGGTAATCATAAGGGCACGTTATCATTAAAATAACACTTAGTTATTAAAGGAAGCATTAAATAAAGTACAAGAGAAAACAAGCATCTAACACTAAGAGATAAATACATGCCAATCTTAACTAGGCTAAAGGGAAGCTATAATTGTCATATTGAAAGTACGCACTCAAAAGCATTTGTCTCTAAGGAAAATTGAAACCCTAAGGTAAAACTCTAAAAGTTTAGTCAACTTTGAGCACAATCTTTGATAAAAAGACTCCTACTTTTTAAGAGGAGCTTGCCCAAAAAAAAAAAAAGGTTTACGCTTTTTCTTTTTCTTTTTTAAATTCGGGATTTTTTTATTTTTTAATACAATTTTTTATATATATTTTTAATCCAAAAATGGGATCCGGGCTGCCGCTGGTCTTCGGGCTGGGCCATGGGCTGAGATTAGACTCACGGTCTAGGCTAAAGGGCACAGTTGAGCTTATCCTCAGGCCCACTCTAATGCTACCCTTTCTAAGCCCAATTTGGAAAACTCCCAATTAAGCCCACCCTTCCACTAATGCTACACCAAGCCCATGCTGAAGCCCTCTTTGCTTTCATGACTATTTCACCCCAAGGTTCAAAAAGCCTAATCCACTATGCCTAGCTAAGCCCACAAAACTCACTACTCTTGACCACCGCCGCCAGGATTTCTCATTCCCAAGATTCCAACTTCTGCTCCTCAATGTCTTCTTCTTCGAGCACGCCCAGGACGCCCGAAGATTTGCTTACTGATTCAATAACATTACAACTCCAGCGGTGACATTATGATTTACAGTGAATCAATATACGCTCGTTCCCTCCACCGTTGGCCACCATGTTCGATCATCATCGCCGGGTCAAGGCGACTCTAGCCGCGGCCATCGAGCGCGAATGCCCAAACCACCAAACCGCGGCCTCCATGGACAGCCACGACGGGTGGCCACTGACCGCGCCTCCGGCAAGACCCTCGACCCTCTCGTCCACGCCGTTGTTCCTCGGGCGACCATATCAACACCTGCCGTGATTCACCTCCTCCGACAAACAACAAACGCAGACCAAAAGTCAAGAAAACCAATGCAAATCTAGTTCAGGCATTACGTCGAACACATGGGGTGAGTCGACTGAGCCACAGAACAATCAAGACTCAGATTCGCGCCAGACTCTCAACAATCAACAAGCGAAGACCAAAAACGGCCGAGCACAGAACCGACGGGGCCGGGACGAGCACTAACTGGACGACGACGAAGCCTGGTCCTGCGAGCCCGCAATGGGGGCAAAACAGGGCACGAGCAGGGGATCGGCCGAGGGTCCCTACCCGGCTCGGGGGCGGCGAACATTGGGTGAGCTCGATAGATCGGGCTATGCCCGATCACCTCGCACGCCTCCGGACCGGGATCCTTGGGAAATCGACGCAACCCGAGACAAATGAAAAAAGAAACGCATTGAGACCCACCGTAGAGGAGGCGCGCGTCGGCGAGGGTCGGCGGCCGACGTCCAGGCGCGGTGGCTACCGGAGGAGGCCCTTCACTCACGACCTCACTCTTCGCTCTCCGGTCCTCGCTCTCTCGGTTGCTCTCCCCTCTCTCACTCCGTCTCGAGCGTGCGTGGGGCTCGTCCTTTGCCAGCTGTCGTTGCTGGCCTGCCCCCAACAAAAGGAAAGGAAGGGAGCAAGAGACAAGGAGATGGCCGGAAAAAAAAAAGAATGGGCTGGGCTGGACCAGGCCCAAGTGGGAGAATAAGGAAAAGAAAAGAAAGAGGCCGGGCCGCCCCCTGCCCGGTCTCGCTTTTCCCTCTTTCTTCTTTTTTTTTTTTTTTTCCTTAATTATTATTATAATTATTATTATTTAAATTTTTTGGAGATTTGTTTATATTGGTCAGGGAAGGGAATTGCATCCAGATAGAGGAACCTATGGACCACTTAATTCTGCTATTGTAATAACACAAAGTAAGTCCATATTGAATGCACAGATCTCTACCATTATTTCCTCATGTTGTCATCGAAGGATTCACGTATAAATTTATTGCTTTTTTCCTGCTCATAGACTATGATGTTAGAAGCCTTGGACCATCAGCCAGAGTAATTATTGGAATCTTGATAGCTTCAGTGGTTCTCCTTGTTTTGATATTACTAGTCCTATGCCTAATAGGATTCTTAGGTGATAGAGAAGTTGAAGATTCATGTGAGATTATCATACTAGTATATTTGCTCACGTAAAAATCTATCCCTCTTTGATTCACTGTAGAAGTATGATGCTTAATTCAAGACCGTATTTGTCTACTTTCTGTGTATTTTTCATGTAATTTTTATGAGTAAACTGTGACACCACAAAAGATGGCCTTTTTTTTTTTTTCTTATAACTAGGATTGTACTTTTATGAGGCATGACCATATAGGTGAATCACTCCTTAGATTGAGAGTTTGCTGTAGAATTATGCTTTTCCTTCGATTATTATTATCGCTTTCCTAATATACACCTTGGGATTTTATTTTTTTTTTCAAAATTACGTGGGCTAGATCTCCAAATTGGCCATTACACTTTAAGACAAATCAAATTGCTACAGGCAACTTTGACTCTGTGAATAAGATCGGTGAATGAGGGTTTGGTCTAGTTTACAAGGTAATTCATAGTATGTTTATAACTTCATCCTCCATTCAATGTGAAAGAAGTGTCTGATAAATTCAGTATGTGTCTTTGTTTTAGACTTACCAACCTGGATCTTGTCAAGCTAATCATTTTCTTTTTTAACGAAATACAATATGATTGGTTATGATTGTATGATTAATCTCAGGGAATACCATTAGATAGAACTATCATTGCTGTGAAGCAATTTTCTTCTAAATCAAAGCACGGCAATTGTGAATTTCTCAATGAGATAGGCATGATATATGTTCTCCAACACTCAAATTTCATATAGCATTACAGCCGCTGCATTGAAGGAAACCAATTGTTACTAGTTTACCAATATATGGGGAACAATAGTATCGCCCATACATTTTTTTTTTTGGTAAAAGAAGCTTTCCCCAAGCTAACTAATATGCTATTAATGAGCATTCAACTAAACTTTCTCTCTCTTACTAGGACAAGAAGAGTAGCAGATTGAGTTGGACTAGGCCACGAGAAAGAGAATATGTTTGGGAATAGCAAGGGGATTGGCTTTATGAGGAGTCTAGATTGAAAATTGTTCATAGAAATAGAAAAGTGACAAATGTGCTACTTGATAGGGAACTAAATGCCAAGATATCAAACATAAATCTCACATGAGTTATACATGAGGCCCACGTAAATTGCACGTGAGTGGCTCGTGAGTCGCACGTGAGTGGCTCATGAGTCGCACGTGCAAGCTGGTCGGTGAGCTCGGGCCTTTATTTGATATTACATTAACCAATTCAGTTTTTTATTTGAGTCAAGGTCCACCCTAGGCTCTCTTTTGAGGAAAAAAAAAAGCCTTGTTTTAAACCCTCATTTGAGATAAAATCCACTTCGATTCCTCTTTTAGAAAATGATCTCTATATCTAAAATTTTCTTAGTATCTCTAATGTAGAAGCTCGTATATATGCTTGGAAAGTTGTCATTCTCACTATAGTTGGACGTGGCTATACTTTAACATCATGCCTGCACTACTGGGTATCATGCTTGGTAGCTTGCACAAAAAACTAGTGGGTAGAGGTGTCAAAATGGGTCATTGACCCATTTATGTACCCATTTAAGTTTAAATGGATTGTTAATAGGTCAAGCCTCATTTGCTTAAAGCACCCATAATGGGTTTTAATGGGTCAAGACTGAGATATATGGGTCATAAATGGGTCAGAGAGCTGACCCATTTAAGACCCATTTATCAACCCATTAAAAATGAACCATTTATTTTCACCCAAAACCTCACAACCTCTCTCTTCTCTTCTCTCTTTAACTTTACAAAAATATATTTTTTTAAAAACTGAAAATATAGTTATTTTTTATTTTTCTTTATTTTTCTTTCTTCTTCCTTCAATCACCGGCACGGCGATGGCCGGCGACCGGCTAGGTGAGCCTCGAGCTTGCCGATGTCGAGCGAGCTCGAGCTCACCGGATCTAGCGAGGCGGAGGCCTCGCCGACACTTGTCGACGCTCGAGCCTCACTGATTTGGCGAGACTCAAACTCACCGACGTCAAGTGAGGGGCGAGGTCGAGCTCCGCCCGACGCCGGCGAGCCTTGAGCTCGCTAGATCTGGCGAGGCGTGCCTCACCGACATCCGGCGAAGCTCAAGCCTCGCCAAATCCGGCGAGGGGCGAGCTCGAGCTCGCCGGTGTTAGGGAGTCGCGAGCTCAAGGCTCGCTTGTGGCCGGCCACCAGCCGTTGTTGTGGCCGGCGGCCAGCCAAAGAAGAAGAAAAAAAGAAAAAGAAAAATTATATTTAAAAATAAAAATACAAATAAAAATAATTAAAAATTTATTTTTAAAATAATTATTTTAAAAATTGTAAAAATTGTCCATTAAATTTTTGTTGTATAAAAATATTTTAGCAATACCATTTTAAAAAAATAATATATATAAGAAATAAGCTTGGAAATATTTTAGTAATATAATCTTTAAAAAAAACATGGGAATAAGTTTTTCTAAATTTGGCTAAATATTATTAATATGGGTTGGGTCGGGTATGGGTTGGGTATGGGTCGGGTCGGGTATGGGTTGGAAAATTTACATTAGGCTTAAATGGGTCATAAATGGGTTAATGGGTCGATTTGGGTCAACCCATTAATGACCCAACTCAAACCCGACCCGACCTGACCCACCCGTTTGACACCTCTACTAGTGGGACATCCAATCAATGGGTCCTAAACCATACTTGTTGCTTTACACTCTATAGTCATGAGATTAAATAACCTTTTTCTTACTTAAAGTCAAGTCAATTTTAATCATCTTAATCAAGGGGCGCTACCTTCCTTAGCATTCTGTGCTTATCTACAAAACATGCTAAGTAAAATATGTACTTGGAAGAGCATGACTTGCAATAATGCCTTCATTAACAACATAGTTTACCATGTCATAAGGATGTATGTATGAACCAACAATTTATTTTTGTTTCTCTCAGTATTTTCTTCATTTCACAGCCAGCTGATGAGACTTAATTTGACAGTGATTTTTCCCAATGAATTCTGCAACCTCACTTAACTAACGGAAACATAAGTTAGAGTTAACTGCATGAGATCTTCCCATATGAAAGATAATTAGGCCAAAGAACTTGAATGTGTATGATGGGCCATGGTTCTTTATTTTTGTGGGAAAATCATAAAATAAAATAAAATAAAAACATGTTATGAGTTGGGTGAAGACTATTTTGGTTCTACTTCATCTTATTATTGACATTGTTTTTTCGTAATTGTTGATTGATCTTAAGCACATGGTTATCAATTTCTCAAGCATGTATTTGTTTGAGAAACGTTGCATTCGTGGGAATCTAAATCAACTAATATGTCAGAAGTTTAGCAAATTGTTGCTTGAGAATTGTAGAAGTTCTAAAGTGAGCATTCTCTGCAAGTAGAGGCCTCACTCGTAAGTGGATCGCTCCCCACAACTCTCACTGAGATATCACTTGCCATTCAATAAGTTAACCTTATCATACATCATAGATTATTATCACAATTTAATTAGGAGTTTGAAAAGAAGCATACTTTGCCTTCGCTTTGCTACTTCACATCGACACTTGAAAATCACAAAAGTGGTATTCCCAAGGAAATTAGCAACATCAGCACGCTAGAGGAGCTATAAGACTTGCTATAAATCACATACCTTTGTATTGAGAATGTGTTAGTCCTGATGGTGATAAATTTATGGCAATGCTAGTGCATTAGATGACAATTTGCATGAAGGCACTCTTGAGCCAAACGTTGGAGACTTAAGCCACTCAACAATACTCTAAGTAAATTGGAGTACATTAATTGTCACACTTTTGCTTGGATAACATATTTCAAAAGCCCTTTCTTGATGTTCATGAGCTCTCTTGATTGCGAGATTATGAAATAAAAGTTTCTAACTCTAATGTTCCTACTTAAACTAAAATAAAGTTTCTCTTTTTTTGGGGAGATGAAAATCCACATGGAGACTTGATCCTTCAATATTCTTAATTCCTAATTTTGTTTTTGCAGCCTTCTATCTGCTAATATTTTCAGGGGAACAATACCCAAATCCTTTGGTAATTTGAAGAAATTTGAATATTCGTAAGTGGCACCATAATACCTTTTATTGCTCAACATATTGAATTTCCTTTGAGGGATTTTGATTTATAGACCTCTTGTAGTCGTATAGATGGAATCATATTAGTAGGAAAGATATATGATATTATCAGGAATTGGATCAAAATTACAAGATTGTGTGTATCCTGATTCTTCTCAATTAGGGCCAAAAAGATTTATTTACATGATTTATGAGATACTCGAAAGTTGTTCTTATATTACGGCATTAAGTTTTCAAGGAC
The DNA here is from genome assembly GCA_014182725.1 of Eucalyptus brandiana. Classification (NCBI taxonomy): domain Eukaryota; kingdom Viridiplantae; phylum Streptophyta; class Magnoliopsida; order Myrtales; family Myrtaceae; genus Eucalyptus; species Eucalyptus brandiana. The sequence goes on along the minus strand of CM024673.1, from coordinate 12,799,275 downwards.
ATTAAAGGCATATCTATGGAGGGACCTATTCCTTCAAGCATATCTTTATTAACAAACTTGAAGGAGTTTTGAGCATTTGATCATGTGCAACTGTTCTTTGTCTCTTATGTTCTTGTAAGATTGTGTTTGATTGCGAAAAGGTAGAAGGGTTGTTGATATTAGGTGATGGAGTGGTTTTATATGCATCCAGGAGAATATCTGATTTGAAAGGTCCATGCTCGAATTTTCCTAATTTGCAGGGCATGAACAAGATAGAGACATTGTGAGCTCAATTCAATGGACATTTGATATGTTTCTTTTGTCTCTTTTTTAATATGGCCGTTTACCATGAATTATTGTTTTTCACATCTCAGGATTCTGAGAAATTACTTGCTTGCTAGCTCAAATCCAAATTATATTGGGGAATGGACAAGTTTGAAGACATTGTAAGTTGCTAAAATGAGGTGGGTGTTTTATTTGATCTCAACATGTTCATGTGTTGTATCTTCTTTTCTTTGCAAATTTCTCTTAGCAATTGAGGTTCTTTGATGGTTTTTCATTATTGTCTCCTTAAGGTCGCTATTGTAAATCACATGCGAGTCAGACGTGGGTCGCACGTAAATCGCACGTGAGTCACTCATGAGTGGCACATAAATTGCATGTGAGTTGCACATAAAGGGCACGTGAGCCACACGTGCAAATTGGTCGGTAAGCTCAGACCTTTATTTGAGATTAAATTAACCAATTCAGGTTTCTATTTGAGACAAAGTCTACTCTAAGCCTTTTTTTTAAGAAAACATCCTTACTTCAAACGTTTATTTGAGACAAGATCCACTTTGGTTCATTTTTTGAGAAAACAGCCCTACTCAAATCTTTACTGCTGATTATTTTAAAAGCTTAAACTATTAAATGAATACATGGTTTATTATTTAAATATTTTAATAGTTGCGAACATTGGACTAGAAGCTCATTAACAACCCATTACACATATGACATATGTGTATAAAGGATATGAAGAGCCCACTAAATTGAGGGAATGATTTCATTCAATAAGATACGTCTATCTAATTGCCCTAGTGCCCCAAGCTTGCTTCATCCGTCAAGCAAAACTGTAATGATAGTGAAGAATCTAATAGGAAAACCTTTTTCCTATAGGACTTTGCTTCTCAAATTCGAAGAGATGATTCAAATTCAATCCTCGTCTATGTCTCATCTAAGAAAACTTCCTTCCGTGAATAAACCATTTTGAGTTTGTCAAATCAGCACTAGAAGGATACGCAATGCATCCCTTTGTACTCCAACTAGATAAATTAGCATAAGCAAGAAAATCATTGACCATCTGGTGAAGAGTCGCTTGCAATTTGATACTTTGTTTCGTGGAGGCATCAAACACATCAACCTCTTCTCATAGTAACTTCACCATCCTCTATCAATGGTCGAATTAGTGTCATTGCCCTATCCCCTTTTTTTCACTGCAAATGACTATTTTCGCATTTTTCTTTTCAATTTTATGATTTTTCTTTTCTTTTCTTTTCGTCATTGTCCCTAGCAGGCTGTACATAAAACTAGTGAGACATCTAATCAATGATGCCCAGGTTTTTGACGTAAGGACGTTTTCCAAACATCCTATTGGATTGCATAGAAAATTACTGGGATGCTTCCATCAGCCGCAAATTCTAGTAAAAAATGTTATGGGGTGCTTGTTTGGGCTTTCATCTCTATGTAGAAGGCTTGATGTGAAAAAGAGATCTTCATACTACAAGATCTTAGGACATTTTAAAGCGGGTTCCTTCCAAAGGGTAAGATGTGACTATGATGACGTCCCTAATAATTGAGAAGGGACTCCTTTACTCTTCCTCTAAAACATGTCCCCGTCCCCTTTAGTTACCGTCACTATATACTTTTTCATTTAATTTTGAAAAATAAAAAGAAAAAAAGAATTTAAATCATAACGTCCGTTTGCTTCTTTTCAAAATTTAAAGTATTTAATATTGACTAAAATCAAATTGAAAGTCTAAAATTGGCTAAAAAGGCACAGCCGCTCGAACAAGACTCAGCGTTTCACTGTCTCTGCCGACATCTTGTTTCTCTCTCTCTTATTCCCAATGTCTTTGGGCCATCTCTCAGGAATTTTCTATCCATGATCCTATCGATTTTTCTCTTTATTTATTCATCTACTACTTTTCCCCCCATAAACTTTCAGCTCCGATCCTGAAGCGTGAAAGGAGCCCATGCGATCACTCAATTAGACAGCCGAAAAGAAAAAGCAGTCCTATCTCAATACCCCTTTCTTTTCGAGCTTCCACTTAAAGACAAGGGATACCGCTCAAGTCCTGATTGATCAACTGGATGAACAAATGTCAATTCGTTAGAAGTAGGACCTTTTTCTAGCCGCCCGACAAGTAAAAAAGTTAACACGATGTTTCGTCATTTAATCACTGTTGCCACGTTGATTTTTAAACTCGACAATGACTGCCCAGTCGACCGAGTGGATGGTATTTGACCGACAACCATTTTATACGACGAGAAAGCACGCATGCCTGCATCGACGACAGCTCGTGTGAAGTTGGTGGGAGTATTCTGGAGACCGTAGCTGCTCCTGGCAGCCCTAAGAACTGCAGTCAAACGCCTTTTTTACTTCTTTCTTCTTATTTTTGGTTGTTTTCGATAGAAAAGGGGAGCCCAAGCTCCATAATTTGGCAATTTACTTTTGCTTTCGCACTTTAAGGGGAGGAATCTATGCTAATTTGCTTCTTTTTTTTTTTTTTTATATTTGAACTTTCCAAATCCCTTTTTCCTTCTTCCGATGGTGGAATGTTCCGTGGTGTTCAAAAAGATTGTCAATCTTTCACACCCGCACGGCACTTCCATGAATGTACTTTCACATTCCAATCATAAATATATTACCACGTGCATTGACACCGTTGAGAGTTGATTCAAACACCGATGAGAAAATGTGTGGGTTGACGGAGGATCTTCATCCAACTGCCAAATGCTTTAAATATGGGAAAATTATCACATAAGATAGGTAAAATATAAATTTCGTCATATAAATACGAAATGAAGAATCTAATGACCCATCTTAAATTTCGAAAAACCACATCTTTTATTTAACCTACCCATAAAAAAACCCATGACCCACACATACGTATGTTCTCTACTCCTTCGTCATTTATTAAAAGGATTTTTATATATGTCCGATCTTGATATTTTTTTGCTTTATTTATTCTTTTTATCTCAAATGAACACGTTATCTTCCAACGGGAGGACCATAGATTAATAGATAACGTTCCCCTTAAATCAAGTCTACACCTTCCTACGGCCTATAAATAAAATAAAAAAGTCTCAAACCTTTCAATACTTTTCCGTTGCCAAATTGGTGGCTGGTATTCATTTTAAAACCTGCTCCTTTTATGAACCATGGAGAAAGTATCTCGCTTATCGATTATACAGCATGCCACCAATTTTATCTTAAACTAAAATTTGGATTCATTAGATAGAGGATAGTTATTGAATTGCTAAGTAGAAAAAAAGCAGTACCTGGATATTGCTATTTGAATAATATTCAACTAAAGATTGCAATTATTGTCATAAATAATCTAAATTTGAATTAAACCTAAACCTAAGTGATCGAAGAAACATAGATAGATGGAAAAATCAGTCATTCCACACCGATTGGCCATTGAATTGGGTCAACAGTATCAGCGTTACGTTTAAAACTCTATCCAACGCGATGGGCTCGTCCAAGTAGATGCGATGCCCACTCATTAAATGCAGCCCCAACTTGCACCCTCTGACCCACCAAATTGCCAAGTTAATACCAAAAACCAAGGGTCGAGCTCAACCCTCCGCAGCGGTATTGACGCCAACCCTCCGCAGCGGTATTGACTTCACTCACTCCCTAAAATTTAATACTTTTGCTTTGCACAGAAACCAACCAATTTTTGCCATATTTTTAATAAATAAGTAAAGAATTAGTTGATCCAATCAATCACCCAAGATTGCCTATTAAATTGTCTGATCCTATTTATTATTAATTCGATATTAAAGTAAAATAACTCAGACCACATTTATATAGAATCGATTTTTTTTTTTTAAAATAGATGGTTGCAAGAAGAACATCTAGCCAAGATAGTAACGTTGAATTGCATCTTTTTAATCAATATCTCAATACTCTTTGTATATTTAATGAAAAGCATTTTGAGGTCAATCATACATAATGTGGAAAAAAAGTTATATTTTAGAAATGAAGGTTAATACTATGAAAAAACTCAAACTAGTACACTTGTAACAATTTTACTCAAACACAAAAAATTACAAATTGATATACTTATCACAAATTTGCCATCCATTAATTGTCATTAAAATTTATCATTAAGTTACTGAGTTAAATGACGCGTGGAAGTTGATAAGTATATCAAATTTAGGGTTTTGCTTTATATTTGTCACAGATGTATTAATTTGTAATTTTTTGTTATATTGATATAATTAAATGGAAATTAAAAAATGATAAATTTATTATAGAGATATCATTTTAGAGTTTTCAGTAGTAAATTTATCATAAGTATATTAATATGAGGTTTTTGGTGGTATTAATTAACCATAAAAAATCCTAAGTTTTATTTATTTAGTTAGTTAGTGCTACATAACGTGAATTTACAACTAAGTATCGAAAACAGCTGGCCCTATTTTAAAAATTTAGATAATGCGGGAGCCGCCCTGATTGACCGTTCAAATAAGCATGAGGATTTTGAACACTTTCCAAGAGGGAAACATATTTATATCAAATGCCCCATTTTCATCACTGATGATAATGTAAAATGGCGCGACTCAGACCAAAAAAAAAAAAAAAATAAAAAAAAAATAAAATAGCGCGACGAGGACCCACTGGGAGACCAACTCTGACTGGAATCGTTAAAATCATTCTTTAGTTTAGTCTTTCCCTCCAACTATCTTTCTCTCTCGGACAAACACAAAGCGCTCGAAGAAAACCTCATCTCCCGTCCTCTCCCAAAACCACTCTGCGCCTCTTTGCGCTGTTTCTGTGGTGGTCGAAGCAGCATTTTCGCGTAGTTTTGGACTCGCAAACGGTTTTTCAAGGGGATCGAGGTCGGAGTTTGGGTCGGTGTCGGGCGAGGGGGAAGCAGGGGAAGTTAACGATGGTGGTGCCTCTGGGTCCAGTTTCCAGAGTGGTTGTCTTCATTGTTCTTGTCGTGATTTGCTGTGCGGTCTTCGACTGTGATGCTCAACTCTTGCCGCAAGATGAAGGTACGCCAGAATGACCAAAACCTTTCCTTTAATGGCAGTTAAGGTCTTCTCTTTGGCCCTCTGTTTTTTTTTTTTTTCCTTTTTTTTTGGGATAATTGCTTTGCGGACTCTGATCCTGATTCTCTCTCTGTCTCTTCTCTGTTGAAATCTGCAAATTGTACAATAAAGTTTGGAGCTTTTATCACATTTCTCAGTCCTTTTTTTCTTCGCAATTTTTGTTTCTGATCCAAGAATTTTCGTTGGGGTGCGGGAGATATTTCTTCTGCACTTTCATTTCCTTTTCTGAAAACTCTCCCCAGCAGATGGAGCAGAGACCGAGGCGGCCGACGGGGGCCGCTCTAAAAGTTTTAATTTTCATAAGAAAATTTAAGCATAATTTTCATCTCCCGTCTCTGAACCGAAAACTCATACCTCCATAATTAGATTATTGTATCCTTTTGCAGATACTTTCCTCTTTCCTCAATTATGACACACATGATCTTTACTTTAACCGGTCGAACTAGCAAATTATCGGTGAATTTCCTTTTCCGGGAATAGGCTGTTGGCGAGGGCAACTGTTTTTGCCAGCCTCCTTTTCAATCCTAATCTCGTTAGGGAAATAAAAATTTAGGACTCAAGAAAAATCAGCGGAAAAGAAGTTATGGGTATTTGATTCAGTCAAACCTTGTCTGTCTGGGTCCACACAAGCCCATCTCTCTCGGACAGATCTTGAACGCGTGCATCCATGGTGGGTGCGTCCAATCAGAATCTAGTCTTGCAGTACTCCATATGATACTAGTCACTTGTCCAGATAAAATTCTGTGATGTTGATATCACGCAGTATTTTAGGGATCTTTCTACATTGAATTCATACTGTCAATAATTGGGATTGATAGGCCTTCCTGAATATGGCCACCGATTGACATGTAGACGACCCTTTTTAACTCCGCTACCTGCAATCTGGTTGTACTGATCTTGACATGTGTAGAAGAAATCCTCCTCTTTTCGATAGGGAAAGAAAAGGTACCATCCATAATTATGTGAGAATTAATATGATCATCAAGAAATAAGGATTCTCTCTGTCATCAACCAGCTAATAATACCCACCACCAATAAGGTGGTCGAATAGATGGCATTTCATTTCTTGGGTGCGAACCCGCTCTCTGGATTGCAATGTGAAAAAAGCAATTTGGTTTTTTTGACCAGCCTGACTTGGTCAACTTGAAAAGATAGAAGAATAGTCCTCCCTCACCTAATATACGTACATCGTTTACTTTTCCCGAATAAACTAGCTTAAATGTCCTGTGGTCAACAGTCTGTTTTCGACCAATAAAAAGAAACCCTCTGTTCGTGACTTTCTTCTGCTATTCTAATAAGGAAGGTGGCATTGACATTTTATATCGATGACAATGGAATGAATCTATCATGATGATCGCTTGTAACTTTATCTGATCTTGCAAGCTCATCTTCCCATACATGCAGCTTGTATAAGTACCTAGTTTTAGTCGAATCCAAGTAAATACGATGCACTGTCTGAAGTTTACTCATTACTATATAGTCCCAAGATTGAATAAGCCTTTCTTACTTGTGGTCGAACCGATTATAGTCGACTTAACTGAGGGGTGCTACCTTTGCTGGCTCGAAATTGTTCTGTGTTAATGCACAAGACATGTCTAATAAAATAAGTACTTGTCAGAGTTTGTATGGCTGGAGCCTCATTACCACAAACAAACTCACAAGCACCTGCTAGTGTACATGTTCGTTTGGTCCTTCTAAATCCCTTTCATATATCTAGCAACGGATACTGATAAATGTTTTTTTTAACTTTCGGTTTGTGCTTGCAGTTGATACACTGAAAACAATCGCCACAAAAATGCAAAACAATTATTGGAATGTAAGCGAAACATCATGCAGCGGGAGTATAGGTCTAAACAGGACCTTTGCTTCAGGAATATTAAGCAATGTGACTTGCAACTGTTCCTTCAATAATGGCACAGTTTGCCATGTCACAAACATGTATGAAAGACCTGACACTTATTTTCGTTTCTTCCCGTATCCTTCTTTCACATGCGTCAATTGCAATTTAGCTAATCTTCTTCTTGTTGCAGCCAGCTGAAAGGACTTAATTTGACAGGGATTTTTCCTGATGAATTTGGCAACCTCACTTACCTAACAGAAATGTAAGTTAGACTTGATTCCATGAGATCTTCCCATTTGGAAGGTAATTAGGCTAGAGAACTTGATAGTGTCTGATAGGCCATGGTTCCTTATTTTTGTGGGGAAATTATAGAAAAGCATGCTATGAGTCAAATGAAGACTACTAGTTCCACCTTATCTTATTATTGACAATGTTTTTCATAATACTTGATTGATCTTTCTTAAGCACCTGGTCATCAATTTTCTCAAGCATGTATCTGTCTAAGAAATGTAGGAATCGTGAGAATCTAAATCAAGTAATTTGTCAAAAGTTTAGAATATTATAGCTTGAGAATTGTAAAAGTTCTAAAGCGTGCACTCTTTGCAAGCAGAGACCTCACTCTTAACTATATCAACGGAACACTCCCCACAACTCTTACTAAGATACCACTTACCATTCTGTAAGTTGATCTTATAATTCATCAGATATCATTATTGCATTTTAATTATAAGTTCTTAGAGAAAAGAAGCATAATTTTGTTTTTACTTTGGTACTTTAGGTCAGCACTCGGAAATCGCATAAGTGGTATTCCCAAGGAAATTGGCAACATTAGCACGCTGGAGGAGCTGTAAGACTTGCTATAAATCATATGCCTTTGTATTGAGTATGTGTTACACCTAATGGCGATAAATTTATGTCTATGCTAGTGTATTAGAGGACAATATGCTTGAAGGCGCTCTTGAGCCAAACATTGGAAACTTGACTCACTTAAGGAGACTGTAAGTAAATTGGAGTACATTCGTTGACACACTTTTGCTTGGATAACATGTTTTAGAAGTCCTTTCTTAATGTTTAGGAGCTCTCTTGATTGCGAGATTGCGAAACATAAATCTGACTTTAATCTTCCCACTTTAATTGGAACGAAGTTTCTCTTTGTTTGGGGAGATGAAAATACACTTTGTTCTATATTATAAACACTTATGTATTGAGACTTGATCCTTCAATATATCTAATTCCTAGATCTTTTTTTTTTTTTTCCTTTTATTCGCAGCCTTCTTTCTGCTAATAATTTCACAGGAACAATACCCGAATCCTTTGGCAACCTAAAGAACTTAGAAGATTTGTAAGTGGCATCTTAATACATGTTATCTCTCAACATTGAATTTTCTTTGAGGGATTTTTACTTATAAACCCCTTGCAGTCGTATAGATGGAAGCACATTATCAGGAAAGATACCTGATTTTATCGGGAATTGGACCAAAATTACAAGATTGTGCGTATCCCACTCCTTTTCATTTTGGGCCAAAAAAATATTTATTTATATGATTTATGAGATACTCGAAAGTTGTGCTTATATTATGGCATTAAGTTTTCAGGGACATGCAAGGCACATCAATGGAGGGACCTATTCCTTCAAGCATATCTTTGTTGACAAACTTGACGCAGTTGTGAGCATTCAATCTTGTGCTATTGTTCTTTGTCTCTTATAACCTTGCAAGATTGTGTTTTATTTTGAAAAGGTAGGATGGATGTTAATGTTATGTGATGGAGTGGTTTATATGTGTCCAGGAGAATATCTGATTTGAATGGTCCAAGCTCGAATTTTCCTAATTTGCAGGGCATGACGAACATGGGATATTTGTGAGCTCCATATCATGAATATTTGATTTTTCTCTTTTTAGTATACTGATTACCACTAATAATTGTTTTTCACATCTCAGGATTTTGAGAAACTGCTTGCTTAATGGCTCAATTCCAAGTTATATTGGAGAATGGACAAAATTGAACACATTGTAAGTTGCTGGAATGAGGTGGACATCTCATTTGATCATAAGACATATCTTATTTTCTTTGAAAAGTCCAGTGGACCGGTTATTAAGCACCGACGGATTTTGGACTTGTCCTAGCAGATTGTTGCATATTTTGAGAAGATACTTGTTTTAAAAATGAGAAAGGCCTCAATCTGAAGATCAAATTACATGAACTGAAGATCAAATTATATGAACTTCAGCAAGTTTTCTTGAGAAAACTATCTGATTCGTCTCATTTTTATCTTCTTTGGTAGAGACCTGAGCAACAACAGATTGACTGATCAAGTTCCTGACGAGATGGGAGCTGGTCTGCAGTTCATGTAATTACAAATTTTGTTGACTACTTCTAATGTCTCGGCAAATATGTTGTTGATTTTCCTTCCTCATTAGTATCATATACACCTCGTATAGTCAGGATTGCAAACAATTCTTTGGACAAGTATTACGTGACTTATATTTGTGAATGTAGGTTCCTGACAAACAACTCCCTTACTGGAGAAGTACCCAATTGGGCAACAAGCAGCCAACAATCTCTGTTAGTCTCCTAAGAAAATATCTATTTTTTTGTTCTTGCTTTTCCATCATAGATTGCAGGATTTGACTCATAATTCTTAGTATGAGACTCATGGGTTCACATCTGATATATATTACTCTTCAATGTTGTTCTATTATTATTTATGGGGGTGAATATGCGCACTAACTAGGTCAAGGTATGAACTGCAGCGACTTATCTTACAACAATTTCACTGGTTCTCCTCAAACCAGTTGTCAGCAATCACAAGTGTGAGTCAATGCATATTCTCTCTCAAGGCAGAAATTTTGTAGTTCTGTCCCGTCCCCACATTTCTAGAGTTATTATCTAACACATTGTGTTGCTTTCCAGCAATTTGGTTTCCAGCTATTCATCTGGTGGAAACAATTCGTAAGTCTCTTTGACTAAGAGCTATACCAATCGTTGATAATCGCATGTGAAGATTATATTACCGACAATCTTTCTGGTTTATCCCATTAGGTTGTGGTGCTTGGTGAAGGATCTACCCTGCAGCGATAAAGCACAATGTGAGTTTTACCATGTTTGGTTGTTGAGCATAAACTGCCGAGCTACTTTTGTCCCCTATCATGTCTAATGCAATGTTATCCAACGACCCATGCAGACCATTCCTTGTTTATCAATTGTGGAGGAACCAAAATGAGTTTGGATGGGAATCAATATGAAGACGACAGCAGTCCGATCGGGGCATCAGCTTTCTCTTCTTCTTTAGAAAAGTGGGCTTACAGCAGCACCGGGGTTTATATGGGAGCTCAAGCTGGTTACACAGCGAATAACCCATTTTCTTTGAATATTGATGGCTCCGAATTTTACAAAACAGCTCGCCTTTCCCCTGGGTCGATCAGATACTATGGCCTTTGCATGAAGAAAGGAAGTTACAAAGTGCGTCTCCATTTTGCTGAAATTCAATATTCCAATGACGAAACATTTAGCAGCCTCGGGAGACGTATATTCGATGTATCGATACAAGTAAGTGAAGCGAAATTTGGCACCTGATTATTATTTTAATTTCATCTATTTTTCTGTGTTATCGTCTTTTGTTGAGGAATTTGACTTGGGAATTGTTATTATGACTTGGTGTATGACAAGCCTACACACAACAATCCGACAAGAGCACGATCTTTTCTTACTGAAATTCCTGTTAACTCTGCAGGGAAATCTAGTGTTGAAGGATTTTAATATTGCAGAAGCAGCGGGAGGTGTTGGGAAGGGCATATACAAGGACTTCGATAACATTACTGTGAATGGCAGTACCTTGGAGATTCATTTATATTGGTCAGGGAAGGGAACCACAGCTGTCCCTAATAGAGGTTTCTACGGGCCACTTATTTCTGCCATTGCAGTGACACCAAGTAAGTCAACGCTAACGTACAGATCTCTATTATTCTTTCCTCATGTGGTCATTGAAGTATTCACGTATAAATTTGTCAATTTTTTCTTGCTCGTAGACTTTGATGTCGGAAGCGCCGGACTATCAGCTGGAGCAATCACTGGAATTGCAGTAGCTTCAGCAGTTCTCCTTTTATTAATATTACTAGTCCTTAGGCTAACAGGATTCTTAGGCGGCAAAGAAGTTGAAGATCCAGGTGAGATTATCATACTGACATTTCTGCTCACGCAAGAATTTGTCACTCTTTGATTCATCACACAAATATGATGCTTATTTCAAGACCGTGTTTATCTGCTTTCTTATTTTTTGTGGAATTCTTATGAGTAAATTGTAATACCGCAAAAGTTGGCCTTGTTGCTTTTAATTAGGATTGCATGCCCATGAGGCATGACCATATAAGTGAATCACTCCTTAGATTGAGAGTTTGTTGTAGAACTGTGCTTTTCCTTAGTTCTTTTTATTTGCATTCTTGATAAATACCTTGGTTTTTCTCTTCTTCTTCTTCTTCTTCTTCTTCTTCTTCTTCTTCTTCTTCTTCTTCTTTTTTTCAGAATTACGTGGGCTAGATCTCCAAACTGGTCGTTTCACTTTAAGGCAAATCAAAGCTGCTACAGGCAACTTCGCTTCTGTGAATAAGATAGGTGAAGGAGGGTTTGGGCCAGTTTACAAGGTAATTCAAAGTATGCTCATAACTTCATCCACTATTCAATGTGAAGGAAGTATCTAATAAATTCAATATGTATCTTTGTTTTAGACTTACATTGTGGATCTTGTTAGGCCAACCATTTTTTAATGAAATAATATCTGATTAGTTATGAGTCTTAAATTCATATCATTAATCTCAGGGAACACTGTCGGATGGAATCATAATTGCTGTGAAGCAGCTTTCTTCTAAATCAAAACAAGGCAATCGTGAATTTCTCAATGAGATAGGCATGATATCTGCTCTCCAGCACCCAAATCTCGTAAAGCTTTATGGCTGCTGCATTGAAGGAAATCAGTTGTTGCTAGTTTACGAATATCTGGAGAACAATAGTCTTGCCCGTGCACTTTTTGGTAAAAGATGCCTTTCCTAAGCTGACTAATGTGCTATTAATGGGCATCCAACTAAACTCTCTTTGTCTCTCTCTTCCTAGGACGAGACGAGCAGCTGATTCAGTTGGACTGGGCCACAAGAAAGAAAATATGTTTGGGAATAGCAAGGGGATTGGCTTACCTTCACGAGGAATCTAGATTGAAAATTGTTCATAGGGACATAAAAGCGACAAATGTGCTGCTTGATAAGGAACTAAATGCCAAGATCTCAGATTTTGGTTTGGCCAAACTCGATGAAGAAGAGAATACGCATATCAGCACAAGGATAGCTGGAACAATGTAAGTCTTCTGTTATTTTGGTTAATTATCTTCTTTTAATTTGCTTTATCTAATGAACTTTTGATTACTACAAATCTGTATGTTTTCCCTGAATGTCCTTCTTTGATGGCCATATTCACCATTACTATTTTGCCTTGCCTTAGAGGTTATATGGCTCCTGAATATGCGATGAGGGGCTACTTGACAGACAAAGCCGATGTCTACAGCTTTGGAGTCGTCGCTTTGGAAATTGTCAGTGGAAAGAGCAACACAAATTACAGGCCGAAGGAAGAATTTGTTTATCTCCTTGACTGGGTAATATACAGCGACTTCAAGTTATATTGGACGTGAAGCTCTCTTTCTCTACTTTCTCCGGGTTTGCTTTGATGACTTGCAAGTAGAATGATGGCATGTGACTTCATGGTCAAATGGTGGAAGAAGCTAAACGTACAAATTCGATCAGAGTGAATTAATATATGAAGGAATATTTACTTTGAAGGACTTGTTCCTAAAGAGAAAAAGTAAAAGAAAAGATGGGTTAGAAGCTTAGATTATTGTCATATTGATATGTATGCATTAGCATCCTCGGCGGTGGAGAACATGAATGCATGAACATGATGAGATTCCATCTATCAGTGATCTATTCTCCTCAATTGTTCCTAAAACTGTTTTCTGTTATCTAAAAGCAAGATAACTGACTAATCTTCTATTTCCATTTGTACATGATGAAAGGCCTGTGTATTACAAGAGCAAGGGAACGTTCTTGAACTCGTGGATCCACGTCTTGGCTCAGATTACTCCAAGGAAGAGGCAATGAGAATGCTAAACCTGGCACTACTATGCACCAATCTTTCACCAACTCTCAGGCCGCCAATGTCATCTGTAGTGAGCATGCTCGAAGGGAAAGGCGCGATTCAAGCACCAATAATAAAGCGCATGGCAACAAATCCAGATCCTAGGTTCAGAGCCTTCGATAGGCTAGCTAATGATAGCCAAACAACTCTCTCGACATTTTCTCAGGACACTCGCCAGGTGCCGGGAAGCATGTCCATAGAAGGTTCATGGATGGACTCTTCAGCTTCTTTCACAAGTAAAGGATGAGAGCGGCGGCTATTCTTCAGAAAGCAAGCTTCTCCCAGATATTTAGGACTCGGATTCGTTCAGTAATTATTATGTTTTCATCATTTTTCCTATCCAATAATGTAGAGGAATTAGACGGTGGAAATATAGAGAATAAGAATGTCGCTGACGGATGTTATATAATCACGTTATTGTCCGTCCAAGTCCTCGCATGAGAATTGAGCATGTGCTGGCCTTTAGGCACAAGGTCTGGCTTCATCTAGGTGACTCTCAATTGTATGAATTTTCATACTTTGTATTTTTCGGTAAAGTATGTGCATAATAAAGTCACCCATTTTCGTCCATAAAAATTTCAAGATACTCATGAGAACGTTCTGTTTCCTTTGTTGTTTTAACTCAATTTGATATGATAGAAGCACCTAAGATCTCGAACTAAGTTTCGGGAATGTATAGTTGCTAAGCTCATAGTTCAAAAATTGTAGATTTATCAATTTTAGGCATTGTCTATGGTGTGTTCCCAACGAAGGTGCACTTATAGAGGTTGACCTCTTAAAGAAACATTCATCAACATGACTTAATGTAATCTTTAACTTATAAAGATAGAGCTTGTACTTATTGTTGTGTATGTGGGAAGTAGAGACCATATAGCCTACATCTCTCCACCGCCAATGCCTCCATCAACCATATTGGTACAGCTATTTTGTTCAAACAATGAAAATATTTTTCCTTTATTCCATGACCTATATCATTGAACTATTCTAACTCGTCTCTTGTCCATTATTTCCCAAAAATATCCTACACACATGTACATTGGCACACATTAAACCACAAACTATGCTTCCGTACAATTCCAAATTTTCAACAGAGACAAAAAGACAGAATCACGACTGTAATGCCTGTCAAGTTGCAGCAACAGCTCATCCTGAACTTTGCTGGGTGAAAGATAACGCTAAGTTGACATAAATAGTCTAATCTTTTAGCTTCCCAAAACAATTGACAGTTGTCCGATATTTATCTTTTGTTTTTCCATGACTGAATTTCTCCAACCGCCACTTCCTTGTGAACACCCTTAACACTTCCAAGTCATTAAAGAGTGTAATACTGCTACACTGGATGAATCAAAAGCTTCCCAGAAAGGTTGTCTTGAGTTCCTTGCAGAAATGAGCCACAGATTCAAACTTTATCGCACTTGATTAAGTGCTCCCTACACAAATTTGCAATGGATGGGGCTGACAAGATAATGAAGGATTGTAAATACCAGGAAATCAGCTCATCTGACGGGGTCCACTGAGATCTTTCCGGAGAAAATGGTGAAGTCCAACCCTAAAATTCTGGCACGAGTGATCGTGAGCAAGCAAGGGAAAATGCAGCTTCGAGAGCAAAAGATGAAGCAGGCTTCACTATGTATGCAAATGCCAAGGCACAAGTTAAACCAAATCGAAGGAGAGATCAAAATCAAACAAATGGAAGAACGATCATATATAAGTGGCGTGCTCAAGTATCAGATACAGAGTATGCTCTATCAGAAGGTAATGATGAATTGCCCTATAGCAGGATAGTTTTCTTGGCAGATCTGATCATTTTGTTTGCCACGTTGCAAACGAGATTAATGACTACATTCTGGGCGTTTCCAATCTGGTTGTCATACTAGTCTTTCATGTCTTTGCTGTTTCCACTTCAAAGGCTGGATCACATCGAGGCATCTCTGAAGATAAAAGTACTGGAGGTAATGTGAGGTAACAATAGCAGGAGTCACGTTTCTGATATCAAAGTGGCTGAGCGACAGTAAAAGAAACACGCGTTTGGCGTTGAGGTCTTGTTGGGCCCTATGCTGCTCAATCTATGTCTTCCTTAAGCTTCTTGGATTGCTAATCTTAAGGTTTGTAATGGGTGGTTTTGCAACAAAAGACTTGGTGACAAAACCAATTCAGACCACAGAGACTCTGAATTTTGCTTACACCAATCATAACCCAGTAGCCTTTGTGCCATTTATGCCGTCTTTCTGAATCGATAGCTCTTCAGGTGAACGCATTGTTCATCATTCAGAAGCGAGCAAGGCAAAGAGGAATAATGGCATTCCTCATAACCAAGAACTGGAGGTCATAGTTTTGCTCTGTATGCTGGGGTCCGAACTCAACCGAAAGCCTGGCATTTTTCAGGTATTATATCTAGTTGAGAGTAAGCATGTCTATAAATGATCTTTCTTTCCAATTCTGCTTCATAATCCGAGGATGATGATAGGCAGGATGAGTCATAGATAACTCGTGTTTTGGAGATATATCTTGAGAGTGCTAGTTCTAAATTCTATCAAATTACTTTGAAAGTGAGGATGGAATTTCTTTCCGCCTATCGAGTCACAGCAAGTTCGAGCTGCCTGACCATGCTGCCCTTCAAAAGCCAACCCATTCGCTTCGTGGAGACCTTCTCAATTGCGCTCCTCCCATAGTCAGTCTCCAATCAGAGTCACGAGTGGTCAACATACATATGACCGAACACATCATTGCACCAGAGTTAACTTCCTGCCTGACAGAGATCTTGGAAGCAAGAGACAACAACCGGCCTGGTGGTGGCATACCAGAGATGTACTCCATGTCACTTGAGCGCAAATCTCAGGTCCGTTGCTTAAAGATGATTGTTTGGAATTGGTGTCGGACAGTCTTCATTTGGGTCAGGATGGCGTCATATTCCGTGGAGTTGGTCTTAGTTCTTCTCTTCTGTGGAGGAGTAAATTATTCCTAAAAGTCAGGCAAAGACAGGCAAAAAGGCACCACATGAACATCACAACCCCGCACAAGAGCAGATGGAGAAATAGCTTGAAGCTGAAACAAGCTCTCAGCCTTCAGCCTTGGACACATCTTTCTTCTTACTTGGAATAATTTGGGTAGGTTTTTAGCTTCCATGACTGACCGCTACTGCTGATTTTGAATCATTCAGGAAGCTGCATATTTTGAGTTTCTTCCACATTTGCATCAGCTCAGATGGGAGATCTTTTTCTCAAGTTACAGACAGTGTTGAGTAACGCATGATTATTTACAATCACGGCACTTTTCATGGATCAGGCCTTAAAAGTTTGTTACTCTTCAGTATTTCCTAGTGTCAATCTAAGAATTTATTTAGGCTCAGCTACTACTCTTAAATAAACATGATTCCTCTGCAAATAAGATTGAAGGACAGGCCCTACACGCGCAAATTCTTGGCAAGCCATTAACTAAAAATGAAATGTAGCGTATGTTCTTAGCGTTAGCAAAATGATAATCTACAACTCCTTGATGACAAAGAAAGAGGTATTACGTTGTCATGGCTTTATAGAAACCCCCCTATCAAACTTTGTGCCAAAGAAACAGAGTGATGCATGGAGCCAAAAGGGCTATCTCTACAATTCGGGAAAAGAATTAGGACCAATTGGTCATCTACTTTCGAAATAGTCAAATCACATTCCCCCAAAAGTCCAAGAGAAGTAAAATGCGGACAAATGAAATTTCATCCATTGCCTCAAAAGTGGGGAAATATGCACATGGTATCCTGTGCTAACATGCGTAACACTATATACACTTCCAACTGCAAATTAAGGGTGTGATGCAGTCAAAACTCGATACCGCTGTTTATCTGAATGGAGAAAGAAGGTCTACCAACAGTGGAGAGTGGCGCATCCACTCTGAGAACTACTCGTGAGCTTCCAACATCCCCATTCCACTTAGATTTCCCAATCTGCACAAGACCCAGGGAGAGATTAACACGAAAGGACTCGAAGAGGCTAAATTTGAGGTTCCATTTCTGAAGCAATATAATTCATCCGTTTTAGTGCATTTTTCTTTTCCTCACAACATGCGTCATAACACGTAGCTAAGGCACAAAGAACACACGTGTACGTGTGCAGGTCTGATGTGTTCATCTTTCAATGTTAATTGCTAACTCCATTCAATTTGCACTTCCGCAAATTTCAAAATATCGAAGGGCACAAATAAGATTTCAGGAAATACCCTATTTGAGGAGTTCTACGTGAGTGATGGGCATAATGTTGGAGGAATGTGGTTTCATTCACGTTATATTTTGTATAGCCTTGATTATTTTGGATGAACACTACATGGATTTTCATTTCTAGATGCTGATATTTGGTTAGCTCAACATGATCAATGGAGTGCTCTTCACTGGAGGGTGGGCTAAAACCGGATTGTATAATGAGACTGTGAAGACAATTTTTAAGGTACTGTTATGATTGATACACCTAAATATTTGTAATATAAGGGGTTTCTATTTATTAGTTGGAGGCAGAGCTTCATCAATCTTCTATTGACTGTTTTCATGCAATAACTTTTTTCTTTTTAATTGGGAGTCTTCCCAGAATAATGTGCTGTTCCTCATTCGAAAACTTTTTATTCCATTGTTTCCAAGACACATGAGTGTTCTCACTACCTTGGGAGAGATAGTTCGTTTTGATGTGTTTTTAATGAGTGTCCTGCATATTTTTGCTTTGCAACTTTTTGATGCTCTCTGTCTGTTGTTTGCAGAAAGTTCTGGCCAAGAATGACGCTGGTGACCACTTCCCATTATACGCCATCTGCTTAGGCTTCGAACTATCGACAATGATAATCAGCAAGGTAACTTTGTCCCGTGTCACAATTTTTAATTGTCTGTCAATGCTTTCAGTCCTTCTGGTTGCATATTCTCTTCTCTTTTCTAGTGCAAGACTCGGGCTTTACATGGTCTGTTCCTTAAAAATATTTTCTTTCTACTTTTTATCTTTTGTGACTTATTGTGCCAGAAAGGAACTTCTATCCGCCCATGGCTTGACTTAGCAAATTTGACTGATTATCATCTACATAAAGCTATGGCCTCTATTGGCACAAAACTTGAAAGCATAAGTCATCACTGCAAGGTTGAGATTGCCACTGCTTTAACCTTGACGAGTTGAGTATGGCAGTTATTTCACATCCAACCAAGTTTGATGCAAATGATCCCCCAAGGTTTAAGTTGCTTCATTCATGTCAAACGGATAAATTCTGAATGATTTACAGAAAGTGTAGTTTACACTATAAAGAGGAAAGTGGAAAAGTCTCTTGATAATAATTTAACAGTTCCCAAATGACAGGACAAAAGCGTTCTCGAGGAATTTAATGCTGCAGATCAAGCATCCACTCTACAATATATAAGAAAAACAAACATTGAAGGAACATTATTTCAAAGGTCCGGTGGACCCTTGTAAGCTTTCACTGTCAACTTTTAAGTGCTAACGCATATAAAGATAGATAAAGCCGTATTCTTTTATAATTGACAGCAAGCAGGATATCTTTATGCTTCCAAATGGCTTCTTATACTCTATGAGAATATCAATTCGGATTTATGTACTTTAGTATATGATGCTGATTATGTAGCCATAAAATCAAAATATTGTTGGAAAGAGAAATGTGGATTACATCAAATTCATACGGATGATTGTCGGGAAGGGCCGGCGACGGCGGGGAGGTGGCGGCGGCGAGGGCTTTAGCCCTCAGCCGCCCCGTTCGACCCCCCCATCTTTTTTTTAAATTTTTCTTAATTTTTTAAAATTTTTAAAATTTTCTTAATTTTTTTTAAAATTTTTAAAATTTTTAAAATTTTCTTAATTTTTTTAAAATTTTTAAAATTTTTAAAATTTTCTTAATTTTTTTAAAATTTTTAAAATTTTTAAATTTTTCTAAATTTTTCTAAATTTTTTAAATTTTTCTTAATTTTTTAATTTTTGAATATTTTAAATAAAATTAATTTTAAATCTAATTTAATTAATTATTATATTATTATTTACACGTAGACACGAAACGGCGTCGTTTTTGCATTTTCTCCACCACGTCAACGTGCAAAACGACGCCGTTTTGGACCAAACTCGCTGCAAAGTGGCCACGTCAGCCATTTGGCCGGATTTTCGCCGGAGTAACACTTAAGTGTCCCATTTTACTCCGATATTGGCACTCAAGTGTACCATTTTAAAGTTTTGGCACTTAAGTGTCCCTCCATGCCAAATTATGGCACTTCAAGTATCCCAACCTCCATTATAGTTGAACGTGGCTATACTTTAACATCATGCCAACACTATTGGGGACGTGACAAAATCATCCCTGGTAGCTTGCACTGAAGATCAATAGGACATCCAATCAATGGGTCCCAAACCATACTCGTTGCTTTACACTCATTGACTAACCCTTTCTTACTTAAGGTCAAGCCAATTTTAATCATCTTAACTGAGGGGCGCTACCTTCCCTAGCTCCAAAGCATTCTATGCTTATTAAGAAAACATGCCAAGTAAAATAAGTACTTAGAAGAACGTGACTTGCAACAGTGCCTTCATTAATAACATAGTTTGCCATGTCACAAGGACATATGTATAAACCAACAATTTATTTTTGTTTCTCTCAGTATCTTCTTTGTTTCGCAGCCACCTAAAGAGACTTAATTTGATAGGGATTTTTTATTTAAGGTCAAGCTTAAGATTGAATTACGCTTTCTTACTTAAGGTCAAGCCAATTTTAATCATCTTAACCGAGGGGTGCTACCTTCCCTGGCTCCAAAGCATTCTGTGCTTATCTACAAAACATGCCAAATAAAATAAATACGTGACTTGCAACAGTGCCTCCATTAATAGCATAGTTTGCCATGTCACAAGGACATATGTAGGAACCAACATTTTATTTTTGTTTCTCTCAATATCTTCTTCATTTCGTAGCTAGCTAAAGAGACTTAATTTGACAGAAATTTTTCTTGATGAATTTTGCAACCTCGCTTACCTAATAGAAATTTAAGTTAGACTTGACTACATGATATCTTCCCATATGAAAGGTAACTAGGCCAAAGAAATTGAATGTGTATGATGGGCCATGGTTCTTTATTTTTGTGGGGAAATCACAGAAAAGCATATGATAAGTTGGGTGGAAACTATTATGGTTCCACCTCAATTTATTAGTGACATTATTTTTCGTAATTGTTGATTGATATTTTTTAAGCACATGGTTATCAATTTTCTCAAGCATGTATTTGTTTGAGAAATGTAGCATTCGTGGATCTGGGCATGCCGGATCTAGGCGAGCCCCGCCGGCCCCAAGCGAGGGCCGCCAAGGCCTTGCCCAAGGCTGGCATTGGTCGTCGGCCCCCCGTGAGGGCCGGTGTGCCCAGATCTAGGTGCTCATGCCCTTGCCTAGGGCCGGCAAGGCCTCGCCTTGGTCGAGCGGTGGCCGGCAACCGTTGCCGGCTCCCCCGGCGATGGGCGGCGGCGGCGGTGGCGGCGGTGGCGGTGGAAAATAAAAATGATTTTTTTTTATTTTTTAACATTTTTTAAAAAATGAATTTTAGTTTTTTCTTTTTTTCTTTTTTAACAGTTTTTTAAAAATGAATTTTAGTTTTTAAATATAATTTTCTAAAAATTGAATTAAAAATTATTTTAAAAAGCCAAGTGGAAAATAAAAGATCATTTAAAATGCTACGTTAGTGTCACGTCATCATTTTCTGTCAATAAGACTAACGATGTTAATTTTAGGATTTAATTGAACTATTTTGATAAATTTTAGGACTTGATTGCACTTTTTGCAAGTTATAGGACTCAATTGCACTTTCATAACAAGTTTTTAAGATTTTTACAACACTTATCCATTTTTTAGGAAAACAACCCTACTTCAAGCGTTTATTTGAGATAAAGTTCATTTCGATTCCTTTTTTAGAAAACGATCTCCCTATTTGAAATTTTCTGAAGCATTGTATGCTATCTCTTATGCGGAAGCTCGTTTATATGCTTTGAAGTTGTTCATTTCATGATAGTTGGACATGGCCACAATTTACCATTATGCAAGCGCTATATAGGACGCGACAAAATTATCCTTAGCAGCCTGTACATAAAACTGTTGCCACTGTGATTTTTAAACTCAACAAGGACTGCCCAATCGACCGTGCAACGAGTGGATGGTAATTGACTGACAATGGTTTTTCTACGACCAGAAAGCATGCATGCATGCATCGATGAAAGCTCGAGTGAAGTTGGTGGAAGTATTCCCGGCGGCCCTTAGAATCGCAATCAAATGCCTTTTTTTTCTTCTTTCTTCTTATTTTTGGTTGTTTTAGGTGGAAAAGGGGAGCCTAGCTCCATGATTTGGCAATTTGCTTTTGCTTTCACACTTTAGGAGGAGGAATCTATGCATTTGCTTTTTTTATATTTGAACTTTCCATGTCCCTTTTTCCGTCTTGTGACCGGAAACTTCCCCATAAATAGAATATCTCGTAATTTTCAATAAGGTCGTCAGTCTTTCAAACTTGCACGGTGCTTCCATGAATGTCCTTTCACATTCCAGTCCTAAATATATTATCATGTGCATTGACACGGTTGAGAGTTGATTCAAATATTAATGAGAAAACGTGTGGGTTGGCAAAGGATCTTCATCCAACTGCTGAATGCTTTAGATATGGGAAAATTATCATATTAGGTAGGTAAAATATAAATTTTGTCATATAAATACGAAATGAAGAGTCTAATAACTCATCTTAAATTTGGAAAACCACATGTTTTCTTCGACCTAACCATAAGAAACCCATGACCCACATGTATGTAAGTTCGCTATTCCTTCATCATTTCTTAAAAAGATAGATATTTTCTAAAATTAGTTTTTATCTCGAAGGAACGCTTTATCTTCCGACGTCAGGACTGCAGATTAAAAGACAACGTTAATAGATGATTAACTTTCCCCTTAAATCAAGTCTAGATCTTCCTACATCCTATAAATAAATAAATAAATAAAAGACTCTCAAACCTTTGTATGCTATTCCATTGCCAAATTGGTCATTGGTATTCATTTTAAAGTCATGGCGAAAGCATCTCACTTATCAATTATATAGCATGCCGCCAATTTTATCTTAAATTAAAATTTGAATTCATTCCTATATAGTGATGCACACTCATTAAACCGAGAATAGTTATTGAATTGCTAAAAAAAAGTGTGCGGATATTGCTATTTGAATAATTTTTAAGTAAAGATTGCAATTATCGTCATAAATAATCTAACTTTGAATTGAACCGAAACCTAAGTGATCTAAGAAACATAGATCGATGGAAAAATTAGTCATTTCACCTTATTGCGGATGGCCATTGAATTGGGTCAATTATATCAGCGTTACGTGCAGAACTCCATCTAACGCTATGGGCTCCTTCAAGGGGATGCGATGGCCCTCTCATTGAATGCGGTCCAACTTGCGTTCTCTGACCCACCTAATTGCGAAGTTAAAACCAGAAGCCGACGATCGATGTCACCCTCCGCGGCGGTATTGACTTCACTTTTTGTCCCCAAAATTTAATGCTTTTGCATTGCACAGAAACCAACCAATTTTGACTATTTTTTTAATAAATAATCAAAGAATTATTTGATTCGACCAATAATCCAAGATAGCCCATTCAATTGTCAGATCCTATTTATTGTTAATTCGATATCAAGTGAAATAACTCAAACCACATTTATATATAATCAATATTCTTTAGAGTAAATGCTTGCGATAAGAGTGTCGAGCTGAGATAGTAACATTAAATTGCATTTTTTTAATCCCAATCTGAAGTACTCTTTGTATACTTAATGAAAAGCATTTTGAGGTTGATCGTACATAACGCGGAAAAAAATTATATTTTAAAAATTACGGTTAACACTATCAAAGATCCCAAACCGATATTGTTATGATAATTTTATTTCAAACTATTACTATAAAAACCTAATTTGATATTCTTGTGACAAATTTGTCCTGCGTTAGCTTCCGTTTAATTTTATCATTAAATTATTAAGTTAGATGACATGTGAAAGTTGATGAGTGTGCTAATTTAGAGTTTTAATTTGCGTTTGTCACAAATATACCAATTTGTAATTTTTTTCTGATAACTAACGAAAGATAATTTATTATAAATATACCAATTTCGAATTTTCACAAGTAATTTGTTATAAATTTAAGTATTTTGATTTTTTTATGATATTAACCCTAAAAATTATAAGTTTTCTTTATTCAGTTAGTTGTGCTACATAACGTGAATTTATAAATAAGTATGGAAAACAGCCGGCCGCATTTTAAAATTTAAATAATGCGGGAGCCCTTCTTTTTTACTTTTCCAATGGACATAAGTATTTTGAACACTTCAAAAGAGGGAAAGATTTTTACGGAATATTGTATTCCTGATTTTCGTCACTGACAAAGTACGAAAGTACAGATTTCACTATAAGATGTTGTCAATAACGACCAAGGGCCATCAGGAGACCAACTCTCACTGAAAATGATAAGGAGGAACAGTTATATCATTCTTTAAGTTTAGGCTTTCCCTCGAAAGACAACACTGTCGTTCTCTCTCTCTCTCGGACAAACACAGAGCGCTCGAAGAAAAACCTCATCTCACGTCCTCTCCCAAAATCACTCCCTTCCTGCGTCTCCTTGTGCTGTTTTTGGTCGTGGTCGAGGCAGGATTTTCGCGTCGTTTTGCACTCGCAAACGGTTTTTCAAGGGGATCGAGGTCGGAGTTTGGGTCGGTGTCAGGCGAGGGGGAAGCAGGGGAAGTTAAGGATGGTGGTGCCTCTGGGTTCAGTTTCCAGAGTGGTTGTCTGCGTTGTTCTAGTCGTGATTTGCTGTGCGGTCTTCGAGTGTGATGCTCAACTCTTGCCGCAAGATGAAGGTACGCCAGAATGGCCAAAACTTTTCCTTAATGGCAGTTAAAGTTCCTTCTTTTTGGCCCTCTGTTTTTTGTGGGATAATTGCTTTGCGGACTCTGATCCTGAATCTCTCTCTGGCTCCTCCTTTGAAATCTGCAAATTGAACTATAAAGTTTGGAGCTTTTATTACATTTCTCAGTCCTTTTTTTCTTCGCAATTTTTGTTTCTGGTCCAAGAATTTCTGGGGGGTGCCGGAGATATTTCTGCTGCACTTTCATTTCCTTTTCTGAAAACTCTCCCTAGCAGACGGAGCAGGGACTGAGGCTGAGGCTGCCGACGGCGGTCACCGCCCCCTGCCACTCTAAAAGTTTTAATTTTTATGAGAAAATTTAAGCATAATTTTCATCTCTTGTCTCTCAACCTAAAAATCCTACCTCCATAATTAGACTTTCATTTCCTGTCCAAGTACTCTCTCTTTCCTCAATTATGACACAGATAATCCTACTTTAACCGGTCGAACTGGCAAATTATTGGTGAAGTTTTCCTTTTCTGGGAACAGGCAGTTGGCGAGGGCAATCGTTTCTCCCAACCTCCTTTTCCAATCCTAATCTTGTCAGGAAAGGAAATATATGATTCAAGAAAAATCAGCGGGGAAAGAGTTCTGGGTTTTTTTTTTTTTTATTCAGTCAAACCTTGTCTGTCTGGGTCCACACAGGCCCATCTCTCTCGGACAGATCTTGAATGCGTGCATGCACGGAGGGTGCGTCCAATCAGAATCTAGTTTTGCAGTACTCCAAATGAAGTTAATATTCTGTGATATTGATATCACATCAGGCTAGTGGTCCAGCGTCGGGTAGCAATAATTGGGATTGATGGGCCTTCCAGAATATTGCCACCAGTTCACATGGAGATGACCCTTTTCTGTACTCCGTTTCCTCCAATTTGGTTGCGCTAATCTTGACACGTATATAAAAAATCCTGCTCTTTTCGATGGGGAAAGAAAAGGTACCATCACATAATTATGTGAGAAGTAATATGATCATCATGAAATAAAGATTCTTCTCTGTTGTCAGCCAGCTAATACCCGCCAGCCATAACATGGTCGAATAAACGGCATATATTTATTGGGTGTGAATTCGCTCTCTGGATTGCAATGGGAGAGGAACAATTGGCTTTTTTGACCCCCCCGATTTGGTCAAACTTGAGAAGATAGGAGACTAGTCTTCTCTCACCTAATAGACGTACATTGTTTACTTTTCCCGAATAAAATAGATTAAATGTCCTTCTGTTCAACGCGCTGTTTGTGATTTTTTTTCCGGCTATTCTAATATGGAAGCCGGCATTGGCATTTAATATGCATGACAATTAAATCAACCTATCATGATCGCCTGTACTATATCTTATCTTGCAAGCTCATCTTCCCATATACGCAGCTTGTACAAGCGCGTAGTTTTAATTCAATCAAGTAAATACCATGCACTGTCTGAAGTTTACTCATTGCCCTACAGTCCCAAGATTGAATAAGCCTTTCTTACTTGTGGTCAAGCCTATTATAATCACCTTAACCAAGGGGAGCTACCTTCGTTGGCTCCACATTGTTCTGTGCTAATGCATAAGAGGTGTCGCATAAAATAAGTACTTTCCAGAGCTTGTATGGCTGGAGCCTTATTACCATAGACAAACTCACAAGCGCCTGCTAGTGTACATGTTCGTTTGGTCCTTCTAAATCTCTTTCATTTTTCCAGCAATGGATACTAATAAAGGATTTCTTGTTTGTGCTTGCAGTTGATACACTAAACACAATCGCCATTAAAATGCAAAACAAATACTGGAATGTAACCGAGACATCATGCATTGGGGGTATAGGTCTAAACGTGACCCTTGCTTCAGGAATAATAAGCAACGTGACTTGCAACTGTTCCTTCAATGATAGCACGGTTTGCCATGTCACAAACATGTATGGAAGACCTGATAGTTATTTTCGTTTCTTCCCATATCCTTCTTTCACGTACATCGATTGCAATTCACCTGTTGTTCTTCGTGTCACAGCCAGTTGAAGGAACTTAATTTGACAGGGATTTTTCCTGATGAATTTGGCAACCTCACTTACCTAACGGAAATGTAAGTTAGACTTGACCACATGAGATCTTTTTATGTGGAAGGTAATTAGGCCAAAGAAATTGAATGTAACCAATGGACCGTGGTTCTTTAATTTCATGGTGAAATCACAAAAAAGCATGCTATGAGTTGGTGAAAAGTATTATATTTTCACCTTATCTTATTATTGACAATGTTTTTCCATAATTCTTGATTGATCTTTCTTAAACACCGAGTTATCAATTTTCTCAATCATATATCTATATGAGAAATGTAACAATCATGGAAATCTAAAGCAAACTATTGCTTGGGAATTTTAAAAGTTCTAAAACGTGCACTCTTTGCAAGCAGAGACATCACTCGTAACTTCATCAATGGATCGCTCCCCACAACTCTTACTCGGATACCACTTACTATTCTGTAAATTTCTTTTCATACATCAAATTTCATTATCACAATTTAATTATAAGTTCTTAGAAGAAAGAAGCATAATTTTGTTTTTACTTTGGTGCTTCAGGTCAGCACTTGGAAATCGCATAAGTGGTGTTCCCAAGGAAATTGGCAACATTAGCATGCTGGAGGAGCTGTAAGATTTGCTATTAATCATTTGCCTTTTGTATTGAGAATGTGTTAGACCTGATGGTGATAAATTTATGTCTATGCTAGTGTATTAGAGGACAATCTACTTGAAGGCACTCTTGAGACGAACATTGGAAACTTGAGCCTTTTAAGGAGACTGTAAGTAAAGTATAGTGCATTAATCGGCACACTTTTGCTTGGATAACACATTTTAGAAGTCCTTTTTTAATGTTTGTGAGCTCTCTTGATTGCAAGATTATGAAATAAAAGATCTTACTTTAATCTTCCTACTTTAATTGAAATGAAGTTTCTCTTTGTTCGGGGAGATGAAAATACACTTTCTTCTATGTTATATACACATATATATTGAGACTTGATCCTTCGATATTTTGAATTCTTGGATGGTTTTTTTTTTTTTGGCAGCCTTCTGTCTGCTAATAATTTCACAGGAACAATACCCGAATCATTTGGCAACCTAAAGAACTTAGAAGATTTGTAAGTGGCATCATAATTCTTTTTATCTATCAACACTGAATTTCCTCTGCGAGACCTGATTTATAGACCACTTGCAGTCGTATAGATGGAAGCACATTATCAGGAAAGATACCTGATTTTATCGGGAATTGGACCAAAATTACAAGATTGTGCGTATCCCAATCCTTTTCATTTAGGGCCAAAAATATTTATTTATATGATTTATGCGATACTCGAAAGTTGTTCTTATATGACGGCATTTCAGGGACATGCAAGGCACATCTATGGGGGGACCTATTCCTTCAAGCAT
This sequence comes from Eucalyptus brandiana, assembly GCA_014182725.1. Lineage (NCBI taxonomy): Eukaryota > Viridiplantae > Streptophyta > Magnoliopsida > Myrtales > Myrtaceae > Eucalyptus > Eucalyptus brandiana. Next base: position 12,771,637 of record CM024673.1, on the reverse strand, counting down.
ATCGTTGTTGACAAACTTGACAGAGTTGTGAGCATTTGATCATATGCAATTGTTCTTCGTCTCTTTCAATTTAGTAAGATTGTGTTTTATCTCTAGATGTAGAATGGATGTTAATGTTATGTGATGGAGTGATTTTATATGCATTCAGGAGAATCTCAGATTTGAAAGGTTCAGGCTCAGATTTTCCTAATTTGCAGGGCATGAACATGAAAATATTGTGAGCTCCATATAAGAAATAATTGATTTGTTTCTTTTGTCTATATTCTATGGCTAAATTTCCATTAACTATTGTCTTAAACATTGCAGGATTCTGAGAAATTGCTTACTTATTGGCTCAATTCCAGATTACATAGGGCAATGGACAAGTTTGACAACATTGTAAGTTGCTATAATGAGGTGGATTTTTCATTTGATCTCAAAATGTTCACGTGTTTTGTGTTCTTTTCTTTGAAAAATCCACTGGATTGGTTATTAAGCATCGACAGATTTTGTACTTGTCCCGACAGATTATTTCATATTTCGAGAAGAGACTTGTTTCATGAATGAGAAGGGCCTTAATTTGAAGATCAAATTACATGAACTTCTGCATTTTCTCAAGAAAACTATCTGATTCATCTCTTTTTATTTGCTCATCTTTGGGTAGAGACCTGAGCGTCAACAGATTGACCGGTCAAGTTCCTGAAACGATGGAAGCTGCTCTGGATTACATGTAATTTTAATTCTTGACTACTCCTAGTGTCTCAGCAAATATGTAGTTGACTTTCCTTCCTCACTAGGCTCATATACACCTCATATAGTTGGATTCCAAACAATTTTTTGGACAAGTGTTACATGACTTTTATTTGTGAATGTAGGTTCCTGACAAACAACTCCCTTACTGGAGCAGTACCCAGTTGGGTAACAGGGAGCAAGCAATCTCTGTTAGTCTCCTACGAAAATATCCAGTTCTTCATTGTTGCTTTTCCATAAGATTGTCATAGATTGTAGGATTTGACTCTTAATTCTTAGTATGAGACTTATGGGTTCACATCTGATATATCACTCTTCAATGTTGTTCTGTCATTATTTATTGGGGTGAATATGCACACTAACTAGGTCAAGGTATGAACTGCAGCGACTTATCTTACAACAATTTCACCGGTTCTCCCATAATTAGTTGTCAGCAATCAAAAGTGTGAGTCAATGCACATTCTCTCTCAAGGCAAAAATTTTGTAGTTTTGTCTCGTCCCCACATTTCTGGAGTTATTTTCTAACACATTGTGTCGCTTTCCAGTAATTTGGTTTCCAGCTTTTCGTCTAATGAAAACAACTCGTAAGTCTCTTTGGCTCAGAGCTATTCGAATTGTTGATAATTGCATGTGAAAATCATATTACTGACATTCTCTTTGGTTGATCCCATTAGGCTCTGGTGCCTGGAGAAGGATCTACCCTGCAATGGGAAAGCACAATGTGAGTTCTACTATGTTTGAATTGTTGGTGAGCATAAATGTCGAGCTACTTTTGTCCCCTATCATGTCTTACGCAATATCATCCGACGATCCATTCAGACCATTCCTTATTTATCAATTGTGGAGGAGCCAAAATGGCTTTTGGTGGGAATCAATATGAAGCGGACACCAGTCAGGACGGGCCATCAGTTTTCTATTCTTCTTCAGAAAAGTGGGCTTACAGCAGCACCGGGGTTTATATGGGAAATGATCAAGCTGGTTACACCGTGAGTAACCCATTTTCTACGAACGTGAATGGCTCCGAACTTTACCAAACAGCTCGCCTTTCCCCTTGGTCAATTAGATACTATGGCCTTTGCATGATGAAAGGAAGTTACAAAGTGCGGCTTTATTTTGCTGAAATTCAATATTCCAATGACGAAACATATAGCAGCCTCGGGAGACGTATATTTGATGTATCGATACAAGTAAGTGAAGTGAAATTTTTCGCCTGATTATTATTTAATTTCATCTATTTTGCTGAGTTATCGTATTTTGTTGAGGAATTTTACTTGGGAAACTGTTATTATGACTTGGTGTGCGACAGGGCTGCACACAACAATCCGCAAGAGCACGATTTTTTCTCACCGAAATTCTTGTTAATTCTGCAGGGCAATCTAGTGTTGAAGGATTTTAATATTGCAGAAGCAGCGGGAGGTGTTGGGAAGGGCATATTTTGGGACTTCGATAACATTACTGTGAATGGCACTACTTTGGAGATTCATTTATATTGGTCAGGGAAGGGAACCACAGCCATTCCTGATAGAGGTACCTATGGACCACTTATTTCCGCCATTGCAGTGACATCGAGTAAGTCAACGCTGACATACGGATCTCTATTATTCTTTCCTCATGTGGCATTGAAGTATTCATATATAAATTTGTCAATTTTTTCCTGCTCGTAGACTTTGATGTCGGAAGCGGACTATCAGCTGGAGCAATCACTGGAATCGCAGTAGCTTCAGTAGTTCTCCTTTTATTGATATTACTAGTCCTTAGGCCAACAGGATTCTTAGGCGGCAAAGAAGTTGAAGATCCAGGTGAGATTATCATACTGACATATCTGCTCACACAAGAATTTGTCACTCTTTGATTCATTACACAAATATGATGCTTTTAAGACCGTGTTTATTTGCTTTCTTATTTTTTGTGAAATTTTTATGAGTAAATTGTAATACCGCAAAAGTTGGCCTTGTTGCTTTTAATTAGGATTGCATGCCTATGAGACATGACCATATAAGTGAATCACTCAGATGGAGAGTTTGTTGTAGAACTGTGCTTTTCCTTAGTTCTTTTTATTGCATTCTTGATAAATACCTTGGTTTTTCTCTTTGTTTTTTTCTTTTTTTCAGAATTACGTGGGCTAGATCTCCAAACTGGCCGTTTCACTTTAAGGCAAATCAAAGCTGCTACAGGCAACTTCGCTTCTGTGAATAAGATAGGTGAAGGAGGGTTTGGGCCAGTTTACAAGGTAATTAATAGTATGTTCATAACTTCATCCTCCATTCAATATGAAGGAAGTATATGATAAATTGAGTGCGTATCTTTGTTTTAGACTTACATTGCAGATCTTGTCAAGCCAACCATTTTTTTAATGAAATAATATATGATCAGTTATGAGTCTTAAATTCGTATCATTAATCTCAGGGAACACTGTCGGATGGAACTATAATTGCTGTGAAGCAGCTTTCTTCTAAATCAAAACAAGGCAATCGTGAATTTCTCAATGAGATAGGCATGATATCTGCTCTCCAGCACCCAAATCTCGTAAAGCTTTATGGCTGCTGCATTGAAGGAAATCAATTGTTGCTAGTTTACGAATATCTGGAGAACAATAGTCTTGCCCGTGCAATTTTTGGTAAAAGATGCTTTTTTCCTAAGCTGACTAATATGCTATTAATGGGCATCCAACTAAATTCTTTTTGTCTCTCTCTTCCTAGGACGAGATGAGCAGCTGATTCAGTTGGACTGGGCCACAAGAAAGAAAATATGTTTGGGAATAGCGAGGGGATTGGCTTACCTTCACGAGGAATCTAGATTGAAAATTGTTCATAGGGACATAAAAGCAACAAATGTGCTGCTTGATAAGGAACTAAATGCCAAGATCTCAGATTTTGGTTTGGCCAAACTCGATGAAGAAGAGAATACACATATCAGCACAAGGATAGCTGGAACAATGTAAGTCTTCTATTATTCTAGTTAATTCTCTTTATTTAATTAGCTTTAGTCTAATGAACTTTTGATTGCTACAAATCGGTATGTTTTCCCTGAATGTCCTCCTTCTATGGCCATATTCACTATTACTATTTTGCCTTGCCTCAGAGGTTATATGGCTCCTGAATATGCGATGAGGGGCTACTTGACAGATAAAGCCGATGTCTACAGCTTTGGAGTCGTTGTTTTGGAGATTGTCAGTGGAAAGAGCAACACAAATTACAGGCCGAAGGAAGAATTTGTTTATCTTCTCGACTGGGTAATGTATAGCGACTTTAAGTTATATTGGACGTGAAGCTCTCTTTCTCTACTTTCTCCGGGTTTGGTTTGAGGACTTGCAGGTAGAAAGATGGCATGGGACTTCATAGTTAAATGATGGAACAAGCTATTAAGTACAAATTGGATCAGACTTAATTAATATATGAAGGAATAGTTTCTTTGAAGGACTTGTCCCTAAAGAGAAAAAGTAAAATGAAAGATGGGTTAGAAGCTTAGAGTATTGTCATATTGACATGTATGCATGAGCATCCTCAGCGGTGGATAGCATGAATGCATGAACATGATGAGATTCCATCTATCAGTAATCTATTCTCCTTAGTTGTTCCTAAAACTGTTTTCTGTTTCTAAAAGCAAGATAACTGACTAATCTTCTATTTCTATTTGTACATGATGAAAGGCCTATGTGTTACAAGAGCAAGGGAACTTTCTTGAACTCGTGGATCCACGTCTTGGCTCGAATTACTCCGAGGAAGAGGCAATGAGAATGCTAAACCTGGCACTACTATGCACCAATCCTTCACCAACTCTCAGGCCGCCGATGTCATCTGTGGTGAGCATGCTCGAAGGGAAAGGCGCGATTCAAGCACCAATAATCAAGCGCACCGCAACAAATCCAGATCCTAGGTTCAGAGCCTTCGATAGGCTAGCTAATAATAGCCAAACAACTGTCTCGACATTCTCTCAGGACACTCGCCAGGTTCCGGGAAGCATGTTTATAGAAGGTCCATGGATTGACTCTTCAGCTTCTTTCACAAGTAAAGATGAGACCCGCAGCTATTCTTCAGAGAGCAAGCTTCTCCCAGATGTTTAGGACTCGGATTCGTTCAGTAATTATTATGTGTTCATCATTTTTTCTATCCAATAGTGTAGAGGAATTAGACGGTGGAAATATCGAGAATAAGAATGTCGCTGAAGGATGTTATATAACCACGTTATTGTCAGTCCAAGTCCTAGCAGGAGAATTGAGCGTGTGCTGGCCTTTAGGCACAAGGTGTGGCTTCATCTAGGTGACTCTCAATTGTATGATTTTTCGTACTTTGAATTTCTTGGTAAAGTATGTGCATAATAAATTCGCCCATTTTTGTCCATAAAAATTTCAAGATACTCACGGGAACGTTCCGTTTCCTTTATTATTTTAACTCGATTTGATATGATAGAAGCACCTAAGATCACGAACTAAGTTTTTGGAATGTCTATTTGCTAAGCTCATAGTTCGGAAATTGTAGATTTATCGATTTTAGGCATTGTCTATGGTGTGTTCCCAACGAAAGTGCACTTATAGAGGTTGACCTCTTAACTCGCTCATTGTTGTGCATGTGGGGAGTAGAGATCATATAGCCTACATCTCTCCTCCACCAGCAGTCTAGTGCCTCCATCAACCATATTGCCATATTGCTACAAATTTTTTGTTAACTATTTTTCCATTATCCCATGACCTATGGTTGAACTATTCTACCTTGTCACTTGTCTATCCTCTCCCAAAAATATCCTACACACATGTACACTTGCACACATTAAATCACAAACTATATCGTTGATATCAACACCATGCTTCTGCATAATTCCAAATTTCAACAGAGACAAAATGGCAAAATCACGAATGTAATGCCTGTCAAGTTGCAGCAACAGCTCATCCTGAACTTTGCTGGGTGAAAGATGACACTAAGTTGACGTAAATAATCTAATCTTTTAGCTTCCCAAAACAATTGACAGTTGTCCGATATTTATCTTTTGTTTTTCCATGACTGAATTTCTCCAACCGCCACTTCCTTGTGAACACCCTTAACACTTCCAAGTCTTTAACGAGGGTAATACTGCTACAGTGGATGAATCGAAAGCTTCCCAGAAAGGTTGTTTTGAGTTCCTTGCAGAAATGAGCCACAGATTCAAACTTTATCTCACTTGATTAAGTGCTCCCTACACAAATTTGCAATGGATGGGACTGACAAGATAATGAAGGATTGTAAATATCAGAAATTCAGCTCATCTGACGAGGTCCACCGAGATCTTTCCGGGGAAAATGGTGAAGTCCAACCCTTAAATTCTGGCATGAGTGGTCATGAGTGAATAAGGGAAAATGCAGCTTCGAAAGCAAAAGATGAAGCAGGCTTCACTATGAATGCAAATGCTGAGGCACAAGTTAAACCAAATCGAAGGAGAGATCAAAATCAAACAAATGGAAGGACGATCATATGTAAGTGGCGCACTCAAGTGTCAGATACAGAGTATGCTCGATCAGTAGGTAATAATGAATTGCCCTATAACAGGATAATTTTCTTGGCAGATTTGATCATTTTGTTTGCTGCGTTTCAAAAGAGATTAATGACTGTATTCTTGGCTTTTCCAATCTGATTGTCATACTAGTCTTTCATGTTTTTGCTGTTCCCACTTCAAACGCTGGATCACATCAAGGCATCTCTCAAGATAAAATTATTGAAGATATGTGAGGTAAAATTAGCAGGAGTGAACGTAAAAGAAACATGCATTTGGCGTTGAGGTTTTGTTGGGCCCTATGCTGCTCAATCTACGTCTTCCTCAAGCTTCTTGGTTTGTAATGGGTGGTTTTGCAACGAAACACTGGGTGACGAAACCAATTCGGGCAACAGAGACCCTGAATTTTGCTTACACTAAACATAACCCAGTAGCCTTTGTGCAATTTACTCCATCTTTCTGTATTGATAGCTCTTCAGGTGAACACGTTGTTCATCATTCAGAAGCGAGCAAGGCAGATAGGAATAATGGCCCTCATAACCAAGAACTGGAGGTCATAGTTTTACTCTGTATGCCGGAGTCTGAACACAACCCAAAGCTTGGCATCTTTCAGGCATTACATCTTGTTGAGAGTAAGCATGTCTATAAATGATTTCTTTCCAATTCTGTTTTGGAGATGTATCTCAAGAGTACTAGTTCTAAATTCTATCGAATTACTTTGAAGGTCAGAACGGAATTTCTTTCCGCACATGGAATCACAGCAAGTTCGAGCTACCTGACCATGCCGCCCTTCAAAAGCCAACCCATTTGCTTCACGGAGATCTTTCTCGATTGCGCTCATCCCATAGCAGTCTCCAATCAGAGTCGCAAGCGCTCAACATACATATGACCGAACACATCATTGCACTGGAGTTCACTTCCTGCCTGACAGTGATCTTGGAAGCAAGAGCGAACAACCAGTCTGGTGGCGGCATACCAGAGATGTACCGTGCGTCACTTGAGCTCAAATCTAAGGTCCCTTGCTTAAAGAGGATTGTTTGGAATTGGGGTAAGACGGTCTTCGTTTGGGTCAGGATGGCGTCATATTCCGTGGAGTTGGTATTAGTTCTTCACTTCAGTACAGGAGTAATTATTCCCAAAGGACAGACGAAGACTAAGGCAAAAAGGCACCACATGAACATCACATCCCCGCACAGAGCAGATGAAGAAATGGCTTGAAGCTGAAGCAAGCTCTCAGCCTTCCGCCTTGGGCACATCTTTCTTCTTACTTGGAGTAATTTGGGTAGGTTTTTAGTTTCCATGACTAACCGCTACTGCTGATTTTGAATAATTCAGGAAGCTGCATATTTTGAGTTGCTTCCACATTTGCATCAGCTCAGATGAGAGATCTTTTTCTCAAGTGAAAGACAGTATTGGTGTTGAATAACCCATGCTTATTTACAATCACGGCACTTTTCATGGATTACCCTTAAAATTTCGCTACTCTTCAGTATTTCCTCGTGTCAATCTAACAATTTATTTAGGCTCAGCTACTACTCTAAAAACAAGCACGATTCCTGGCAAGCCATTAACTAAAACGAAATGTAGCATAATTTCTTAGAGTTGGCAAAATGATAATCTACAACTCCTCGATGACAAAGAAAGAGGTATTACGTTGTCGTGGCTATATAGAATTCACCATGTCAAACTTTGTGCCAAAGAAACAGTTACGCATGGAGCTAAAAGGGCTATCTCTAAAATTCCGGGAAAGAATTAGGATAAATTGGTCATCTACTTTCGAAATAGTCAAATCACATTCTCCCAAAAGTCCAAGAGATGTAAAATGCGGACAAATGAAAACTCATCCGTTGCCTCAAAAGTGGGGAAATATTCACATGGTATCCTGTGCTGACATGCGTAACTCTATATACACTTCCGACTGCAAATTAAGGATGTGATGCAGTCAAAACTCAACACCGCTGTCGCATCCACTCTGAGAACTACTCCTGAGCTTCCAACATTCCCATTCCACTTAGATCTCCCACTCTGCATAAGACCCAGGGAGAGATTAACACAAAAGGAGAGACTACATTTGAGGTTCCATTTCTGGAGCAATATAATTCATCCGTTTTAGTTTCCTCACAACATGCATCATCACATGTTGCTAAGGCACAAAGAACACAGGAGTAAGTGTGCAGGTCTGGTGTGTTCATCTTTCAATGTCAATTGCTAACTCCATCCAATTTGCACTTCTGCAAATTTCAAAATACCCAAGGGCACAAATAAGATTTCATGAAATACCCTATTTGAGGAGTTTTACATGAGTGATGAGTATAATGTTGGAGGAATGCGGTTTCATTTGAGCTATGTTTGTATAGCCTTGATTACTTTAGATGAGCACTACATGGATTTTCATTTCCAGATACTGATATTTGGTTGAAATGCAGAAGCTCAACGTGGTCAATGGAGTGCTCTTTACTGGAGGGTGGGCTAAAACTGGATTGTATTATGAGACTTCGAAGGCAATTTTCAAGGTACTGTTGTGATTGATACACCTGAATATTTCTAACATGAGGCGTTTCTATTCATTGGTTGGAGGCAGAGCTTCATCAATCTTCTATCGACTGTTTTTGTGCAATAATTTTTTTTAGGCGGTCTTCCTAGAATAATGTGCTGTTCCTCATTTGAAAACTTTTTATTCCATTGTTTCCAAGACACGTGAGTGTTCTCTCTTTTTTATGTGTTTTCAATGAGCGTCCTGTATATTTTTGCTTTGCAACTTTTTGATGTTCTCTTTGTCTGTTGTTTGCAGAGAATTTTGGCAAAGAATGACGCTGGTGACCACTTCCCATTATACGCCATCTGCTTAGGCTTCGAACTATTGACAATGATAATCAGCAAGGTAACTTTGTCCCGTGTCACCATTTTAAATTGTCTGTCAATGCTTTCAGTCCTTTTGGTTGCACATTCTCTCTTTTCTAATGCAAGAGTTGGGCTTTACATGGTCTGTTCCTTAAACAAAAATATTTTCTTTCTACTTTCTACTTTCTATCTTTTGTGAGTTATTGTGCCAGAAAGAAACTTCTATCCGCCCATGGCTTGACTTAGCACACTTCACTGATTATCATCTGCATAAAGCTATGGCCTCTATTGGCACAAAACTTGAAAGCATAAGTCGTCACTGCAAGGTTGAGATTGCCATTGCTTTAACCTTGACAAGTTGAGCATGGCAGTTATTTCACATCCAACCAACTGTGATGCAAATAATCCCCCATGGTTTAAGTTGCTTCATTTATGTCAAACGGATAAATTCTGAATGATTTACAGAAAGTGTAGTTTACAGTATAAAGAGGAAAGTGGAAAAATCTCTTGATAATAATTTGACAGTTCCCTAATGACAGGACAAAAGCATTCTCCAGGAATTTAATGCTGCAGATCAAGCATCCACTCTACAATATATAAGAAAAACAAACATTGAAGGAACAGTATTTCAAAGGTACGGTGGACCCTTGTAAGCTTTCACTATCAACTTTTAAGTACTAACGCATATAAAGATAGATAAAGCTGTATTATTTTATAATTGACAGCAAGCAGGATATCTTTATGCTTCCAAATGGCTTCTTATACTCTATGAGAGTATCAATTTGGATTTATGTACTTTAGTATATGATGCTGATTATGTAGCCATGGAATCAAAATATTGCTGGAAAGAGAAATGTGGATTACATAAAATTCATACGAATGATTGTCCTGGTATACCAAAAGTGGTTATTGGAGTAGAAGATGTGCGGTTACTTTGTATAAGGTGTCTGTTGCTTGATGGAGTCATGCATGATCACCCATGGATGCAGTTCTAACTTCCATGTATCCACTGTTTTGCAGATTTCTGCCAAATTTGCTTAAAAAGTTTTAGTATAGATTGCCTTGTCATGCAAAATCATCATGTGAGTTGTAAGACTTTAGTAGCCTGCTAGTTTTAATTGAGAATACTAAGTGGAATTTGTTTGATTCCCCCGTTTCCACTTCCTTTCGTTCTCTCATATACCTCTTTCTTCCAGTTGAGTGTCATCATTGTAGGGGCTACATGCTTATTTTGATATGGGAAAATTATCATATTAGGTAGGTAAAATACAAATTTTGTCATATAAATACGAAATGAAGAGTCTAATAACTCATCTTAAATTTTGAAAACCATATGTTTTCTTCGACCTAACCATAAGAAACCCATGACCCACACGTATGTACATTCTCTATTCCTTCATCATTTCTTAAAAAGATATATATATATATCCAATCTCGATATTTTCTAAAATTATTTTTTTATCTCGAAGGAACGTTTTATTTTCTGACATCAGGACTGCAGATTAAAAGACAATGTTAATAGATGATTAACTTTCACCTTAAATCAAGTCTAGACCTTCCTACATCCTATAAATAAATACATAAATAAAAGACTCTTAAACCTTTTTTGCTATTCCATTGCCAAATTGGTCGTTGGTATTCATTTTAAAGTCATGGAGAAAGCATCTCACTTATCAATTATATAGCATGCTGCCAATTTTATCTTAAATTAAAATTTGAATTCATTCCTACGTAGTAATGCACACTCATTAAACCGATGATATTTATTGAATTACTAAAAAAAAGTGCCCGGATATTGCTATTTGAGTAATATTTAAGTAAAGATTGCAGTTATTGTCATAAATAATCTAACTTTGAATTGAACCGAAACCTAAGTGATCTAAGAAACATAGATCGATGGAAAAATTAGTCATTTCACCTTATTGCGGTTGGCCATTGAATTGGGTCAATTATATCAGCGTTACGTGCAGAACTCCATCCAACGCTATGGGCTCCTCCAAGTGGATGCGATGGCCCACTCATTGAATGCGATCCAACTTGCGTTCATGACCCACCAAATTGCCAAGTTAAAACCAAAAGCCAACAATCAATGTCACCCCCCGCAGCGGTATTGACTTCACATTAGTCCCCACCTTCTCGGGAGTTGAGCGGTATTGACTTCACATTAGTCCCCACCTTCTCGGGAGTTGGGATAGGGACACATTAGTTTCAGGAGTGAGTTTCGACTCCCACGCTTTGCAAAGAGGTAGGGCAAAAGAATGAGCGATAGATTAGAAGTAGACTAGGATCGACAAAAAAAAAAAAATTATTTGATTCAACCATGTTGCGACCTAAATTTCGGGTATACTACCTAAGTTTAGGCTAATAGACTACTAAGTCTTCAAACTTAATTCGGGCTCTCCTAACCTCATAACAATTCATGATTTAAGATTCAAATATTTAACATTCAAATGATTATTATCTATGAGTCACCACTAATCGATTTAGTGTAAAGACTAAAGATACAACGACTTGGTTACAATAGATTTTTCTAATGCCCTTTCTACCATTTATTTTTAATTTTTTAAAAATATTTTTGCAGGCGGCTTGAATTTATTTTAAGCTAAATTACTATCATTAATGGGATGATCGGATGCTCAATCATTATTAAACATTGAATAAATTGCACAAAATGAATTCCACACACTAAAGCAAGTATTTTTGGATTTTTCTTTTAATTAGAATTTTATCATACCTAATTTTACTAACAAGCTATTTCTAATTAAATAAACCTAACATGCAAACTAATTGACATGTACCTAATATTTTTGTATTTTTCTTATTAAAATTCAGAATTAATAAAAACCTCAATTAAAATATCTAAAATGAATAATTTTCTAATTTATTTTAGGGGTTAATTTGACTTAAACCCCTATCCTATCTTAAAAATTATTTCAAAGAAAAATGAGATTATCTAAATGTGCAAACATTATTTAAGATTTTATCTAAAAAAATTTCAATCCTAATTTATTCCAAAAATCATCTAAAAGTGCAATCCTAAAAATGCAATACTAATTTACTAACACACTCTGATGCAAGATTTTTGATTTTTGATTTTTATGTTTTTTTGTGTGTTTTTCCAAGATAAGCAACTATATCAAATAAACATTACATCTAAACAATCAAAATATCTAACAAATAAAGGATTAAAATAATAATAATAAAAAAATCATTACTCTAACCCTAACATCACGACGACATATAAAGACATATAAAAAATGGTTCAAAATAATTAAAAATCTTATCCGAAATCTTACAGATGAAATTAATAATTATAATGAGTTAATGATTAAAATACTATCAAAATGTCCAAAAATTAATATAATTAAAAAAATAATCCGGCGTCTTACAGATCAAATTAATAATTACAATAATTTTGGAGAAATCCCCTTGCATATAATATCATAAAATGGACATCGAAATCCAATGTTCCAATTTGTACAATAATAACAAACTCAATAAAATAGAATAGAATAAAATAAATGAAAAATAAGAACAAAAATAAGAACAAAAACTACCTGAGGGGGGACTTGGAAAGGGGTAGGGACAGCGATGTACGAAGGCTTCCGCGAGCGGTTGAAGCGCGGGCGGAGCGGAAGCAACGCGGGCTGAGATGCGGCTTGCTGGTGGTGGATGCTGAACGGGCAGGGACGGCGTTCGCGGCGGCTGCAGGTCGCACGGGCTTCACAGGCGAAGGGGAGCTCACGGGTTGCTGCGGCGTCGCAAGTGCCAATGGCCGGCGAGCAGTGTCGTCGGGCAGAGGAACAGCAGCGGCGGCGGAGACTGGGCGATGGTGGCGCGGCGAGCAAGGGGCTTGGGCTTCGGTTGTGGAGCTGCAGACGGGAGCAGCGCTCGATCGCGGCGTCGGAGGTCGACTGAGGGGCGGCGGAGGCTGAGCGTCGGATTGCAGACGGCGCGCGGCGAAGGCTCGGTTGGCCACTGAGGCGAGAGGTCTCGGAGCGGCGGCCACTAGCGGGTGCTCGGGGCGACGGTGATGCTATTGGTGTCGAGCATCGGGCGCGGCGAGCTGCTCGTGGATTGCAGGCGTCGAGGCTCGAGCGGCGGTGGCGCGGTGCTCGCAGACGAGCGACGCGGGCGCAGCGATTGGCGGCTACGCAGGCGTCGGCGTTGGCGGAGCGACGGTGATCAGCGAGGCGGGGCGCGAGATCTGCAGGTTGCAGGCGAGGTGGAGGCGCGGTAGGCGGTGGCTGGTGTGGAGACGCGGGGACCAGTGAGGGCGGCGAAGAAGACAACCGCTTTTTTTGTGTCTCACGTCCTTTCCTCCTTTCTTTCTTTCTCTGTTCTGTACTTTTCCTGCTGACTTTTTTCTGTCTCTGCAGCTTGTCAGGAAAGGAAAAAAGAAATGGTTCTTTTTTGTTGACTGAAGATGGACGGGGGCTCGTCTCTTTTTTTCTTTTGCACTTTTTCTCCTTCTCCGCACGAATTCTCACGCTCTTCTTGCACGAATATCTTTTTGAGCCCCCCTTGTCAATGAAATTGTGCCCTCTTTTTATAGTGATTCCGAAAACCCAGACCCCAATTCATGGTAATTTTCAAGCTTCCTTTTCCTGTTGCCTTAATCCTGGTCTGCAAATCGGAGCCTGATTTCGCGATCAGCTCGATTTTTCCTCGTATGCTTCAATTCCTTCCTTTTTATCAAATTTCTTGCTTTTTTTATTTATTCACATTATTTCTCTGATTTGCTTCCACATTTACTATGATTTGAGTATTCGTCGGAGCAATTGTGGCTAATCAGAATTTCTACGTTCCATTCGTAATCGAATCAGATTGATCCTCCCCTTATTTTTCCATTTTATTTGCTTTGATGCAATTCTTTTTCCTTCCATTCTTTTAGGGGTTAAAATGAATCCCTAATTTTTATGTAATAAATCAATGATCGGGTCGCTAAAATTTAGGTGTCGATAGATCAATAATCCAAGATTGCCCATCCAACTGTCAAATCCTATTTATTGTTAATTCGATATTAAGTGAATAACTCATACCACATTTATATAGAATCAATATTTTTTAGAGTAAATGCTTGCAATAAGAGTGTCAAGCTGAGATAGTAACATTAAATTGCATTTTTTTTTTAATCCCAATCTCAAGTGCTCTTTGTATACTTAATGAAAAGCATTTCGAGGTTGATCATACGTAATGCAGAAAAAAATTATATTTTAAAAATTAGGGTTAACACTATCAAAGATCCCAAATTGATATATTTATTATAATTTTACTTCAAACTAATTTTTTATCATAAAAAAACCTAATTTGGTATTCTTGTGACAAATTTACCCTTCGTTAGCTTCCATTTAATTTTATCATTAATTATTTATTTAGATGACATGTGAAAGTTGATGAGTATATCAATTTAAAGTTTTACTTTGTGTTTGTCACAAATATACCGATTTGTAATTTTTTCGATAACTAACAAAAGGTAAATTTATTATAAATATACTAGTTTCGAGTTTTTATAAGTAAATTTGTTATAAATGTACCCATTTTGGTTTTTATGATATTAACCCTAAAAATTATAAGTTTTCTTTATTCAGTTAGTTGTGTTACATAACATGAATTTATAAATAAGTATGAAAAACAGTCGGCCGCATTTTAAAATTTAAATAATGCGGGAGCCCTTCTTTTTAACTTTTCCAATAGAAATAAGTATTTTGAACATTCCAAAGAGGGGAAGATATCTACGGAATGTTGAATTCCTGATTTTCATCAATGATAAAGTACCGATAAAGAGGAAAATGATAAAGAGGAACAGTTAAATCATTCATTTAGGCTTTCCCTCCAACGACAACTCTCTCGTTCTCTCTGTCTCTCTCGGACAAACACAGAGCGCTCGAAAAAAAACGTCATCTCACGTCCTCTCCCAAAATCGCTCCCTTCCTGCATCTCCTTGTGCTGTTTTTGGTCGTGGTCGAGGCAGGATTTTCGCGTCGCTTTGCACTCGCAAACGGTTTTTCAAGGGGATCGAGGTCGGAGTTTGGGTCGGTGTCAGGCGAGGGGGAAGCAGGGGAAGTTAAGGATGGTGGTGCCTCTGGGTTCAGTTTCCAGAGTGGTTGTCTGCGTTGTTCTAGTCGTGATTTGCTGTGCGGTCTTCGAGTGTGATGCTCAACTCTTGCCGCAAGATGAAGGTACGCCAGAATGACCAAAACTTTTCCTTTAATGGCAGTTAAAGTTTTTCTTTTTGGCCCTCTGTTTTTTGTGGGATAATTGCTTTGCGGACTCTGATCCTGAATCTCTCTCTGACTCTTCTCCATTGAAATCTGCAAATTGAACTATAAAGTTTGGAGCTTTTATCACATTTCTCAGTCCTCTTTTTCTTCGCAATTTTTGTTTCTGGTCCAAGAATTTCTGGGGGGTGCCGGAGATATTTCTTCTGCACTTTCATTTCCTTTTCTGAAAACGCTCCCTAGCAGACGGAGCAGGGACTGAGGCTGAGGCTGCCGACGGCGGTCACCGCCCCCTGCCGCTCTAAAAGTTTTAATTTTTATGAGAAAATTTAAGCATAATTTTCATCTCCCGTCTCTCAACCTAAAAATCCTACCTCCATAATTAGACTTTCATATCCTATCCAAGTACGCTTTCTTTCCTCAATTATGACGCAGATAATCCTACTTTATTTGGTCGAACTGGCAGATTATTGGTGAAGTTTTCCTTTCTGGGAACAGGCAGTTGGCGAGGGCAATTGTTTCTCCCAACCTCCTTTTACAATCCTAATCTTGTCAGGAAAAGAAATTTAGGATTCAAGAAAAATCAGTGGGGAAGGAGTACTGGGTATTTTTTGTTCAGTCAAACCTTGTCTGTCTGGGTCCACACAGGCCCATCTCTCTCGGACAGATCTTGAATGCGTGCGTGCATGGAGGGTGCGTCCAATCAGAATCTAGTCTTGCAGTACTCCATATGAAGTTAAAATTCTGTGATATTGATATCACAATTCTGTGATATTGATATCACATCAGGCTAGTGGTCTTGCGTCGGGTAGCAATAATTGGGATCGTTGGGCCTTCCTGAATATTGCCACCAGTTCACATGGAGATGACCCTTTTCTGCACTCCGCTTCCTGCAATATGGTTGCGCTCATCTTGACATGTATATAAAAATTCCTGCTCTTTTCGATGGGGAAAGAAAAGGTACCATCACATAATTATGTGAGAAGTAATATGATCATCACCATTTAAAGATTCTTCTCTGTTGTCAGCCAGTTAATACCCGCCAGCCATAACATGGTCGAATAAATGGCATATATTTCTTGGGTGCGAATTCGCTCTCTGGATTGCAATGGGAGAGGAACAATTGGCTTTTTTGACCCCCCTGATTTGGTCAAACTTGAGAAGATAGGAGACTAATCTTCTCTCACCTAATAGACGTACATTGTTTACTTTTCCCGAATAAAATAGATTAAATGTCCTGCTGTTCAACGCGCTGTTTGTGATTTTTTTCCTGCTATTCTAATATGGAAGCTGGCATTGGCATTTATTGTGCATGACAATGAAATGAATCTATCATGATCGCCTGTACTATATCTTATGTTGCAAGCTCATCTTCCCAGATACGCAGCTTGTACAAGCACGTAGTTTTAATTGAATCAAATAAATACCATGCACCGTCTGAAGTTAACTCATTGCCCTACAGTCCCAAGATTGAATAAGCCTTTCTTACTTGTGGTCAAGCCTATAATAATCACCTTAACCTAGGGGAGCTACCTTCGTTGGCTCGACATTGTTCTGTGCTAATGCACAAGAGGTGTCGCATAAAATAAGTACTTACCAGAGCTTGTATGGCTGGAGCCTTATTACCACAAACAAACTCACAAGCGCCTGCTAGTGTACATGTTCGTTTGGTCCTTCTAAATCTCTTTCATATTTCCAGCAATGGATACTAATAAAGGATTTCTTGTTTGTGCTTGCAGTTGATACACTAAACACAATTGCCATGAAAATGCAAAACAAATATTGGAATGTAAACGAGAAATCGTGCATTGGGGGTATAGGTCTAAATGTGACCCTTGCTTCAGGAATAATAAGCAACGTGACTTGCAACTGTTCCTTCAGTGACAGCACAGTTTGCCATGTCACAAACATGTATGGAAGACCTGATAGTTATTTTCGTTTCTTCCCATATCCTTCTTTCACGTACATCGATTGCAATTCACCTGTTGTTCTTCGTGTCACAGCCAGTTGAAGGAACTTAATTTGACAGGGATTTTTCCTGATGAATTTGGCAACCTCACTTACCTAAGGGAAATGTAAGTTAGACTTGACCACATGAGATCTTTTTATGTGGAAGGTAATTAGGCCAAAGAAATTGAATGTAACCAATGGGCCATGGTTCTTTAATTTCATGGGAAAATCACAAAAAAGCATGCTATGAGTTGGTGAAAAGTATTCTATTTTCACCTTATCTTATTATTGACAATGTTTTTCTGTAATTCTTGATTGATCTTTCTTAAACACCGAGTTATCAATTTTCTCAATCATATATCTATATGAGAAATGTAACAATCATGGGAATCTAAAGCAAACTATTGCTTGGGAATTGTAAAAGTTCTAAAGCATGCACTCTTTGCAAGCAGAGACATCACTCGTAACTTCATCAATGGATCGCTCCCCACAACTCTTACTCAGATACCACTTACTATTCTGTAAATTTCTTTTCATACATCAAATTTCATTATCACAATTTAATTATAGGTTCTTAGAAAAAAGAAGCATAATTTTGTTTTTACTTTGGTGCTTCAGGTCAGCACTTGGAAATCGCATAAGTGGTGTTCCCAAGGAAATTGGCAACATTAGAACGTTGGAGGAGCTGTAAGATTTGCAATTAATCATTTGCCTTTTGAATTGAGAATGTGTTAAGACCTGATGATGGTAAATTTATGTCTATGCTAGTGTATTAGAGGACAATCTGCTTGAAGGCACTCTTGAGCCGAACATTGGAAACTTGAGCCTTTTAAGGAGACTGTAAGTAAAGTATAGTACATTAATCGGCACACTTTTGCTTGGATAACACATTTTAGAAGTCCTTTTTTAATGTTTGTGAGCTCTCTTGATTGCAAGATTATGAAATAGAAGATCTTACTTTAATCTTCTTGCTTTAATTGGAATGAAGTTTCTCTTTGTTCGGGGAGATGAAAATAAACTTTGTTCCATGTTATATACACATATATATTGAGACTTGATCCTTTGATATTTTGAATTCCTGGATGATTTTTTTTTGGCAGCCTTTTGTCTGCTAATAATTTCACAGGAACAATACCTGAATCATTTGGCAACCTAAAGAACTTAGAAGATTTGTAAGTGGCATCATAATTCTTTTTATCTATCGACATTGAATTTCCTCTGCAAGACCTGATTTGTAGACCACTTGCAGTCGTATAGATGGATGCACATTATCAGGAAAGATGCCTGATTTTATCGGGAATTGGACCAAAATTACAAGATTGTGCGTATCCCAATCCTTTTCATTAGTGCAATACTCGAAAGTTGTTCTTATATGACGGCATTTCAGGGACATGCAAGGCACATCTATGGAGGGACCTATTCCTTCAAGCATATCGTTGTTGACAAACTTGATGGAGTTGTGAGCATTTGATCATATGCAATTGTTCTTCGTCTCTTATAATTTAGTAAGATTGTGTTTTTTCTCTAGATGTAGAATGGATGTTAATGTTATGTGATGGAGTGATTTTATATGTATTCAGGAGAATCTCAGATTTGAAAGGTTCAGGCTCAGATTTTCCTAATTTGCAGGGCATGAACATGAAAATATTGTGAGCTCCATATAAGAAATAATTGATTTGTTTCTTTTGTCTATATTTTATGGCTAAATTTCCATTAACTATTGTCTTTAACATTGCAGGATTCTGAGAAATTGCTTACTTATTGGCTCAATTCCAAATTACATAGGGCAATGGACAAGTTTGACAACATTGTAAGTTGCTATAATGAGGTGGATTTTTCATTTGATCTCAAAATGTTCACATGTTTTGTGTTCTTTTCTTTGAAAAATCCAGTGGATCGGTTATCAAGCATCGACAGATTTTGTACTTGTCTCGACAGATCATTTCATATTTCGAGATGAGACTTGTTTCATGAATGAGAAGGGCCGTAATTTGAAGATCAAATTACATGAACTTCTGCATTTTCTCAAGAAAACTATCTGATTCATCTCTTTTTATTTGCTCATCTTTGGGTAGAGACCTGAGCGTCAACAGATTGACCGGTCAAGTTCCTGAAACGATGGGAGTTGCTCTGGATTACATGTAATTTTAATTCTTGACTACTCCTAGTGTCTCAGCAAATATGTAGTTGACTTTCCTTCCTCACTAGGATCATATACACCTCATGTAGTTGGATTCCAAACAATTTTTTGGACAAGTGTTACATAACTTTTATTTGTGAATGTAGGTTCCTGACAAACAACTCTCTTACCGGAGCAGTACCCAGTTGGGTAACAGGGAGCAAGCAATCTTTGTTAGTCTCCTACAAAAATATCCAGTTCTTCATTCTTGCTTTTCCATAAGATGGTCATAGATTGCAGGATTTGACTCATAATTCTTAGTATGAGACTTATGGGTTCACATTTGATATATCACTCTTCAATGTTGTTCTGTCATTATTTATTGGGGTGAATACGCGCACTAACTAGGTCAAGGTATGAACTGCAGTGACTTATCTTACAACAATTTCACCGGTTCTCCTCTAATTAGTTGTCAGCAATCAAAAGTGTGAGTCAATGCACATTCTCTCTCAAGGCAGAAATTTTGTAGTTCTGTCTCGTCCCCACATTTCTGGAGTTATTTTCTAACACATTGTGTCGCTTTCCAGTAATTTGGTTTCCAGCTTTTCGTCTAATCAAAACAACTCGTAAGTCTCTTTGGCTCAGAGCTATTCGAATTGTTGATAATTGCATGTGAAAATCGTATTACCGACATTCTCTCTGGTTGATCCCATTAGGTTCTGGTGCCTGGAGAAGGATCTACCCTGCAACGGGAAAGCACAATGTGAGTTCTACTATGTTTGAATTGTTGGTGAGCATAAATGTCGAGCTACTTTTGTCCCCTATCATGTCTTACGCAATGTCATCTGACAATCCATTCAGACCATTCCTTATTTATCAATTGTGGAGGAGCCAAAATGGCTTTTGGTGGGAATCAATATGAAGCGGACACCAATCAGGACGGGCCATCAGTTTTCTATTCTTCTTCAGAAAAGTGGGCTTACAGCAGCACCGGGGTTTATATGGGAAATGATCAAGCTGGTTACACCGTGAGTAACCCATTTTCCATGAACGTGAACGGCTCCGAACTTTACCAAACAGCTCGCCTTTCCCCATGGTCAATCAGATACTATGGCCTTTGCATGATGAAAGGAAGTTACAAAGTGCGGCTTTATTTTGCTGAAATTCAATATTCCAATGACGAAACATTTAGTAGCCTCGGGAGACGTATATTCGATGTATCGATACAAGTAAGTGAAGTGAAATTTTTCGCCTGATTTTTATTTTAATTTCATCTATTTTGCTGAGTTATCGTCTTTTGTTGAGGAATTTGACTTGGGAAACTGTTATTATGACTTGGTGTGCGACAGGGCTGCACACAACAATCCGCAAGAGCACGATTTTTTCTCATCGAAATTCTTGTTACTTCTGCAGGGCAATCTAGTGTTGAAGGATTTTAATATTGCAGAAGCAGCGGGAGGTGTTGGGAAGGGCATATTCAGGGACTTCGATAACATTACTGTGAATGGCACTACTTTGGAGATTCATTTATATTGGTCAGGGAAGGGAACCGCAGCCATTCCTGATAGAGGTACCTATGGGCCACTTATTTCCGCCATTGCAGTGACATCGAGTAAGTCAATGCTGACATACGGATCTCTATTATTCTTTCCTCATGTGGTCATTGAAGTATTTACGTATAAATTTGTCAATTTTTTCCTGCTCGTAGACTTTGATGTCAGAAGCGGACTATCAGCTGGAGCAATCATTGGAATCGCAGTAGCTTCAGCAGTTCTCCTTTTATTGATATTACTAGTCCTTAGGCTAACAGGATTCTTAGGCGGCAAAGAAGTTGAAGATCCAGGTGAGATTATCATACTGACATATCTGCTCACGCAAGAATTTGTCACTCTTTGATTCATTACACAAATATGATGCTTATTTCAAGACTGTGTTTATCTGCTTTCTTATTTTTTGTGGAATTTTTATGAGTAAATTGTAATACTGCAAAAGTTGGCCTTGTTGCTTTTAATTAGGATTGCATGCCTATGAGGCATGACCATATAAGTGAATCACTCCTTATATTGATAGTTTGTTGTAGAGCTGTGCTTTTCCTTAATTCTTTTTATTGCATTCTTGGTAAATACCTTGGTTTTTCTCTTTGTTTTTTTTTTTCCTTTTTTTTTTCAGAATTACGTGGGCTAGATCTCCAAATTGGCCATTTCACTTTAAGGCAAATCAAAGCCGCTACGGGCAACTTCGCTTCTGTGAATAAGATAGGTGAAGGAGGCTTTGGGCCAGTTTACAAGGTAATTCACAGTACGTTCATAACTTCATCCTCCATTCAATATGAAGGAAGTATATGATAAATTGAGTGCGTATCTTTGTTTTAGACTTACATTGCAGATCTTGTCAAGCCAACCATTTTTTTAATGAAATAATATATGATCAATTATAAGTCTTAAATTCGTATCATTAATCTCAGGGAATACTGTTGGATGGAACTATAATTGCTGTGAAGCAGCTTTCTTCTAAATCAAAACAAGGCAATCGTGAATTTCTCAATGAGATAGGCATGATATCTGCTCTTCAGCACCCAAATCTCGTAAAGCTTTACGGCTGCTGCATTGAAGGAAATCAGTTGTTGCTAGTTTACGAATATCTGGAGAACAATAGTCTTGCCCATGCAATTTTTGGTAAAAGATGCTTTTCCTAAACCGACTAATATGCTATTAATGGGCATCCAACTAAACTCTCTTTGTCTCTCTCTTCCTAGGACAAGATGAGCAGCTGATTCAGTTGGACTGGGCCACAAGACAGAAAATATGTTTGGGAATAGCAAGGGGATTGGCTTACCTTCACGAGGAATCTATATTGAAAATTGTTCATAGGGACATAAAAGCAACAAATGTGCTGCTTGATAAGGAACTAAATGCCAAGATCTCAGATTTTGGTTTGGCCAAACTCGATGAAGAAGAGAATACGCATATCAGCACAAGGATAGCTGGAACAATGTAAGTCTTCTATTATTCTAGTTAATTCTCTTCTTTTAATTAGCTTTAGTCTAATGAACTTTTGATTGCTACAAATCGGTATGTTTTCCCTGAATGTCCTTCTATGGCCATATTCACCATTACTATTTTGTCTTGCCTCAGAGGTTATATGGCTCCTGAATATGCGATGAGGGGCTACTTGACAGACAAAGCCGATGTCTACAGCTTTGGAGTCGTCACTTTGGAAATTGTCAGTGGAAAGAGCAACACAAATTACAGGCCGAAGGAAGAATTTGTTTATCTCCTCGACTGGGTAATGTATAGCAACTTTTAAGTTATATTGGATGTGAAGCTCTCTTTCTCAACATTCTCCGGGTTTGGTTTGAGGACTTGCAGGTAGAAAGATGGCATGGGACTTCATAGTTAAATGATGGAACAAGCTATTAAGTACAAATTGGATCAGACTAAATTAATATATGAAGGAATAGTTTCTTTGAAGGACTTGTCCCTGAAGAGAAAAAGTAAAAGAAAAGATGGGTTAGAAGCTTAGAGTATTGTCATATTGATATGTATGCATGAGCATTCTCAGCGGTGGATAGCATGAATGCATGAACATGATGAGATTCCATCTATCAGTAATCTATTCTCCTTAGTTGTTCCTAAAACTGTTTTCTGTTTCTAAAAGCAAGATAACCGACTAATCTTCTATTTCTATTTGTACATGATGAAAGGCCTATGTGTTACAAGAGCGAGGGAACCTTCTTGAACTCGTGGATCCACGTCTTGGCTCGAATTACTCCGAGGAAGAGGCAATGAGAATGCTAAACCTGGCACTACTATGCACCAATCCTTCACCAACTCTCAGGCCACCGATGTCATCTGTGGTGAGCATGCTCGAAGGGAAAGGCGCGATTCAAGCACCAATAATCAAGCGCGCCGCAACAAATTTAGATCCTAGGTTCAGAGCCTTCGATAGGCTAGCTAATAATAGCCAAACAAATGTCTCAACATTCTCTCAGGACGCTCGCCAGGTGCCGGGAAGCATGTCTATAGAAGGTCCATGGATGGAAACTTCAGCTTCTTTCACAAGTAGGGGTGAGACCCGCAGCCATTCTTTGGAGAGCAAGCTTCCCCCAGATGTTTAGGACTCGGATTCGTTCAGTAATTATTATGTGTTCATCATTTTTTCTATCCAATAGTGTATAGGAATCGTACGATGGAAATATAGAGAATAAGAATGTCGCTGAAGTATGTTATATAACCACGTTATCGTCCGTCCAAGTCCTCGCATGAGAATTGAGCATGTGCTGGCCTTTAGGCACAAGGTGTGGCTTCATCTAAGTGACTCAATCGTATGATTTTTCATACTTTGAATTTCTCGGTAAAGTATGTGCACAATAAATTCACCCTTTTTCGTCCATAAAAATTTCAAGATACTCACGAGAACATTTTGTTTCCTTTATTGTTTTAACTCGATTTGATATAATAGAAGCACCCAAGATCACGAACTAAGTTTTTGGAATGTCTAGTTGCTAAGCTCATAGTTCAGAAATTGTAGATTTATCGATTTCAGGCATTGTCTATGGTGTGTTCCCAACGAAAGTGCACTTATAGAGGTTGACCTCTTAAAAAAAACATTCATCAGCATGACTTAATGTAATCTTCTACTCATAAAGATAGAGCTCATTGTTGTGCATGTGGGGAGTAGAGATCATATAGCCTACATCTCTCCTCCAACAACGCCTTCATCAACCATATTGGTACAAAATAATGAAACTATTTTTCCATTATCCCATGACCTATATCATTGAACTATTCTACCTTGTTCTTTGTCCATCCTCTCCCAAAAATATCCTACACACATGTACACTTGCATGCATTAAACCACAAACTATATCGTTAATATCAACAACATGCTTCCACACAATTCCAAATTTCAACAGAGACAAAATGGCAGAATCACGACTGGAATGCCTGTCAAGTTGCAGCAACAGCTCATCCTGAACTTTGCTGGGTGAAAGATGACACCAAGTTGACATAAATAATCTAATCTTTTAGCTTCCCAAAACAATTGACGGTTGTCCGATATTTTATCTTTTGTTTTTCCATGACTGAATTTCTCCAACCGCCACTTCCTTGCGAACACCCTTAACACTTCCAAGTCTTTAAAGAGTGTAATACTGCTACAGTGGATGAATCGAAAGCTTCCCAGAAAGGTTGTTTTGAGTTCCTTGCAGAAATGAGCCCCAGATCAAACTTTATCTCACTTGATTAAGTGCTCCCTACACAAATTTGCAATGGATGGGGCTGACAAGATAATGAAGGATTGTAAATATCAGAAATTCAGCTCATCTGACGAGGTATACCGAGATCTTTCCGGGGAAAATGGTGAAGTCCAACCCTTAAATTCTGGCATGAGTGGTCATGAGCGAACAAGGGAAAATGCAGCTTCAAAAGCAAAAGATGAAGCAGGCTTCACTATGAATGCAAATGCTGAGGCACAAGTTAAACCAACTCGAAGGAGAGATCAAAATCAAAGAAATGGAAGTACGATCATATGTAAGTGGCGCACTCAAATGTCAGATACGGAGTATGCTCGATTAGTAGGTAATAATGAATTGCCCATAACAGGATAATTTTCTTGGCAGATTTGATCATTTTGTTTGCTGCGTTTCAAGCGAGATTAATGACTATATTCTTGGCGTTTCCAATCTGGTTGTCATCCTAGTCTTTCATGTTTTTGCTGTTCCCACTTCAAACGCTGGATCACATCAAGGCATCTCTCAAGATAAAAGTACTGAAGATATGTGAGGTAACAATAGCAGGAGCGACCGTAAAAGAAACATGCATTTGGCGTTGAGGTTTTGTTGGGCCCTATGCTGCTCAATCTACGTCTTCCTCAAGCTTCTTGGTTTGTAATGGGTGGTTTTGCAACGAAACACTGGGTGACAAAACCAAATCGGGCAACAGAGACCCTGAATTTTGCTTACACTAAACATAACCCAGTAGCCTTTGTGCAATTTACTCCATCTTTCTGCATCGATAGCTCTTCAGGTGAACGCGTTGTTCATCATTCAGAAGCGAGCAAGGCAGATAGGAATAATGGCCCTCATAACCAAGAACTAGAGGTCATAGTTTTACTCTGTATGCCGGAGTCTGAACACAACCCGAAGCTTGGCATCTTTCAGGCATTACATCTTGTTGAGAGTAAGCATGTCTATAAATGATTTCTTTCCAATTCTGTTTTGGAGATGTATCTCAAGAGTACTAGTTCTAAATTCTATCGAATTACTTTGAAGGTGAGGCCGGAATTTCTTTCCGCACATGGAGTCACAGCAAGTTCGAGCTACCTGACCATGCCGCTCTTCAAAAGCCAACCCATTTGCTTCACGGAGATCTTTCTCGATTGTGCTCATTGTCAAGAACACAAGACAGCAGCTTATTCAACAAATGAAAACAAAAGCCAGGAGCATAGATGATGCTGAGAAATGTGCAGAACGAAGAAGATCTACGGTTAAAAATAAAGAAAGGAAAGAAGAAGGATGATCTACAGATCAAGAGATTGCATGAAGAAAGGCTGCGGAGTCGGCCAAAATCGCTACTCTGTTCATTTACTCTGTTTCTTCTTTTACTCGTACCTTAGCCGTTATGACCGGTATTCGGTTAGTCCGTGCGTTAAGTAGTTGACTTTTTCTTTCAACTGCCCTTGTGTAAAACAGATTCATTGAGAGAAATAGAATAGATATAAGAAGTTCTCTCATACTGTAATCTTTCAAGGAAGTTGAAAATACAGAAGAAATACATTCTCTATCTCTCTCTTTGTCTCTCGATCGATTTCTTCCATCTCTGTTTCTGTTCGTAAAGTTCTTCATGGTATCAGAGCCTCATCCTAAAGAAATCATCTCAAGTCTGTATAAAAATGGCTGAATCTACAGCAAATTGGATTCAGGAATCGAAGCCTCATTGATCTGTGAGTCGATATTCTTCATCTTCCTTCAAATCTATATCATCGAAACGATTTCTTGCATCATACCGCAAAAACCAAGTAAAGGTTGTATTCGAAACAAGCAGTGTTCAAAGATCTGGAAAAGTAGAATGGCAGCAAAAAGCTCGAGATATCCATTTCCTATTCATGTCAACATCTCGAACTTTGTTACAATCAGATTAACTGAGAATAACTTCCTCCTATGGCAAGCTCAGTTTCATAGATTTTTAAGAAGTCAAGATCTGTTTGGATTTGTGAATGGAGAAACTCCACCGCCTGCTAAAACACTACAGGAAGAAGAAGGGGATCAAACACTTGATATCCCTAATCCTGACTATATTGACTGGATTAAAACGGATCAACTCATTTCCTCTTGGATTAGTGGTGCTGTTTCCGAAGACATACTTAGCCTAATAATCGGCTTGAACACAGCCTATGAACTTTGGCAGACTCTGCTTAATCGGTTCACTCAAAAATCTGTGGCAAAGGAGTTTGAACTAAGAGGAAAATTGCAGACTTGTCAGAAACGTGATAGAACTCTATCAACATATCTCAGAGAGTACAAGACAATATGTGATCAATTAAATGCCATAGGCAAACCAGTAGATGACATAACAAAACTGTTTGGCATTTTGGAAGGTTTGGGGTCCGAGTATGAGAGCTTTAAAACAACAATTTATTGTTTAAAGCCTCAACCGGAATATGATGAAGTGATCTCTCATCTAGAGAGGTTTGAATCAAGGCTGCAAAACTATTCCTCAAGTCAGTTCAGTCCAAATCTAGCCTATTATGGTCAAAGGAAGACGAAGCTATACACAAAGATGAGTTTAATAGAAATTTTTTACAGCAAAATAACAATCTTGGAAATTCAAGGGGTTATAGTCGTGGAGGAAGAAGTATTGGAAGAGGAAGACCATTCAATAGCAGATACAGAAATTTTGGAAGTCTTGGAAGAAATATGAATTACAGAACTAATAACTCGAGCTATGAACAGGGGAGTCAACATCTTAACCAGGCTAATATTTCCTCTACCTTGAGTTCTGGTCAGGGGTTCAGACCATATAATGGTACAATCGAGGTATACAGAAGCCAAGATTTATCCACCATCAAATTTAACTTTTCATAAAGATGTGCAGATGGAAAAAGCAACAACAAACACTCGACTGGAGTGCCAGATCTGCAGAAAACCAGGTCACGATGCATTACACAGTTGGTATAGATTTGATAATTCTTACCAAGCTGAAGAAATACCAACAGCTCTATCAGCACTCCACATTGAGGAAACTAATGGAAATGAATGGTATCATGATACTGGAGCAACTGCTCACATCTCGGCAAATGCTGGTATTCTCCAAAACTTCTCTAAGAATGCTGGTATTGATACAGTAATGATTGGCAACGGTTCATGTTTACCTGTGAAATATATTGGGAATACAACGCTAACTACTGCTACTTCTACCTTGCCTCTAAAAGATGTGTTAATTGTTCCAAAGAATTAAGAAAAATCTTCTTTCAATCTCTAGACTAACCGAAGATTATCCCTGTTCTTTTGTCTTTGACAAAATTGGGGTGTACATAAAGGACAGCACCACCAACATAACCAAGATGCTAGGGAAGAAGGAGAAGGGACTATACAGAATTGATCCTTGTGCTGCAGAGGTGTTCTTTACTCAAAGATAGAAGATCACAGGAGAAAACATATGGCATCAAAGGCTAGCTCATACAAATCAGAATGTCCTGAAGCATTTGAAGAATCAAAAGTTAATCCAGTGTCATACAGAATCACAATCTATATGTAGAAGTTGTCAGCTCGCTAAGAACACAGCTCTACCCTTTCCTATGTCAAGATCTGTAGCGAATAAACCTCTAGAACAAGTCCATTGTGACATTTGGGGACCTTCTCCAGTCAACTCTTATCAGAATTTCAAGTATTATGTGATCTTTGTTAATAACTTTTCTCGATTCAGCTGGATGTATCCATTGAAACTAAAATCAGACTTCTATGATATCTTTCTTATGTTTCAGAAGTTAGTAGAAAACCAGCATAATTGTAAAATCAAGAGGTTTCAATGCGATGGTGGGGGAGAGTTTGTCAGTCACAAGTTTAAAGCTCACCTACAGAGTTGTGGCATTCAACAGCTTATCTCCTGTCCATATACACCCGAACAGAATGGAATACCTGAGAGAAAACATCGACATATAGTTGAGCTTGGTTTGGCTATGCTATATCATGCAAAAATCCCATTAAAATTTTGGGTTGATGCATTTATGACAGCAAACTATACTTCCTACTCCACAATTAAGGATGCAATCTCCCTTTCTCAAGCTATATAAGTATAAGCCAAGATATGATCATCTCAGAGTATTCGGGTTTGCTTGCTATCCCTGCCTTCGACCCTATGCACAACACAAGCTGGATCCACGATCACTTACCTGTGTGTTTCTCGGATACAGTACTCACCATAAAGGATACCGATGTTTGGTACCTACTACTGGTCATGTGTACATCAGTCGACATGTAATTTTTGATGAAAAGTTCTTCCATTTCTCTAAAAAGCTGGCAACACAGTCCTCAACATATACACAACTGTATAAACTATGGACAGAAGAAGAGAAATTCTTACAAGCTCCAAGTATAGAGCCTGTCAATACTTCATCATCTCATCAAACAAAGTATGTCCCAGCTGAGCAAGTTTTTGCAGAACATATAGATCCTATCTCTACAACTGTATCATCAGATGATCAAGCTCCATCTCCTATTCAAAGTATTTCTCCACAAGAGAACATATCTGGAACCACCACAGTGATAGTAACAGAACCAGCTATCGAACAAACACAGTCTATCCATCCTGTGCAAGGTACACAACCTACTCATCACATGCAAACCAGATCTAAACCTGGTATAATTAAAGCTAATCCTCGATATGCATGTCTTGCTCAATATCAAGTTCCTTCAGAACCAAAATCATTAAAATCTGCTCTAGCAGATCCAGGATGGTATAAGGCAATGCAAAAAGAAATGAATGCTTTACACCAGAATCAAACTTGGTTATTGGTTCCTCATACTAATAACATGAATGTTATTGGTTGCAAATGGGTGTTCAAGACTAAACTTACTTCTACTGGTAGTCTCGATCGATTGCAGGCTCGTCTAGTAGCCAAGGGATTTCATCAGGAAGAAGGAATCGACTTCACAGAAACCTTTAGTCCTGTGATAAAACATGCAACTGTTAGACTTGTTCTCTCTGTAGCAATGGTACAACACTAGTCTATACACCAACTTGATGTCAAGAACGCCTTCTTACATGGCACCTTGAATGAAACTGTGTACATGGAACAACCTCCTGGTTTTGTTCATCCACAATATTCTCAATATGTATGTCTGCTTCAAAAATCACTCTATGGACTGCGTCAAGCACCACGTGCCTGGTATGATAAATTCAGCAATTTCTTACTTGAGGTTGGATTTTTCTGCAGTTCAACTGACCCATCTCTGTTCATACTTCATCAAGAACAAGAGACAATATTGTTACTTCTATATGTAGACGATATAATCCTCACTGGTAGCTCAGAATCATTGCTACAGACTCTTATTCATTCACTCAGTATTCAATTCCATATGAAAGATCTTGGTCAGCTTCATTACTTTCTTGGAATTGAAGCCACACGAACGTCTACCAAGCTGTTCTTATGCCAAACCAAGTATGCCCTTGACTTACTGTCTCGTGCAAATATGATTGACTGTAAACCTATTGCTACACCTCTTTCTCTTAAACCAGTTATACTTGAAAGAGATGCTGTTCTTCTTCCAAATCCCATGAACTACCGAAGTCTCGTAGGAGGCCTACAATATCTCACTATTACCAGGCCTGATCTTGCCTTTGCGACAAATATCCTATGTCAGAAATTACAACATCCTACTATTGGAGATCTTCTTCAACTAAAACGAGTTCTTCGATATGTAAAAGGCACAATTCACCTCGGTATATCACTTCATTCTCACAGCTCTCCCCAATTATATGGCTTCTCTGATGCAGATTGGGCTGGCTGTCTTCAAACTAGACGTTCTACCACAGGCTTCTGTACTTACCTCGGTTCTAATCTCATCTCATGGACCGCTAAGAAACAATCAATCAAGCTTTCCCGTTCCTCAACCGAAGCTGAATATAGAGCTCTTGCCTCAGCAACAGCTGATCTTACCTGGATTTCTTTTGTTCTCAGAGATATTAGAGTTTCTCTTCACTCAC
This sequence comes from Eucalyptus brandiana, assembly GCA_014182725.1. Taxonomy (NCBI): domain Eukaryota; kingdom Viridiplantae; phylum Streptophyta; class Magnoliopsida; order Myrtales; family Myrtaceae; genus Eucalyptus; species Eucalyptus brandiana. The sequence continues at coordinate 12,741,110 of CM024673.1, read as the reverse complement.
CAACCATACTATTCTGTGACAATCTGTCACGCCCCGATCCTTGGGCACGCACACATCATTCTCTTGGTCGATTTTAATATGCGATATCCCAGGACAATTTATCGCCGACCCTTTCAATTTTAAGAACATGCGGAAGCAGTTAAAATCCCTAGACAATAAAACGATGGGATAGAAAAGCAGGCTATATTTTTCATATTGAAAAATTTACAACCAAACCTTTATACATGGCATTGGACAGAGTACTTCACAAACTATTCGCAACTTCAAAGTCTCACTCTATCTACACATATACAAAAGGGTTCGCAAAGAGATGGGATTTAAATCCTCGTCTAAGTCATACTCGAGATCATCCTAATCCTCTCCTGATTTCCTCTTCACTCAGATCATTCTCTTCCTCTTTCACTTGCGAGTCTCATTCACAAATTCCTCCTCCTTAGCTTCTCGTCGGGATCCCGAAATGTTTTTCCCCAAACCGGATGAGACTACGTCTCAGCGAGTTCTACCCCACTAAGCCCGATTAGTAAACTATTATACTAAAGGCTGCCTAAACACGCATAGGTCAGAAGACGTACCTTAGCATCAGATCCCACCTGCAAGTCAGTACAATTTACAATAAGCACTCAAGCAATCATATCACCGATCAAGCATCAATCAAATCGACCTAGTCGATTACAAGCCAACAAGACCACTCACACATTCAGTCAATCAATTCACAACGTCAAATCAAAACAATGATCAATCGACCTCGTCGAGTACATGTCAGTTGGATCATTCCCCAATCGTTTTCCTTATTCAGTCTCAAATCGTACTCACGACTTCGCAAGCCTAGAATACCAAATCTTGGCAACAAATTACAGTCCCGAAGGACACGACCTACCTTTAGGTAGCAAATTACGGCCCAATGGGCGCGACCTTTAATAGGTGGCGGATTACGGCCTTATCAGGCGCGACCCGTATCGGGTGGCAAATTACGGCCTTATCAGGCACGACCCATATCGGGTGGCTAATTACGGCCTTATCAGGCGCGACCCATATCAGGTGGCTAATTACGGCCTTATCAGGCGCGACCCATATCAGGTGGCTAATTACGGCCTTATCAGGCGCGACCCATATCAGTGGCAAATCTCGGCCAACCGGCATAGCCATACTTCGGCGGCTTCCGAGGTTTAACTCACAACCTCTCACAGTCAAATTCTAATTGAATGCCGACACGATCAATCTTGGGATGAATCCCCACATACTCATCAACTCACTCAATTTTCACAAGATATCAACATACTTGATGAATCTCAGCCAAGAGTATATTCAAGTCACTCTCACAACTCTACTCACTTTACAACTCAACAAAGCATTATAAATGCTGAATAAACATACTTGGCCATTTACCAATCAATAATTCAATCTCAATCAATTCCAATCAATTTAGGGTAAATCCCTAAAATATCACCATTTAATTAATTCCATGCAACGTGGAGCTCAAATAAATAACCGGACTGCGCCACGACGATCAGCACGAGAATTCGGTCGTCGGCCATCAAAATCATAATTTCCGAAAAATAATTAATTAATTAATTAATTTCGAAAATTAATTATTAATTATTAAAATTCCATTTAGCTCAAAATAAAGCCAATTTAAATGAACGGGCTGCGCCACAATCCTCAGCATAATATTCCGGTCACTGGCCATCTCAACCTTAATTTCCGAAAAATAAATAATTAAATAATAAATTCCGAAAATTAAACAATTGACATTAAAATTCAATTTAAATTTCAAATTAAAGCCCGATTAAATAAACGGACTTCACCACGGTCATCCACGTAATATTCCGGTTCCGACCATCTCCCTTGAATTTTCGAAAAATAAATAATTATTTAATTTAATTCCGAAAATTAATATTTAAATGCCAAAATCCCACTTAGGCCCCAATCGCCAAATTGAAGCCCGATTAGGCGTCGGAAAATTCCCGAGATGCTTCCAATAATTAGTAGACCACGTCTACTTGCTAATTGCACAATCCATTTAACTAAATCACATCACAATTGGCTAATAAATGCTAATTTAATCTAATCTAACAACCTAAACATAATTAATTAAATCTAAACCAACATTAAGCATAATTAGCCACTAATCTTGGATTAGTGAGATTACTCACCAAATCGCGCGCAAATCGGATCAATCCGACGGCGGCGACGCGAGGAACGAGACTTCCCAAAGCGACTCGCGGAACCGGGGCCGGGAAACAGCCCAAAAGCGGGCCCAAAACGCTGGATACCCACTCCGTGGGTATGCTGGTCGGGGCCGATTGGAGCGGTTCCGGCGGCTAAGGCGGCGGGGGAAGGCCGGCGGAGGGCAAGGGGGTCACGGGGGAGGTCCGGCGGGGCTGGCGGCGGCCGGAGGCGGCCGAGGATGGCTGGACGGAGCTGAAACAGGGGCTGGTCGCGGCTGGGTCGAGCGGCGGACGGCGGCGGGCGCGGCACGGCGGTGGTGCGACGGCGCGACGGCGACGGTGCAGCGACGGCGGCTTCTGCTCGAGTTTCCTGTTGCTGGTTCGCTCGAGCGTGCGCAAGAAGGAAGAAGAAGAAGAAGAAAGAGAGAGAGAGAGAGAGAGAGAGAGAGAGAAAGTAGGGCTTGACCGGTCAAAATGAGGAGAGAGGAGAGAGAGAGAAAAGAGAGAGAGAGGGAATGGGCGGTGGGGTGGATTCGCACGGATGGGAGGGGAGAGGAGAGAGGAGAGAGAAAGAAAAGAGAGAAAAGAAAGAAAAGAAAAGAGAGGGAGAGAGAGGAAAAAGAAAAAGAAAAGAGAAGGGAGAGAGAGGAAAAAGAAAAAGGAAATACCTAATTAAATAATTCAATTTTCCTTTTCCTTTCAATTTCTTTGGGGCTTCAATTTTCTTTTTCCGATAATTTCTTTATTGAAATTTCGGACTCGTCAATAAATTGACGAAATATGAGGCAGGATCCTAAAAATAAGAATTATGACGCGCTTAAAATTCGATTCCCGAAATCGAGTCCAATTTCGTGGTTAAAAATCGGTCGGACGTGATTTTAGCTCAATCCAACAAATTAGGTAGCTTTTAGGGATTTTACAGGTGATACATCCCTTAACGGCTTCACCCAATAGGTTAGTTAACTCGTGAGTGATCAGCTCAGAGAAAAAGGCCATAGGCACGTCAACGAAATGCCCATTTCACTTTATCGAAACGGGGTCGAATTTCAGGATGTCACACAATCAATCTGCCATATCTCTCACAGCGAATCCTATACTTCATGCTCGTACAAAACATATTGAGGTTGATTTCCACTTTGTCCGAGAAAAAGTTGCATCTGGATCTTTATGTGTTAAATATGTTCCCAGCCAGAACCAAGTTGCTGATATTTTTACCAAGCCACTATCTAAACTAACACACTCCTCTCTTCGTCTCAAATTGGGCATTGGTTCTTCACCCGTGCCCAATTTGCGGGGGGATGTCAAGAACACAAGACAGCAGCTTATTCAACAAATGAAAACAAAAGCCAGGAGCATAGATGATGCTGAGAAATGTGCAGAACGAAGAAGATCTACGGTTAAAAATAAAGAAAGGAAAGAAGAAGGATGATCTACGGATCAAGAGATTGCATGAAGAAAGGCTGCGGAGTCGGCCAAAATCGCTACTCTGTTCATTTACTATGTTTCTTCTTTTACTCTGTACCTTAGCTGTTATGACCGGTATTCGGTTAGTCCGTGCAGTTAAGTAGTTGACTTTTTCTTTCAACTGCCCTTGTGTAAAACAGATTCATTGAGAGAAATAGAATAGATATAAGAAGGAGTTCTCTCATACTGTAATCTTTCAAGGAAGTTGAAAATACAGAAGAAATACATTCTCTATCTCTCTCTTTCTCTCTCGATCGATTTCTTCCATCTCTGTTTCTGTTCGTAAAGTTCTTCACTCATCCCATAGCAGTCTCCAATCAGAGTCGCAAGCGCTCAACATACAGATGACCGAACACATCATCGCACTGGAGTTCACTTCCTGCCTGACAGTGATCTTGGAAGCAAGAGCGAACAACCAGTCTGGTGGCGGCATACCAGAGATGTACTGTGCGTCACTTGAGCTCAAATCTAAGGTCCCTTGCTTAAAGAGGATTGTTTGGAATTGGGGTAAGACGGTCTTCGTTTGGGTCAGGATGGCGTCATATTCCGTGGAGTTGGTATTAGTTCTTCTCTTCAGTACAGGAGTAATTATTCCCAAAGGACAGACGAAGACTAAGGCAAAAAGGCACCCCATGAACATCACATCCCCGCACAGAGCAGATGAAGAAACGGCTTGAAGCTGAAGCAAGCTCTCAGCCTTCCGCCTTGGGCACATCTTTCTTCTTACTTGGAGTAATTTGGGTAGGTTTTTAGTTTCCATGACTAACCGCTACTGCTGATTTTGAACAATTCAGGAAGCTGCATATTTTGAGTTGCTTCCACATTTGCATCAGCTCAGATGAGAGATCTTTTTCTCAAGTGAAAGACAGTATTGGTGTTGAATAACCCATGCTTATTTACAATCACGGCACTTTTCATGGATTACCCTTAAAATTTCACTTCTCTTCAGTATTTCCTCGTGTCAATCTAACAATTTATTTAGGCTCAGCTACTACTCTAAAAACAAGCACGATTCCTCCGCAAATAAGATTGTTGAAGAGACAGGCCCTACATTCGCAAATTCTTGGCAAGCCATTAACTAAAACGAAATGTAGCATAATTTCTTAGCGTTGGCAAAATGATAATCTACACCTCCTCGATGACAAAGAAAGAGGTATCACGTTGTCGTGGCTATATAGAATCCACCATGTCAAACTTTGTGCCAAAGAAACAGTGACGCACGGAGCTAAAAGGGCTATCTCTAAAATTCGGGAAAAGAATTAGGATAAATTGGTCATCTACTTTCGAAATAGTCAAATCACATTCTCCCAAAAGTCCAAGAGATGTAAAATGCGGACAAATGAAAGCTCATCCATTGCCTCAAAAGTGGGGAAACATTCACATGGTATCCTGTGCTGACATGCGGAACTCTATATACACTTCCAACTGCAAATTAAGGATGTGATGCAGTCAAAACTCAACACCGCTGTTTATCTGAACGGAGAAAGAAGGTCTACCGACAGTTGAGAGCGGCGCATCCACTCAGAGAACTACTTCTGAGCTTCCAACATTCCCATTCCACTTAGATCTCCCAATTTTCGTAAGACCCAGGGAGAGATTAACACGAAAGGACTCAAAGAGGCTACATTAGAGGTTCCGTTTCTGAAGCAATATAATTCATCCGTTTTAGTGCTTCTATCTTTTCCTCACATCATGCATCATCGCATGTTGCTAAGGCACGAAGAACACAGGAGTAAGTGTGCAGGTCTGGTGTGTTCATCTTTCAATGTCAATTGCTAACTCCATTCAATTTGCACTTCTGCAAATTTAAAAATACCCAAGGGCACAAATAAGATTTCATGAAATACCCTATTTGAGGAGTTTTACATGAGTGATGAGTATGATGTTGGAGGAATGCAGTTTCATTCGAGTTATGTTTGTACAACCTTGATTACTTTAGATGAGCACTACACGGATTTTCATTTCCAGATACTGATATTTGGTTGAAATGCAGAAGCTCAACATGGTCAATGGAGTGCTCTTTACTGGAGGGTGGGCTAAAACTGGATTGTATTATGAGACTTCGAAGGCAATTTTCAAGGTACTGTTGTGATTGATACACCTGAATATTTCTAACATGAGGCGTTTCTATTCATTGGTTGGAGGCAGAGTTTCATCAATCTTCTATTGACTGTTTTTGTGCAATAATTTCCTTTTAGGCGGTCTTCCTAGAATAATGTGCTGTTCCTCATTTGAAAACTATTTATTCCATTGTTTCCAAGACACGTGAGTGTTCTAACTACCTTGGGAGAGAGTAGTTCTTTTTTATGTGTTTTCAATGAGTGTCCTGTATATTTTTGCTTTGCAACTTTTTGATGTTCTCTTTGTCTGTTGTTTGCAGAAAGTTTTAGCAAAGAATGACGCTAGTGACCACTTCCCACTATACGCCATCTGCTTAGGCTTCAAACTATTGACAATGACAATCAGCAAGGTAACTTTGTCCCATGTCACCGTTTTAAATTGTCTGTCAATGCTTTCAGTCCTTTTGGTTGCATATTCTCTCTTTTCTAATGCAAGAGTCGGGCTTTACATGGTCTGTTCCTTAAACGAAAATATTTTCATTCTACTTTCTATCTTTTGTGAGTTATTATGCCAGAAAGAAACTTCTATCCGCCCATGGCTTGACTTAGCACACTTCACTGATTATCATCTGCATAAAGCTATGGCCTCTATTGGCACAAGACTTGAAAGCATAAGTCGTCACTGCAAGGTTGAGATTGCCATTGCTTTAACCTTGACAAGTCGAGCATGGCGGTTATTTCACATCCAACCAAGTGTGATGCAAATAATCCCCCAAGGTTTAAGTTGCTTCATTCATGTCAAACGGATAAATTCTGAATGATTTATAGAAAGTGTAGTTTACAGCATAGAGAGGAAAGTGGAAAAATCTCTTGATAATAATTTAACAGTTCCCTAATGACAGGACAAAAGCATTCTCAAGGAATTTAATGCTGCAGATCAAGCATCCACTCTACAATATATAAGAAAAACAAACATTGAAGGAACAGTATTTCAAAGGTATGGTGGACCTTGTAAGCTTTCACTGTCAACTTTTAAGTACTAACGCATATAAAGATAGATAAAGCTGTATTCTTTTATAATTGACAGCAAGCAGGATATCTTTATGCTTCCAAATGGCCTCTTATACTCTATGAGAATATCAATTTGGATTTATGTACTTTAGTATATGATGCTGATTATGTAGCCATGAATCAAAATTTTGCTGTAAAGAGAAAAATGTGGATTACATCAAATTCATATGGATGATTGTCCTGGTATACCAAAAGTGGTTATTGGAGTAGAAGATGTGCGGTTACTTTGTATAAGGTGTCTGTTGCTTGATATAGTCATGCATGATCACCCATGGATGCAGTTCGAACTTCTGTGTATTCACTGTTTTGCAGATTTCTGCCAGATTTGCTTAAAAAGTTGAGTACAGATTGCCTTATCATGCAAAATCATCATGTGGGTTGTAAGACTTTAGTAGCCTGCTGGTTTTAATTGAGAATACTAAGTGGAATTTGTTTGATTCCGCCGTTTCCTCCTCCTTTCATTTTCTCTCATGTACCTCTTTCTCCAGCAGAGTGTTATCATCGCAGGGACTACATTCTTATTTTGATATACGTGACACGACCATTACTGCTAAACAATGGTGTCTAGATTGACCAGTTAGATCCTGGAAAAGTTAAAAGAGGAGACAAAAGTCAGGCGGCTTTAATGTATTGTTTTGCTTCTTTTTGTAGACTAACATCCTGTGAGTTCTTTATAGGGGCCCAGTAGTTTCTTTTTTAATGCTAAAAATGGCTAAAAATGCTAATGATACGGTTTTTGCTGAAGTTTTTTTTTTTTTTTTACACTGGCCAGGATTTTTCTTTTTTTTTCCGTCATGTGTATGTTACATTTTTTATTTCACGATTGTGATTGGGACCAGTCTATTTTAATTAAGACTTAAATCTCAATCGTCTTACCTATTCTTGATGTATGCAATCCTCTTTTCTAATCCAACTATTCATTTGTGTTTCAGTATGGCATCTTGCCAGAAAGACATACAGAAAACTAACTTAATGAATTTCTTTAAGGTCTCGACAACCAACACGGATGGAGACAAGAAGGTTGAATGTAACCAACCACCTCTTACTTCATGTCTGAAGTGATATATTGCAGTGACAAAAATATTTTGTGTTATTGCTTATTTCAGTTATTTGTGAGAATAACATTGAACTCTATTACCAGGTCTATGTCTCCACGGTCCAAGCACACAGTTACCCTGTAACTGTTTTCCAAAGGCATCCAGAGGTAATAGTTAGTCTCATGCTTTTCTTCGTTCAACACCAATCTCATTTAACGAACCAATTGACCTCGAACGTTGAGTTTCCAAGATTTCTGATACGAGAATCACACAAAAACATCGTATGCGCTCCCTTGGGGACCCGAGAGAAGTGTCCTCAATGGCCTCCCTGCTATCTTGTACAGAAAACTTGCGGGACGTCCGATCAACGGCGTCCTGGGTTTTGGATTAAGGGTCGTCTAGAAAACTGTAGAAAACTCGTGGGACGCTTCTTTGGCATTGTCCCAATTTGCGAAATCTAGGGACATCTATGACACATTGCGAGGTGCTTGTTTGGGCTTCCGTCCCTATGCAGAAGGCGCGGGGTGAAAATGTCATCCTTGTACTATAAGATCTCAAGACAGAAAGTGAGCTACATGTAATGATCCTATCGATGTTCTATTACATTTTTTGGCTAATTTTTCCCCCATAAACTTTCAGCTCCCACGTCGAAGCATGAGAGAAGCCCATGATCTCTCAATTAGACACAGAAAAAAAAACAAAGTCCAATCTCAATCCCCCTTTCTTTTCGAGCTTCTAATTAAAGATGAGAAGAGACGTTGCTCAAGCCCAATTAGTCAACTGGATAAACAAAAATCGTCTTATTAAAAGTAGGACCTTTGTCTAGCCGCCCGACGAAGGAAAGGTACGTCTGCTAACATGCAAGTGGGGTTTTACCAGACGAGCCTACGACAACGTCGCTTTCGTGAAGATGACACGAAGTTTCGCCATTTAATCGCCGTTGCCCCCATCAACGGGGGCACCGACTGGACGGTGTATCTGACTAGTAAACACGCATTGCATTGGGGTAATAATTATTTGCTACCGGCGACACTGAGAACCACGGTCAAACGCCCTGTTTTTTTTTTAATTCTCTCTTTCTTTTTTTCTTTTTTTAGTTGTTTTCGATGAAATAAAGGGACCCTAGCTCCATGCTTTGGCACTTTAGGTGGAGAAATTCATGCTAATTAGCGTTTTTATATTTGAACTTTGTATGTCTCTTTTATCTTTTTCCGAAACTTTCTCGCGAATAAAATATTTCATCACATTCTTCACGTTTAGAAAGGATGCCAATCTTTCATATCAACACGGCACTTAGATAAATATCCTTTCATATTCCGATCGCTAATATATTAGTATGTGTATTGACGCGATTGAGAGTTGACATTGACAGTGATGAGAATCTGTGGGGGCTGAGTAGAGAATCTTCATCCAACCACTAAATGCTTTAGATGTGGGAAAATTATCATATTAAATTATCATATTAGGTAGGTAAGACACGAGTTTTCTATATATATACAAAATCAATAGGCTAATGACCCATCGAAAGCCTCAATGTTTTCTTTGAACTAACCTTCCTACGTGAAATGCTGCCTCGACACGACCAAAACAGCGCAAAAGAAATGATGGTGCTTCTGGGTTCAGTTTCCAGAGGGGCTGCATGCGTTGTTCTCGTCGTAATTTGCTCTGTGGCCTTCGAGTGTCATGCTGAAGTCTTGCCACCTGATGAAGGTACGCCAGAATGACTAAAACTTTTTGGAGCTTCCATCACATTTTTCAGCCCTTTTTTCTTCGCAAGTTCGTTTCCGATCCAAGAATTTCTTTTAGAAACTTTTTGGGGATGTGGGAGATATTTCTTCTGCACTTTCATTTCCTTTCTGAAAACTCTCCCTAGGAGACAGAGCAGGGACCGAAGTGGCCAACGGTGGCCGCCACCCCAACCACTCTAAAGATGCTTTTGGTAACCATTTTGTTCTCGTAAACAATTTTTATTCAGAAATGATTTTTTTTTTAATTCTATTCTCTAAATGAGTTTCCAAGCATTTGAAAATGTTTAGAGCACGCATGATAAAATTTTTACTTCTCTATTTCTTTGTTTCTCTGTTCCCCAGAATATGTTTGAAACAGAAATCCGTTTGGTAACGCAATTTGATTTTTTTTTATTTCTGAAACAGATTTATATTCCAAAAATTAATTTTTAACTTCTCAATTTCTGAAATAGAAATTGAGAAATTAATTTCTTACCAGAAATTAATTCTTATTCCAAAAATTTTGTCATGCGCATCCTTAGTAACTGTCTAAAATTTATATTCCTGCGTTTGGTACGACTTTTATTTCTTTGGTGTGAACCTGCTCTCACCTAGCATATAAATCTCTTTCTGGTCAACCCTCTGTTTGTGACTTTTCTTATGCTATACTACAAAGGGAAGGTGACATTGACATTTTATATTGATGACAATGAAATGACTCTCTTGATTACTGATAACTATATCTTATCTTGCAAGCTCTACAATCTAGAGATTGAAAAAGCCTTTCTTACTTGTGGTCAATCTAATTTTAATCATCTTAACCGAGGGGTGCTTACCTTCCCTGGCTCTACATCATTTTGTGCTTATGCACAAAACGTGTTACATAAATAAGTACTTACCGAAGCTTGTATGCCTGGGCATTTGAGACTTCAAAAATCTCGAAAGTTAAATGGACTCACAAGCACCTGCTAGTGTACTTATTCGGTTGTTCCTTCTAAGTCTTTTTCATATTCCCAACAATGGATATTGATAACTAATTTTCAACTTCTTGTTTGTGCTGGCAGTTGATACGCTAAAAACGATCGCCATGAAATTGCAAAACAAATACTAGAATGTAAGCGAAACATCATGCAGTGGGGGTATAGGTCTAAACGTGCCAACCTTGCCTTTAGGAATGACAAGCAATGTGACTTGCAACTGTTCCTTCACCAACAACACGGTTTGCCATGTAACGAACATGTATGGATAACGTGACTTCTTTTTTTTTTCTCTTGGTATCCTTCTTTCATGTGCATCAATTGCAGTTTACTTATTCTTATTTGTTTTGTAGCCAGCTGAAGGGACTTAATTTGAAAGGAATTTTTCCTAATGAATTCACATGCTCACTTACTTAACAGAAATGTAAGTTAGACTTCACTTCATGATATATGTTGAAGTATTGTCCCACATCGCTTGATAATGGGTACTAAGTTCACCACCTATTAGCTTAAACTTTTGGATTTGACTTTCTAATATGATATTAGAGCCATGCTATATCATTAGTCAAATTCCATGTGTTTGCACTTAAACGGCACATGGCTTCCACGTTAGAGGAGTGTTGAAGTATTATCCCACATCGCTTGATAATGCGTCATAAACACTCTTTATATTCATGTGATCTCCTACTAACTATAAGTTTAAGTTTTTGGATTGGACATTCTAATAAATTGCACTTGATTATGGACAATGTTTTCCCTAATTCTTGATTGGTATTTCTTAAGCACCCGTTTTATTTGCAAGCAGAGACCTCACTAATAACTATATCAATGGATCGCTCCCCACAACTCTTAGTCAGATACCACTTAACATTCTGTAAGTTGATCTTATCATACATCAGATATCATCATCACAATTTAATTAGGAGTTTCTTTTATAAAAAAAAGGTAGCATAATTTTGTTTTCAATTTGGTACTTCAGGTCAGCACTTGGAAATCACATAAGTGGTATTCCCAAGGAAATTGGCAACATTAGAACACTGGAAAAGCTGTAAGACTTCCTTTCATATGCATTTGTATTGAGGATTTGTTGAACCTGGTGATAATTTTATGCATATGGTAGTGTACTAGAGGACAATATGCTTGAAGGCACTCTTGAGCCAAACATTGGAAAATTGAGCCGCTTAAGGAAACTGTAAGTAAATTGAGTATGTTAATTAACACATTTTTACCTAGATAACACATTTTCATGCTTGTGGCCACTCTTGATTGCAAGATTATAAAATGAATGATCCAACTCTAGTCTTTCTACCTAAATTGGAACTTAGTTCCTCTATACACTTTGTTCTATGTTATGTAAATTCTTACATTGAGATTTAATTAGTGTTTCTAATTCTTAGATTTTTTTTTTCTCAACTAGCTATTTGCTAATATTTTCACAAGAACGATACCCAAATCCTTTGGCAATCTAAAGAACTTAGAAACTTTGTAAGCAACTTCATAATAATTTTCATTTCTTAATATACTGAATTTCCCTCAAGGTATTTTTACTTATAAACCCTTTGCAGTCGTATAGATGGAAGCACATTAGCGGGAAAGATACTTGATTTTATCGGGAATTAGACTAGAATTACAAGATTGTGCGTATCCCAATCCTTTTCATTTTGGGCCAAAAAAATATTTATATATATGATTTATGAGATACTCGAAAGTTGTGCTTATATTATGACATTAAGTTTCCAGGGACATGCAAGGCACATCTATGGAGGGACCTATTCCTTCTAGCATATCTTTGTTGAAAACCTTGACAGAGTTGTGAGCATTTGATCCTGTGCAACTGTTCTTTGTCTCTAATTATCTTGTAAGCTTTTCTTTTATCACAAGAAAGTATAATGTATTTTAATGTTATGCGACGGACTGGTTTTATATGCTTCCTGGAGAATATCTGATTTGAAAGGTTCAAGCTCAAATTTTCCTAATTTGCAAGGCATGAACATGAAAACATTGTGAGCTCCATATCATGAATAATTGATTTATTTCTTTTGTCTCTTTTTTTTTTTTATAGCTAAATTACCATTAACTATTGTTTTTGGCATCTCAGGATTCTGAGAAATTGCTTGCTTACTGGTTCAATTCCAGATTATATTGGCGAATGGACAAGTTTGACAACATTGTAAGTTGCTATAATGAGGTGGATATCTCATTTCATCTCACCACGTTCATGTGCTATATCTTCTTCTTTTTGAAAAGTCCAAAGGACCGGTTATTAAGCACCGACAGATTTTGGACTTGGCCCGGCATATTGTTGCATCTTTTGAGAGGAGACTTGTTTCTCGGATGAGAAAGACCTCAATCGGAAAATCAAATTAAATGAACTCAAAAATTATTTGATTTGTCTCCTTTGTTTTATCTTTGGGTAGAGACCTGAGCTTCAACGGATTGACCGGTCAAATTCCTGACACGATGGGAGCTACTCTGGATTACATGTAATTATAAATTTTCTTGACTTCTCATTGTGTCTCAGCAAATACATAGTTGAGATTCCTTCCTCATTAGAACCATATTCACCTCATAGTTGGATACCAAACAATATTTTGGACAAGTGTTACATAAATTCCATTTGTGAATGTAGGTTCCTGACAAACAACTCCCTTACTAGAGTAGTACCCAATTGGGTAACAAGCAGCTAGCAATCTATGTTAGTCTTTTATGAACATATCCAGTTTTCCGTTCTTGGTTTTCCATTCGATAGATTGCAGGATTTGATTCACAATTCTTCAATGTTGTCCTATTATTGTCATCGCCGATGAATATGCGCATTAACTAGGTCAAGGTATGAACTGCAACGACTTATCTTACAACAGTTTCACTGGTTCTTCTCCTTCCAGTTGTCAGCAATCACAAGTGTGAGTCAATACACATTCTCTCAAGCCACAAATTTTATAGTTTTGTCTCATTGTCACATTTCTGGAGTTATTATCGTTATGACTTAGATTGCATGGAAATACGGTTTTGATATCAATAATAGTTTGTGATTTGAATGTGTACAAGTGTAAGTATGTAATTGATGTAGAGGAATAGATAGGGTGGGATACTTTAAGGAATATAGGCAACGCTTATGGGATAAGGGTAGTTTCACTAATTTATAGAAAGGGTTTTACGATAGTTGGAGGAGGTGTTGGTGGAGAGGACCTAGATGATATGGAGTTTATTTTCATGCTCCCTATGCTCTTGCATTTTGACTAGTTTTTCTGCTTCTCTACACAAGCACTACACGACTATTTATAGGCTGATTTTCACTGCCTCTCTTTCGTTCAAGAGGTAGGAGGTGAGCTAGTGTCTTCTCTTTAACTCACACACACTTTGACTTTTACCCAATAATTAGACAACTCCAACGTAGACTCTTCCTTTGTTGCATATTTCAACTACTTCCTAAGTAATTTTTAGCCACTCGTCACACATATGTCATGCAAGAAACATACTAGATTTTTGTGGGAAGTTTTGGAAAATGCATCACTTTCTAACATCAACGCATTTTATGGCTTTCCAGTAATTTGGTTTCCAGCTATTCATGGAAGCAACTCGTAAGTTTGTTTGACTGAAGGCTATACAATTTCTCAGTAATTGTATGTGAAATTCACTTTATTGACAATATTTCTGGTTCTTCCCATTAGGCTTTGGTGCTTGGAGAAGGATCTGCCCTGCAGCGAGAAAGCACAACGTGAGTTTTACTTTGTTCGTATTGTTCTTGAGCATAAACTATCGAGCTACTTTTTGACCCCTATCATATTTCTCACAATGCCACCCTACTACATATGCAGACTCTTCCTTGGTTATCAATTGTGGAGGAACCAAAATGACTTTTCAGGGGAATCAATATGAAGAGGACACTAGTCCATACAGGCCATCATTTTTCTTTGCTTCCTCGGAAAAGTGGGCTTACAGCAGTAGCGGGGTTTACACGGGAAATGCTAGTGCTGATTACAGATTGGATAACCCATTTTCTCTAACTGTGAATGACTCCAAATTTTACCAAACGGCTCGCATTTCCCCTTCGTCGCTTAGATACTATGGCCTTTGCCTAATGAAAGGAAGTTACAAAGTGTGGCTCCATTTTGCTGAAATTCAATTCACCAACGATGAAACATCTAACAGCCTCGGGAGACGTATTTTCGATGTATCGATACAAGTAAGTGAAGTGAAATTTGCCACTGATTATTATTTTAGTCAAATATTTTTCGGAGTTATTTTCTTATGTAGAGGAACTTGACTTGGGGAAATTGTTGTTATAATTTGGTGTTTGACGGGGCAGCACACGACAATCCGACAAGAGCATGATCTTTTCTTCTTACCGAAATTCTTGTTAATTCTGCAAGGCAATCAAGTGTTGAAGGATTTTAATATTGCAGAACAAGCGGGAGGTGTTCGGAAGGGCATATATAGAGATTTCGACAACATTTATGTGAAAAGCACTACTTTGGAGATTCATTTATATTGGTCAGGGAAGGGAACCACATCCATTCCTTATAGAGGTGCCTATGGATCACTTACTTCCGCTATTGCAGTGACACCAAGTAAGACAACACTGAACTTACTGATCTCTATTATTCTATCCTCATGTGGTTCTTGAAGCATTCACGTATAAATCTATCCCTTTGTTCCTACTCATAGACTTTGATGTTGGAGGTGATAGGCTATGAGCAATAATTGGGGTTGTGGTAGCTTCAATTGTTCTCCTCGCATCAATATTACTAGCCCTTCGGCGGAGTGGTTTCTTAGGCAATAGAGAAGTTAAAGATCCAGGTGAGCTTATTATATTGACACGTCTACTAACGCAAGAATTTGCCACTTTTAAATATATCGCACAAGTATGACACTATTCAAAGCTGTATTTATCTGCTTTCTTCATACCCTTTGTGGAATTCTTATAATTTAACTATGACTTCACAAAAATTGGCCTCTTTATTTTAAAACAGATTGCATGTTTGATGAAGCATGACCATATAAGTGAATTACTCCTCAATTGCAAAACTAAGCTTTCCCTTCCGCACTAGTTATTTTTATCCCATTATTTATATATGCCTTTTTTTTTCCCAGAATTATATGGGCTAGATCTCCAAATTGGCTATTTCACTTTAAGACAAATTAAAGCTACTACAGGCAACTTTGACTCTGTGAATAAGATAGGTGAAGAAGGTTTTGGGCCAGTTTACAAGGTAATTCACAATATATTCATAATTTCATCCTCCATTCATTGTGAGGGAAGTGTTCAATAAATTCAGAATGTCTTTTTTTTTAAGACATACCAACTTGGATCTTGTCAAGCTAACCCTTTTTTTTAATGAAATAACATTGGATTATCTATAAATCTTAAGATCATATGATTAATCTCAGGGAATACTGTTGGATGGAACTATAATTGCTGTGAAGCAACTTTCATCTAAATCAAAGCAAGGCAATCGTGAATTTCTCAATGAGATAGGCATGGTATCTGCTCTTCAGCACCCAATTTTAGTTCAGCTTTACGGCTGTTGCATCGAAGAAAATCAATTATTGGTAATTTATGAATATTTGGACAACAATAGTCTTGCCTGTGCACTCTTTGGTAAAAGATGCTTTCCCTAGCTAACTAATATGTCTATTGATAAGCATTGTGTTGAAATATCTCTCACTTTCTTCCCAAGACAAGATGAGCAACTGATCAAGTTGGACTGGGCCACAAGAAAGAAAATATGTTTGGGAATAGCAAGGGGATTGGCTTACCTTCACGAGGAATCTAGATTGAAAATTGTTCATAGGGACCTAAAAGCGACAAATGTGTTGCTTGATAAGGAACTAAATGCCAAGATCTCAGATTTTGGTTTGGCCAAACTCGATGAAGAAGAGAATACACACATCAACACAAGGATAGCTGGAACATTGTAAGTCTTTGTTATTCTAGTTAATTCTCTTCTTTTAATTGGCTTTATCTCATGAACTTTTGATTGCTACAAATCTTTATGTTTTTCCTCGAATGTCTTCTTTCTATGGCCATATTCTCAATTACTATTTTGCCTTGCCTCAGAGGTTACATGGCTCCTGAATATGCGATGAGGGGCTACTTAACAGACAAAGCCGATGTCTACAGTTTTGGAGTCATTGCTTTGGAAATTGTCAGTGGAAAGAGCAACACAAATTACATGCCGGAGGAAGAATTTGTTCATCTCCTTAACTGGGTAATGTTTAGCAACTTCAAGTTTTATTGGACTTGAAGCTTTCCTTCTCTACTTTCTCCGGGTTTGCTTTGAGGACTTACAAATAGGATGATGGCATGTGACTTCATAGTTAAATGATGGAACAAGCTATTGAGGACAAATTCGATCAGAGTAAATAAATATATGAAGGAATAGTTTCTTTGAAGGACTTCTCCCTAAAGAGAAAAAGAAAAAGAAAAAGAAAAGAGAAGCTTAGAGTATTGTCATATTGATATGGATGCATGAGCATCCTCAGCGGTGGAGAACTTGAATTCATGAACAAAACTGTTTTCTGTTTCTAAAGCAAGATAACCGACTAATCTTCTACTTCTATTTGTATATGATGAAAGACCTATGTGTTACAAGAGCAAGGGAACGTTCTTGAACTCGTGGATCCACGTCTCGGCTCAGATTACTCCGAAGAAGAGGCAATGAGAATGCTAACCCTGGCACTACTATGCACCAATCCTTCACCAACTCTCAGGCCGCCAATGTCATCTGTGGTAAGCATGCTAGAAGGAAAAGTGCGATTCAAGCACCGATAATCCGACGCTCCACAACAAATCCAGATCCTAGGTTCAGAGCCTTCGATAGGCCAGCTAATCATAGCCAAACAAATGTCACGACATTCTCTCAAGACACTCACCAAGTGCCGCGAAGCATGTTCATAGAAGGTGCACGGATTGATCCTTCAGCTTCTTTCACGAGTACGGACAAGACCTGTGACCATTCTTCATAGAGCAAGCCTCTCCCGGATGTCTAGGACTCGGATTTGTTCAGTAATTATTATGTGCTCATCATTTCTCTTTATCCAATTGTGCAAGGAATTAGATGGTGGAAATAGAGGAAATAGGGCTATCACTGAAGGGTGTTCCTTAACCACGTAATAGACCGTGCAAAGTCCTGTGAATTGAGCATGTACCGGCCTTGAGGCAAGTGGTCTAGCTTCATCTGTGCGACTCCCAATTATATGATTTTTCATTTTTTCAATTTTTCAAAACAATGTACGCAAATTTGAGAAAGACACCCACCGGTGGGCAACTGTGTTGGTTGAGAGTCTCTCCTTCATCGCTGAGGTCGAGAGTTTAAAATCCGTAATTGCTAGCATTGTAAGTGGGGGGCTATAATGGTGGGTTCCTATACTAGTCTCCCCTGAGGTATAGTCGCCATTAAAGTCTAAAGGTGCCACCAGGTGTTGGAGGATTTTGTAACCTCGAATAGCCTAAGCGAAAGGGGCTCAAGCGAATCCTCGGTTAAAAAAAAATAAAATTGAGAAAGACATATCTGTAATTGGAGGCCTATGGCATCTTCGATTTCGTTCATGAAAAATCCAATATTTACTCATGTGAATGCTCTACTTTCTTTTTCTTTTTTTGTTTTTACTCAATTTGATATGACAAAAGAATGTAAGATCTCGAACTAAACTTGAGAAATGTCTAAGCTCATAATTTAGAAGTGTAAATTGGGGATTTCAGGCATTGTCTATGGTGTGCCTGTGATATTCAAATTTCCACTTATCTAATTAGTGATATAAGCGTCAGCAATTAGGCCGATTATTGTGATTTTTATAATGTGTCAATTTTAGAATTTCCAAGATAACGGAAATTGGCCCGAATATTAGACAAGAATTTTTCAGGATTTAACAGACGCGTTATAGACTTAGTTTTCGATCTATATTGATCATTATGTGTGAAAATTAGACGCGATCCGGACCCGAACCCCCAAGGCGTCAGACTCTGGCTCTCTTTTCTTCCCCAACGGCCGTCTCTCTCTCTTCCGCCGCCAAGTGGCACCGCCACCCCCATGGCCAGTTGAATTTCATGCAAGCTACTTCTTTCGAGAAGTAAATCATTGCTTCTTCTTCCCGAGGCAATGATTGCCTTCTCTCTCCTCTCCCCCACTTTCCCTTCCCTCAACCGAGCAGCCCCCTCATCTTTTTATTTTTCTTCTTCTTTCCTTATTTCTCCACTACTTTCTCCCGTTCGTCACCCTCTCTTCCGAAGCTCTCTCCCTCTCGCCGATTCTCTCTCCCTTTTTTCCTCTTGCCGACAACCCCTCGCCACCATTTTTGACACTTACACTCGAAGATCAAGCTACGAGGAGCTACATCGAGCTTCGTCAAGTGCATTTGTGATACGTCGAGACCCATTTCTCCCCAAACCCGCGCTACCTTTGTCCGGTTTGGCCGATCGAGGCAAGTGGAGTTCTGTTCCTCTATATTTTACGTTGAACCCGACTTGCATGTTGATTTTGATGCACCCTCGATGTGCTTGTATGCTGGTTGTTGGTTGTTGGTGTTTCGTTTTGGGTCTTGACGTTCGAAATGGGTTGGAGAGGTCCGGATTAGGAGCCACACGAAGTTAAGTGTAATTCGGTGAGCGCCAGGTAGTGTCGCGAGCTCGGTCGTAGCTCGGTGAAGTGAGGAAAGGATGCATGCAAGTCCATTGGAGGCCGAGAGAGAGGGAGAAGGGTGAGCCGTGCATGTAGGCAGTCTCGGTGAGGCCTTGAGAGAGAGGAGAGTGGCCGTGAGCTGTGGGGTAGTCTGGTGAGGTCTCGAGGAGTTGTTGTGAGTTGTGGGCCATTTCCATGAGGCCCGAGAGAGAGAGAGAGAGAGAGAGAGAGAGAGAGAATGTGCGAAGCTGCGGTGTGGTTCGATGAGGCCGTGAGGTGACCAGTGAGGGCTGTGAGTCTGTGTGGTGACCAGTGAAGGCCGTGAGGCGACTAGTGAGGGTTGTGAGTCTGTGCGGTGACCAGTGAGAGCAGTAAGGCCTCAGGCCCCTGAGGCCCAAGAGTATGTGAGTGGGCCATGGCATCCAAATGGCGTGCAAGTGGGCTGGAAGGCCCAAGTGTGGTGTGCGTGAGCCTCAAGGCCCGATTGGGTTGCGGTGGGCCACAAGCCCGAGTGCGGCGTAGATGAGAGCCGTGAGGCCCGAGTGTGGTATTAGCGGGCCATGGTTCCGAAAGTGTTTTCATGGACCGTGAAGGTCGAGACTTTTTGTGGGGGCATGAGGCCAGTTAAGAGTCTCATGAGATCGTGAAGGCTACTGAGTAGATTATATAAGGTTTGGATTGTCTATTATGTTATGGATTGATTTTGCATGTTCCAACTAGGTCTGGTTGGTTCGAATTGTCCATAGGCAATTTAGTCTTGCTTAGGGAGTGTTTTGAATTGGACTAGTCGTGTCGGAGGGTCCTATGTGATTCGGCTATGGCTTAGTGTGGTCTGTTTTGATTGAGCCGTGTAGTACGGTTCACGTGTCCTTAGTGGGTTGTTGATCCATGAGTCACTGAGTTGTCTTATTTGCATGAATAAAGATAAGATGTTTGCTGCCTTGGTTGCATGCTTAAGATACTATTGAATACCATCGGAAAGTGCACCAACGATGTCTTGAGGAGCCTGTCAAGAAAGTGGGATGCCCAGGGAAATCATACCCTGGATGCTTAGGAAGAGTGTACCCTAGATGCCCCAGGAGTTTGATTGGGATGTTGTGGTCAGTGGACTACGAAGCCTGCGCAGGCCGGACAGCAAACTAGTGTATACCGCAGCAAACTGAAGAGCATACCGGATTTTGCAAATAGGATTTTATTCCTCCTTGGGTGGTCTGAAGGGCGAACTGGCCAAGTGTCTTGGAGTGGACATCTAAAGTACAAGTGAAAAGATAAATGTTGTGCGACACGTGTGTTTTGTGTGACTGCTTATGGTTCAATAGGTCAATTGATGTGTCGTGAGTCTTGAATACAAAAACTAAGTAGTGTGCAATTTTAGTATGTCAGTTCATAGTTGCTCTAATTGCATGTTAGGAATGGTTATTATCGGCTACTTGATGGGTGATTCGTTTAATATAGAGGAGTGGATATTTCATTGCTGAGCTATTGTTCACTCTTATGGTTATTTACATTTTTCAGATCCTTAGACATGGCTGCAATTCCTGCCACTGGAGGGCGCAGATAATGGCTCAATAGATAGCCTATGGGAGTAGTACATCCTTTTGATATCCCACTATAGCCTTGTTATCACCCCTGTTCATAAATAATATAACAACTGAAAGCTGTTACTCGTTTCTCCCTTTTGGGTTCGTCTGTTATTGTTAATGGTTGTTGGATTTTTATTTTGTCTTCTGCTTGTGCTAAAAAATAAAAGATTAATACCTCACATTAGTTATGTGACATCCTGAAATCCAGGTTCTGATTTCAATCAAAATAGTTGGGCATTTCATTGACGCATTTATAGTTCTTTTCCTTGAACTAATCACTCATCGGATAACTAGTCTATCAGGTGAAGCAGTTAAAGAATTTTAACGCATTAGACTTGAGAATTCGACCAGGAAACGATTGCTCAACCGTGCAAATCTGCAAGAGATCATTACGACACGGTAAAATCGATTAGAAATCGGAGATAGGTTGACTCGACAAAGGTATGTGATTAAGTGTGGGTGATTCCACCTAATTACACATTTTTTGTTGATCGGCACTAAACCGATTCTTTTGTCGTTTTGATACCCCGTGTCTATATTTGAAATCTTGAGATTTCTACGACAACCGAGAGTCGCCAATGTGTCGAAAATGTGCTTTGTGGCTTGAGAATAATCAACCAGAGGTTAAATGCACGAAAATTTCCTAAAAGTTACCCGATAGATTATGACGCACTAAATTCGCACCGAATTGAAATTAACCGTGAAATCAAACCCGAATTTAGAAATTGAGAGTTCTGTTGTGTCACAAATCATTTTTGGATCATTGACTCATCTTCGGAAGATTTTTCATGCAATTAGAGTTTTTCAGCAAATTAATCAAAGAATGGCTAATTTGGCTCGAAAAATTAGTAGGTCCACTTTTGATCGTGCTTTTGAGACTTAAGTTGGTTTTATGAACAAGTGAAAATGTGAATTGAAGTGTGGTGACGTTTAATTAATTTTATGGACTTCAATTTGGTTCAATTGGAAGAGAATCGAATGGAATTGAAGAATTTAAGGTACAAGATGTCATGCCACTGCGGAAAAAGAAATTGCAACAATTGGAATAAGGTTGTGGGAGATTGGAGATAGTGGAGTATGACCTATGTAGACCGACACGGACACGCGACACGCGACACGCACGACACGACACGACACGCCGACACGTCATTTCTTAAAAATAGAGAATTTCGACACGTTCCGACACGTTATATATTAAATATATTTTTATATATAAATACATAAATAAATACTAAAAAATAACCTAGAATAATTTACACAAAAAATATTAAATAATATCATTCATTATTTTAATTTGTTACAATAATACACAAAACTTAGAGGAAAAAAACATTGTTTAAAGAAAATGCTGAAATGATATTTTTAAATTTATTTATTTATCATATATAGCATTTTTTATTACTTCTTTCATAGTAAAAGACTTTTAAGAAAAAATAAAACAATTCTAAAAAAACAAAATTGAAAAAAAAAAAATGACCCTGTGCATGTATATTTATAGTAATTTTATTACTTATTTTATTACTTCTTTTGTATATATTTATATTTTGACCCCTCAAGTATTAGAAATTTTTAAAATTGATCCCGTGCGTGTCGGAATTGCGTGTCGGAATTCTGGACTCGCGTGTCGGAGCGTGTCGGAGAGAGTTGACCACGTGTCAGATTTTTCGACACTCGTTGACCGCGTGTCGGAGCGTGTCGGGATGTGTCGGAGCGTGTCGGACACGTGTCGGAGTGTCGGACACGACACGAAGGCTTCCGGAGAGTGTCCGTGCTACATAGAGTATGACATCATGTGATGTCATGGTGGTGGGCCATTTTTGTTGGATTAAAGAAAGAGAAAAAGAAAAGAAATGGTCCCATCTTCCTTCTCTCTCCTCCCTCTCTCTCTCTCTCCCGTCGGCACCTCCTCTCCATCTTCTTCTCCTTCTTCGCACGCCTAGCAACCGAAGAAGGCGGATGCAGCAGCCCACAGCTCCATTCGTCACCGGTTGCCGCCGCCATTCGCACCGTCAGGCCGCTTGCCACCCGCTCGCGCCACCACCATGCCATCGCCTCCTTCTTTCCTTCATTTTCGGTTCCTGCTCGAAGACCCAGCGAATCTGAGAACGCCAGAGCAGCTAGCTAGCTGCTGAACTGCCGTCTCTCACCGCCGCCCTCCGCCGTTTGCTGCCATGCTGCACGCCATTGCCTCACCGCTGCTCCTCACGTCTCAGCCTCCCTCTCACCCGCTCCCTGTTCCAGCGAGCTGTCCAGCTGGTCCTAGCTATTGTGGACCATCGCCGGAGCTCCTACCGCCACCGCCTAGGTCCGATTCGGCCTCCTCCGTCCATCTAAGCCCTTGCATGCCTCAACCGATGTCGGATTCGCCCCCAACCAGCAGCAAGCAGAGAGGAGAAAAATGGGTATGGCAGCAGCTTCGTGGCCCGTTTTGGCCGACTTCCCGACCCCGAAAGCTAGGCCCGCTTTGGAGTGAATTGATCCCCTCGGCGTCCTCGTCGATTTGAGCCACTCGGATCGTTAATTGGGTGAGTTTAACTCAATAATCCCCGCTTAGTAGGTTAATCACGTTTAAGGGGTGTTTAGATTAAACTAAGTAGGTTTAGGTGATTAGATTAATTTATTTAAATGTTAAGTGGATTAAGGGATGTGATTAGTTTAGTGGATAATTAATTAATGCTAAGTAAATGTTTGGATTAAAGTAATCATGTTTAAGCCTTAATTAATTATTTTAAATTAAATAATTAATTCAATTTATACTATTATTTATTATATTGTATTATTATACTATAATATTATTTTATTTAATTTTCGTAATAAATTTAATTATTTATTTTTTTTTTCGGAAATTTTGACCAGGATAGTCGGTGACCGGAATTTTATGTTGATAATCGTGGTGAAGTCCGTTTATTTAATTGAGCTCCAATTTGAGCTAAATTGAATTTATTGTAATTAATTATTAATTTTCGAAATTAATTAATTAATTAATTAAATTTCGAAAATTAAGGTTGAGATGGCTGATGACCGAAATTCCGTGCTGATTGTCGTGGTGTAGTCCGTTTATTTATTTGAGTGTTAATTTGTGCCTGAATTAAATTAATTGTGAATTTATGATTTATTCCTAAATTATCTGATTTTGGTTATTAATGGAAAAATAACCGAGCGTCAGTTTATAGTGCCAAAAATATGTAATGGGCTGTTGAAATTGATGAGATATTTGTAAGTGAAATTATTATTATTATATTTTGGCTAAGGCCAATCGTGTACCCACACACAGCTATTTATCATGAATGATAATAATAATAATAATAAAAATGATGAATTGACTATATGGTTGGAGTGGTATACTATATCGGCTTACGGGCAATATATCAGCTTTGGGTGAGCAGTATACCTTATTATCAGCTTTGGGCGAGCACATATATATAGTATACTAAATTGGCCTAGAGGCCCTAATCTATCAGTTTTTGGCAAGCATATACATAGTATATTATATCTATCAGCTTTGGGCGAGTTATGCTATCTATTTTCAGCTTTGGGTGAGCAATCCTAGACTATGATCGGACTTTGTAGATAGTATTGAATGTACCGACCAGGGAGTAATCGATTAAGTCGATTGATCGCTGAGTCGATCTGATTAGTGGAATGTGATTGTTTGCTGTAGTTATCAATATTATTAATTGAACTGATGTGTAGGAAGGAACTGATGCCAAGGTAAGCCATTTGACCTGTATTGTGCTTAGGCAGCCTTTATGGCGTATTGGCTTTCTAATCAGGTCTTACTGGGGTAGAACTTGCTGAGACATAGTCTCATCCCAGTTTGGGGAAAATATTTCAAGTCCCTAGATGACGATCATGGAGGACTAGAAGTCTTGGAGTTTGGAAGGTGGAGGCTGAAGAATCAGCAAATGGGTCTGACTAATGGATGTTTAAGACAGTCCCCTTTGTGTTAAGCCGACAATTTTTGCAGACAGCCTAAGTTTGTAATTAACCACTTTGTCTATAAAGACTTGTCTTGGTTTGAAAAAAATATGATCATATTTTTCTATCTCATTGTTTGATTGTCTGGGGATTTTATTAAGCTTTCGCATGCGTATATAAATGAATGGGTCGGCGACCTTCCTGGGACGTCGCAAATAAATCGACCATTTAAGGGATGGGCGCGCGCCCGAGAATCGGGCGTGACAAGTTAGGTGGCGACTAGGATGTCACGACGACCCCCCCCGATCCAAAGTCCAAAGTACACTGAAAGAGGTTGACCTCTAAAAAACTCTCCCCAACATGGCTTCATGTAATCTTTTAACTCATCTTTATTATTGACTCATTGAAGACTCAAAATTCCTCAATTTTCACATGTTTAATGAGGCTCCGGAACTCAATAAAACACCTACGAGACTATTTTCTTCTCATTACTATGATTCCATGCCATGGGGTTACCGCAGTACGGTTAACTTGATATAGGATGAAAATTTTCATAAATGTATGTAGGCGAAGCCTATCAAGTTCACATTAAAGTTGAAAATATGATAAAGTAAAAACATGGAAACATGTGCTCTTCCAACCGAGACAATCCATCGACTTGAGTTAACATAAAATAGACAGCAAATGTTCACAAATCCAGAGTCTTTTAGTTTGGATAATGAGACAGAAAAGCAGAATCACAATTAAAATGCGTGTCAAGTTGCAGGAACAGCTTATCCTGAACCTTTTTTGGTGTGAGATAACACTGAGTTCATGATCTTGGCAAATTCTTAAGGAACCAATCTTACTGGTTCATGGACCAAGATGACATAAACGATCTGATCTTTTAGCTTCCCTAAACAATTGAGAGTTGTCCGACGTTTATCTTCTTTTTTTTCCATACAACAGAATTTCTCAACAGCATCTTTTAGCTTCCCTAAACAATTGAGAGTTGTCCGATGTTTATCTTCTTATTTTTCCAAACAACAGAATTTCTCCAACTGCCACTTCCTAGGCAAGCACCCGTAACACTTCCAAATCAATGAAGAGTGAAATACTCCTGCAATGGATGAATCAGATGCTTCCCAAAATGGTTGTTTCGATGCTCCTTTGCAGAAATGAGTCAGAGATTCAGAGTTCATCTCACTTGATTAAATGCTCCCTATGCAAATTTGCAATGGATAGGGCTGACTAGATAATGAAGGATTGGAAATATAAAAAGTTTAGCTCATCTGAAGAGGTCCACTGAGATCTTTCCAGGGAAAATGGTGAAGTCCAGCCCTTATATTCTGGCGCAAATGGTCACAAGCAAGCAACGGAATATGCACCTTCAAGTGCAAAAGATGAAGCAGGCTTCACTGTGAATGCAAACGTCGAGGCCCAAGTTACACCAAATCGAACGAGAGATCAAAATTAAAAAAAATTGAAGAACAATCGAAAATAAGTGGCGCAAAGTGTCAGATACACAGTCTGCTCGATCAGTAGGTAATGCTGAATTGCCCTATTACACGAAAATTCTCTCGGTAGTTCTGATCATTAAGTTTGCCTGTAGCAAGTGAGATTCATGACTAGATTTTTGGCGTTTACAATCTGGTTTTCATACTACTTCGTTTATGTTTTCGCTGTTTCCACTTCAAACGCCGGATCATATCAAGGCAACTCTCAAGAAAAAAAGTACAGAATTTGTGAAGTAACAATAGCAGGAGTCATAATTCTGATATCGAAGTGGCTGAGGGACAGTAAAAGAAACCTGCATTTGGCGTGGAGGTTTTGTTGAGCCCTATGCTGCTCAATCTACGTCTTCAGGTGAACTTGCTGCCCGTGGTTCGGGTGCGAGCAAGTCAAAGAGCAATAACGGCATTCCTCATGAGTCATGACCAAGAACCGGAGGTCATGGTTTCACTCTCTACACCGGAGCCTGAACACAACTGAAAGTTTGGCGTCTTTCAGGTATTATATCTTGTTAAGAGTAAGCACGTCTACAAACTATCTTTCTTTCGCATTCTGTTTCATATGCCGAGGCACGATGATAGGCAGGATGTGTCTTAAATAACTCGGGTTTCGTAGATATATCTTGAGAGTGCTAGTTGTAAAATTCTGTCCGACTACTTTGAAGGCGAGGCTGGAATTTCTTTCAGCAAATGGTTGCGTCACAGAAAGTTCGAGCTACCTGACCAAGCTGCACTTCAAAAGCCAACCCATTCACTTCGCGGAGACCTTTCTCAAGAGCACTCCTCTCATGGTCCGCCTCCAATCAGAGTCACGTTTCTCACGAGCCCTCTCATGGTCCGGCCTCTAATCAGAGTCACAAATGCTCAACATACATAAAGACCGAACACACCAATGCACCGGAGCGACTTCCTGCCTTAAGGTGATCGTGGAAGCAGGAGCCGACAACTGGCCCAGTGGCAGCATACCAGAGATATACGCCGCGTCACTTGAGCCCAAATCTCACTGTTTACTGGTGTAAGACGGTCTTGTTTGGGTAGGTTTAGCGTCATTTTCCGGGGAGCTGGTCTTTACTTCTCTTCTGTAATGGACCATTTATTTCCAAAGGACAAAGCCTTCGGTAAAAAATAAAAATTAAAAAAGAAAATAAACAACATCTCTGCACAAGAGCAGTTAAAAAAATAACTTGAAGCTGAAGCAAGCGCTCAGCCTTCGGCCTTCAGCACATCCTTTTCTTACATGGAGTCATTTGGGAAGGCTCTCAGCTTCCATGACTGACTGCTACTGCTCATTTGAATAATTAAGGAAGATGCATATTTTGAGTTTGCATGAAAGCAACTTAAACAAACCACACTTATATCAGCTCAGATGAGAGATCTTTTTCTCACCCGACAGGCGGTATTAGTGTTGAACAGAGCGTGATCATTTGCAATAAGGTTAGGCCTAAAAAGTTCGTTACACTTTAGTATTTTTTTCGTGTCATTTTTAAGAATTTATTTAGGCCCAGCTACTAACTCTTAAACGAACATGATTCCTCCACAAATAAGATAGGTGAAGAGACAGGCCCTACATGCGGAAATTCTCGGCATGCCATTAACTAAAATAATAGGTAGCGTTAGCAAAATGATTATCTCCGATGACTCAATGATAAAGAAAGGTATTACGTTGTCATGGCTTGAAATATAGAAACAGAGTGACGCATGGAGCTAAAAGGGCTATCTCTGAAATTCAAGAAAATAATTGGGATCAATTGGTCATCTGCTTCTGGAAAAAGTCAAATCACATTCTCCTATAAGCGCAAGAGATGTAAAATGCGGACAAATAAAAACTCATCCGTTGCCTCAAAAGTGGGGAAATATTCACAAGGTATCCTGTGCTAACATGTGTAACACTATATTAGTCTATATACACTTTCAACTGCAAATTAAGGGTAAGAAGCAATCAAAACTCAACACCACTGTTTATCTGAACGGAGAAAGAAGGTCTACCAACAGTTGAGAGCGGCGCATCCACTCTGAGAACTACTCCTGAGCTTCCAACATTCCCATTCCACTTAGATCTCCCAATCTGCATAAAACCCAGGAAGAGATTAACACGAAAGGAGAGACTACATTTGAGGTTCCATTTCTGGAGCAATATAATTCATCCGTTTTAGTGCATTCATCTTCTTCCTCACAACATGCATTATCACACGTAGCTAAGGCACAAAGAACACAGGAGTATGTGTGCAGTCCAGTGTGTCCATCTTTCAATGTTAATTGCTAACTCCAATCGATTTGCACTTCCGCGAATGTTCAAAATACCGAAGGGCACAAGATGAGATTTCATGAAATTCCCTCAAAACATCTGGTTAAAAAGAATAAATTCAGGTCCACAAGAGGGAAAAACTCACAGATACAGACGCAAAGGCCGAAGGATGTGCTGTACATGCACAACCACATATTAAACTTAGCTGCTCCTTCACCGAATGAATGACTTCTGCGTGCAAACCTGGAGTGCTTCCACCAAAAGTAGGGCACATACTGACCATGGCAAGATACAAGAGTGTAAGCGCCTAGTCATGAATAGATCAAAGAGGATTCTTGTCTAGCGACACTCAAGAAGAGAAAAGTCAGTGATGAACAGATGTTTCCTATGTTAAAGGTGGCAGAATTGGTGAGTTGTTCTCCATAGGATTTTTCAGAGTTATGAGATCAACAGACAACTAATTTTTACACATTATGCATCAACAGCTCGCTTATGTATAGAGATGAAGCAGCAGATAACATTACGTGAATATCAAATCACAGTAAATAACTAATCAAATTAAGTGTGCTTTTCTAGATTGCTGTTTTTCCTCCATATGTCATCATGAAACTGGGTTGAGAAGACTCTACGAATATGTTTTGTGCAAAGAAATGGAAGGAGTCGAAATGGAAAGGAGTCGAAATGGAAAAAGTTAAGGAAGAGTATGCACGGAGCAACACAGAAACATAAAAGACTCCTTGGGATTTAATGCCTAAATTGATAATAATTGAAGAATGTAAGACTCAAACAAGAAATCCTCCTTTGGTACAAAAGTGGTAATCTCACCTGAGCTGAACGGTTGGCCTGTACATGATTCCAGATCTTTGCCAAGCCAAGGATTGTGCAAGACCCAAACTAAAGGATTTATCAGGCCATTGAACCATTGGTGTGACACGTGTGCCCCATTTGTTCTGTCATTCCAAGAAATGTATCATGAACAACAAAAGACATGCGAATCCATGGTGAAGGCAGTTCAACCACAAAACTGAGAAACAACTGCAACCACCATAAACAGCTGTAAATATTCTTCTTTATTTTTTTTTACCAATATGTACCTTACAAGAGAAGCTGAATCTCATCTCTCCTGGGTATTGACCCTCAGCCTGAAGAAGTCCCCCGCAAACAGGTACAAAAGCACTTGTTGTCAGCCCCTCACCAGATACATAGGTGAGCTGGCCATTCGGAAATTGCAAATCCAAGAATGACTGCACCAGGAGATGGCAGTGAGAGAGTAGAATTAGCCACACTAAAATGCATATACGTATGCGTGCATGCATGTATGTATGTGTATATACATATATGTTAAAAAGTCATAACATTTAATATGTACACATCTGAGAAAGAGAGTGGAAGGTGGAGGGAGAGTGCTTGTAGACAAATAGATATGTTCTTGGCATCATGATCCTGTATGATTACCCAATGTACCGGGCATACTCCATTTAAGCCTTAAAACAGTCCAAAGAATATAATATGTACACCCAACTTTCGAAAACCAAAAAAGATCAAAGCCAACCCAATTGACCTTTAATCACGAACCAAAATGGTCCTCAAACACATTGAAGGATGAAAACCATAGACTTCCTAAGTAGCAAACCCATTTTCTGGGGTAATACCCATTGTTTGAACAAGTAATAAACTTACACAAGCCAGAGGATTAAGGCAGAGCATTGACATCAAGAGCCACCTCCGATGCTTCGACCAAACGGCTGGACAAAGGGAATGGATCCCATTCTAACAATGAAAAAAATGACAGATGAGAACAGATAATTAAAGAATAAAAGAATTGACTGCTTGACAGTTGACAATAGCAGAGAGAAAAACATGGCATCCCAGGATATCTCAACCTCTGTTGATTTCAAACTATAAACATTTTAAATGTATACACAGAGAACAACGGGGCATAACTTCCTGCACTCCGAATTACATTTGAACACATCCAAATTGGCAAAATTCCATCAGACCACTACCTCAGAAATTTCAAGTTACTATGATACAGAAGAATTTTACGTTCTTCTTAATGAATTTCTAAGTAGAATATCCTGGATCTGGAAAAAGAGAAATATTAAAACATTTGGTACCAACCTCTGCTATTTTATAATATACTGGCAAAAATCAGGGCTCTTATGTAACTATGTCAGTATAAGGCACTAAATTCTCAGGGGTTTACATCATATTGCAGCCAACAATTTTGACTACAAAAATGCCACATTGCAGTCAAAGCACATTTGCATAGTACATCTTAATCCAACATCTTTTTGAATAAACAACAAAAGTTGCCTTAACCAGATAAATACCAAGAAAAACATCCTGACAAACTTTTATTTTAGTTTTGTCAGTAGCCTTTGAGCAAATATGGTCAATTCTCGAGGCATGTGACAACACTTTTTCTTGTTTTTTTTTCTTTTACATGGCAGGACATGGTAAACTGCAATAGAGTCCTAATCATACCTTTCTATCATAACCATACCAAAGCAAGTGTTGCTTTGATAAATGAATGGGCAGGAGTAGTGTAGAATCACGAACAAAAAGTACTGGTCCAAGCTGTACAAGGAAAAGAGATGAACTGTCACTCCTTGATGTGGAACTCCCCTGTGAAGCCTCCACTCTCCACAAATCCCCCCGTGCAACTAAAGAACTCTCCACATCTCGCGTCCGGCTATCATAAGTTGATGTAATATTCACTGTTCCCTGCATTCAAGTAAGTTTGATGTCCGCATAAGTGCCTCAAAACATGTAATCTGAGGTCTGTTTTAGCTAGACACGGGTATATAAGATTCGACATGACCACTGGATAGACATGATTTCTTGCCTTACCAAATGCTTAGCATTAGAATAACCCACACAGATTAGAGCTTCATTATTCAGTTGCCAGTGTATTGCTTAGACACAAGCTCAATCCTTTACATCTTACTTCTCCCAATTACATAAAACTTCTGCAGGTACTAGCACTAGCTTAACACAATAATTACATACCCAAACTCGTTCATCCAACATTAATTACACCATGATATTAAAGTGCCACTTCTAAGACTTCCCGGAGAGTCCAATAGTTGCTATAATACAAATCTTATTTGCCAAAAGGGGAGATGTTAACAGCAAGTGCCAATAGGAAGTCCACCATAGTCACAAGGTTCAAAATGAAAGGCAATGAAGGAAATTTCAAAGATACGGAAAAGGAAATGCTTTCACAACTATCAAACATAACAAGAGCTGCTTTGACATTCTACTGCGGGATTTGGAAGAATCTATTTATTGAAGGAAAGGGAGACAGCTGATTAGACGAATGCATGTATCCCCAAAGTCTCTTTCACAGACTGGTAAAAAGTAAAAATTTAGGATAACCAACAATCAAACTATAGCAGTTCACAGCAACCAGCATATATACTATTTTTGCATCTCACGGCAACCAGCATAAACCTAGTTTAGCATCTCTCAGAAACCAAAAAGCAAAGAAATTTTAGCATATCACAGCAACCAACAAATCAATCGAGGCTTATAAAGGAGGAAGAAAAGGGAGGAAAGCGCTGCTGACATTGCCACTTTTTCGGAGTCATGCAGCCAAAACATAATATGACAACCTATCTCCGACAACACAATCCTTTTCACTTGTCTCTCCCTCCATTCCACAGCAAAGATATCTGAAGTTTACTTTACTGGAGGTGTTCTCGAAAAAACATGGTAACACCATCCCTACTAAAATACCATGAACATGAACAGATTAATACAGATTCAATATCATGTATAGGTGAGCGAAAAAATAACCTGAGGTCTACCAAGATGCCCTGCAGCTCTGAGATTATTAAAACCAGTGACTTCCTCATCTGCCGAACCCTCAACTCCCCCTTTATTCTCTGCGAACCCGAAATCCCTCAAACGTTCGCTCAATGCACCCACCTCTTCATGCAAACCAACACTCAAATCACCTCTCTCCCTTCTTATCCCCAAATCCGCACGAATCGAGGCCGCAGTCGCGTGGTCTTCCTGTCGGAAGGGCACCGGCAAGCTCCGGAAAAACTGCTGCAAGAACCCGTTCAAGCAGTTCCCGAAATCCAGCCCGGCTTGCCCGATCCTATTCCCGATGTCGAAAATCGCGGAGACGCCCTCGATTCCGGGAGAATTGAACTTCTCCGTCGCCGACTTGAAGTCGGCCATCACGAAATTCTGCGGGGGCAGTATCTCGAGGTCGAAGAGCTTGGCCTGCTGGGGGTTCGGCCACGCGAACGAGGGCGGCGTCATGTGGGATTGGATGAGGCCCGTGAAGCCCTGCGCGAGGCGGTCGGCCAGGTCCTGGCCGTGCCGCTGCACCTCCTCCCATGCTTCGAACGATCTCTCCACGGACATCTACCGAAGAGACTGAAGCAAACCGCGATCGATCAGAAAACCGATGACGTTCTCTACGCTGAAACCGACGGTTCCGATCAGCGACTTAGGGCTCTCGCTCCGACCGAGCGGACCGCGAATTCTACGGCACCGACGATGTTCTCTGCGCCGAAACGACGGTCCCGATCAGCGCGAGCTTCAAGGCGGAGATGGATGGGCGCCGCCGGCCGATGACGATCACGCGGTCTCCGTCGCCGCCGCGTTGATGGATGGGTAGGAGGGTGAGCGGTATACCTGTGGCTCCGAGGAGGGGAAGGCGGTGGTTGGATGGGGGAGATATTATGTGAAGGGCGTTTCGCTCGGGTCACGCGCCCGTCACGCGGAACTTCGTCACCGCCGACCGAGGGGACCGGTTTGTTTTCGTTGCTTCGTTTTGCTTTATCTTGTCAGCGGAAGTAGTTTCCATATTTGAAGAAGCCGGTCGAGTGATCGTACGAGTTTTCTTTTTCGTGTAAAATTGATTGACAGGGTGAAAGCAAAATATAACTGTACTTTCTTTTCTTCTTGATCATTTAACAGGTTTTTATTTATCACGCCGCAAGTTCGTGGCCCTTTTTTTTTTTTATGTAGAAAATAAATAAATTCGCAATATCAATAACAAAATTATGTACGATGCGTCCGAGCATGTTTTGAAGAAATGACTTTGCATCTGGACAAAGTTCTTTGACGCGAGGTATTTAAAATAATTAATTTTTTGACCAAAGGTGCGGCAAGACAATGTTGAGATTGCGTGACCCAAGTGATGGTCGTCGGTTAAATCTAAGCTTGGCGAGCCCTTGTGTTGATGCCCTTGTCTGCCAATCAAATTCGTTTTGCTTGTAAAGGTGAGCGTAAAATTGAAATTTAGACGGTTTAGTAGGGGCAAATTTAAGATAAAAAAATTCATTAAACCCCCTGGAATAATTTTTTTTTGGAATGTTAAAAAGCCTTCAGCTTGCCACAATTACCTTGAGCTTTGAGTATTTTCAAAACTCAACTTTGCATCAAAGATCCTTAAGATCATATTACTAAACATTAGAGGTGGTAAATGGGTGGCTTAGGCTAGATTTGAGTGGGTCACAAATGGGCTCGACCCAAATCAACCTATTTAATTCACATTAAGCCATTTATTTGCTAAACAGTTTTAAAGGCCCATATTAAACCCAATTCATATCCAACTCAAACCCACCCACATATCTCAACCAAAAAATAGAGAAAATGCTAAACAAATCTCCAAAAATAAATAAGGGATAAGTGCATGAAAGTCTTAAAACTTGTAAGTCCCTAAAACTTATAAAAATTGCAATTAAGTCCTAAAATCTTGTCAAATTAGTGCAATTGATTCCTTCCATTAACTATACCTAATTTGACTAGATATGGCTTTTTTATTACTCTGCAATTGATTCCTTCCATTAACTATACCTAATTTGACTAGATATGGCTTCTCTCTCTCTCTCTCTCACGATGCCAACATAACTAGAACATGAAAGGTGAAGCTAAAACGACATTATTTTGGTTTAAATATGACTTTAGACTTATTAAAAATCCACATTTTATTGGACTTTAGACCCATTTGAGACCTACATTTTGTTAGACTTTATTACCCAAACTCACATTAACCTTTCATCAAAATTTAGTTAAATAATATATGACCAACCCATCATATATAGGTTAATAAATGAGTCTTCAACCCATTTTGACAAACACAAAAACTTTGATTCATGGACCTTTGGAGGTCCAAAGATCTATAAAGATGTTGGGCCAAACGCAACCTTAAAAGCCACTTGAATTAAGCTATCAAAAGAGTAATCGACAGTCACTCTTAACATAAAAACAGTAGCAAGATTGGTATTCATGTAAGTGGATATGCTAATATAATCAAAATTAGAGCAATTAGGACAAAAAAACATGTTGCTTTGACACAAATATCGATGGAAAATGGACTGCAAGGACCTCATCGATGCAAATTGAAGTCTCTAAACAGGCAATATCCAAATGGAGACATCAAACGTACTCGCAATTAAAGAAGGAGCATTACTAAACCAATGTAAGAACTTTATCTAACTCCATATTAGCAAAACACAAAATCCATGAGTTTTGATGGTCATCTATGATCCGAAGATTGCAATTCTTGGCTTCTCCTTCCATATGCTCATTGTGCCCACATCACCGCTTCAACCCTGAGGAAGACCCGTCTTTCTTATTCGCATCTCCAGGTTTTATTCCGGCGTTGCCACCGATTCCATTGTGCTGCGGAGGGTCCCCGCTGCAAATCGGCGGCTTCTGAGGTGAACTGTGCGGTGTTCTGAAAAAATTAAAGCAAAAAGGTGGAGTTAATTTGTGTATATTAATGTAAAATAAAGTATACATTGTAAACCGTGAAGATAAAACGTGTACGATTATTCAAGGAAAAAAAAAACCAGAAATACATGTCATTAATTTTGTTGTGCTGTGGAGGGTCCCCGATGTTGATTGGCGGCTTTTGAGGTGAACCGTATGGTCTTCTAAAAAATCAAAAGAATGGAGTTACTTTGTCTACATTAAAGTAAGTTAAATTCAAGATAGAGGCGAAACTAACATTGTAAACCAAGATTATAGAACTTATACGCTAGTCCAAGGAAAAAAGGGGAACACATGTCACTGATTTTTATTTCAGCATCGCCGCCAATTCGGTTGTGTTGTGGAGGATCTCCGGTCCCAATTGGTGGCCTTTGAGGTGAACTGTATGGTCTTCTGAATGAAAAAAGAAAGAAAGAAAGATAGTTTGTCTATATTAACGTAAGTTTACACTCAAGCTAGAGTCAAAATCCCCATTATAAACTAAGAATATATAACATATATGCTATCTAAGGAAAAACGGGAATACATGCTACTAAGTTTTATTCCAGCATCATTGCCGATTTTGTTGTGCTGTGGAGGGTCCCCAGTCTTGATTGGTGGCTTTTGAGGTGAGCTATATGTTTTTCTGTAAAGACAAATTTTTATGACAAATACAAAAACTACAACGTAGATAAAACTGAGATAAAATTGAGGACAGCAAAGAGTACACGAATTTATGTGAAAACCTTTGCGAGGAAAATCACATGGAGAGAATAAGTTAAATGCACTGTGAAAATTCAAAAATTACAAAAGCCGGCTCAAAAAACCTTTTTGATCTCTCTTTAAAGCTTAATAACTTGAGAAAAAACCATATTTGTACTACTCCATATCGCAGCCCAAGCCCCTAGCCCAATGCTAAACCTCCGTTTGGGTCGCCACAAATATTAATTCGGGTATCAAAACTCAATTTGAATTGAAGACCCGAATCAAAATTCAACACATACTCAGCACAAATAAAGCTTCAAGGTTGCTTGGGAATTAGGAGAAAGCATGTGATCACGTTGTGGATTTAATGGTTAACGCATCTAAAGCGAATTTCACGTAATCCTTCACTCACAAGTCATTCTAAATTCAGAAATCAAGCATGCTTATCCAAAGAAAAACAAAAAGGAAATACACATAAAAACGAGTCGCAAGCTATCCACCTAAGTCGGAGGCACCAAGATTCAGCAAGTCCCAAGTTCGATTCAAGGCAAGAGCAGAACAGGAAAGACCAGTCGAACAAAAAGTCGCGAACATTGACCATGGAGGAAAACACTTACTTGATCAGAAGTTGGTACTGGCGGGGCATGGCCGTTCGGAACAACGCCGGCCTCTACACAATTCGACCCAGTAGAGCCATATGTCAAGTAGAAACTTGATGCGGCTAGCTAGCGTGAGACCGATTCAACAAGCACGGTGTTCACAATCGCAAAACTCGGTAGTCAATCAGGAATGGAGAAGAACTTGTTCGTGTTTCAAGCTCAAAAACAGTATATTTATAAGCACCGGTAGTTCAAGCGATTCAGTGAATGGAAAGATTCAGTTTCCTTTACTATCGATTCTTTTGATGGTTTGAAATTGTCGAGAGTTAACTTAAAAATTGAAGGACAATTTGATGATTTACAAAGACATTTCAGTGATGAACGGATTTTATTTCCTAATTGATGAATACCATATCGTGTTTCAGATGTTTATGGATATCTAGATGACAAAAGATTATCGTGATATATCATGAGAATAATTACAATAACCTTTTGCCTTTGTGTGAATTAATTTTGATTTTTCTTTTTTGGTTATCGTCGGGACTTCAAGATTTTAAAAGAAAATTGTAAAAAATTAACAACAGTGAAGCGCAATTAAGCATGGGTCTTGGCGGGTTGAAAATAGATCTTTTTTTTTTTATCCAAAACAACTAACTCTCTGCCGAATTTTTTTTGATTTTGTATACGTATTGTTGTTGCGCCTTTCAAAGCAAAGTTTTATATTTCTATGAAAAATGAATACATGAGCAATTTTTAGTTTTTTTATTTGAAGTTAGATTTACCTTTTCAAGAATTTTTTTTTCCATCGTTTTTAATAGTTGTTGATTTTTATTTTCTTTTTAAATTTTCTATCTTGTTGCCACATAAATTCTAATTTGCTGATTTAATGGTTGCGTTTAAGATATCAATTATTCAGGTGAATTCGGAAGCCTTGTATATGGGTCACATCAGTCATATGGCATGAAAATGGATTTATATAAAATGGAATAACAGGGTCCACACCCCCTATAACACATCAACATCCAGTTCAACCAATTTGTTTGTCACCACTAGTCCAAGTACACGAGTGCGTACTCTCTCAAGGTCTATCTATATACTCTCATGAATCATTTAAGTTCAAGTCATAAGTCTAAGCAAATGGTCTGTGTACTAAACAAGTTGATAGAGCAAATCATTGGAATTTGAACAAATGTTCAAGTTAGAAATCTGATAACTCTATAAAAATAGAGTTATTTTACCTATTTTAGGCAACAATTAATGCATTATCTATGAGAAAAATATTTGGATTTCCTTCGATTATTTGAATTTTCCTTGTTTATGCGAGAATAATGAGATATGGAGAAGATAAGGAAAAGAATGGCAATTATCGGGAATTCAAATAAAAGCGAAATGGAAGATAGATATCAAATCGGGAAATTATTGATTTTGTTCCCTAATGTTATCTATGAAGTTGGAAGATAGATATTTTGGATATATCCTATAAATAGAGATAGAGAGAGCAGCTAGGGTTTTTTTTTTTTAGAGGAGGAGTTAGATCGTTTTCCATTGTTAGATCGTTTTTCATTCTTCGAGTTTTTCAAGTATTTTGAAGAGAAGACAAAAGTGGTGACTTCTTGTTCTTTGATTCAAGATCTTTGGGTTTGATCTATATTTTTATTTTTATTTCTTATTATACTATGTTCTAATTTTCTTTTGTTAGGGCTACGATGTAGCCTAACCATGATGATATGAATTTCATGATTTTTATGTTTTACAATTGATTTTATTCATGTGAGTTATATATTATTGCGTTTACTGCTTTTGAGTGACTGGCCACCACTTGAATGATCAGATGTGCGTGTTTGAGGCGAGAGGTGATAATATGCAATTGCTCATTATAATATATAACCATGAATTAAACGTGGATAGAAATATACTTTGCGTTATTTGTGTAGCTTTTCGGTGATAAAGTGATCCAAAAGACTCATTGTAAACCGGGAATATTCATAGTTTTTAATGCACTCATGTTTATTTTAATTCACATAGAGATATAGTGGATTAATAAGCTGAGTAGGTTTGCTATACCTAGAGATAGGATAGTAAATAGATCGGAAATTCCGCTATCACATGTTTGATATCGTTCTTTGTATTCACAACAATCCGAAATTCATATCTAGTGGTTATGGTGAAATTGGATGCTCTAACATATTTATCTGATTGATTTTACTGCATTTAGTCTACAAATTTCGTTTTTAATTCATTCTTAATTATATTTTGATTTGTTAGATAAATTTTAGAATTAGTCTATTTTAGTATTTAATTGGTTTATTAATCATCGATCTCCGTGGGACGATACTTTATCTCATCATTATATTACTTGTTTGATACGTGCACTTGCGTTTAGAATTTTACGAACAAGTTTTTGGCGCCGTTGCCGGGGATCGTTTGTTTAATACTGATTAATATTGATACCAGATAATTCTAAATTTAATCTAGCTTTCGTTTTGTTTTATTTTTCAAGGTGTACATCAGTTTATGACACGTAGCCAACAAGGGGAACTTGTTGAGCTTGATCAAAATCAAGCGTACATTCAAAAGAAGACTAAGAGAACAAAGAAATCACGCTAAGATGGCGGACGGTGATAATGAAAATCCACGTAGACTTTTAAGAGATTATGCTGCGCCAACAGTTCAAGGCGCCACATCAAGTATCGAAGACCTGCAATTCAAGCAAACAACTTTGAGATTAAGCCGTCACTTATTCGAGATGCTTCAACAATCGGTGCAATTCGGTGGGCTACCAAGCGATGATCCAAACGCTCATATCGATGCTTTTCTTGAAATCTGTGACACCATTAAATATAATGGAGTTACGAGATGATGCTATTAAATTAAGATTATTTCCATTCTCTCTTAGAGATAAAGCTAAGAGTTGGCTTTCTTCTCTTCCCCAGGATCAATTACTACATGGAATGATATGGCTCGAAATTTCTTGGTAAGTTCTTTCCACCTCGCAAAGTCTCGCGAAGATGCGTAACGATATTACTAATTTTATGCAGATGGATAATGAATCATTATATGAAGCATGGGAAAGATTCAAAGAATTTCTTAGGAGATGCCCACATCACGGACTACCCGTATGGATGCGGTACAAACTTTTTATAATGGCTCTAGTGCAAATCTTCGTTCTATGATTGATGCAGCTGCAGGGGGGGACTTTAAATAATAAAACACCAGAAAGAAGCCTACAATTTATTAGAAGAGATGGCGTCCAATAGTTATCAATGGCCTACGAGAGATTACCAATGCGAAAAGTTAGCGGAGTTCATGAAGTTGATGCTTTTGCTTTGCAATTGCTGCACAATTTGAAACAATCAACAAAAAGCTTGATAATATGAGTGTTTCAGCCATGAAAATTCACGCTTTGACATGTGATTTTTGTGGTGGGGGACATGTTAGCACGAGTGTGTCGTAGGTAATACTTTCAAACAATCTCATGAAAATTCTAACTTTGTTGGGAATTTTAATAGGTCGCAGAATAATCCCTACTCCAACACATACAATCCAGGATGGCGCAATCATCCAAATTTTTCATGGAACAATCAGAATGTGACGAGACCACCGGGATTCAAACAATTAGAAGAG
The DNA here is from genome assembly GCA_014182725.1 of Eucalyptus brandiana. NCBI lineage: Eukaryota > Viridiplantae > Streptophyta > Magnoliopsida > Myrtales > Myrtaceae > Eucalyptus > Eucalyptus brandiana. The sequence goes on along the minus strand of CM024673.1, from coordinate 12,701,104 downwards.
ACAAAGTCAAATTTGGAAGACATAGTCACCAAACTTGCTAACACAACTCATGACTTCATCAAAAGCACGGATGTGAGATTTCAAAACCAAGAGGCTTCAATCGAAAATTTGGAGATGCAAGTGGGTCAATTAGCAAACATGATGTCGGGAAGACAACAGGGTTCTTTGCCGAGCAACACGAGAGAAAAATCCAATTGAAAACATAAAGGCTATTACCCCGAGAAGTGGTAAACAAGTGGGAGAAGAAGAGATTGTCGAGACAAAGAAGAGGTGATCAATAAACAATCGAAGGAGACAAGCAAGAGTAAACTTTTTCCAGATAATCCCAAGCCATATGTGCCGCCAATTCCATTCCCTCGGCGACTCCGGCGGCACAAAATGGATAAGCAATTTTCTAAATTTCTTGATGTATTTAAAAAATTGCACATTAACATTCCTTTTGCAGATGCTTTAGCGCAAATGCCTAGTTATGCAAAATTTTTGAAGGAGATTTTGGCAAACAAAAGGAAACTGGAGGATTATGAGACTGTGAAGTTAAACGAGGAGTGTTCAGCCATCCTACAAAACAAATTGCCTCCAAAATTAAAAGATCCAGGGAGTTTTACTATTCCTTGCATTATTGGGGATTCTTACTTTGAAAAAGCATTATGTGATTTAGGTGCAAGTATTAATCTGATGCCTTATTCTGTTTTCAAGAAATTAGGATTGGGCGAGGTAAAAGCAACCACGGTGTCACTTCAACTGGCTGATCGATCAATTAAATATCCGAGAGGTATTATGGAAGATGTTTTGGTAAAAGTTAACAAATTTATCTTTCCTGCGATTTCATAGTTCTTGACATGGAGGAAGATTTTGAGGTACCACTTATCTTAGGTCGACCTTTTCTAGCAACAGGGAAGAGCTCTTATTGATGTACAACGAGGGAAGTTGATCCTTAGAGTTCAAGATGATCTTGTTTCATTTAATGTTTTTAAAGCAATGAAATATCCATCGATGATAATTCTTGTTTTAGAGTTGAGACAGTTGACAAGTTGGTGAGTAAGGTTTTTCAGGGAAAATATTTTTGAAGATCCACTTGAAGCATGTCGATTCAACTAAGGGACAAAGATATTCGAATGAGGAGATAAAGGAGTACGCAAATTTCATGGAGGCAATTCCACCATATTCAAGGCAAAAGGCAATTAAATTTGAAGAGTTGGGACAACACATTACAAAGCCTAAACCATCAATTGAAGAGCCTCCAATTCTTGAACTCAAACCCTTACCTTCTCATTTGAAATATGCTTATTTAGATGGAGTTTCTTCTTTACCGGTAATTATATCTTCTTCTTTGACAGATTTGATGGAGGAGAAATTGCTCAGAGTATTAAGAGAGCATAAATGTGCAATTGGATGGAAAATAGCTGATATCAAGGGAATTAATCCTTCAATTTGCATGCACAAAATTTTGATGGAAGAGCAATATAAACCCACTATCCAACCTCGGGCGTTTGAACCCGAAGATGCAAGAAGTAGTGAAAGCTGAGGTAATTAAGCTACTTGATGCAGGTATCATCTATCCTATCTCTGATAGTTATTGGGTAAGTCCTATACAAGTTGTGCCAAAGAAAGGTGGTATGACTGTTCAGAAAAACGACAATAATGAATTGATTCCAACTAGAACAGTTACTGGGTGGCGTGTGTGTATGGATTACAGAAAATTAAATGATGCCACTAGAAAAGATCACTTTCCTTTACCATTTATTGATCGATGTTAGAAAGACTTGCAGGGCATGAATTTTATTGCTTTTTGGATGGATATTCGGGGTATAATCAGATTCCTATTGCACCGGAAGATCAAGAGAAAACTACTTTCACTTGTCCCTATGGTACTTTTGCTTTTAGAAGAATGCCCTTTGGTCTTTGTAATGCACCAGCTACTTTTCAAAGATGCATGATGGCTATTTTCTCGATATGGTTGAAAAATATATTGAGATTTTCATGGATGATTTTTCCGTTTTTGGCCTATCATTTGATTCTTGTTTAAATAATTTGGCTTTGGTCTTACAAAGATGTGAGGAGACTAACCTTGTTTTGAATTGTGAGAAGTGTCACTTTATGATGCAGGAAGGAATAGTGCTCGAGCATAAAATTTCTCAAAACGGAATAGAAGTCGATCGAGCCAAAGTGGAGGTCATTGCAAAATTACCTCCGCCAACATCTGTAAAACTTGTCAGAGGATTTTTGGGGCATGCAGGATTTTACAGGAGATTTATAAAAGATTTTTCAAAAATTGCTAAACCTCTTTCTAATCTTTTGGAAAAAGATGCTCCTTTTAATTTTTCCGTTGAATGCATGCGGGCTTTTAACACTTTAAAGGAGAAGTTAATATCGGCACCAATTATGACAGCACCAAATTGGGATTTACCTTTTGAGCCGATGTGTGATGCTAGCGATTGTGCGGTAGGAGCTGTTTTGGGACAAAGGAAGAATAAAATTTTTCAAACCATATATTATGCCGGTCGAACCTTGTCAGGTGCACAATTGAATTATTCAACAACAGAAAAGGAACTTTTGGCGGTAGTATTTGCTTTTGATAAATTTCGTTCTTATTTAATTGGCTCAAAAATTTCGTTCTTATTTAATTGGCTCAAAAGTTATAGTTTATTCGACCACTCTGCTCTTAAGTATCTCGCTTGAAAAGAAAGAATCAAAACCCGGGTTGATCGGTGGATTCTATTGCTTTGCAAGAATTTGATTTGGAAATCAAAGATAAGAAGGGGACTGAAAATCTAATTGCAGATCACTTATCAAGAATTCCAAATTCAAAGGAAGAGGTAAGACCAATTTTGGAAGAGTTCCCTGATGAGAACATTTTTTCCATCAAGTCAATTCCTTGGTATGCTGACTTTGTAAATTATTTGGTAAGTAATGTTCTTCCTCCCGAATTATCATATCAACAAAGAAAAATTCTTTTCGATGTTAAAAATTATTTTTGGAAAGAACCTTTCTTGTTTAAAGTATGTACAGATCAGGTCATAAGGAGATGTGTTCCAGATGAAGAGAAGGCAAACATTCTACATCATTGTCATGATGGAGAGACAGGTGGCCATTTTGGTGCCACAAAAACTGCATCTAAGATTTTACAATCTGGATTTTATTGGCCTACACTTTTTAAAGATGCATACTCCTATGTAGCTTCATGTGATAGGTGTCAAAGAACTGGAAATATTTCAAGAAAAAATGAGATGCCTTTAAACAACATTATTGTGTGTGAATTATTTGATGTTTGGGGTATTGATTTCATGGGACCCTTTACACCTTCTTATGGAAATTTATACATTTTAGTGGCTGTGGAGTATGTGTCTAAGTGGGTAGAAGCTGTAGCATTGCCAACAAATAATGCTAAAGTTGTTGTGAAATTTTGAAGAAAAATATTTTTACCCGATTCGGCACTCCTAAGGCAATCATAAGTGATAGGGGGACACATTTTTACAACAAGCAATTTGAAGCACTTTTGAGTAAGTATGGAGTCACACATAAGGTTGCAACCCCTTATCATCCTCAAACTAGTGGTCAAGTAGAAATTTCAAATAGGGAAATCAATAGAATTTTAGAAAAAACAGTGAATGCCTCTAGGAAAGATTGGTCAATAAAACTTGATGATGCACTTTGGGCCTATAGAACAGCGTTCAAAACTCCAATTGGGATGTCTCCTTTTAGGCTAGTGTTTGGAAAGGCTTGTCACTTACCAGTAGAATTAGAGCATAAAGCATATTGGGCATTGAAATTTCTGAATTTTGATATGCGGTCTGCAGTGAAGAAAGATTATTGCAACTAAATGAATTGGAGGAATTTCGCAATGAGGCCTATGAAAATTCTAAGTTGTACAAGGAGCGTACAAAAAGATGGCATGACAAGCACATATTTAGAAGAGAGTTTAAAATTGGTCAAAAAGTCTTACTTTATAACTCTCGTCTTAAACTTTTTCCAGGAAAGTTGCGATCTAGATGGTCTGGTCCTTTTACAGTTACACAGGTATTCCCATATGGAACAGTTGAAGTTGCACATGACACTGAGGGCACATTCAAAGTGAACGGTCAACGTTTGAAGCCCTACTTTGAAGGTGGTTACAACAAGCAGAAGACCACCATCGAACTTCATTCTCCAGAATAGCGACATCTGAGATAGTTTGGCTGAAAACTATCAAGCAAGCGCTTCTTGGGAGGCAACCCAAGCATTTTAATTATGTTTTTATTTATTTTTAAGTTTACGTTTTGCAAAAAAAAAAAAAAAAAAAAAAGATTAACTTTTCTCTATTTTATCCGAGGTTAATTTTTAGGGAGCACATTTCAAGAGTTTAATCATCAAGGTCATCTATGGACTTATCCTACAACCAGGGGAGTTTTCTTCTTCCTATTTCTATTTTTCGCATTGAGGACATTGCTTCATTCAAGTTTGGGGGGGGAGAAATTTTTGGATAATTTTTTTATCATGATTGCTTTCCTGGTTGTAAATTTTTGTGATTCTTAGAAAAATTTAAATTTTATTTAAACTTGCAATTGATGTGTGAGTTAATCTTAATTCTGATTATGTTGATCCACTTATTGAGCACTAAAAGTCCTTACTTTTTGAATTATGTGTAAATTTAGAGAACATTCATGTGAAATATGTGATTTTCTTAAATTTCACACAAATCTTAGAATTTGTTTGATTTTCTCTTGAGGCGAAATCCTAAGCTAAATCTAATTGAGAAAATGATATAGGCAGTTTTTGGATCGATTGAGCCTTTCAAGCCAACCTTATTTATTTATCCCTAGTCATCCCGTTGAACCTTAATTATTACCCAATTTTTCAGTGGCACCCATATATGTTTAGCCTAGCCGTGATCAAATTATATCCTTATCCCATGCCCTATGAACACGTTGATTTTCTCTTGGGATAAAAAAAAAAAAAAAAAATTATTTGAGCTTGATAGAAATTTGGAAGGAATGATGGAGTAAAAAGAAGAAAAAAAGTGAGTGCAGTGGTTGTTTGTGGTGTACTTGTAAAAAAAAAAAAAAATTGCTTTTATGGTTCCCTATCCAACTTTCAATTGAGTGAGCCTTTTGGATACTCAATGGGTTGGAAATTTTCATGTTATATTATGAGGGACTTTGGGAGAAACTCCACCATAAAGCAATTCCAAAAAAAAAAAAAAAAAAAAAGAAGAGAAAAGGAAAGAAAAAAAAAAAAAAAAGAACGATGATATATGGCGGCAGAAAAATTATCTTGAAGGAGTGAAATTGGATTGTGATATTGGCTCTAATTAGATCCTAGAAATCAACGTGTTGATGGGTGATTTGAGCTTAAAATTCCCGTTATCTCACCTTTAGCCCAGCCTTGCATTACAACCTGAGAAAAGTCCTATTGATTTTTGGTTGGATAATTAGCTTACATTAGTGGAGAGAGGAATGAAAAGCAAACCTATGAGATTTGGTCATAATTATTGAGAATTTTTGAGAGGTTGCATGTTAATGTGAATTTATTTGGATTGCATATAATTCGAAAAAGATGGGGACTTTCACACACACACTTGGATCATATAGTTAGAATTGGTCTTAACTTATAAATCGATTTCAATGTTTGGATGAAATTTGTGTTTTTCTTTGAATTGTGAATTTGAGCAATTATAGAAAGATGTCATGGAGAAGGTTGTTAGGTTGAGTATGTGTTATGTCTTGATTTTGCTTGAGGACTAGCAAAATGTTAAGTTTGGGGTTTGATAACTCTATAAAAATAGAGTTATTTTACCTATTTTAGGCAACAATTAATGCATTATCTATGAGAAAATATTTGGATTTCCTTCGATTATTTGAATTTTCCTTGTTTATGCGGAATAATGAGATATGGAGAAGATAAGGAAAAGAATGGCAATTATCGGGAATTCAAATAAAAGGCGGTGGAAGATGGATATCAAATCGGGAAATTATTGATTTTGTTCCCAATGTTATCTATGAGCGTTGGAAGATAGATATTTTGGATATATCCTATAAATAGAGATAGAGAGAGCAGCTAGGGTTTTTTTTGAGAGGAGGAGTTAGATCGTTTTCCATTGTTAGATCGTTTTTCATTCTTCGAGTTTTTTCAAGTATTTTGAAGAGAAGACAAAAGTGGTGAATGTTCTTCTTTTGATTCAAGATCTTTGGGTTTGATCTATATTTTTATTTTTATTTCTTATTATACTATGTTCTAATTTTCTTTTTTAGGGCTACGATGTAGCTAACCATGATGATATGAATTTCATGATTTTTATGTTTTACAATTGATTTTATTCATGTGAGTTATATATTATTGCGTTTAATGCTTTTGAGTGACCGGCCACCACTTGAATGATCGGATGTGCGTGTTTGAGGCGAGAGGTGATAATATGCAATTGCTCATTATAATATATAACCATGAATTAAACGTGGATAGAAATATACCGCGTTATTTGTGTAGCTTTCGGTGATAAAGTGATCCAAAAGACTCATTGTAAACCGGGAATATTCATAGTTTTTAATGCACTCATGTTTATTTTAATTCACATAGAGATATAGTGGATTAATAAGCTGAGTAGGTTTGCTATACCTAGAGATAGGATAGTAAATAGATCGGAAATTCCGCTATCACATGTTTGATATCGTTCTTGTATTTATAACAATCAAAATTCATATCTAGTGGTTATGGTGAAATTGGATGCTCTAACATATTTATCGATTGATTTTACTGCATTTAGTCTACAAATTTCGTTTTTAATTCATTCTTAATTATATTTTGATTTGTTAGATAAATTTTAGAATTAGTCTATTTTAGTATTTAATTGGTTTATTAATCATCGATCTCCGTGGGACGATACTTTATCTCATCATTATATTACTTGTTTGATACGTGCACTTGCGTTTAGAATTTTACGAACAAAATCCCCGCGCATCACTCAATCGGGGCAACCATGGAGTGAGCCAGTCATGGAGTATTAGAGTGAATTTTGTTAAACCGTTGTTTATGACATTTGTTGAGCAATCAAGAGAGATTAGTTAAGTGGGTATTCATTGGGTTTGTATATATCCAATCCTATAACATGCTGCTCATATTAATATCAAAGATCATATTAGTTATGATGTGAGTTAAGTCTTACTAAATATATATAGTTGAAGTTACACACATCCATGAAGATTGATTGAGATATAAGGTTAAAGAATTCTTCATGATAAAAGCATGTGTTGAGTACCTATATAAAGTACTAATCTTATAGAGATGACTAGACAGATTTTCTAATTCTTTCTTTCTTAAGCAATGTTTCAAATAAAACATTCTTTCAGACTCGTTAATTTGTATTGCGAGTGAGGTCAATCTGCTTTCAGCAAAAGATAAAAAAAATGAGGTCAATCTGCATATCATCGCTCCCGAGAAACGTGCCCATTCGCATGGGAAGCCACGTGGAGCCTCTGGTGCCCATGAGAACGCGAGGCCCTAAGGAAGGAGAAATTATTGGATACGTTTAGTCCACGTGGCAAATAAGAAGACACCTCAAATTGCGTCAGGTGTCCAACGTGGCCCACATTGTCAGCGAAATTTCCCCCATTTTTCTCTCTCCTCTCTCCCTCCTCTGCACACGCTCTCGCCCGACTCTCTATCTCCGATCGCCCTTTTTTTTTGCGTGGATTTCTATGTGTTTCCAATCCAACCCATTTTAGGCCGCTTTTGTCTTCACCGGCACTAGGAATCGGCGCTTCTTGGAGGGATGTGGGTTCTCCACCTCGTCGTTGTCGGAGACTGCGAACCGGGGGGAAGAACTCCGGGAGTGCCGGGGTGTTCAGATTGAACTCGCGGTGCCCCTGACTTTACGTGTTAGTTGACCCCACGCCCTCCGAGACGCTCACCCTGTTGGCAGTCGAGGCGACGGCGATGGCGACGGCGGCAGAGGAGGCAGGAGTGGGGGCCTCATAGTGGTACCTCGTGCCCACCGAGAGCTTGGCCGGTAGGGGAGCTCTTGTGGCAGATCGAGCACTCGTGGACCTTCCCTGACATACCGGAGGAGGTGGTCGTCGCGGAGGTCGAGGTGGCCGGCTGTTCGTCCGCACCGGCGAAGAGAAAGTGTGTTGGTATAGAGGAGAGAGGAGAGAGAAAGGTGGGGGAGAAATTGATCGAGAGAGCGTGCAGAGTGGGGAGAGAGGAGAGAGGAGATAGAAAGGTGGGGGGAAATTTCCTGACAACGCGGGCCCACTCACGTTGGAGCACAAGACATATCCACTTTTTTTCTCCTAAGGAAGACGCCACAACCACAAGGCCCCTAGTTCACGGGCCTTTTCTATCTGCCTCCTGATTTTTCCTTCTCTTCGTTTCCCCTTCGCTTCATCCTTACACATCGTTTAAACGCATTCAAGTCAATGGAAAAAGACAATCCATATGTACACGAATAACAAAATCCATGCGTGCACGAATAACAAATACATTTTTTGCGAATTGATTTTTGCCCCCAAGGACGATAAGTAGAACTTAAAATCTACTCAATCACGATCACTTATCAAATTATAAAATTAGAAACCTATGCGGTTGGATTTAGACTAAATGGAACGGTCTTGTTCTTTTACCCCATTTCTTTAAACTTCAATGGAGTTCAATTCCTCTGTGCCTTTTATTACCCCCTTCTTCAAGTTTGGGCGAGTTCTAAGAAAGGAAGAGAAAAAGAAATCAAGACTTATATCGTGAATCAAACTTCTCTCCGTATTTTTCCATGCAAATATGTAGAGGATTATTTTCTTTTGGTCTCCTGCACAAGATTTCTCCACATAAAACACATACAAGAAAAAGGCAAAAAAATAAAAATCTCGAAAACTGGCCAAGATACGAGCAAAAGAGGAATAAAGATTATTATCTATTTCGAAAATTCAATTCGTTTCGGTTCAACATAAAGAATCAGGATCGGATCGACTATCGGCAACGGAAACTCAGCCAGAATTTGACCGTTTTGATCCGATTACCGAATCGAGCAGGGGACTGACGCTCGCCCCGCAGCCATTTTTGACGCACGCTTATGCACACGAGTCAACCCAAAATCGGGGTCAAAAGCCGAGTCGGCTATTCACGCTTTTGCCACTCGGGCGCGTCACTCCCTCGTTACACAAGCTCGATTAAAGACAAAAAGCCGACTCACGAGGAAAAAAAAAAAAAAAAAAAAAAAGCAGCAGCCCGTCCACGCGCGGGGCCCTCATTGCCGTCTGGAAAAATTCTATTTCGACAACACGACGTTGCGTATCCGGCCAAATCTCACTCCCCACGCGCGCGCGTCATCCCCACCGCCCTTCTCCGACTCTCTATTTCTGTCTCCCTCTCTGGACTCGGCCATTTCCATCGCCAAGCCCCAGCTCAGTCGCGCCCGGAGCTCGCCGCTCTCGCACCTCCCAGCCCCCTCCTCCTCCCCTCCATGACAACGCCAAAAGCCGGCTCCGTGTCCTGCTCGCTCGGAATTCCCCAAAATGCCCTCGGACTTCCTCGCTAATCCCTCCCTCGTCCCCTCCTCCGACCGCGCCTCCCCCGACCTCACCCTCGGCGACTCCATGACCGCCGCCGCCGGCTCCTCCTCCTCGTCCTCCTCCTCGTCCCCCTCGCGGTACCCCGAAATCTGGAACTACCTCTGGATCCCCCTCTTGATCTCCTTCTCCAAGGAGCTAGCCCTAGCCAAGGCGCAGCCGGGGATCCTCCTGCCGGGCCAACTCGAGAATGAGGCGGCGTCGGCAGCGAGCGGCGGCGTCGTCCCGAGCTGCCCCGCGGCCGACCCCAAGCTCAACTTCCGGCCGGTGATCGGGATCCTCAGCCACCCCGGGGACGGCGCCTCCGGCAGGCTCAACAACGCGTCCAACGCCTCGTACATCGCCGCGTCGTACGTGAAGTTCGTCGAGTCCGCCGGCGCCAGGGTGATTCCGTTGATTTATAACGAGCCGCGGGAGGTTCTCCTCGAGGTAGAAACACGTGGAATCGAAGTGTTTGTGGACTCTGGACCTTCGTAGCTTGCGTATAGTTGATTGAGCTTAATTACCTCGCCATCCTTGAAAATCGTTCACCTCTTGCTCGTAAAATTAGAGACTAAAGCATAACACACTTCCTTTGCGACTCCGAGTAAAGCCATCCACGAAAGCACGGATCTTAACGCTATCTTTGCGAGGGTAGATTCACTATATTGTTATTGCTATGAAAAAAATGATGTCTGGGGTGGATTAGCAGTATCGTCTATGCCTAGCTCCGCGAGGATTGTTATGAAATAGAGGGAATTTAGCATTCTCCATTTCTTAATGGTTAAAAAGTGATCATGAGAGACAAATCGCGTTTCTTCATGGCGTGCAAGCAACACGTGCATCCTCCCTCGCATGTGTGGATGAGTGGCGTTAATGCTTTATGTATCCTCTTTTGAGGAGTTTTACATGATTGATGGGTATAATGTTGGAGGAGTGTGGTTTCCTTCTAGTTGTGTTTGTACAGATTTTATGGCCGGGTTTATTTTTAGACGACCACCACTTTGTTTTTCATTTCTAGATGCTGATATTTGGTTGAAATGCAGAAGCTCAACATGGTTAATGGAGTGCTCTTTACTGGTGGGTGGGCTAAAACTGGATTGTATTACGAGACTGTGGAGGCAATTTTCAAGGTACTTTTATGATTGATACACCTAAATATTTCTAAGATGTGTTTCTATTTATTTGTTGGAGGCAGAGCTTCATCAATCTTGTATTGACTGTTTTCATGCAATAAAATTTTTCTAAGAATAATGTGCTGTTCCTCATTCATAGACTTTAATTCCGTTGCTCCAAGACAAACAAGCGTTTTCACTACCTTGGGAGAGAATAGTTCGTTTTTACATGCTTTCAATGAGTGTCCTGTACATTTTGCTTTGCAATTTTTAGATGTACTCTTTGCCAATTGTTTGCAGAAAGTTTTGGCAAAGAATGATGCTGGTGACCACTTCCCATTGTATGCCATCTGCTTGGGCTTTGAACTATTGACAATGATAGTCAGCAAGGTAACTCCCCCCTTGTCACCATTTTGAATTGGCTGTCAATGCTTCAGTCCTTTTGGTTGCATGATTTCTCTTTTCTAATGCAAGAGTCACTTTACATGGTCTGTTCTTTAAACAAAAAAATAAAATAATTATTTTCACCTTTTATCTTTTGTGAGGTATTGTGCCAGAAAAAAAACTTATCTCCTGCCATGGCTTCACTTAGCACACTTGACTGAACATCATCTGCATAAAGCTATGGCCTCTATTGGCACAAAACTTGAAAGCATAAGTCGTTGCTGCGAGGTTGAGATTGCCATTGCTTTAACCTTGACGAGCATGGTGGTTATTTCACATCCAACCTATTGTGTTGCAAATAATCCCTCAAGGTTTTAAGTTGCTTCATCCATGTCAAACGGATAAATTCTGAATGATTTACAGAAAGTGTAGTTCATAGTATACAGAGGAAAGTGGAAAAGTCTCTTGATAATAATTTAGCAGTTCCCTAATGACAGGACAAAAGCATTCTTGAGGAATTTAATGCTGCAGATCAAGCATCCACTCTACAATTTATGAGAAACACAAACATTGAAGGAACAGTATTTCAAAGGTATGGTTGACCCTAGTAAGCTTTCACTGTCAACTTTTAAGTACTAACGCATATGAAGACAGATAAAGCTGTATTCTTTTTTAATTGACAGCAAGCAGGATATCTGTATGCTTCCAATTGGCTTCTTATACTCTATGAGAAAATCAATTTGAATTTATGTACTTTAGTATATGATGCTGATTATGTAGCCGTGGAATAAAATATCGCTGGAAAGAGAAATATCGCTGGAAAGAGAAATGTGGATTACATCAAATTATTATGGATGATTGTCCTGGTATACCAAAAGTGGTTATTGTAGTAGAAGATGCGTGGTTACTTTGGATAAGGTGTCTGTTGCTTGATATAGTCATGCATAATCAGCTACAGATGCAGTTCTAACTTCCATCTATCCACTGTTTTGCAGATTTCCGCCAGATTTGCTTAAAAAGTTGAGTACAGATTGCCTTGTCATGCAAAATCATCATGTGAGTTGTAAGACTTTAGTAGCCTGCTGGTTTTAATTGAGAATACTAAGTGGAATTTGTTTGATTCCCCCATTTCCTCTTCCTTTTGTTTTCCCTCATGTACCTCTTTCTTCCAGCAGAGTGTTATTATCGCAGGGACTGCATTCTTATTTTGATATAAGCCATCTGTTACACGTGACACGACCATTACTGCTAGAGGATGGTTTCTAGATAGACCAGTTAGATCCTGGAAAAGTTAAAAGAGGAGACAAAAGTCATGCAACTTTAATGCATTGTTTTGCTTGTTTTTGTAGACTAACATCCTGTGAGTTTTTTATGTGGGCCCAGTAGTTTTTTGATGGCTAAAAATGGCTAAAAAGGCTAATGATATGATTTTTTGCTTTTTTTTTTTTTATACTGGCCCAGTATTTTTTTCCCCGTTGCATGTTATGTTATATTTTTTATTTCACGAGCGTGATTGGGACCAGTCTATTTTCATTAAGACTTAAATCTCAGTCATCTCACCTATTCTTGATGTATGCAATCCTCTTTTCTAATCCAACTATTCATTTGTATTGCAGTATGGCATCTCGCCAGAAAGACTGATGCAGACCACTGACCTAACGAATTTCTTTAAGGTCTTGACAACCAGCGTGGATGGAGACAACAAGGTTGAATATAACCAACTACCTATTATATCATGTCTGAAGTGATATATTGCAGTGAAAAAGATATTTTGTGTTACTGCCTATTTCAGTTATTTGTGAGAATAACATTAAGTTCTTTGAGGAACTCTATTACCAGGTCTATGTCTCCACAGTCCAAGCACACAGTTACCCTGTAACTGCTTTCCAATGGCATCCAGAGGTAATAATTAGTTTCATGCTTTTCTTCTTGTTCAACACCAATCTCATTTGATTAGAAAAGGCACATTGCTTGATGTAGTGGCTTTGATACCAATCATCTCACTATTGGATGCATATTAAGCCTATTCAGCTAGATGATCCATCATAATATGCCAGATTTTAATTTGTTATCTGGCAAATATAACTAAGTTGGGCTTTTTTGTAGCTTGTTGCCTCAAAATTCCTGATATAACTCTTCTACCAAGTTAGCTCAAAGGAACAATATTTTGCACGGCAATTTGACTGCATGATGATAATGCTGTGTCGGTGTCAAATGAAACATGCACCTTCTATAGGGTTTTGACACTACCAAATGCAGCATCATGAGGAAGAAGCTACCCAAAAATCATGATAGTTGAATTTCCAAATGTAGAGATTTGGGCTCTCTTCTAGCAGGTTTTAGCTTTATCCAAGATGATCCATATTAAATTCATTGCTTTCCTGCTGAGCACATGATCATGGGCTATGAATTCAATCTTTTCCTGTCTGGGTATTTTGAGGAAAATGACTTCTTCTTGCTATTGTAGATTCTAATACATATTGTTTGATACTAGTTTCCTGCAATGTCTCCTGATTTTTTTGATGTTTGACTTCTCTAGTGAAGACCTTGTGGCACAATCTGCCTGAGTCTCACAGAATTTGTTAGGCAAAATTTAGGAGACAGGGCAATTTGAGTTTAATATGTCCTCTAGGACATGATCTCTCTCTCTCTCTCTCTCTCTCTCTCTCTCTCTTAAGGCTTTGACTTAAACATGATTCATTTGCTTAAATATCTTAAATATCTTGGGGAGCTAAATCTGTGATTGTCCTTGGGATAATATTTTCCACCTCTTCATGTTTGCGAAGTATGTTTAGACTTACTGCCTTGAGGTAATTTATTTGGCTTTCTTAATATTGTGCAGAAAAATGCTTTCGAATGGGGTTTGTCCATGATACCACACTCAGATGATGCCATTCAAGTTACGCAGCATGTAGCGAACTTCTTTGTCAGGTCAGAATTTGTTGAGTAATTTCATGCTGCAAAGCAAGTTGCGTTTGAAATTTCCATGTCAAAGTTCTTAAATATCATGCATCATACACAATTATGGTTACATGAACTGTGCTTGTGGTTAAGTGTTTGCTTTCCACTCAGATTGAAGGGAAAACACTTCTAATTTGAACTTTTCATCCTGTAGTGAGGCTAGGAAGTCCACAAACCGGGCGTCTGCTCGAAAAGTGCTTGACAATCTGATATATAATTACAGTCCCACGTATTGCGGGAAAGCAGGGTAAGCCCTGATGCTATCAATTCAGTGCATTTCTTCATCAGTTTTGCATATGAATTTTGTGATTTAATGACTGTAGTGTTAAATTTGTATGACTATAGGAAGGGATATGACGAGGTTTATATCTTCACGTGACTGCGAAGCCCCCATTTTTCATGGGCGTCAAGTCTCCTATGCTGAAGAAGGCGCTGTACTGAATTGCTCAAAATCAGAAATTTACTCTTTATGTAAATGAGATCATGAGATGTATGGACATTATTATTTCAATGGCAAGTGCTGAAGATTGTCCTAGTTATCTGAACTCGAACTATGCATATGATTTGTAGCCTGTAAACTAATTGATGACTTTGTGTCTTGATGAGTTAATCAATGGACGAGCTAGGGTCATCTCTCTGCTAGAAGTTCCTTTGCTTGATCTGAAGATGCCTCAGATCAAGTATTGTTTTGTTATCATATATGTGGGGAGAATTACCAAAAAAGTCTTAAACCTATTACGGTGTGTCGGTCAGCCTTAAACTTTTTTTTTTTTTGGTCAGTTTAGTCCTAAACCTTTTTAAATTGTGTCGATTTAGTCCATCCGCCAAAATTGGCTGGTCGGAGTTGACGTGGACGTCGGCGGGGATAGAAGGCCGGCGAGATAATTTTTTAATTTTTTTCGATTTTTAAATATTTTTTTTTTATTTCTTTTCTTTTTCACCTTCTTCTTCCTCTGGCCGGCTGGCGCTCGCCAGAGGCGAGGCCCGACGGGGGCGAGCCTCGCCAGCTCGCTGGCCACTAGCAAGGCTCGCCCCTACCAGATCTGGCGAGGTCAGCTTCGCCGGCCACTGGTGAGGGCGAGGTCCCGCTAGATCTAGCGAGCTCGGCCCTCGCCAGGCTCAGATCCGGCGAGCTCAGCCCTCGCCAAGGCTGGGCGAGGCTGCCGTCGCCAAAGGCTGCGACTAAGGCGGAGGAGGAGGAGGCGGCGGAGTGGCTGTGGAGATGCAAGAGGGGCGCTGCGGCTGCAGCGGGAAAGCGAGGTGAGGGTGGAGATCTGTGTACGAGTGCGAGGACGATGGCGAGGGCGACAACAACGACGGGGATGTCGAGTTTCTCTAGCACTGGAGCAACACCCCCATCTCTGCAGCCGCTCCGCTGCCTCCTCCTCCTCCTCCTCCTCCTCCTCCTCTCCCAGCCTTGGTGAGGGCCGAGTTCGCCGGATTTGGCGGGGCCTCGCCCTCGCTGGCCCTCGCCTCCGGCTGGCTAGGAAGGAAAAGGTGAAAAAGAAAAAGAAAAAAAAAATAAAAAATATTTAAAAGTATTTAAAAATATTTAAAAAAATCGAAAAAATATAAAAAAATTATCTCGCTGGCCGGCTGTCCCCTGCCGGCGTCTACATCACAGCTCGGCCGGCCAAATTTGGCCAGATGGACTGAATTGACACAATTTTAAATGGTTTATGACTAAATTGACAAAAAAAAAAAGTTTAGGACTAAATTGGCAAAATTGCAATAGGTTTATGACTTTTTTGGTAATTCTTCCCATATATGTGGGCTCAAAGCGTGGAAAACACAATGATAAAGATTTCTTTTCCCTAATTCCCCAATTAAAGATTTCTTTTCCCTAATTCCCCAATTAACTGCATTTTCCCGCACGGTAAAGTCCTACATAAAATGGAAAAAGGAAAGCTATTTAAGGCCCTAATGAGCCTGGAATTCTAGATGACAAGATTCTCCGTTCAGCTCAGAGAAGAATCTTAATTCTTTAGGACTCATTTGATTTGCGACTATTCTTTTTTGCCAAGAGTAGAAGAATCAATTGTTTTTTGGATAAGTTTTGATAGACAACGTAATCGATCAAAAGGGAAAAAAGGGAATCATCAATATTTTAACAAAATAGTAGATTGCTTCAATTTTTTCAGCTACGTAATCTATGGATTAAAACTCTGTCGTAGTTCTTTGCCCAGTTCTGCAATATTTATAGCCATGATCCTGATCCTCACAGCATCCATTGCCGCTCACTGCTTGGCTTTGAAGGACCGCAGCGACTTAGGGCTCTCGCTCCGACCGAGCGAACCGCAAATTCTACGGCCCCGATGATGTTCTCTATGCTGAAACGACGGTCCCGATCAGCGCGAGCTTGAAGGCGGAGATGGATGAGCGCCGCTGGCAGATGATGATCACACGGTCTCCGTCGCCGCCGCGTTGATGGATGGGTAGGGGGGTGAGCGGTATACCTGTGGCTCCGAGGTGTGGGGAAGGCGGAGGTTGGATGGGGGAGATATTATGTGAAGGGCGTTTCGCTCGGGTCACGCGGAACTTCGTCACCGCCGACCCGACCGGGGGGACCGGTTTGTTTTTGTTGCTTCGTTTTGCTTTATCTTGTTAGGGGAAGTAGTTTCCATATTTGAAGGCTGGTCGAGTGATCGTACGAGTTTCCTTTTCCGTGTAAAATTGACAGGGTGAAAGCAAGATATAACTCTGACAAAAAAGGAGCAAGATATATAACTGTATTTTCTTTTCTTTTTGATCATTTAACCGGTTGTTATTTATTACGTCACAGGTCCGTGGCCCCCTTTTATGTCGAAAAGAAATTTATTCATAATATCATCAACAAATCATATACAATGCGTTTGTGGATATTTTGCAGAAATGGCTTCACGTTTGGACAAAGTTCTCTGACTCGAGCTATCTAAAAAAATTATTTTTTTTTTTTAACTAGAGACGCATTAAGGCGACGGTAAAGTTGTGTGACCCAAGTGACGGTCGTAGGCTAGATTTGAACTTATCCAAGCCCTTTTGTTAATACCCTCGTCTGCCAATTGAATTCATTTTGCTTGTAAGGGTGAGCATAAAACTAAAATTTAGATGGTTTAGTTAGGATAAAAAATTCATTAAACACTTGAAGTGACATTTTTTGATATGTTAAAAAGTCGTTAGCTTGCCACAAGTGCTTTGAGCTTTTTAACTATTTTCAAAACTCAATTTGCACCAAAAGTCCTCGAGATCATATTACCAAAGGCTAGAAGTGGCGAATGGATAAGTTAGGTTGGACTTGAGCAGGTCACAAGTTCACATTAACCCATCTATTTGCTAAACAGTTTAAAAAGGCACATATTCAACTCAAACCCACCCATATATCTCAGCCAAAAAATAGAGAAAATGCCAAACAAATCTCCAAAAATGAATAAGATATAAGTGTACTGGAAGTCCTATATCTTGTTGCGAAAGTGCAATTAAATTTTTAAAACTTACAAAAATTGCAATCAAATCCTAAAATCTTGTTAAATTGGTGCAATTGATTCCTTCCGTTAACTTTGTTTAATCTGACTAACGAAAAATGCTAATGTGACTTTTTTTTTTTCTCTCTCTCTTACGCGGTGCTAATATAGCTAGGACATGAAGGATGAATCTAAAACGATGTATTTTGGTCTAGATAAGACTTTAGACCCATTAAAAACCTACATTTTGTTAGACTTTATTACTCAAAATCACATTACCCGTTCATCAAAATTTAGTTAAATAATATATGACAATCCATAACATATGGGTTTATGAATGGAGTTTCTACCCATTTTGACACATCTACCAAACACCAAAACTTTAGTTTGTGGACCTTTGAAGGGCCGAATATCTATAAAAATGCTGGGCTAAACACAACACTTGAATTAAGCTATAGGAGTGATCGGCAATGACTCTAAAGACTGGTATATGCCAATGTTTTCCTTTTTCAACAGGGGGATGTTGATTAGCCCACTCCGACCTCGTCAATGTTTTGAAGTGGGATACGCTCAAGTAATCGAAATTAGCACAATTCTTCGATAAAAATATGGACAGAAATAGTACGGCGAGGACCTTATCAATGGAAATTAAAGTCTCTAAAGAAGAGCAATGTTCGAATGGAGACATCAAACGTACTCGAAATTAAAGAACTAGCATTCCTAAACCAATGTAAGAACTTTGTCTAACTCTACATAGCAAAGCACAAAATCCTCGAGTTTTCAATTGTCATCTATGATCCGGAGATTGCAATTCTTGGCTGCTTCTTCCTCCATATGCTTGTCGTTATCGCACCGACGGACGCCCACATCATTGCTCGAACGCCGAGGAAGACCCGTCTTTCTTATTCGCATCTCCAGTTTTTTATTCCGGCGTCCCCACCGATTTCGTTGTGCTGCAGAGGGTCTCAGCTGCAAATCCGCGGCTTCCGAGGGGAACTGTGCTGTTTTTTTTTTGACAAAATTAAATCGAAAAGTTGGAGTCAATTTGTGTATGTTAATGTAAAATAAGTATACATCACAAACCGAGAAAGAGCCGAAAATAACGTTGTAAACTGAGATTATAGAACATATACACTTATTCAAGGAAACAGGGGAATACATGTCATTGATTTTTATTCCAGCATCGCCACCGATTTGATTGTGTTGTAGAGGGTCTTCGGTCCTAATTGGTGGCTTCTGAGGTGAACTATATGGTCTTATGAAAAAAAAAATAGAATAGTTTGTCATATTAATATAAGTTTACACTCAAGCTGTAGCTGAAAAACGACATTACAAACTGAACATACGTAATATATATGCCATCACCCATTCGATTGTGTTGTGGAGGATGCCCAGTCTTGATTGGTGGCTTTTGAGGTGAGCTATATATTTTTCTGAAAAGACAAGTTGTTACGACCAATACGAAAACTACAATGAAGATAAAACAGAGGACAATAAAGAGTACACAAATTCATGCGAAAACCTTTGTGAGGAAAATCATGGGGAGAGAAATAAGCAAATTTCACCATGGAAATTCAAAAATTACAAAAATTGGCTAAAAATCCTTTTTGTTCTCTCTTTAAACCTTATTAACTTGAGAAAAAAATAATATTTATACTGCTTCATATGACAAGGTGCAGCCCAAGCCATAGCCCCACACTAAACCTCCATTTGCGTTGCCACATATATTAATTCAGGTATCAAAACTCAATTCGAGTTGAAGACACTCGAAACAGAATTCAACACATACTGAGCATAATAAGAGTTCGAGGTTGCCCGGAAATTAGGAGAAAGCATGCTAATCACGTTGTGGATTTAATGGTTAACGCATCTAAAGCGAATTTCACGTAATCATTCGCTCACAAATTATTATAAATTCAGAAACCATGCACGCTTATCCAAAGAAAAACAAAAGGGAAATACACATTCGAACGAGTCACCAGCTCCACACCTTAAGTCGGAGGCACCAGATTTAGCAAAGTCCCAAGTTCGATTCAAGGCAAGAGCAGAAGAGGAAAATAATAGTTGAACCGAAACTTGCGAGCGTTAATCATGGAGGAAAACACTTACTTGATCAGAAGTTGGTACACGTGGGGCATGGCTGTCTGGAACAACGTCGGCCTTCGCACGGTTCGACCAAAGCAGCGCCATGTGTCCGGCAGAAATCCGATGCGGTTAGCTAGCGCGAGACTTATTCAGCAGGAGCGGCGTCCACAATCGCGACCCTCAGCAGTCGATCGAGAATGGAGAAGAACTTGAGCGTGTTCCGAGCTCAAAGATGGTGCATTTATGGGCACAAATTGTTCGAAAGATTCAGTGAACAAAAAGATTTGGTTTCCTTTATTGTCAAACTATCGAGGGTCGACTTAAAAGTTGAAGGACGATTTGATGATTTACAAAGATTTTACATTTCAATGATGGATGTATTTTATTTCCTAATTGATAAATACCACGTTGTGTTTCGGACGTTTGTGGATATCTAGATGACAAAGGATTATCTTGATATACTAATGGGAATAATTACAATAATCTTTTGCTTTCGTGTGAATTAATCTTGATTTTTCATTTATGGTAATCTGGGTTATCGTCGCGCGGGGGGAGGGCAGGGCGGAACAATGAGTAATTTCAAGATTTTAAAAGCAAATTGTAAAAAATTAACAATAGTAAGGCGCAATTTAACATGAGTCTTGGCGGGTTAACAATAGATTTATTTTTTGATGCAAAACTAACTCTGCTGAATTTTTAATTTTGTATACGTATTGTTGTTGCGCCTTTCAAAGCAAAGTTTTATATTTCTATGAAAAATGAATACATGAGCAATTTTTAGTTTTTTTATTTGAAGTTAGATTTACCTTTTTCAAGTATTTTTTTCCCATCATTTTTTAATAGTTGTCGATTTTTATTTTATTTTCAAATTTTCTATCTTTTTGCCATATAAATTCTAATTTGCTGATTTAGTGGTTGTGTTTAAGATATCAATTATTCAGGTGGATTTGGAAGCCTCGCATATGGGTCACATCAATCATATGGTATGAAAATGGATTTATATAAAATGGAATAACACGGTCCACACCCCTTGTAACCCATCAACATCCAGTTCAACCAATTCATTTGTCACCACTAGTCCAAGTACACAAGTGCGTACTCTCTCATGGTCTATCTATATACTCTCATGAATCAATTAAGTTCAAGTCATAATTCTAAGTCATAATTCTAAGCAAATGGTCTGTGCAACGAACAAGTTGACGGAGCAAATAATTGGAATTTGAACAAATTATCAAGTTAGAAATCCTCACCTATCAAACAATTGAGGCAACCTTGGAGTGAGCCAGTCATGGAGTATTAGAGTGAATATTGTTAAACTGTTGTTTATGACATTTGTTGAGCAATCAAGATAGATTAGTTAAGTGGGTATTCATTGGGTTTGTATATATCCAATCCTATAACGACACTACTCATATTAATATGAAGGGTTGTATTGGCTATAATGTGAGTGGAGTCTTACTGAATATGTGTGACTGAAGTTGCACACATCCATGAAGATTGGTCGAGATATAAGGTTCGAAAATTCCTTATGATAAAAAAACATATGTCAAGTACCTAAATAAAAAAAAGTACTAATCTTAGAGAGACGACTAGACAGATTTTCTAATTCTTTCTTTCTTAATCAATGTTTCAAATAAAACATTCGTTCAGACACGTTAGTTTGTGTTGTAAGCGAGGTCAATCTGCTTTTAGCAGCGAAAAAAGAAAAAAAGTGAGGTCAATCTGCAGATCATCGCTCCTGATAAACGTGCCCATGAAGCTCGTGGTCGCACGGGAAGCCACGTGGAGCCTGTGGTGCCCATGAGAACGCGGGGCCCTAAGAAAGATGCCACAAGGCCCACAGTTCACGGGCCTTTTCTTTCTGCCTCTTGATTTTTACTTCTCTTCATTTCCCCTTCACTTCATCGTTACGCAATGCACACTCCCCTACACGACACGGCGTTAAACGCATTCAGGTCAATGGATAAAGACAACCCATACGCACACGAAAAACAAAATCCATACATACACGAATCACAAATATATTTTTCTGCGAATTGATATTTGCCCCGAGGACGATAAATAGAACTTAAAATCTACTTGATCACGATTGCTTATCAAATTATAAAATTGGAAACCTAGGTGGTTGAATGTGGACTAAACGGAACAGTCTTATTTTTTTACCCCATTTCTTTAAACTTCAATGAAGTTCAAATTCATCTGCGCCTTTTATTATCCCCTTCTTCAAGTTTGGGTGAGTTCTAAGAAAAGAAGAGAAAAATAAATTGGGACTTATGATGCGAATCAAACTTCTCTCCATAATTTTCTGCGCAAATATGCTGAGGATTATTGTCTTTTGGTCTCTTGCAGTAAAATTTAGGGGATGGGCCCGGCTCAATCCTTCACCATCTCCACCAAAAGATTTCTAAAACACATACAAGAAAAAGGCAAAAAATAAAAATAAAAAAAATCTTGAAAACTGGCCAAGATACGAGCAAAAGAGGAATAAGGATTATTTATCTATCCCAACAATTCAATTCGTTACGGTTCAACATAAAGAATCAGGATCGGATCGACTATCACCAACGGAAACTCAGCCAGAATTGACGGTTTTGGTCCGATTCCCGAATCGAGCAGGGCATTGACGCTCGCCCAGCAGCCATTTTTGACGCCCGCTTATGCACGCGAGACAACCCGAAATCGGGGTCAAAACTCGAGTCGGGCTCTTCACGCTTTTGCCACTGGGGCGCGTCACTCCCTCGTTACCCAAAGCTCGATTAAAGACCAAAACCGACTCACGAGAAAAAACAAAAACAGCAACCCGCAGTTCTCGCAGGGCGTCCACGCGCGGGGCCCCCATCGCCTTCTGGAAAAATTCTATTTCCACAGCACGACGTTGCGTTACTTGCGTATACGGCGCGCGCGTCATCCCCACCGCCCTTCTCCAACCCTCTATTTCTCTCTCCCTCTCTCTGAACTCCGCCATTTCCATCGCCAAGCCGGAGCTCAGTCCCGCCCAGAGCTCGCCGCTCTCGCACCTCCTCCATGACAACACCAAAAGCCGGCTCCGTGTTCTCGCTCGGAATTCCCCAAAATGCCGTCGCACTTCCTCGCTAATCCCTCCCTCGTCCCCTCCTCCGACCGCGCCTCCTCCGACCTCCCCCTCAGCGACTCCATGCCCGCCGCCGGCTCCTCCTCGTCACCCTCGCGGTACCCCACAATCTGGAACTACCTCTGGATCCCCCTCTTGATCGCCTTCTCCAAGGAGCTAGCCCTAGCCAAGGCGGCGGCGGCGGCGTCGGCCCCGAGCGGTGCCGTCGTCCCGAGCTGCCCCGCGCCCGACCCCAAGCTTAACTTCCGGCCGGTGATTGGGATCCTCAGCCACCCCGGGGACGGCGCCTCCGGCAGGCTCAGCAACGCGTCCGACGCCTCGTACATCCCCGCGTCGTACGTGAAGTTCGTTGAGTCCGCTGGCGCCAGGGTGATTCCGTTGATATATAACGAGCCGCGGGAGGTTCTCTTCGAGGTAGAAACAACAGGAATCTAAGAAGTATAAAATAATTTCCGAGAAAGTATTTTTCGGATTTTCGGGATTCGTTTCACGATAAATGAATTCACTTTAGAAAAATGATTTTCATAGAAAGAAAAAAATCTTCTAAATTAGAGGAAAATATTTTTTTGTTTTTGAAAAATAGAAAATATTTTCCTCTTTCATTTGATTTTTCTTATCTCATACCTTTATAAATTTTCATTTTCTCCTCCCATATCTTATTCTTTTTTTTCTTTTTTTAATTTGAATTATTTTTAATTTCCTTTTCCTTTTCTATTTCCTTTACTTTTCTTTGTTTCTCATCTTCTTCTTTCTTAGCTAGTCACGGCCGTTATTAGGCGAACCTCGAGCTCGTCGATCTCAAGCTCACTTATCATTTTCTTTATTTATTCTACACTTGTACATTGCTTATGTAAAGGGCTCTACATATTTTGCTTCTTTTTTCTTTTGTTTATTATAACACACAGGGGAGAATAGGCCACTCAATTGGAAGAATCTCATTAGGGCTGTACATGCTTTGATTCTTTTCTCTTTTACTTCTTTTTAAAATCCATACGAACTTTTTTATAGTGGATAACCGTTTGACAACAATGAGGGAACAAAAATATGAAGTAATTTTACCTGGATTTAAAGGCAAGTTCATATTTGATGGATTTATAGTTCGGTAAGTGATGCATGCCTAAGTAGTGAAATCTTAGAAAATATTTTTCCTTACTGAACATCGGAAAATATTTTCCGAAACATTTTTATGTTTTAGCCGAATACTAAAAAATATTATTATTTTTCTGGAAAATGACTTTTGGAAAAATATTTTCCGGAAATGACTCATTTTCCGTGAAACGAACGGACCCCCGATTGTGTTTGTTTTACGGAAAATTCAATGATAAATGAAAATGCTTTCTGGGAAAGCATTTTCCAAGAATACGATTTGTTTTCCTTTATTTGGCGATGTATAATTGAAAATGTTTTCTGTCGTTTGGATCCTTTAAAAAATAATTTCACACTTCATTACAAGAAAAAAATGAATTTTTAATATTGTTGTTATTTATTTACTTTTATTTTCTATTTATTTTCTTTCTTTTTCTTTTTCCTTCTTCTTGTCCCTCTTCATGCCATCCCTTATGCTTCCTCTAGCAGTTTGTTCTTGGCTGGCTTACAAGGGGTGAGCTTCAGTTGTTACTAGAGGTGGCGAGCTCGCCAGCTGGCCGCTAGTGGCTGTGAGCTCGCCCAATCTGGCGAGGCTTGAGCCACATCGCTTGAGGCCATGAGCTCACCCGATTTAGCGAGGCTTGAGGCTTATCGGCCTTGGGCAAGCTCAAGCCTTGTTGTCGAAGGCCATGCGATCACTCGATCTGGTGAGACTAGAGTTCACTGGTCGTCCTTGTGGCCGGTGACGGGTGAAGAACAAGCAAAAAGAAAAAGAAAGAAAAGAAAACGAAAAATAAGCAAATTCAAATTTTTATTTTTATTTTAAAATGTTTTCCAAATTTTAATTTTTTTAAAAATATTTTTATAAAAATAATTGTTTGTAAACCAAGCATTAAATCTAAGCTTTGGTAAATTCGGAAAACATTTTCCGGTCATTTCAAAGAGGAAATCATTTTCCCGAATTTAAGCTTTCCTAGGAAAATATTTTTCATTGACTAGAAAAACGTTTTCCGTTGACTCATTTTCCTAAGTAACTCAAACGCCCGGAAAATGAGGAAAATATTTTCCTTGAAAATATATTCCGTGAAACAAACGCACCCTAAGTGTTTGTGGACTCTGGACCTTTGTAACTTGCGTATAGTTGATTGAGCTTAATTACCTTGCCATCCTTGAAAATCGTACACCTCTTGCTCGTAAATTAGAGACTAAAGCATAACACACTTCCTTGCAACTCCGAGTAAACCGTCCACGAAAACATGGATCTAAACGTTGGCTTTGCGAGGGGAAATTCACTAGATTGTTATTACTATGACAAAACGATGTCTGGGGTGGATTAGTAGTATCATCTATGCCTAACTCGGCGAGGATTGTTGTGGAAGAGGGGGGGTTTAGCATTCTCCATTTCTTAATGGTTGAAAATTGATCATGAGAGACAAATCGCGTTTCTTCATGGCGTGCAAGCAACACGTGCATCCTCCCTCGCATGTGTGGATGAGTGGAGTTAATGCTTTATGTGTCCTCTTTTGAGGAGTTTTACATGAGTGATGGGTATAGTGTGGTTTCATTCGAGTTGTGTTTGGACAGATTTTAAGGCCGAGTTTATTTTTGGACGACCACCACTTTGTTTTTCATTTCTAGATGTTGATATTTGGTTGAAATGCAGAAGCTCAACATGGTTAATGGAGTGCTCTTTACTGGTGGGTGGGCTAGCACCGGATTGTATTATGAGACTGTGGAGGCAATTTTCAAGGTACTTTTATGATTGATGCACCTAAATATTTCTAATATGTTGTGTTTCTATTTATTTGTTGGAGGCAGAGCTTCATCAATCTTGTATTGACTGTTTCCATGCAATAGAATTTTTCTAAGAATAATGTGCTGTTCCTCATTCATAGACTTTAATTCCGTTGCTCCAAGACACACGAGCGTTTTCAATGCCTTGGGAGAGAATAGTTCGTTTTTATATGCTTTCAATGAGTGTCTTGTACATTTTTGCTTTGCAATTTTCAGATGTACTCTTTGCCAATTGTTTGCAGGAAGTTTTGGCAAAGAATGATGCTGGTGACCACTTCCCATTGTATGCTATCTGCTTGGGCTTGCAACTATTGACAATGATAGTCAGCAAGGTAACTCCCTTGTCACCATTTTCAATTGTCTGTCAGTGCTTGCAGTCCTTTTGGTTGCATAATTTCTCTTTTCTAATGCAAGAGTCACTTTACATGGTCTGTTCTTTAAACAATATATATATATTTTCACCTTTTATCTTTTGTGAGGTATTGTGCCAGAAAAAAAACTTCTCTCCTTCCATGGCTTTACTTAGCACACTTGACTAATCATCATCTGCATAAAGCTATGGCCTCTATTGGCACAAAACTTGAAAGCATAAGTCGTCACTGCGAGGTTGAGATTGCCATTGCTTTAACCTTGACAAGCATGGCGGTTATTTCACATCCAACCTATTGTGTTGCAAAGAATCCCTCAAGGTTTAAATTACTTCATCCATGTCAAACGGATAAATTCTGAATGATTTACAGAAAGTGTAGTTCATAGTATAAAGAGGAAAGTGGAAAAATCTCTTGATAATAATTTAGCAGTTCCCTAATGACAGGACAAAGGCATTCTCGAGGAATTTAATGCTGCACATCAAGCATCCACTCTACAATTTATGAGAAACACAGACATTGAAGGAACAGTATTTCAAAGGTATGGTTGACCCTAGTAAGCTTTCACTGTCGACTTTTAAGTACTAACGCATATAAAGACAGATAAAGCTGTATTCGTTTTTAATTGACAACAAGCAGGATATCTGTATGCTTCCAATTGGCTTCTTATACTCTATGAGAAAATCAATTCGGATTTATGTACTTTAGTATATGATGCTTGATTATGTAGCCGTGGAATAAATATTGCTGGAAAGAGAAATGTGGATTACATCAAATTATCATGGATGATTGTCTTGGTATACCAAAAGTGGTTATTGGGGTAGAAGATGCGTGATTACTTTGTATAAGGCATCTATTGATTGATATAGTCATGCATAATCACCTATAGATGCAATTCTAACTTCCATCTACCCACTGTTTTGCAGATTTCCGCCAGATTTGCTTAAAAAGTTGAGTACAGATTGCCTTGTCATGCAAAATCATCATGTGAGTTCTAAGACTTTAGTAGCCTGCTGGTTTTAATTGAGAATACTAAGTGGAATTTGTTTGATTCCCCCGTTTCCTCTTCCTTTTGTTTTCCCTCATGTACCTCTTTCTTCCAGCAGAGTGTTATTATCGCAGGGACTACATTCTTATTTTGATATAAGCCATCTGTTACGTGTGACACGACCATTACTGCTAGAGGATGGTGTCTAGATAGACCGGTTAGATCCTGGAAAAGTTAAAAGAGGAGACAAAAGTCATGCAACTTTAATGCATTGTTTTGCTTGTTTTTGTAGACTAACATCCTGTGAGTTTTTTATATGGACCCAGTAGTTTCTAGATAGCTAAAAATGGCTAAAAAGGCTAATTATATGATTTTTTGCTTAAGTGTTTTTTTTATATATACTGGCCCAGGATTTTTTTTCCTCGTTGCATGTTATGTTATATTTTTTATTTATGTGTGTGATTGGGACTAGTCTATTTTAATTAAGACTTAAATCTCAATCATCTCACCTATTCTTGATGTATGCAATCCTCTTTTCTGATCCAACTATTCATTTGTGTTGTAGTATGGTATATCGCCAGAAAGATTGATGCAGAGCACTGACTTAACGAATTTCTTTAAGGTCTTGACAACCAGCACAGATAGAGACAACAAGGTTGAATATATCCAACTGCCACTTACATCATGTCTGAAGTGATATATTGTAGTGAAAAAATAAAATTGTGTTACTGCTTATTCCAATTATTTGTGAGAATAACATTAAGCTCCTCGAGGAACTCTATTACCAGGTCTATGTCTCCACACTCCAAGCCCACAGTTACCCTGTAACTGCTTTCCAATGGCATCCAGAGGTAATGGTTAGTTTCATGCTTTTCTTCTTGTTCAACACCAATCTCATTTGCTTAAGAAAGGCACATTGCTTCATGTAGTAGCTTTCATACTGATCATCTCAGTATTGGATGCATATTAAGCCTATTCAGGTAGATGGTCGATCATAATTTGTCAAGACTTTAATTTTTTATTTGGCAAATATAACTAAGTTGGCCTTTTATGTAGTTTGTTGCCATTCAAAATTCCTGATATAACTCTTCTACCAAGTTAGCTCAAAGGAAAAATAGTTTGCTCGACAATTTGACTGCATGATGATAATGCTGTGTTGGTGCCACATGAAACATGCACCTTCTTTAGGGTTCTGACATTACCGAATGAAGCATCATGAGAAAGAAGTTACCCAAAAATCGTGATGGTTGAATTTCTGAATGTAGAGATATCTAGCAGTTTTCAGCTTTATCCAAGACAATCCATATTAAATTCGTTGCCTTCCTGCTGAGCACACGATCATGGACTATGAATTCAATCTTTTCCTTTCTGGGCATATTGAAGAAATTGACTTCTTGCTGTTGCCGATTCTAATACATGTTGTTCAATACTAGTTTCTTGTGATGCCTCCTGATTTTGTGGTTTTTGATTTCTTTAGTGAAGAGCTTGTGGCACAACTTGCTTGAGTCTCGCAGAATTGGTTAGGCAAAATTTAGGAGACTAGGCAATATGAGTATATCATGTTATAAAGGACATGATCCTCTTTTTTTTTTTTTTTTTTTGGCTTTGACTTAAACATGATTCATTTGCATAAATATCTTACGGAGGTAAATCAGTGATTGTTCCTGGGATTCTATTTTCCACCTCTTCATATCTGTGTAGTATGTTTTGACTTACTGCCTCGAGGTAACTTATATGGCTTTCTCGATATTGTGCAGAAAAATGCTTTTGGATGGGGTTTATCTATGATACCACACTCAGACGATGCTATTCAAGTTACACAGCATGTAGCAAACTTCTTTGTCAGGTCAGAATTTGTCGAGTAATTTCATGCTCCAAAGCAAGTTGCATTTGAGATTTCCATGTCAAAGTTCTAAAATATCTTGTATCATACACAATTATGGTTAAATGAACTATGCTTGTGGTTAAGTGTTTGCTTTTCACTCAGTTTGAAGGGCAAAAAAAATTGTAATTCAAACTTTTTATCCTGTAGCGAGGCTAGGAAGTCAGTAAACCGGGCTTCTGCTCAGAAAGTGCTTGACAATCTCATATATAATTACAGTCCCACGTATTGGGGGAAAGCAGGGTAAGCCCTGATGCTATATATTCAGTGCATTTCTTCATCAGTTTTGCACATGAATTATGTGATTTAATGAATTTAGTGTTAAATTTGTATGACTATAGGAAGGGATATGACGAGGCTTATATCTTCACATGACTGCGAGGCCCCATTTTTCACGGACGTCAAGTCTCCTATGCTGAAGAAGGCGCCGTACTGAATTGCTCGAAATCAGAAATTATCTCTTCCATGCAAATGAGATTATGAGATGCATGGACATTATTATTTTAATGGCAAGTGTTAGAACATTGTCCTAGTTATCTGAACTTGAACTATGCATATGATTTGTCGCCTGTATTTAATTGATGAATCAATCAATGGACGGGTAGGGTTTCATCCATCTGCATGTAATTCTTTTGATTGATTGGAAGATGCCTCAGATCGAGTATTGTTTTGTTGTCATATATGTGTGCTCAAAGCGAGGAAAACACAACAATAAATTTTTTTTTTCCCTGATTCCCCAATTAACTACATATGGCGCCCCATAAAGTCCTACTTAAAATGGAAAAATGAAGCTACTACCTGAAATGGAAAAGTGAAGCTATATAAGGCCCTAATGAACCTCGAATTCTTTAAGACAAGATTCTCCATTCAGCTGGGAGAAGAAATCTTAATCCTTTTGGACTTCCATTTGATTTGCGACTATTCATTTTGGCCAAGAGTTAGTAGAAGAATCGATTGATTATTTTATTTTATTTTAATAAGTTTTGATGGACAACGGAATCATCCGATCAAAAGAAAAAAAAAACAGGGGAACCATCAATGTTTGAACAAAATAGAAGATTATTTCATTTTGTTGATGGTGGAGGGCGGTGTCCTGTGGT
Source organism: Eucalyptus brandiana (assembly GCA_014182725.1). Classification (NCBI taxonomy): domain Eukaryota; kingdom Viridiplantae; phylum Streptophyta; class Magnoliopsida; order Myrtales; family Myrtaceae; genus Eucalyptus; species Eucalyptus brandiana. Next base: position 12,671,301 of record CM024673.1, on the reverse strand, counting down.
GCGGGAGGTTTAGGAAGCGGGTAATTTAGGGCTAGGATTTTGTATTTTCAGGAGGATGGATTAGCGTTTTCTTTACTTTAATTTTTTTTATTGTTTTGTTAACTTGGTATTTAGGTAGTGTCACATGAAAATTATAAGCGTATCATGATACAAAAAGTTGTATGCCGAAGACTCATGTTAGCAATTTGATGGTCTACATGACAAATATCCATAAATAGTGAAGTAGTTTAATGGAAAGGTCATAAATGTTTTATTATTAAGAAGTAGAAACTTTTGAGTTTTAAAAAAACTTATAAGGAAGATTTTGTTGTTACCATAAAAACAAATGAAATACATTAACTATTTGTAATGCTTCGTTTGTTTCGCATTAAATATATACTTTAGAAAACATTTTTCTAAAAACAATCACTTGCATTGCGTAAAATAATTAATTAAGGAAAATATTATTTTTATAGACAACAATCTATGTTTACCTATTTTGGATGATAAAAAAGATTTTTTTTATTTATTTTTGTACACAGTATAAATGATCAATTTTAGAAGATATGTTCTAAATTATTTTTTTTTATGAAATAAATAGAGCTTAAGGCATAAATGGACTTGACACAAGAGCTGATGGAATATTACTAGGAAATTTTATTGATGATAATTGCCAATATTAATATTGGCCGCGTTTAGTGCACATAGCTCCGGAGAATCCCGCGAGAGTTAATTTTAAATTTTACTTCCTGTCTTTATTCTCCTCGATCTTTATTTATCGTTTTTGCTTGATTTAATTTTTATTGCTTGAGCACCCATGCATAATATCATTTATATGTGTTGGGAATTACAAAACAAAATTGAAGAGATCACGTGCATATTGCCGTTATAAAAAGAGATACCGGGTACTCAAAGAACACTAAATTTCACGTAAAGTAACCAAGTTCCCAGGCTACTCCATGGCCGGCGGCGGCTCCTCCTCCTCCGCCTCGTCCCCCTTGCGGTACCTCGAAATCTGGAACTACCTCTGGATCCCCCTCTTGATCTCCTTCTCCAAGGAGCTAGGCCTAGCCAAGGCGCAGCCGGAAATCCTCCTGCCGGACCGGCTCGAGAATGAGGCGGCGGCGGCGGCCGGGTCGGCGTCGACGGCGAACGGTGCCGTCGTCCCGAGCTGCCCCGCGGCCGACCCCAAGCTCAACTTCCGGCCGGTGATCGGGATCCTCAGCCACCCCGGGGACGGCGCCTCCGGCAGGCTCAACAACGCGTCCAACGCCTCGTACATTGCCGCGTCGTACGTGAAGTTCGTTGAGTCCGCTGGCGCTAGGGTGATTCCGTTGATTTATAACGAGCCGCGGGAGGTTCTCCTCGAGGTAGAAACACGTTGAATCGAAGTGTTTGTGGACTCTGGACCTTCGTAGCTGGCGTATAGTTGATTGAGCTTAATTACCTCGCCATCCTTGAAAATCGATCACCTCTTGCTCGTAAAATTGCAGACTAAAGCATAACACACTTCCTTCGCAGCTCCGAGTAAATCCGTCCATCTTTACGAGGGGAGATTCACTAGATTGTTATTACTATGACAAAAATGATGTTTGGGGCGGATTAGTTGTATCATCTGTGCCTAACTCAGCAAATATTGTTGTGAAAGAGGGGCAATTTAGCATGCTCCATTTCTTAACGGTCGAAAAGTGATCGTGGGAGACAAATCTCGTTTCTTCATGTCGTGCAAGCCACACGTGCATCCTCCCTCGCAGGTGTGGATTAGAGGAGCTAATGCTTTATATATATATCCTCTTTGAGGAGTTTTACATGAGTGATGGGTATAATGTTGGAGGAGTGTGGTTTCCTTCGAGTTGTGTTTGTACAGATTTTATGGCCAGGTTTATTTTTAGACGACCACCACTTTGTTTTTCATTTCTAGATGCTGATATTTGGTTGAAAAGGAGAAGCTCAACCTGGTTAATGGAGTGCTCTTTACTGGTGGGTGGGCTAAAACCGGATTGTTTTATGAGACTGCGGAGGCAATTTTCAAGGTACTTTTATGATTGATACGCCTAAATATTTCTAAGATGTTGTGTTTCTATTTATTTGTTGGAGGCAGAGCTTCATCAATCTTGTATTGACTGTTTTCATGCAATATACTTTTTTTATAGGTAGTTTTCCTAGATTAATGAGCTGTTCCTCATTCAAAAAATTTATATTCCATTGCTTCCAAGACACACGAGCATTCTCACTGCCTTGGGAGAGAATAGTTCGTTTTGCTATGTTTTCAATGAGTGTCCTGTACATTTTTGCTTTGCAATTTTTTAGATGTACTCTTTGCCTGTTGTTTGCAGAAAGTTTTGGCGAAGAATGACGCTGGTGACCACTTCCCGTTGTATGCCATCTGCTTGGGCTTTGAACTATTGACAATGATAATCAGCAAGGTAACTCAGTCCCTTGGCAACATTTTGGTTGCATATTTTTTCTTTTCTAATGCAAGAGTTGATTTACATGGGCTGTTAATTTAATCAAATCTTTTTTCTTTTTACTTTTTATCTTTTGTGAGGTATTGTGCCAGAAAGAAACTTTTGTCCAACCATGGCTTTTGACCTTGCACAATCGACTAATGGTTATTTGCATAAAGTTATGGCCTCTGTTGGCACAAAAGCTAAAAGCACGTCTTGATATTGTCACTGCAAGGTTGAGATTAGCATTGCTTTAACCTTGACATGCATTGTGTTTCATTTTCACATATATGGATGATTTTCATAACTAATCAATTTTTGTGATGCAAATCATCTCTACAAGGTTTAAGTTCTTCATTCATGTCAAACAGAGAAATATATCATCTGAACGAATAACAAAATATGTAGTTTATAGTGTAAAGAGGAAAGTGTGAAAATCGCTTGATGATAATTTAAGAGTTGTTGATGACAGGACAAAAGCATTCTTGAGGAATTTAATGCTGTTGATCAAGCATCCACTCTACAATTTATCAGAAACACAAACATTGAAGGAACAGTATTTCAAAGGTATGGTTAACCCAAGTAAGCTTTCATCTGTTGACTTTGAAGAACTTACACATATAAAGACGCAGATAACACTGCATTTTTTTTATTTGACAGCAAGCAGGATATATGCATGCTTCCAAATGGCTTCTCATACTTGATGACAATATAGATGTGGATATTTGTAGTTTAGTATATGATGGCGATTATGTAGCAGTGGGATAAAAAATGTTGCTGGAAAAGGAAATGTGTGTTACATCATATTAGTACAGATGATTGTACTGTTGTACGAAGAGTGGTTATTGAAGCAGAAGATGCGTGGTTGCTCTGTGTAGATCTACGTACTTGAATAGTATCGTTATAAATGGTGGTCATCTTCTAAGGTGTCTGTTGTGATATAGTTATGCATAATTGCCTATAGATGCAGTTCTAATTTCCATGTGTCCACTGTTTTGCAGATTTCCGCCAGATTTGCTTAAAAAGTTGAGTACAGATTGCCTCATCATGCAAAATCATCATGTGAGTTGTAAGATTTAGTTGCCTGTTTGGTTTGGTTGAGAATACTAAGTGGAATTGATTTCTCTCCTGTACCTCTTTATTTCAACAGTGTATTATCATGGAATCATGTTCTTATTTTGATTATAAGCCATCTGTTCCATGTGACACGTCTATTACTGCTAATCGATGGTGTCTAGATAGACCACTTTGATCCTGGAAAAGTTGAAAGAGGAGGAAAGTTGTGTGACTTTAATTCACTGTTCTGCTTCTTTTTGTAGACTAACAGCCTGTGAGTTTTTTATACGGGCCCAGGAGTTTTTGAAGGCTAAACATGGCTAAAAAGGCTTAAATATATATGCTTTTTCTGAAGATTTTTATACTGGCCCAGGATTTTTTTTTTGGTCATCGTGTGTTTTGTTCTATTTTTTAGTTTGTGAATGTGATTGGGACCAGTCTATTTTAATTAAGACTTAAATCTCAGTGAACTTACTTATTCTTGATGCATGCAAGCCTCTTTTCTAATCCAACTTTCCATTGTGTGGCAGTATGGCATCTCACCAGAAAGACTGATGCAGAACACTGATTTAACAAATTTCTTTAAGGTCTTGACAACCATCACAGATGGAGACAACAAGGTTAAATATAAGCAACTACCACTTACTTCATGTCTGAAGTATTATATTGCAGTGAAAAAAATATTTTGTGTTACTACTTATTTGTGAGAATAACATTGAGTTCTTTGAGGAACTCTATTACCAGGTCTATGTCTCCACAGTACAAGCACACAGTTAATCTGTAACTGCTTTCCAATGGCATCCAGAGGTAATAGTTAGTTTAGTGCTTTTCTTCTTGTTAGACACTAGTTTCATTTGATTATGAAAGGTGCATTGCTTCATTATGTAGTAGCTTTCATACTGATCATCCTAAGATTGGATGCATATTAAGCCTATTCAGGTAGATGATCTATCTGTTGCCATTCAAAATGCCTGATGTAGCCCTTTTACCAAGTTAGCTTAAAGGAAGTTTCACTTGCATGACAAATTGACTGCATGATGAGAATGCTGTGTTGGTGCCAAATGAAACATGCACCTTCTATAGGGTTCTGACACTACCGAACGCAGCATGTCATAAGAAAGAAGTTACCCAAAAATTGTGATAATTGAATTTCTGAATGTAGAGATTTGGGCTCTGGTCTAGCAGATTTTAGCTTTATCCAAGATGATCCATATTAAATTCACTGCCTTCCTGCTGAGCACATGATCATCGACCATGAAATGCAACCTTTTTCTATCTGGGCATTTTGGGGAAAATGACTTACATCTTGCTGTTGTAGATTCTAATACATATTGTTTGATACTTGTATCCTGCAATGTCTCCTGATTTTTTGCTGTTTGATTTCTGTAGTGAAGACCTTGAGGCACCATTTGCTTGAGTCTCGCAGAATTTGTTAGGCAAAATTTAGGAGACTGGGCAATTTAACATGACTCATTTGCTTAAATATCTTAAATATCTTAGGGAGCTAAATCTGTGATTGTCCTTGGGATTATATTTTCCACCTCTTCATGTCTGTGAAGTATGTTTAGAATTACTGCCTTGAGGTAATTTATTTGGCTTTCTCGATATTGTGCAGAAAAATGCTTTCGAATGGGGTTTGTCCATGATACCACACTCGGATGATGCCATTCAAGTTACACAGCATGTAGCCAACTTCTTTGTCAGGTCAGAATTTGTTGAGTAATTTTATGCTGCAAAGCAAGTTGCGGTTGAAATTTCCATGTCAAAGTTCTTAAATATCATGCATCAGACCCAATTATGTTTACATGAACTGTGCTTGTGGTCAAGGGTTTGCTTTCCACTCAATTTGAAGGGAAAACACTTCTGATTCAAACTTTTTATCCTGTAGTGAGGCTAGGAAGTCCGTAAACCGGGCGTCCGCTCGGAAAGTGCTCGACAATCTGATATATAATTACAGTCTCACCTATTGTGGGAAAGCAGGGTAAGCTCTGGTGCTGTCAATTCAGGGCATTTCTTCATCAGTTTTGCACATGAATTTTGTGATTTAATGACTGAAGTGTTAAACTTGTATGACTATAGGAAGGGATATGACAAGGTTTATATCTTTACATGACTGCGAAGCCCCCATTTTTCACGGGCGTCAAGTCTCCTAGGCTGAAGAAGGCGCTGTACTGAATTGCTCAAAATCAGAAATTTGCTCTTTATGTAAATGAGATCATGAGATGTATGGACATTATTATTTTAATGGCAAGTGTTGAACATTGTCCTAGTTATCTGAACTTGAACTATGCATATGATTTGTCGCCTGTAAACTAATCGATAACTTTGTTTCTTGACAAGTAAATCAATGGACGGGCCAGGGTTTCATCTCTCTGCTAGTATTCCTTTGATTGATTGGAAGATGCCTTGGATTGAGAATTGTTTTGTTGTCATATACGTGTGCTCAGAGGGTGACACACTATAATAAAGATTTCTTCTCCCTGATCTCCCAATTAACTGCATATCGCGCCCTGTAAAGTCCTACTTAAAATGGAAAACAGGAGGCTAGATAAGGCCCTAATGAACCTCCAATTCTAAAAGACAAGATTCTTCATTCAACTCGGAGAAGAATCATAGTCCTTCAGGACTAATTTGACTTGCGACTATTCATATTTGCCAAGAGATGGTAGAAGAACCGATTTATTTTTTCTTTTGGATAAGTTTTGATGGACAACGGAGTCATCCGACCAAAAGAAAGAAAACAAGGGAATCATCAATATTTGAACAAAATAGATTGTTAGCTTCGTAATCTATGGATTGAGCTCTGTCGTAGTTCTTGCTCAGTTTTGCAAGATTTATAGCCATGATTCTCACGGCATCCATTGCCGCTCACTGCTTGGATCCGAAGGACCACGACGAGGGTTGGCACGGTGATGGTGAAGGGCGGTTACCGGTGGTGCGGGAGGTTCAGGATGCGGGTAATTTAGAGCTAGGATTTTGTTTTTACGGGAAGATGAGATGGGGTTTTGTTTATTTTTAGAATTTTGTATTGTTTTCTTAACTTGGTACTTAGGTATTGTCAGATAAAAATTATGAGCGTATCATGACACAAAAGATGTATACTAGAGTTTCATGTTAGCAGTTCGACGGTCCACATCAAAAAATAGTCATCAACAGTGAAATACTTTAATAGAAAGATTGACAGTATTTTATTTTGAAGAAGTAGAAACTTTTGATTATTAAAAATTATAAGGAAGATCTTGTTTTTACAATAAGAATAAATGAAGTACATTAACTATTTGTAACCATTCGTTTGTTTTGCATTAAACAAATAATTTAAAAAATATTTTTCTCAAATAATCGCTTGCATCGAGTAAAATAATTAGTTAAGGAAATTGTTATCATTATAGACAATAATTTATGTTTAACTATTTTCGTGGACAATAAAAATATTTTTCGTTCATTTATTTTTGTAAACAACATAACGGATCAATTTTAAAAAAATATGTTCTAAATAATTTTTTTTTGACAAAATAAATGGAGCTTAAGGCATAAATCAACTTGACGCAAGAGCTGGTGGAATAATATGACTAGAAAATTTTATCGATATCGATGACAACTGCCGATAATTTCTTTGATTGATCGAAAGATGAATTAGATTGAATATTCATATTAGCCACGTTTAGTGTCTGTAGCTCCTGAGAATCCTATGAGAATTAATGACAAGGCCTTCTTTAAATTTTACATCATATGGCTCCTGTCCTTATTTTCCTCATTCTTTATTTATAGTTTTTGCTCGATTTAAATTTTATCGCTTGAGCAGCCATGCATATTGTCATTTATGTGTTGAGACTTACAAAAGACTTACAAAACAAAATTGAAGAGATCGCGTGCATATTGTTGTCATAAAACAGATAAAGCACCAAAATAATGCTAAATTTCATATGAGTAACCAAGTATCCAGACTTGTGAATCTTCGATTCGTAAAAGTGAAGATGACTCCCTCGCCTTACACTGTTCATAACTGATCCATTATACGTTAGTGGCAGCTTCTAAATAAATTAAACTAAGTAATTAAAAAAGAAAATCAAGTTATAATCGATGAAGCTTAGGATAATCATCGCTAATCGTGGGCACCACCTCGTTTGTGCAACCATTCAAGCCACCTCCCTTAGAGATCTCACCTCGGGAGGTTCACGACAACTCTATTGTGAAAATAACGCAAAACTAATGGATTTTGTGATTCAAGTTTAATACAAGAAGAAGAAATTACCAAAAAAATCAACAAAGAATAATAAATCACTAGAGATAAACATGATTCATTTTGAATATCAGTACATACTTAACACTAAGAGCCAACTACCACTAAATCCACCATGAATCTGAAAAGTATAGAATTTACCATTGTTTGACTGCTCAAATGTTTTCCAACCCTTAATCTCAATCAAAACAGAGTGTTAATTATTATCTCACATTTTTTCACAAATAACTCGTTCAAAAAATTCAGGGAGGAAATTCAAACATACCTCTTATTACATAATAATCGAATAGAATTTCATCTCTTATATATGTAATATTTGTATCAAAAAAACCTATTACAAGAAACCTACTCGATTTAGAAAACCAATAGAACTTAAAAAGCTACTTGGATGGGGTACTCGGCTCAAACTCAAGACATTCTCAATAATGACACTCATCTTTGAATTAATATCGATTTTCAAAAGAGCGGACATAAACAAAATGTAGTCGCCAAGTTCAAGATGACGGTTGCTTACCGACATCAATTATGCTCTTGTAATAGCTTGGTTTATATCCGGAAATATATGATTTTATAGACAAATCAATGTCCCATGTTGCCCCGTTTGGTTCGGCTTTTCCAAGGGGCCTTGGGCCCCCAAAGCCCCTTGAAGAAAATATTTTGCATTTGGCAAATATTTTTGAAAGATTATTGGCCTAATATCAACATTCCCAATGCTAAAAGCCCAATATTGGTCCAGAGTTGCTTTGAACATTGGGCATTTTGGAAATGCAATTTCACTATTCACCGCGTCACTGTTCATCTTCTTTTCCCCATTCGCATTCTTCTTCCTCGCCCATCTTCTTCCCCATTCGTATTCTTCTTCCCGCTTGAGAGTTAGGCTTCTCTAGCAGCCACCACCGCCGCCTGAGGGTCATGCGTTGCTGGTGACCACTGCCTGGGTCCGCGCAACCTCAGGCCGTCAAATCTGGCGGTCCGGAGGCCAAATCTGGCCTCTGCAACCTTAGATGACGGCGTCGCTTGAGGTCACACCTCTAGGCAGCATCGCCCGAGGTTGCGACCTCAGGTGGCCAGATCTAGCTGTCCGATGATTAGCCAGCCGTCAGATTTGATTTTCATATATGTTTTAAAAAAAGGGCAAAAGACCATTACAACCGTAAGTTTTGCCAAATGGTATTTATGCTAAAGTTACATTTCAATGTCATTAAAGATTATAATTTACCAAACGGTGTAACATTTTGAAAAACTCACTTACCTCAAAGGTATTTGTATTCTCCAAAGGGCATTTCCTTAAAACCGAACCAAACGGGAAAAAAAGGCAGATACAAAAGCTAAAGAAAGAGATGAAAGAACTCGCCATATTTAAATTCTCCTTCCCTTGGAAAAAAAGGTACATGTGTCGCCTTACCTGATAAAAGAAAAATTAATGGCGTGCCAGGATTTAATAATCCGTAAGGTTTACAGAAAAAGCTAATTGGGGTTCTTGGCCTCCTTGGGCGCCACAAGGGAGAGACATTTAGCCGATAAAAACTCAATTACATGGAGAGGGTTTTACAATTTGTGGATTAGCGATACATTACAATTTGTATTTGGAACTGTAATTTCAGAGAAAATAGTCAAAGTAAAATATAGTCAGTAGGAAAATTGAAAATTATGGATTGGTCCAAAAAGTTAAAGAAGCGAAATTAGCATTTGATCAAAACATACATTCTAGTATTAAAGTATGGCCTAAGTTTCTCAAGAACAAAGAATCCACTTACACTACACGTGGAACTTTCATCGTGAAATGATAGAACGCTAACCGCATTTGACGGTCCCTTTAGAACCTGTAAGCAAGATTTTGTTATGGAGAGTCAGCGAAACACAAAAGCCAGCAAAAATTATTCCCCTGATTATTTTGGAGATGTAGGTGCCGCTGGTGATATTCTAGAAATTTAGGTAGGATTAACATGAGTTTTCATAGTCTATTTGGATTTCGATAGGTATAACCCAAGCCCCGGCAATTGATCAAATCTAGTAGTGATTACCTTTGATAGAAATAATTATCGAAATCATCATCAGACACTTGTCGAAGTCCCAGAGGTTGCTTAAGGACATCCAGTGTGATCAGACATCTTCGAGCAGATCCGGAAAGAGATAATGTTATAAACAGATCAATCTCCCTTGGTGAGTATGCAAAGGAAAAAAAGGGAAATACAAAAGCTAAAGAAAGAGATCGAAGAACTCCCCATATTTAAATTCTCCTACTCATGGAAAAAACATATAGGTTTACAGACACTTGTCGACAAAAACTCGAAATGGAGTTGGCAACTAGGAAAGAGATTGTGGGAGTTCATTCCATTGACAGGATTATAGGGAGAGGGTTCTAGTTTTAGTCTCGCCTAAAACTCTAATTGTAGATTACCAATACTTTACAATTTGTATTTGGAACTGAAATTTCAGAGAAAATAGTCAAAGTAAAATATAGTAAGTAGGAAAATTGAAAATTATGAATTCATCCAAAAGGTTAAAAAAGTGAAATTAGTATTTGAACAAAATATACATTCTAGTATTAAAGTGTGGCATAAGTTTCTCAAAAACAAAGAATCCACTTACAGTGATTTTTTATTCAGGAAATCATCGAGCGCGCACCACATTTGACAGCCCTTGGATACCCTGTAAGAAAGATTTTGTTATGGTGAGAAAGCGAAAGACAAAAGCCAGCAAATTTATTCCCCTGATTATTTTGGAGATGTTGGTGCCAGTGGTGATATTCTAGAATTTTAGGTTAGGATTAACATGAATTTTCATAGTCTATTTAGATTTCCAAAGGTCTAACCCAAGCCTCGGCAATTGATTAAATCTAGTAGTGATTACCTTCTATCGAAAAAAGGACCATGCAGCTGTGCCAAATGATACCAAATCGCATATTGATAATCATCGAGATAATTATTTTCATGGAGAGGGTTAAGTTGAACCTCACAGACCCCACGGCTCATTACACCTTCATTCACTTTGTACAGGTCTGGATCAATGGAATCTCTGTAGACACTATTGACATCCCTTGGTGGTTGAACCTCATGGTAGAATCTATCCCAATCCCTGGGCGATGAGACGGACCACCTGATTAAAAGATCATAAAACTCTGCTGGACTCTGCTCATAAACCAAATGAACACCACACTTTTCCACCTTTAACTCAGGGTTGGTGATTGTAAATGAAACAACAATGGAGTTTGACATTGTCTCCCAATTTATATCATGTGGAAATTGAGTAACTGACACATAAACTAGCCAAAGGCAACCTGAATTGATAAATCTGATGGGAAACTTAAATAAGGGACCTAGCTGATTTCCATCAGCATGGAACTCACAGAAAATGAAGTGGTCATTTTCCACGTCCCGACAGAGGCTGCTGTTGATTCGTTTAAAAGATGCGCAGATGGCAAATCCTCTCCATCTATTGTCATGCCAATTAGGGGGCATGTCTATGTTCAACAAAGGTCCAACTGCCTGGTAGCTGAACCACTCGGGTATTTCATATTGCAAACATGGAGATACCACATAAGTTGCCTGAAAAAATTTTGCGGAACAGCAAAGGATGTAATGAAGCAACGACAAGGAGTACTTCTGCTGCAAAGTTAAATCAAGATCTTGAGGAAGCAAACTGTAGCAGTTAAGGAAGTAAAATCTTGAGTCAAGTAGTGTGTATATAATGAATGAGTTTGATATCCTTTCCAATCTGAGGCAATTCTCAGCCACCACAACCATTGTGCTTTCTGGAACTCTTGGTAACACTTCAAGCTTTTTGCAATGATTTATTGTGAGAAATTGCAGGCCAGATATATGTTCGATGCTTGCAGTTATGGTGGTAAAAAAATTTTCGGCTATGTCTAAAGACCTCAAGGAGGTTAAGGAGTTAATATCACTGGGAATTTCTCCTTCCAGAAGACCGCAGCCACTCAAATCCAACTCTGTTAAAGAGGACAGCCCTGAAAATGAAGCCAACCGCGGACGCCTAGAGTTCAGAGCTCTTCTCAGCGTACGCGTCAATGTCCTCCAAAAATTTTGTGGCCTCCTTTTACTAACATGAAATTGTAACTTTTTCAGATTTTGTAAGAATGTCAAGCTGGATGGGAGGTGTGTTATGGCACTTTCACCAATATCAAGCTCCTCTAAGCACTCTAAGCCCCCGATGCTCTCAGGCAGTTCTTCAAGATTTGAACATCCAAATAGATTAAGAACTCTGAGAGCTTTTAGATTACCTATACTATCTGGAAGTCCCGTGAGGTTTTCACAGTCACCCAAGTCAAGTAGACTGAGTCTTTCCAGATATCCGATGGAAGGATGAACTTGAGATAATGCTTTGCAACCTTTGAGAATTAGCCTCTCTAGATTTGGGACATTTTTGAAGTTTGGAGTCTCCACGAATAATTCGGAACCATTAAGGTTGATAAATTTTAACTTCTCTAAGACCTGCATCTAGGAAGAATTGGTTGAACAATTTTATTAGCTTGTTAAACATAATAAAGCATCTAATGAAGCATAGACATGCATGAGTACTAATTCCAACCTTTTCCCCTTTCCAGAGGCTATGAAGGAGGCTATCCTGCATATGGAGTTCGACAAGATTCTTTGGAAGAGAACTTAGTGGAAATGATTTAAGACTGCAGTTGTCCCATCGTAGCAGGCGTAGTTCATTTGAAAGGTGCTTAAAACCAGAAGAGAGGTGGGTGGCACGAACATCAAGAATTCTTAAGTTAGTCATGTTTGCGAAGTGCTCTCCATTCAAGTGCACTGTTCTATAGTCCCCAGATTGCAAGACTATGACTTTGACTTTTCCTGTTCCCTGATAAACAACTCGTATAATGTCCATCAATACATGACTAGCAATTTTTTTTTCCTATATCAAATAAGCATGCAAGCAAATTAGTTTTGCAGTTACTCACCGAGTTTTTTGACAGAATATGGCATACATCCCCAAAAAGCCAGACTCGACTCCGTTCTCCTGGCTCTTCAGGAGACTCTCGACGAACAATTTCCCAAGCCATCTCTTGTAGCAAATCATGCATCCATATTGTGTTATCCATGATTTGGATAAGAGCCCTATTGACAAGGACTTCGATTCCAATATCTGCGTACAAGCCGCAATTGTCCAGAACTTCTGTAACATAAGGTTTCTCCTTTCCATTGAAATAACAGGCAATATCTAGGAAAATCTCCTTCTCTTTTTGCTGTAGTCCATCATAACTTATCTTAAGCCGGTCAAAAATTTTCCCTTCTGGACCTTCTTTGAGTCTGGCCAGTGCACTCTTCCAAAGCTTCAAGCTCCTATAGGCCAAAAAGGAACCTAAGACATCAAGGACTAGAGGAAGGCCACCAGCGTATTCAATAACCTGCTTCGTGAGCTCCTTGAACTCTGCTGGACAATGGTTACTTCTAAAGGCTTTCGAACAAAATAGTTGGTGAGCCTCATCAAAGGATAGTCCCTCCATCCTATATATGGAATTTACTTCATATTGGAGAAGCAAATGTTCATCTCTGGTTGTTATAATGATCCTACTCCCACATCCAAACCAATCAAGATGTCCTGCTAGTTTTTCCAGCTGCTCCTTTTCATCCACGTCATCAAGTATAATGAGAATTTTTTTATGTCACAGTCGTTCTTTTATCATGTTCGCTCCTCTCTGATCATCCCTGATTCTCAGATTGCCCTGTTGGAGAATATCACCAAGAAACTGTTTTTGTAGATATACCAGACCATTCTTTTTTGAAATTTCTCTGATACTGGCAAGAAAACAACATCCATCATCAAATTGGCCCTGGATTTTGTCAAAAACTGCTCGTGCAACAGTTGTTTTGCCTATGCCACCCATTCCCCATATGCCAATACTGCAGACATCACTCTCATCTAAGCATAAATATTCAACTACTTCTGCAACACGGGAATGCATCCCCACAAGATCGCCTACAACATAGGACAGCCAAGGACCCACTTTATTTTCCAGTTCTCTCATGATTTGCTCAATAAACTGTCTCTCATATCTGCAACGAAAAAATGCAGATGATTAGTTCCCCAGCAAGCATTGAGGCTGTTTACTTTTGGAGGAGTTAATCATATATTCTGGTTCAGATGAACCAACATAATACAGAGTATTATGGTCATGACACTCGTGGCATGCAAAACTTAAAGAAAATAAATAATTCCAAGTTAGTGGAAGAGAGGCCTACCCATCTTTCAATTCTCTTCCAGCGAGATCAGCTACTTTTCTCAGTGCATCCTTCCACCTCTTTATATCCCCCTTGTCGCCCGTATAAGTTTTCTCAGTTTCAGCAAAGTCTCTCCCATAGTTTCCCCTCAGTTTCCGTATATCAGATGGATTGACCTTGTAGAAGATCGGTATCACTAATCCTTTATTGATATCCTTGCACTCCACAGCCTTAGCAACTTCTTCCAGGCACCAAGTAGAAGAAGCGTAGTTTTCAGAAAATATCACAAGTACATATCTTGACTTCTCCATCGCCCCCAATATTTCTGGTTTAATACATTTTCCCCTCGGAAGATCTCAGTCGTCATCATCTTTAAAGGCCACAATTCCTTTACGCCTTAAAGCATCGTGCAAATGGTCAACAAAGTTTTTGCGGGTATCCTCACCTCTAAAACTCAGGAAGACATCATACTTGTATTGACACTGTTCGTTTTCTGGCCTTGGGAAAGATGCCATATCTTCTTGGACAAATTCTGTAAAGACAAGAGAAATGAATGCACCTTGTCCTTATAGGAGTCCTTAGAAACAAATCGGGCTTGTGTTGGCAACTCGATAAAGATGAGGAGATTTCAGGGGGTTATATAGGAGCACTGCGTCTGCTCTTGTACTTCCGTTCCAGGGCTGAAGGAGATGAATAAGTACAAGTAAACGCCCTTTGCCTGATCATTTGATCTGATGAATTACTGTATACAACCCAAAAAAACAAAAAAAAGAGAGGAAGAAGAGAGTTTCAGACATACCCTGTAAGATGAACGTGACTTTTACCCAAGGCTAGAGGCTGAATCTTGAGTAATTTCTTCTGTGGGAACTTCATGATGTTATGACATGAACCATCAATTTGCAAAGCAAAGTAACAAAACAACAAAACAGAAATGAGAGAGACTCTAAAAAATGGAACTTCTCGGACAATTGGAGCACTTCTAAGAGTAGAAAATGGTCAGATCGGCACAAAATCAACGCGCATTTAACGTTACGAAAATTCTTGGAAGAAGATAATCAAAGGAAATGGCAGTTTGCACATCTGGAGCTAAGAAACGGTGAAATACGCGCGACGATTAACAAACGAGGAGCGGCTAAACTCAGAAATAAGCAGAGGACAGGGAAAACCTCGAGAACGGAAGAAGCTTGAGCCCGAGCGAAAGAGACGAATGCAGAAGCCGGTCGAAGCCGTCGAGACTTTGAGCTTGAGAGTAAAGACTAAGATGCAGCGGAAGCTGTTGATGCGAAGGATTGCTCAAGTCAAGTCAAAACCCTCGCCAGAAAAGATGATTGTTTATCGCTTTGCCAATTATTATATTTGTATGTTACTTCGTGAATAATTAATTAATTAATGGTCTAACCAATTCCTTAAGAGTTAAAGGTTTTTCTTATCCTCCGAACCAAAGACCGTCCATGTACACGTGCCATGGTCCCACGCGGAGAATGCCCGGAGACGCGCCGTTGACGCGTGTTTTGGCCGAGTTTATGCCCGTTGACGCGTGTTTTGCACCAAGCCATTAGCATTGTTGAGGCACTTCCCCCTTTTCTTCTTCTGTGTTTTTGGTACGAAAGCTCGAGGCAACTTCCCAGAAATCGGCATTTGTCTAAGGAGGAAAACGGGTGAGCGGCATTCTCAACGCTATTTCCCATTTGGAGGAGCGACCATTTCACGGAAATAGCCATACCATTTCACAGAAATAGCCATGTCGACTGTCGAGTCTCTTTTTTAAACCCAATAAAGAAATAATTTTCGCATCGATGGGAGGCCCGAAAATTAAACATCCTCTATCACAAATAAGGACACGCCACTCCTTATCTTTTCAGTGGAGGACCCGAACATTTCCCCAGGGGGACTCTATCGAAAGACCATGAAAAATGGTCAAAAAATTTGGAACATATGAGTATGCTCAGACCACGACCGATAAATCTCAATCAATAAATAGTAGATCTTATATACCCGATATGGTTTAATGTAGTATATGGACTATCAAGATGAAAGGATCTTAAAATTCGGCCGCCAAATACCCACTTTGGGTCCGAAGTCGGTCCAACATTCACACGTATCGATTGTCCCAGAAAAAAATAAAAATAAAAAAATCACTGCAGCTAAAAAGGTATAAATTAAAATTCCAATTTCATTGTGTATTACATTGCACTCGCCGTTACTTTGTTATTTCGTTCCATTTGCTTAGAAGTCACCAGCGGTCTTCCTTCATAAGTTAAAAAACCAATTCAAATTCTCACCAAGAGGCGGCTAAGGAAAATGGTCCAAGTGGAGTCCTCGAAATTTAACAAGTTCAAGGGGGAGACTCTGCTTAATTTTACAATAGGGCCGGCCCTATTATCGCCTTAATTTGGACTAAAACACTAATTTTTTGGTTGACTCAAATACCACACACTCTCCCCGTCTTTGAATTTTTATTTCTTTCTTTTTTATCAGGCTAACCAACAAACATAATTTTATTTCTATCATTCTCGTTTCACAATTTAAGTGTCCATTACACCCAACAAGACATCATGTTATCTTGTACCTTATTATTACTTTGCTTAGAGAAGATTGTTAATATTAAACAAAAGCAATAGAGAAGAATTGGATTTTTTATTTGTGAGGGCTAATAAATACATAATTAATTGCCTTTTTTTTAATTCAAATATCACGAGTTAAATTATATTTCAAAGTTGAAAGTTAAATTTCAATCTAATTATCTAGCTGATCTTGATCAGTAATGGAAAGAAATTGATGTAAAACTGGAAAGGGTTAATTCGTTAGAAGCGTGATCAAATGTTAAGCTTATATTTAGATCACATCGACATACCAACGCGCGCTATAATTCCAGGGTTGCCGCCCAGAAACGGCGGGAAAATTGGATTTGGGAGTGAGCCCTAGAGGGAAGCGCATCGAATTCTTCCTCTTTCGATTTCGATCTCAAGTCGTTGCCTTTTTCGTTATCTCCGATCTCTCCCGTTTCGATGAGCGACCGTTTTCATTCTCCCTCGATTCTTTTTACGAAGATTCATATGCCTTTCACGCTGCCGGGATTTTTTAGGGCAAATTCGCGTGGATACGGAGATGTTGCCTTCCGGCGCTCGTAGATCGGTCGCTAGTTTTTGACGTGTTTCCCGTTGTCGGGGAGAAAGAAAGATTCACTGTACATGATTCCCGTGTCTTAGTCCATCTCGGAGTGTTTATGCACTAGGAGATGAAAGGGTTCTGTTGGTGTGGCGGCTTTGAATTGATTTCTCTGGATTTAAATCTGCAGTGTTTCTCCTAGCATGATTTAGTTCTCTGATTGTGAGATCTCGAAAGACCGGTGTTGAATCTGTAATGGCTTCGTTTCCTTTGTAGAAAGCGATGTTAAACTTATATTCCCATTAATTCAATTCGTTTGAGTTGACACCATCTATCCCCAGTCTTGCTCCCTTCTGTGATGACGCCAATTATTCTGCAGGACTTATGGGTACTGTTCTTTCAATGGCCAGTTCATTTTAGCAATTTCTAAGCAATTTGCTTTCTTCCTCGGGTTTCCTACATTGATTGAGCCGCAATTTCCTTGTATCTTCAACTACTACAAAGAGGTTAGCACTGTCTTCGTAAAGAATGATTTAGATTTCATGAGTTCGAAACAGCAGAGCTAGTAGTTACTTTCTCTTCAGGTTGCTGCAAGAATTTGTTGAAAGACATGGAGACAGATTCGAAGTTGTATACTCTTTATCTGGATGGTTAAAGGACAATCCGTCATGTTACCATATTAAACTTGTATCTGGGCCTAAACTCGCTGGTTAGATTTTATCTTGTGTTGCTTATTGCCTAATATTTCTATGGGTTGGATGCTTATCTGACCTCCTGAGATGTGTTATCCATGCATTAGAGATGGGTCTTCCTGAAACAACCAAATTAAGTTCCTCTGTTTGTATGGTTACGTTGGTTTTGACCTTGATTCTTCATTTTATGATGTCTCAAGGAGCTAAAATGATCTGACCAAAAAAAAAAAACAAAAGGAGCTAAAATGTGCAATGACTGACGAGGACTAAAAACGACGACTTCTCTGTGTGATTTTTCAGGTTCTATGCGGTAGCTAATCCCTTTGTTAGGCGAAGTGAAGAGAGGGAATTATTTGACTTGGGAGCTCCAAAGCATAATGGCGCCAGAGTCTCAGGACCATCAAATACTGTCCATCAAAAGGTTAACCCACCACAACCGAGAAAGATTGAACAGACAAGCCAAAAAAATTGGAGCAACCCATTGATGTGCTTAAGCGTGCAAATAGTGAAGGTAATGGTGCAGGAGTTCATGATCAAGCCCGCAAACCGTCTGCAGACAAAAAAAAGTCACTAACTTGCCTGCGAGTAAAAAGTTGGGTCAGAACGGCAAGAACTCTTCCACAGCTGGGGGTTCTCTGGCAAATCTAGTGCTGGCCCAGCAGAAATTAGCAGCTCTGCTCCAAGTTCCACTGGTTGGTTCCTATAACCCATTCGTCTCTTTCAAAAGTTTGCTTTAATTCTCTCAAGTCTTGTAAATGATTTCTTGATAAGGACTATTACAGAGATCCTTCTGTTAATGGAAAATATTTCTTCATCAGTTAGTGCAGAAGCTCAAATCTGTGCACGAGGCAGCAGAACTGAACAGCGATGATGAGGGTCAGGATGTCGATGTTAAGAGAAGCTCCAAAACTGAAGGCGGTAGAAAAAGAAGAGTTGTATTTGATTTCTCGGATGATTTCTGATATATAATTGCAGTCCCACGTATTGTGGGAAAGCAGGGTAAGCCCTGATGCTATATATTCAGTGCATTTCTTCATCAGTTTTGCTCATGAATTATGTGATTTACTGAATTTAGTGTTAAATTTGTATGATCATAGGAAGGGATATGACGAGGTTTATATCTTCACATGACTGCGAGGCCCCATTTTTCACGGGCGTCAAGTCTCCTATGCTGAAGAAGGCGCCGTACTGAATTGCTCGAAATCAGAAATTATATCTTCCATGTAAATGAGATTATGAGATGCATGGACATTATTATTTTAATGGCAAGTGTTGAACATTGTCCTAGTTATCTGAACTTGAACTATGCATATGAGATGCATGGACATTATTATTTTAATGGCAAGTGTTGAACATTGTCCTAGTTATCTGAACTTGAACTATGCATATGATTTGTTGCTTGTAAACTAATTGATGACTTTGAATCTTGATGAATCAATCAATGGACAGGTAGGGTCTCCTCTCTCTGCATGTAATTCCTTTGATCGGAAGATGCCTCAAATCAAGTATTGTTTTGTTTCATATATGTGCGCTCAAAGCGTGGAAATCACAATAATAAAAATTTTCTTTTCCTTGATTCCCCAATTAACTACATATGGTGCCCCATAAAGTCCTACTTAAAATGGAAAAATCAAGCTACTACTTGAAATGGAAAAATGAAGCTATATAAGGCCCTAATGAACCTCAAATTCTGAAAGACAAGATTCTCCATTCAGCTGGGAGAAGAAATCTTAATCCTTTAGGACTTCCATTTGATTTGCGACTATTCATTTTCGCCAAGAGTTAGTAGAAGAATCGATTGATTATTTTATTTTTTTAATAAGTTTTGATGGACAACGGAATCATCCGATCAAAAGAAAAAAAATAAAAACAGGGGAATCATCAATATTTGAACAAAATAGAAGATTACTTCATTTTGTTGATGGTGGAGGGCGGTGACCTGTGGTGCGGGAGGTTTATAGGATGCGGGTAATTTAGGGCTAGGATTTTGTTTTTTCAGGAGGATGGATTAGCGTTTTCTTTATTTTTAATTTTTGTATTGTTTTGTTAACTTGGTATTTAGGTAGTGTCACGTGAAAATAATGAGCGTATCATAATACAAAAGTTGTATGCTAAAGACTCATGTTAGCAATTCGATGGTCCACATCGACAAATATCCATCAATAGTGAGTAGTTTAATGGAAAGGTCATAAATGTTTTATTATTAAGAAGTAGAAACTTCGGATTTTAAAAAAGAAAAATTATAAGGAAGATTTTGTTTTTACCATAAAACCAATGAAATACATTAACTATTTGTAATGCTTCGTTTGTTTCGTATTAAATATATACTTTAGAAAATATTTTTCTAAACACAATGGCTTGCATTGAGTAAAATAACTAGTTAAGGGAAATATTATTCTTATAGACAACAATCTATGTTTACTTATTTTGGATGATAAAAAAGATTTTCTTTCATTTATTTTTGACAACAATATAAATGATCAATTTTAGATAATATGTTCTAAATCATTTATTTTTTTACGAAATAAATAGAGGCAAAATGCACTTGACACAAGAACCGACGGAATATTACTAGGAAATTTTATTGATGATAATTGCCAATACTTTCTTTGATTGATTGGAAGATGAGTCGGGCTGAATATCAATATTGGCCGCGTTTAGTGCGCGTAGCTCCGGAGAATCCCGCGAGAGCTAATAACAAGGATTGTTTAAATTTTACTTCCTGTCTTTATTCTCCTCGATCTTTATTTATCGTTTTTGCTTGATTTAATTTTTATTGCTTGAGCACCCACGCATAATATCATTTATATGTGTTTTTTTTTTTTTTTTTTTTTTGGACGAATCATTTATATGTGTTGGGAATTACAAAACAAAATTGAAGAGATCACGTGCATATTGCCGTTATAAAAGAGATACGGGGTACTGAAAGAACACTTAATTTCACGTAAAAGTAACCAGGTTCCCAGGCGACTCCATGGCCGCCGCCGGCTCCTCCTCCTCCTCCTCCTCCTCCTCGTCCCCCTTGCGGTACCTCGAAATCTGGAACTACCTCTGGATCCTCCTCTTGATCTCCTTCTCCAAGGAGCTAGGCCTAGCCAAGGCGCAGCCGGGGATCCTCCTGCCGGGCCGGCTCGAGAATGAGGCGGCGGCGGCGTCGGCGTCGGCGTCGGCCGCGAGCGGCGCCGTCGTCCCGAGCTGCCCCGCGGCCGACCCCAAGCTCAACTTCCGGCCGGTGATCGGGATCCTCAGCCACCCTGGGGACGGCGCCTCCGGCAGGCTCAACAACGCGTCCAACGCCTCCTACATTGCCGCGTCGTACGTGAAGTTCGTCGAGTCCGCCGGCGCCAGGGTGATTCCGTTGATTTATAACGAGCCGCGGGAGGTTCTCCTCGAGGTAGAAACACGTGGAATCGAAGTGTTTGTGGACTCTGGACCTTCGTAGCTCGCGTATAGTTGATTGAGCTTAATTACCTCGCCATCCTTGAAAATCGATCACCTCTTGCTCGTAAAATTGCAGACTAGAGCATAACACACTTCCTTCGCAACTCCGAGTAAATCCGTCCATCTTTACAAGGGGAGATTCACTAGATTGTTGTTACTATGACAAAATGACGTTTGGGGCGGATTAGTAGTATCATCTGTGCCTAACTCAGCAAATATTGTTGTGAAAGAGGGGGAATTTAGCATGCTCCATTTCTTAATGGTCGAAAAGTGATCGTGGGAGACAAATCTCGTTTCGTCATGGCGTGCAAGCAACACGTGCATTCTCCCTCGCATGTGTGGATGAGTGGAGTTAATGCTTTATGTGTCCTCTTTGAGGAGTTTTACATGAGTGATGGGTATAATGTTGGAGGAGTGTGGTTTCATTCGAGTTGTGTTTGTACAGATTTTATGGCCGGGTTTATTTTTAGACGACCACCGCCTTGTTTTTCATTTCTAGATGCTGATATTTGGTTGAAATGCAGAAGCTCGACCTGGTTAATGGAGTGCTCTTTACTGGTGGGTGGGCTAAAACCGGATTGTATTATGAGACTGCAAAGGCAATTTTCAAGGTACTTTTATGATTGATACACCTAAATATTTCTAAGATGTTGTGTTTCTATTTATTTGTTGGAGGTAGAGCTTCATCAATCTTGTCATGCAATAAAATTTTTCTAAGAACAATGTGCTGTTCCTCATTCATAAACTTTAATTCTGTTGCTCCAAGACACACGAGCGTTTTCAGTGCCTTAGGAGAGAATAGTTCGTTTTTATATGCTTTCAATGAATGTCTTGTACATTTTTGCTTCGCAATTTTCAGATGTACTCTTTGCCAATTGTTTGCAGAAAGTTTTGGCAAAGAATGATGCTGGTGACCACTTCCCATTGTATGCCGTCTGCTTGGGCTTTGAACTATTGACAATGGTAGTCAGCAAGGTAACTCCCTCTTCACCATTTTGAATTGTCTGTCAATGCTTTCAGTCCTTTTGGTTGCATAATTTCCCTTTTCTAATGCAAGAGTTACTTTACATGGTCTGTTCTTTAAACCAAAAGAAAAAAAAAATATTTCTTTTCACCTTTTACCTTTTGTGAGGTATTGTGCCAGATAAAAAACTTCTCTCTTCCCATGGCTTCACTCAGCACACTTGACTGATCATCATCTACATAAAGCTATGGCCTCTATTGGCACAAAACTTGAAAGCATAAGTCGTCACTGCGAGGTTGAGATTGCCATTGCTTTAACCTTGACGAGCATAGCGGTTATTTCACATCCAACCTATTGTGTTGCAAATAATCCCTCAAGGTTTTAAGTTGCTTCATCCATGTCAAATGGATAAATTCTGAATGATTTACAGAAAGTGTAGCTCATAGTATAAAGAGGAAAGTGGAAAAATCTCTTGATAATAATTTAGCAGTTCCCTAATGACAGGACAAAAGCATTCTCGAGGAATTCAATGCTGCAAATGAAGCATCAGCTCTACAATTTATGAGAAACACAAACATTGAAGGAACAGTATTTCAAAGGTATGGTTGACCCTAGTAAGCTTTCATTGTCAACTTTTCAGTTCTAACGCTTATAAAGACAGATAAAGCTGTGTTCTTTTTTAATTGACAGCAAGCAGGATATCTGTATGCTTCCAATTGGCTTCTTATGCTCTATGAGAAAATCAATTTGGATTTATGTATTTTAGTATATGATGCTGATTATGTAGCCATGGAATAAAATATTGCTGGAAAGAGAAATGTGGATTACATCAAATTATTACGGATGATTGTCCTGGTATACCAAAAGTGGTTATTGGAGTAGAAGATGCATGGTTACTTTGTATAAGGCGTCTGCTGCTTGATATAGTCATGCATAATCACCTATAGATGCAGTTCTAACTTCCATGTATCCACTGTTTTGCGGATTTCCGCCGGATTTGCTTAAAAAGTTGAGTACAGATTGCCTTGTCATGCAAAATCATCATGTGAGTTGTAAGACTTTAGTAGCCTGCTGGTTTTAATTGAGAATACTAAGTGGAATTTGTTTGATTCCCCTGTTTCCTCTTCCTTTTGTTTTCTCCCATGTACCTGTTTCTTCCAGTAGAATGTTATCATTGCAGGGACTACATTCTTATTTTGATATAAGCCATCTGTTACATGTGACACGACCATTACTGCTAGAGAATGGTGTCCAGATAGACCAGTTAGATCCTGGAAAAGTCAAAAGAGGAGACAAAACTCATGCAACTTTAATGCGTTGTTTTGCTTGTTTTTGTAGACTAACATCCTGTGAGTTTTTTATACGGACCCAGTAGTTTTTTGATAGCTAAAAATGGCTAAAAAGGCTAATGATATGATTTTTTGCTGAAGTTTTTTCTTTTAATATTGGCCCAGGATTTTTTTTTCCCATTGCGTGTTATGTTATATTTTTTATTTCGTGAGTGTGATTGGGACCAGTCTATTTTAATTAAGACTTAAATCTCAGTCATCTCACCTATTCTTGATGTATGCAATCCTCTTTTCTAATCCAACTATTCATTTGTGTTGCAGTATGGCATATCGCCAGAAAGACTGATGCAGAACGCTAACTTAACGAATTTCTTTAAGGTCTTGACAACCAGCACGGATGGAGACAGCAAGGTTGAATATAACCTCTTATGTCATGTCTGAAGTGATATATAGCAGTGAAAAAAATATTTTGTGTTACTGCTTATTTCAGTTATTTGTGAGAATAACATTAAGGTCTTTGAGGGACTCTATTACCAGGTCTATGTTTCCACAGTCCAAGCACACAGTTACCCTGTAACTGCTTTCCAATGGCATCCAGAGGTAATAGTTAGTTTCATGCTTTTCTTCTTGTTCAACACCAATCTCATTTGATGAGGAAAGGGACATTGCTTCATGTAGTAGCTTTCATACCGATCGTCTCGCTATTGGATGCATATTAAGCCTATTCAGGTAGATGATCCATCATAATATGCCAGACTTTAATTTGTTATTTGGCAAATATAACTGAGTTGGCTTTTTATGTAGTTTGTTGCCATTCAAAATTCCTGTATAACTCTTCTACCAAGTTTAGCTCAAAGGAAAAATAATTTGCGCAATAATTTGACTGCATGATGGTAATGCTGGGTTGGTGCCACACGAAACATGCACCTTCTATAGGGTTCTGACACTACCAAATGCAGCATCACGAGAAACAGGTTACCCAAAAATCGCGAAAGTAGAATTTCTTAATGTAGAGATTTGGGCTCTGGTCTAGCAGTTTTTAGCTTTATCCAAGACAATCCATATTAAATTCATTGCCTTCCTGCTAAGCACATGATGACGGACAATGAATTAAATCTTTTCTTTTCTGGGCATTTTGAAGAAATTGATTTCTTGCTCTTGTAGATTCTGATACATATTGTTCAATACTAGTTTCTTGCAAAGCCTTCTGATTTTGTGGTTTCTGATTTCTTTAGTGAAGAGCTTGTGGCACAACTTGCTGGAGTCTCGCAGAATTAGTTAGGCAAAATTTAGGAGACTAGGCAATTTGATTTTATCATGTTATAGAGGACATGATCCTTTATTTATTTATTTATTTATTTTATGGCTTAGACTTAAACATGATTCATTTGCATAAATATCTTAGGGAGCTATATCAGTTATTGTTCTTGGGATTATATTTTCCACCTCTTCATATCTGTGAGGTATGTTTAGACTTACTGCCTTCAGGTAACTTATATGGCTTTCTTGATATAGTGCAGAAAAATGCTTTTGAATGGGGTCTGTCTATGATACCTCACTCAGATGATGCTATTCAAGTTACACAGCATGTAGGAAACTTCTTTGTCAGGTCAGAATTTGTCGAGTAATTTCATGCTGCAAAGCAAGTTGCGTTTGAAATTTCCATGTTAAAGTTCTTAAATATCCTGTATAATACACAGTTGTGGTTACATGAACTGTGCTTGTGGGCAAGTGTTGCTTTTCACTCACTTTGAAGGGGAAAAAACTTATAATTTGAACTTTTTATCTTGTAGCGAGGCTAGGAAGTCAGTAAACCGGGCTTCTGCTCGGAAAGTTCTCGACAATCTGATATATAATTACAGTCCCACGTATTGTGGGAAAGCAGGGTAAGCCGTGATGCTGTCAATTCAGTGCATTTCTTCATCAGTTTTGCACATAATTATGATTTAACGACGGTAGTGTTAAATTTTTATGACTATAGGAAGGGATATGACGAGGTTTATATCTTCACGTGACTACGAAGCCCCCATTTTTTACGGGCATCGAGACTCGTATGCTGAAGAAGGCGCTGTACCGAATTGCTCGAAATCAGAAATTAGCTCTTTATGTAAATGAGATCATGAGATGTATGGACATTATTCTATTAATGGCAAGTGTTGAACATTGTCCTAGTTATCTGAACTTGAACTATGCATATGATTTGTTGCCTGTAAACTAATCGATGACTTTGTGTCTTGATGAATCAATCAATGGACGGGTAGGGTCTCATCTCTATACTTGTAATTCCTTCGATTGATTGGAAGATGCCTCAGATCGAGTATTGTTTTGTTGTCATATATGTGTGCTCACAGCGTGGACAACACAATAATAAATATATCTTTTCCCTGACTCTCCAATGAAGTGCGTACAGTGCCCTATAAAGTCCTTAAAATGGAAAAAAGGAAGCTATATATGGCCCTAATGAACCTCGAATTCTAAAAGACGAGATTCTTCATTCGGCTCGGAGAAGAATCTTAATCCTTTAGGACTCATTCAATGTGCGACAATTCATTTTTACCAAGAGTTAGTAGAAGAGTCGATTTATTTATTTATTTTTTGATGAGTTTTGATGGACGACGGAGTCATCCGACCAGAAGTAAAAAACAAGGGAATCATCAATATTTGAACAAAATAGAAGACTGCTTCATTTTGTTAGCTGCGTAATATGGATTAAACCCTGTCGTGGTTCTTGCTCAGTTTTGCAAGATTTATAGCCGTGATTCCCAGAGCATCCATTGCCGCTCACTGCTTGGATCCGGCGAGTGTTGACAGGGTGGTCCAAGGCTCAGGGGTGGTGGCGAAGGGCACTGACCGTTGGTGGGGGAGGTTTAGGACGTGGGTAATTTAGGGTTAGGATTTTGTTTTTTGAGCAGGATGGTATGGCGTTTTGTTTATTTTTAAATTTGTATTGTTTTGTTAACTTGGTATTTAGGTAGTGTCAGATTAAAATTATGAGTGTGTCATGGCACAAGCAATGTATATTAGAGATTCAATTAGCAGTTCGATGGTTCACATCGACAAATATCCACCAATAGTGAAATAGTTTAATGGAAAGATTAACATTATTTTATTTAGAAGAAGTAGAAACTTTTGATTTTAAAAAGAATTATAAGGAAGATTTAATGGAAAGATTTTGTTTTAATGGAAAGATTTTGTTTTAACAATAAGAATAAATGAAGTACATTAACTATTTGTAATCCTTCATTTGTTTCACATTAAATAAATAATTTAGAAAATATTTTTCTCAAAATAATC
Source organism: Eucalyptus brandiana (assembly GCA_014182725.1). Classification (NCBI taxonomy): domain Eukaryota; kingdom Viridiplantae; phylum Streptophyta; class Magnoliopsida; order Myrtales; family Myrtaceae; genus Eucalyptus; species Eucalyptus brandiana. The sequence continues at coordinate 12,644,606 of CM024673.1, read as the reverse complement.
GCTTACATCGCGTAGAATAATTAGTTAAGAAAATTATTATCATTATAGATAAAAATTTATGTTTAACTATTTTCACGAACAATAAAAATATTTCTTGTTCATTTATATTTGTAAACAATATAAGGGATCAATTTTAGGAATATGTGTTTTAAATCATTTATCTTTAACGAAATAAATAGAGCTTAAGGCATAAATGAACTTGACGCAAGAGCTGGTGGAATAATATTACTAGAAATTTTTTTCGATGCCAATAATTTCTTTGATGATCGGAAGATGAATTAGATTGAATATTAATATTAGCCACGTTTAGTGTACGCAGTTCTTGAGAATCCTATGAGAGTTAATAAGAGAGCCTTGTTTAAATTTTACATTATACGGCTCGTGTCCTTATATTCCTCATTCTTTATTTATTGTTTTTGCTTGATTTAATTTTTATTGCTTGAGTAGCCATGCATAATATCATTTATATGTGTTGACACTTACAAAAAAAAATAAAAAAATTGAAGAGATCACGTGCATATTATTGTCATAAAAGAGAGAAGGGCACCCAAAGAATGCTAAATTTCATATAGAGTAACCAAGTATCCAAACTTGTGAATCTCCGATTTGTAATAGTGAGGGTGACTCTCTCGCCTTACACTATTCATAACCAATCCATTATATATTAGTGGTGGCTTCTAAGTAAATTTAACTAAGTAATTAAAAAAGAAACAAGTTAAAATCGATAAAGTTCAAGAGAATCAACGCTAATTGTTGGTGCCGCCTTGTGTGTACAACCATTCAAGCCACCTCCCTTGGAGATCTCACCTCGGGAGGTTCACGACAACTCTATCGTGAAAATAACACAAGACTAACGGATTTTGCAATTCAAATTCAATGCAAGAAAAAGAAATTACCAGGAAAATCAACAAAGAATAATAAGATCATTAAGGATTTACACGGTTCTTTCTAAATGTCAATACATAATTTACAACAAGAGCCAACTACCAATAAATCCTCTATGAATCTGAAAAGTACATAATTTATCATTGTTTGACCGCTCAAGTGTTTTCCAGTCCTTAATCTCAATCAAAACAAACCGTTAATTGTTATCTCACATTTTTTCATAAAAAACTCATTCAGAAAATTCAGAGAGAAAATTCAAACATACCTCTTATTGCTTTATAATCAGATAGAATTTCATCTCTTATATATGTAATATTTGTACCAAAAAAAAAAAAAACCATTACAATAAACCTACTCAATTTAGAAAACCAATAAAACTTCAAAAAGCTATTCGGATGGGGTATCTTGGCTCAAACTCAAGACATTCTCAACAATGGCACTTATCTTCGAATTAATATCGATTTTCAAAAGAGTGGACATAATCAAACGGTAGTTGTCAGGTTGAAGATGACGGTTGCTTAGCGACATCCATTATGCTCTTGTAATAGCTTGGTTTAAATCTGGAAAGAGAAGATTTTGTAGACAGATCAATCTCCCATGACGAGTATGTAAAGGAAAAAAAGGCAAATACAAAAGCTAAAGAAAGAGATGGAAGAACTTGCCACATTTAAATTCTCCTACTCTTGGGAAAAAAAAAAAACGTACAGGTATCCCCTCAACTAATAAAAGAAAAATTATTGGTGTGCAAGCATTTTATAAACCGTAAGGTTTACAGATAAAGCTCAATAGTGTTCTTGGCCTCTTTGGGTGCCACAAGGGAGAGAGATTTAGCCGATAAAAACTCAATTACATGGAGAGGGTTTAACAATTTGTAGATTAGCAATGCATTACAATTTGTATTTGGAACTGTAATTTTAGAGAAAATAGTCAAAGTAAAATATAGTCAGTAGAAAAATTGAAAATTATGGATTGGTCCAATGGGTTAAAAAAAGTGAAATTAGTATTTGAACAAAATATACATTCTAGTATTAAAGTGTGGCATAAGTTTCTCAAAAATAAAGAAGTCACTTACGGTACACGTGGAATTTTCTTCATAAAAACAATGAGTGCCAACCACATTTGATAGTTCTTCGAGAACCTGTAAGAAAGATTTTGTTATGGTGAGAAAGTGAAACACAAAAGTCAGCAAAATATATTCCCCTAATTATTTTGGAGATGTTGGTGCCGGTGGTGATATTCTAGAATTTTAGGTTAGGATTAACATGAGTTTTGATAGTCTATTTGGATTTCCAAAGGTCTAACCCGAGCCCCGGCAATTGATCAAATCTAGTAGTGATTACCTTATATTCAAATCATGAGCAGACTGTTGTCCAAGTCCCAGACGATGCCAAATCATAAATTGACACTTCATGAGTAAATCACGTTGATTGAACGGGTCGGATTGAACCTCATAGACCCCATAGCTCGTTACACCTTCATTCACTTTGTATAGGTCCGGATCAATTGAACATCTGTAGACATTATTGACCTTCCTTGGTGGTTGAACCTCATGGTAGGATCTATCCCAATCCCTGGGCAATGAGCTAGACCACCTGACTAAAAGATCATCAAACTCTGTTGGACTCTGTTCGTAAATCAGATGAACACCACACTTTTCCACCTTTAACCTGGGGTCGGTGATTGTAAATGAAGTGACAATGAGTGACATTGTCTCCCAATTTGTATCGCATGGAAATTGAGAATATAACACATGACCTAGCCAAAGGCAACCTGAATTGACAAATCTAATAGGAAACTTAAATACAGGACCTAGCTGATTTCCATCAGCATGGAACCCACAGAAAATGAAGTGGTCATTTTCTAGGTCTTGACAGGGGCTTTGGTTGATTCGTCCAAAAGATGCGCAAAGGGCAAATCCTCTCCAGCTATTGTCATGCCAATTAGGGGGCATGTCTATGCTCAACAAAGGTCCAATTGCCTGGTAGCTGAACCACTCAGGTATTTCACATTGCAGACATGGAGACACCACATAAGTTCCCAGAATTAGTCTTATGGAACAACAAAAGATGTAATGAAACAACGACAAGGAGTACTTCTGCTGCAAAGTTAAATCAAGATCTTGCGGAAGCAAACCCGAGCAGTTAAGGAAGTAAAATCCTGAGTCAGGTATTGTGCATATAATGAATGGGTTTGATATCCTTTTTAATCTGGGGCAATTCTCAGCCACCACAACCATTGTGCTTTCTGGAAGTCTTGGTAACACTTCAAGCTTTTTGCAATGATTTATTATGAGAAAATGCAGGCTAGAGATATGTTCGATGCTCGTAGTTATGGTGGTAAAAAAGTTTTTGGCTAGGTCTAAAGACCTCAAGGAGGGTAAGCAGTCAAAATCATTGGGAATTTCTCCTTCCAAAAGACTGCAACCACTCAGATCCAACTCTGTCAAAGAGGATAGCCCTGAAAATGATTGTAACCGTGGACATCTAGAGTTCAGAGCTGTTCTCAACGTACGCATCAGTGTCCAAAAATTTTGTGGCCTCCTTTTACTAACATGAAAGCGTAACTTTTTCAAATTTTGTAAGAATGTCAAGCTGGATGGGAGGTGTGTTATGGCACTTTCACTAATATCAAGCTCCTCTAAGCACTCTAAGCCCCCGATGCTCTTAGGCAATTCTTCAAGATTTGAACATCTAGACAAATTAAGAACTTTGAGAGCTTTTAGATTACCTACAGTATCTGGAAGTCTCGTAAGGTTTTCACAGTCACCCAAGTCAAGTAGATTGAGTCTTTCTAGATATCCAATTGAAGGATGAACCTGAGATAATGCTTTGCAGCCCTTTGAGAATTAGCCTCTCTAGATTTGGAACATTTTTGAAGTTTGGAGGCTTCACGAATAATTTGGAACCATTAAGGTTGATAACTTTTAACTTCTTTAAGACCTGCATCTAGAAAAAAATGGTTGAACAATTTTACTAGCTTGTTAAACATAATAAAGCGTATGATGAAGCATATACATGCATGAGTACTAATTCCAACCTTTTTCCCTCTCCAGAGGCTGCAAAGGAGGCTATCCTGCATATGGAGTTCGACAAGATTTTTTGGAAGAAAACTTGGTGGAAATGATTTAAGATTGTAGTTGTCCCATCTTAGCAGGCGTAGTTCGTTAGAAAGGTGCTTAAACCCAGAGGAGAGGTTGATGGTGCAAACATCAAGCAATCTCAAGTTAGTCATGTTTGTGAAGGACTCTCCATTCAAGCACACTATTCTATGGTCCCCAGATCGCAAGACTATGGCTTTGACTTTTCCAGTTCCCTGATAAACAACTCATATAGTGTCAATACATGACTAGCAATTTTTTCCCTATATCAAACAAGCCTACTTGCAAATTAATTTTGCAGATACTAACCGAGTTTTTTGATAGAATATCGCATACATCCTCAAAAAGCCAGACTCGACTTCGTTCTCCTGGCTCTTCAGGAGACTCTCGACGAACAATTTCCCAAGCCATCTCTTGTAGTAAATCATGCATCCACAGTCTGTTGTCCATGATTTGGATAAGAGATTTCTCCACAAGGACTTCGATTCCGATATTTGCATACAAGTCGCAATTGTCCAAAACTTCTGTTATGTAAGGTTTCTCTTTTCCCTTGAAAAAACAAGCAATATCTAGGAAAATCTCCTTCTCTTTCTGACATAATCCATCATAACTTAACCTAAGCCGGTCAAAGATTTTCCCTTCTGGACATTCTTTGAGTCTAGCCAATGCACTCTTCCATTGCATCAAGCTCCTACAAGCCAAAAAGGAACCTAAGACATCAAGGGCTAAAGGAAGGCCGTCAGCATATCCAATAACCTGCTTCACGAGCTCAGTGAACTCTACTGGAGGATGGTTACTTTTAAACGCTTTCAAACAAAGTAGTTGGAGAGCCTCACCAAATGATAGTTCCTCCCCCTTATATATGGAATTTACTCCATATTGAAGAAGCAAATGTTCATCTCTGGTTGTTATAATGATCCTACTTCCATGTCCAAACCAATCAAAACCTCCTACTAATTTTTCTAGCTGCTCCTTTTCGTCCACATCATCAAGTACAATGAGAACTTTTTTATGTTGTAGTCGTTCTTTTATCATTTCGCTCCTCTGTGATCATCCTTGATTGTCAAATTGTCCTCTTGGAGAATATCACCAAGAAACTGGTTCTGTAGATATATCAGACCATTCTTTTTTGAAATTTCTCTAACATTGGCAAGAAAACAACATCCATCATCAAATCGGCCGTGGATTTTGTCAAAAACTGCTCGTGCAACAGTTGTTTTGCCTATACCACCCATTCCCCATATGCCAATACTGCATACATCACTCTTGTCCAAGCATAAATATTCAACTACATTTGCAACCCGGGAATGCATTCCCACAAGATTGCCTACAACATAGGACAGCCGTGGACCTAGTTTATCTTTGATTTCTCCAATGATTTGCCGAATGAACTGTGTCTCATATCTACAATGAAGGGATGCAAATGATTAGTTCCACAGGGAGCATTGAGGCAATGTAGTTTTGGAGGAGTTAATCATATATTCTAGTTCAGATGAACTAACATAATATAGAGTATGATAGTCATGATATTTGTGGCATGCTAAATTAAAAGAAAACAAATAATTCCAAGTTAGTGGAAGAAAGGCCTACCCATCTTTCAATTCTCTTCCGGCGAGACCAGCTACTTTACTTAGTGCATCTTTCCACCTCTTCATATCTCCTCTGTTGCCGATATAAGTTTCCTCGGTTTGAGCTAAGCCTCTCCCAAAGTTTCCCCTTAGTTTCCGTATGTCAGATGGATCGAACTTGTAGAAGATCGGTATCACTGATCCTTCATTGATATCTTTGCACTCCACAACCTTAGCAACTTCTTCCAGGCACCAAGTAGAAGAAGCGTAGTTTTCAGAAAATATCACTAGTACATATCTTGACTGCTCTATTGCCCTCAATATTTCTGGTTTAATACATTTTCCCCTCTGAAGATGGTGGTGGTGATCGTCTCGAAAGGCCATGATTCCTCTTTGCCATAGATGATCGTGCAAATGATCAACAAAGTTTTTGCGGATATCCTCACCTCGGAAACTCAGGAAGACATCATACTTGTATTGACTCTGTTCATCTTTTGGCGTTGGGGAAGATGCCATAACTTCTTGGACAAATTTTGTAAAGGCGAGAAATGAATGCACCTTATCCTTATAGGAGTCCTCAAAAATAAATCGGGCTTGTGTTGGCGATTTAACAAAGATGAGAAGATTTTATAGGGTTATATGGAGGCACTGCGTGATCTCGTACTTCCATTCCAGGGCCGAAGGAGATGAATGAGTACAAGTAAATGCCCTTTGCAAGAAGAGAGTTTCGGGCATCCCGTGAAGGCTGAGCGTAAGTTTTACCGAAGGTTAGGGGCTTAATCTTGACTAATTCCTTCTTTGGGAACTTCATGATGTTATGACATGAAACAGCAATTTGCAAAGCAAAGTAACAAAGCAAAAAAAAAAAAATGAAAGAGACTCTAAAAAGTGGAATTTCTCAGGCAATTAGAGCACTTCTAAGAGCAGAAAAAAATCGGCACCAAATCAACGCGCATTTAACGTTTCGAAAAATCCTGGAAGAAGTTAATCAAAGGACATGGCAGTTTACACATCTGGAGCTAAGAAACGGTGAAATACATGCGACAATTAACAAATGAGGAACGGCTACACTCAGAAGCAAGCAGAGGACAGAGAAAACCTCGAGAATGGAAGAAGCTTGAGTCCGAGCGCAGAGACGAATGTAGAAGCCGGTCGAAGCTGTCGAGACTTTGAGCTTGAGAGTAAAGACTACGTTCCATCGGACGCTGCTCATACGAAGGGCAAGTCAACCGTCCACAGGATGATTGTTTATTTTTTTGCCGATTATTATATTTGTATTTTACTTCGTAATCTTTTCCCCCTTGTAGAGTTATGTGTAATTTCCGATATATCTTATGATTATAAAATGAAAATAATATATGATTCTACTCTAATTAAAACACAATGAAATTGTTATTTGACATTATGCTTCTTCGCTTTTCTTTGTTTTGTGTGCACAGCACTAAGTATGGAACGAATTACTCGCAATATGGACAGCGAATTTCGTGAATAATTAATAAATGGTCGAACCAATTTCTTAAGAGCCAGAATTTTCTTATCCGCCAAACCAGAGACCCTCCATGTACACGTGCCATGGCCCCCCGCGGAAAATGCTCGGACACGCGCTGTTGACGCGTATATTGGACGAGATTATGCCCGGTCTTTATCTCCTCCTCCTCTTTCTTTGCCATCACGATCTCGCAATTTCGGCTGCAAGGTTTTAAAAATCCGTAAGGTTTAGGATTTAATATCACAAAAAAAAAATTATAAATTGGTACATGTGTTTATAACAAGTTTATCTCACAAAAAAAAATTATAAATTGATATACATATGATAAATTTATCTCAAATTATCTTTTTGATTATCAAAAACCCCAAACCGATACATATATAACAAGTTTATCACAAATTGATTTTTTTTAATCACAATAAGCTCCAAAACTAGTACGCGTGTCACAAATTTACAATCCATAAGTTTCCATTAAATTGAATTAATATCAGTATATCTATGCTAAAAACAAAGGCTAAAACTCTAAATAAGTGTATCCATTAACTACTATATATTATTCAACTTAATAATTTGATGGTAAAACTTAATAGAAATAATGAAGGTTAAATTTGTCATGTGTGTAGTTTAAGGTAAATTTGTTGTTTCTATTTCCAGATAATGCTTTAATGCTAAGCGCGCGCTATAAAAGACCCCCACCTGAATTAATTCCTCGGGACGCCGCACAGAAATTAGATTCTTCTTCAAGGCGTTGCACGAAATCATCTTCACCGCTCAGAAGGACAAGGGTCTCCTCGTATCGATCGGAGCTCTGGAGCAAAGATATGCCAAGCCGAAACAAACGGTAGCTGCCAGGTTTAAGATGACGGTTGCTTAGCGGCATCCAGTATGCTCCCGTACTACCTTGGATATCTGGAAAGAGATGATTTTATAAATAGATCAATCTCTCATGATGAATATGCAAAGGAAAAATGGTAAATATAAAAGTCAAAGAAAGAGATGGGCATGGCAAATCCTCTCCAGCTATTGTCAAGCCCATTAAGGGGAACATCTATGGTTAACAAAGGTCCGACTGCCTAGTAGCTAAACCACTCAGGTATTTCACATTGTAGACATGGAGGCACAACATAAATTCCCGAAAATATTGTCATGGAACAGCAAATGATGTAACGAAGCAACGGCAAGGAGTACTTCTGCTGAAAAGTTAAATCAATATCTTGCGGAAGCAAAATGGAGCAGTTAAGGAAGCAAAACCCTGAGTTAGGTACTGAGCATATAATGAATGGGTTTGATATCCTTTGCATTCTGAGGCACTTCTTAGCCTCCACAAGGATTATGCTTTTTGCAAGTCTTGGCAACACTTCAATATTTTTGCAATGATCCAGTACTAGAAATTTCAGACCAAAGATATGTTCAATGCTTGCAGGTAGGGTGGTGAAATTGTTTTTGGCTAGGTCTAAAGACCTCAAGGAGGGTAAGTAGCCAATATCACTGGGAATTTGTCCTTTTAGAAGACTGTAGCCACTCATATCCAACTCTATAAAAAAGAATAACCCTGAAAATGAAGGCAACTGCGGATATCTACAGTTGAGAGTGCTTCTCAGCATACGAATTAGTGAAATCCAAAAATTTTGTGGCCTCCCTTTTCTAATATAAAAGTGTAATTTTTTCAAATTTTGTAAGAATGTCAAGCTGGATGGGAGGTGTGTTATGGCACTTCCACTAATATCAAGCTCCTCTAAGCACTCTAAGCCCCCTATGCCCTCAGGTACTTCTTCAAGATTTGAACATCCAGACAGATTAAGAACTCAGACATTTTAGATTACCTACACTATTTGGAAGTCCCGTGAGATTTTCAAAGTCACCCAAGTCAAAGTAGATCGAGTCTTTCTAGATTTCCGATTGAAGGATGAACTTGAGATAATGATTTGCAACATTTGAGAATTAGGCCCTGTTTGGCAACTTGCCAAACAAAGGATCGATTCTCGATTTTTTGTTCCCAAAATCGGTTTGGGACGAGAATCGCGTTTGGTAAAATTTTTGTTCCTGAACAATTTTGTTCCCAGAATCGCTTTTGGAGAAGATTTGAGAATAAAAAAAAAAAAAATTGATTCTCGTCCCGAGAATCGAAAAAGAATCAACACAATAAAACCCATTTTCTTTCCTTCGGCCATCCCACGACCGTCGCCCGCCGCCGCCCGCCGCCGCCCGCCGCCGCCGCGCCCGCCGCCGCCGCTGCCCGCCGCCATCCGCCACCGCCACCGCCGCCGCCGCCGGCCGCCGGTCCGGCGAGCTTGCCGAGGCTCGCCCGGCCAAGGCGAGGTCCGGCAAGCTCGCCGGGAGGCTCGCCCGACCCACCGGCGAGCCTCGCCGGTGGCCGGGCGAGGCCCGCCCGGCCACCGACCGAGCTCGCCTAGCCTAACCGGTGGCTAGGCGGGCCTCGCCCGGCCTCGGCGAGGCCCGCCGTCCACCGGCGAGGCTCGGCCTCGCCGGGCCGGGCGAGGCCCGCCCGGCCACCGGCCGAGCTCGCCTAGCCGACCGGTGGCTAGGCGAGCCCGGCCGGTGGCCGGCGAGCCTCGCCTAGCCCCGGTGAGGCCCGCCTGTCCACCGGCGAGGCTCGGCCTCGCCGGATCCGGCGAGGGCGAGCCAAGCCTTGGCCGACGAGGGCCGGCCTCGCCCAGGGCCGGCGACGCTCTGGTGAGGTCGCCGGCCCTCGTTCGGCCGGTCGCCGGTCCGGCGACCGGCCATAAGAAGAAGAAGAAAAATAGGAGAAAAAGGAAAAAAAGAAAAGAAAAAATGAAAAAAAGGAAAAAAGGAAAAGAAAAGAAAGTAAAAAAGTAGAAAAAATTATTTAAAAATTAAAAAAAATAATTTGGAACAGAATCAATAAATACGTTATCAAACGCAATTCTATTCCGAATCGAAATTTTAGACAGATTACCAAACACATGTTTTTACTCGGAATCATTTCCCTAAACAGTAATCAAAAATAATCATTTTTGTCGAATCGGTTCCTAGGGAACAGAATCGTTACCAAACGCGCCCTTAGCCTCTCTAGATTTGGGACATATATGAAGTTTGGAGTCTCCACAAATGATTTGGAACCATTAAGGTTGATAACTTTTAGCTTCTTTAAGACCTGCATTTAGAAAAAAATTGGTTGAACAATTTATTAGCTTGTTAAACATAATAAAGCATCTGATGAAGCGTACACATGCATAAGTACTAATTCCAACCTCTTCCCCTCTCCAGATGCTGCAAAGGAGGCTATCTTGCATATGGAGTTCAACAAGATTCTTCGAAAGAAAACTTGTTGGAAATGATTCAAGACTAAAGTTGTCCCATCTTAGCAGGTATAGTTCATTGGAAAGGTGCTAAAACCCAGAAGAGAGGTTGATGGCACGAACATCAGGCAATCTTAAGTTAGTCATGTTTGTGAATGACTCTCCATTCAAGCGAACTATTCTATGGTCTCCAAATTGCATGACTATGGCTTTGACTTTTCCAGTTCCCTCATAAACAATTCATATAGTGTCAATACATGACTAGCAAGTGTTTTTTCTCCCTATATCAAATAAGCATGCTTGCAAATTAATTTTGCAAATACTCACCAAGTTTTTTGACAGAACATGGCATACATCTTCAAAAAGTTGAGACTTCATTCTCTTAGCTCTTCAGGAGACTCTCGACGAACAAATCTCGTGGCAAATCATGCATCCATAGTTTGTTGCCCACAATTTGGATAAAAGCTCTATTGATAAGGACTTCGATTTGAATATCAACATACAAGCCGCAATTGTCCAGAACTTCTGTAACGTAAGGTTTCTTTGAGTCTGGCTAGTGCACTCTTCCATCGCTTCAAGCTCTTATAAGCCAAAAAGGAACCTAAGACATCAAGGACTAGAGGAAGGCCACCAGTGTATCTAATAACCTGCTTCGTGAGCTCCTCGAACTCTGCTGGAAGATGATTACTTCTAAAAGCTTTCGAACAAAATAGTTGGTGAGCCTCAACAAAGGATAGTCCCTCCACCCTATATATAGAACTTACTCCAAATTGGGGAAGCAAATGTTCATCTCTGGTTGTTATAATGATCCTACTCCCATGTCCAAACCAATCAAGACTCTGAAAAGCGGAACTTCTCAGGCAATTGGAGCACTTCTAAGAGCAGAAAATGGTCAGATCGACACAGAATCAACATGCCTTTAATTTTTCGAAAAATCCATGAAGCATAGGAAATGGCAGTTTACACATCTGGAGCTAAGAAACGGTGATATACATGCGACAATTAACAAATGAGGAACGGCTATACTCAAAATCAAGCAGAGGACAGAGAAAACCTCGAGAATGGAAGAAGCTTGAGTCCGAGCGAAGAGACGAATGCAGAAGCCGATCGAAGCTGTCGAGACTTTGAGCTTGAGAGTAAAGACTCCGATCCAACGGAGGCCGTTTACATGAAGGATTGCCCAAGTCAAGCCAAGTCAACCCCCTCACCGGAAAAGATGATTGTTTATTGTTTTGTCGATTATTATATATGTATGTTACTTCGTGAATAATTAATTAACGAATGGTCAAACCAATTTCTTAAGAGTTAAGGTTTTCCTTATCCTCCAAACCAGAGACCATCCGTGTACACATGCCAATGGTCCCACGGGAAAATGCTCGGAGACGCTCCGTTGACGCGTGTTTGGGACGAGTCTTTGGCGTCATGATCTCGCATTTTCCGACATGGTACGAACCAAGCCATTAGCATTGTTGAGGCACTTCCCCCTTTCCTTCTCTGTTTTTGGTACGAAATCTCGAGGCAACTTCCCAGAAATCGGCATTTGTCTAAAGAGGAAGACGGGTGAGCGGCATTCTCAACGCTATTTCCGATTTGGTGGGAGTGATCATTTCGCGGAAATAACCATGTTGGGTCTATTTTTTAAACCGAATATAGAAATAATTTTTGCATAGTCGGGAGGTCTAGAAATCAAACATCCTCTATCACGAATAAGGACAAGCTACTTCTTGTCTTTTCAGAGGGGGACCCGCACAATTCCCAAGGGAACTCTATCGAAAGATCAAGAAAAATGATTGGAAAAGTCGAAATATGTGAGGATGCCCAAATCACGGCCGAGAAATCTGAATCAATAAACAGTAGACCTTATATACCCAATATGGTTTAATATAGTATATGGACTATCAAGATAAGAGAATCTTAAAATTCAGCCGCAAAATACCAACTTCGCATCCGAAGTCAGTCCAACATCTACACGAATCGATCATCCCAAATAATAATAATAATAATAATAATCATTGCAGCTAAAAAAGTATAAATTAAAATTCCAACTTCGTTGTGCATCACATAGCAATGCATCGCATCACATCATGACACTTGCACTGTCAAACTTTTCCCCGTCTCTTTTCTTTTTGCCGGCACAGTCAATGGTGGGTAAGGTTTTAAAAATTTGAAAAGTTTAGGACTTGGTCGAATAGATGACATGGTTACTTAAATTCAATCACACCTCTGCAAGGTTCGACCTCCTTGCGTTTATCCTCTGGCATATTTGGAAGGAAAGAAACAACCCTATTTATCACAAACCAAAGTCGAATCCGGAGTATCTTATAAACTCAGTCGTGGCAAAAAATCAGTGCTTCAACAATTGAGAAAAGGCAAAGAAGAAGGGGAAAGGGGTAAAGGAAGCCTTACCTCAGATCCAATTTGGCCCAAGCAAAGATATCCTCAAAATCAATATAGATGGAACTTTCTTGCCTAAAATGATGATAAGAGTTATAAGTTGTGTATGACAGAACACCTGTGGAGATTTGGTGGATGGGTTTGTTAGATCGGTAAGAGTAAACTCTGTTGTGCAAGCTAAAGCCTTGGCAATGGTGGAAACCCTAAAATTTCTTCTCTCCTGAACTAAACGAAGACTCTAACTTCGGTCAGATTGCAAAGTACTCGTACAAATGCTAACAGAAGAAGTACAGTGCTCGTGGGAATTAGAGCCAATTCTCACCGAGGCCATGAATTTGTTGCTGGGCAAAACAAATTTACACTTGGCCCATTGTAGCAAATAATTAAATTTTGTCGCGGACTCGATCGCAAAAGCCCAAAGAATGGGTCCATGCCTTTTAATTGGTCATCCAACCCCCGAAAGCCCTATTGGCTTTGCTTTGTTTTTTTTTTTTTTTTTTTTTTCGGTCCTACTCTATTCCTACTTTACACTCACTTTGCACTCGCGCCCGCCTCTTTGCGGGCGTGGGAGCCGCAACCCACTCTCAAACTTACGCGTCCCTACCCCCATCCCCCGGTGGGGATTTGAACCCCTCACCTCCCCCTTCCATGTTGGAAGAGTGGCCACTGGGGCGAACCCCCAGTGGCTTTGCTTTGTTCAATTCGAGTCTTTTGTACTCAAACCTTTTGAGTTTTATGTGTATATATATTATTTGATTGCACTTGCCCATTATTTTGTTATTTCATTCCATTTGCTTAGAAGTCACCAGCGGCCTTTCTTCGTAAGTTAAAAAACCATTTCATTCCAAAAGGCGGCTAAGGAAAATGGTCCAAGTGGAGTCCTCGAAATTTAACAAGTTCGAGGGGAGAACATATTAAACCATAATATTGGGGCCAACAAAGAAGTCAAAATATGTACTTCCGAGTTTTTTTGAAAACTATGCTTAATTTTACAATTGGGCCAGCCCTATTATCACCTTAATTTTGGCTAAAACACTAATTTTTTGGTCAACTCAGATACCACCCACTCTCCCTATCTTTGAATTTTTATTTCCTTTTTTTTTTTAATCGGGCTAACCAACAAAAATGATTTTATTTCTATCATTCTCATTTCACAATTTAAGGGTCCATTACACCCAACAAAACATCATCTTATCTCGTGTCTTATTATTACTTTGCTTAGAGAAGATTGTTAATGTTAAACAAAAGCTATAGTGAAGAATTGGAATTTTTATTTGTGAAGGTTAATAAATACGTAATTAATTACCTTTTTTTATTCAAATATCACGAGTTAAATTATATTTCAAGGTTGAAATTTAAATTTCAATCTAATTATCTAGCCGATCTTGATCAATAATGGAAAGAAATTGATGTAAAAATTGAAAGGGTTAATTCGTTAGAAGCGTGATCAAATGTTAAGCTTATATTTAGATCATATCGACATACCAACGCGCGCTATAATTCCCAGGTTTGCCGCCCAGAAACGGCGGGAAAATTGGATTTGGGATTGAGCCCTCGTGTCCGATGAGCTTCAAGTGGTACCGTCGACTTCTTTCCCTCTTTTCGATTTCGATCTCAAGTCGTTGCCTTTTTCGTTATCTCCGATCTCTGCCGTTTCGACGAGCGACCGTTTTCGTTCCCCCTCGATTCTTTTTACGAAGATTCATATGCCTTTCACGCTGCCGGGATTTTTTGGGGCAAATTTGTGCGGATACGGAGATGTTGCCTTCCGGCGCTCGTAGGTCAGTCGCTAGTTTTTGACGTGTTTCCCGTTGTCGGGGAGAAAGAAAGATTCGCTGTACATGATTCCCGTGTCTTAGTCCATCTCGGAGTGTTTATGCACTAGGAGATGAAAGGGTTCTGTTGGTGTGGCAGCTTTGAATTAATTTCTCTGGATTTAAATCTGCAGAGTTTCTCCTAGCATGATTTAGTTCTCTAACTGTGAGATCTCGAAAGTCTGGTGTTGAATCTGTAATGGCTTCGTTTCCTTTGTAGAAAGCGATGTTAAACTTGCATTCCCATTAATTCAATTCGTTTGAGTTGACACCATCTATCCCCAGTCTTGCTCCCTTCTGTGATGACGCCAATTATTCTGCAGGACTTATGGGTATTGTTCTTTCAATGGCCCTTTTTTTTTTAGCAATTTCTAAGCAATTTGCTTTCTTTCTCAGATCTCATACATTGGTTGAGCCGCAATTTCCTTGTATCTTCAAATACTGCAAAGAGGTTAGCACTGTCTTCATATAGAATGATTTAGATTTCATGAGTTTGAAACAGCAGAGCTAGTAGTTACTTTCTCTTCAGGTTGCTGCAAGAATTTGTTGAAAGACATGGAGATGGATTGGAAGTTGTATACTCTTTATCTGAATGGTTAAAGGACGATCCGTCATGTTACCATATTAAACTTGTTTCTGGGCCTAAACTCGCTGGTAAGATTTTATCTTGTGTTGCCTATTGCCTAATATTTCTATTGGTTGGATGCTTATCTGACCTCCCAAGATGTGTTATCCATGCGTTGGAGATTGGTCTTCTTGAAATAACCAAATGGAGTTCCTCTGTTCGTATGGTTACGTTGGTTTTGACCCTTGATTCTTCATTCTATGATGTCTCAAGGAGCTAAAATGATCTGACCAAAAAAAAAAGGAGCTAAAATGTGCAATGACTGATAGTTGTTTCCGACATTTATAACTAAAACCTGCCTTTCAGATTTTTTAAGAAAGAGAGCTTCTTTGCAGTTTTTCTTTCCAAATCATGGATCGATTGGCAATATGCTGCATATGGAAATACTGGTTGGTTTTGAGAGACCACTAGATATTTAGGTTTTAATTATTTTTTAGGGGCTACTAGCAGTAGGAATTGTCTGAGAGATAACAGGTGTGATCCCTTGGTTCAGGTTTCTGAGTATCTATGTACATGCAGGTGTCACTAAACATAATATTTTGACAAGGACTAAACATGACTTCTCTCTGTGATTTTTCAGGTTCTGTGCGGTAGCTAATCCCTTTGTTAGGCGAAGTGAAGAGAGGGGATTATTTGACTTGGCAGCTCCAAAGCTTAATGGCGCCAGAGCCTCAGGACCATCAAATACTGTCCATCAAAAGGTTAACCCACCACAACTGAGAAAGATTGAACAGACAAGCCAAAAAATGTTGGAGCAACCTGTTGATGTGCTTAAGCATGCAAATAGTGAAGGTAATGGTGCAGGAGTTCATGATCAAGCCAGCAAACCATCTGCAGACAAAAAAAAGTCACTGACTTGCCTGCGAGTAAAAAGTTGGGTCAGAACAGCAAGAACTCTTCCACAGCTGGGGGTTCTCTGGCAAATCTAGTGCTGGCCGAGCAGAAAATAGCACCTCTGCTCCAAGTTCCACTGGTTGATTCCTATAACCTATTCGTCTCTTTCAAAAGTTGCTTTAATTCTCTCAAGTCCTGTAAAAGATTTCTTGATAAGGACTATTAGAGAGATCCTTCTGTAAATGGAAAATATTTCTGCTTCAGTTAGTGCAGAAGCTCAAATCTGTGCACGAGGCGGCAGAACTGAACGGCGATGATGAGGGTCAGGATGTGAATGTTAAGAGAACCTCCAAAACTGAAGGCGGTAGAAAAAGAAGAGTTGTATTTGATTTCTCAGATGAAGAAGATGAGAATGAAGATGCAGTCAATTTGGCATCAGCTGATTTTCCAAAAGCCCAATATATCCTCACTTCAAAAGAGAGTGCCAAAGAGTTAGTTTCTGAGAAGAAGTGCAAGGAAGATAAAATGGAGGTTGATGAAGTATAAGTGAGAGAGGAAGATCACCACCAGCCACCAACGGAAGATGTTTCTGCCATCAGTAGAGGCATGAACATTGGGATGTGCTCTTTGAAGGGCCTAAATCATGGTTCCTCCAAGGATGTAAATTATAAAGTGACAAATCCTGCGTCAACCTCACCGAAGAGGCGAAAGGTTTTGAAGACTAGAATCGATGAGCATGGGAGAAAAGGTAACTTGATGCTAATTTATGGATTACATATCTACTTAGCGTGCTATTTTTCTGTAAATATGTTGGGGTTTGATAGGAAGGGGACGGATTACTCAATAGAAAGTGTGGGCAATTGCCTCTGGTCATGTTTTGAAAAATGTATCATGATAGTAGTAGTTTATAAGGATTTTCTTAGTTGCGACCCCCATTAAGTTTGTGGCTGTTTTGCTTAAAACAATATTTTCTTTTTGACAAATTTCTGGTTTTGGCCCCACATCTTTGGAAAGCTTAACATTGCTAGATTGTTAGTTGTTGTACACCTATACTTGATGGTTGATCCTGTAGTAATTTGTCTAGTAACATGAGCACACAAGAACTTTAGGCATTATTTGAATTAACAAACTTAATTAAAGCACACGTACATAGTTTTCCCCCACTGCAGAGAAATTTCTACATCCGTTCCAGTTGATAGGCATCATAAACTTTCCTTTTTCTCGGTGCAAGTTAAGTTGTTTATCTGAAGGAGATACATGAGTCACCAATTCTATGTTACAAACTCAAATACACCACAAGAGCCACTTACAAGGCAAATAGGCATTACCTGCACATCATGAGCTTTTTGTGAGTTATCCATCAGTAAGAGGTCCTCAGGTTTACCTCTACATGTTCTTGAGTGTATTTTCTTTGCAGTAACCGAATTGGTCTGGGAGGGTGAAGAAGAATTGAAGAAAGCAAACTGTACTACAGTTGGCAAACCTAATGGTGACAGAGCTGCTGACACCACGAGCAGGTTTGTTCTTCTTTGGGTTGTTTTCATTCTGCAATATTTTTTACATGACCATTCTTCAGGTAGAAGCTCACACTAGTATATTTTTGGTTTATACCTGCTTATGGAGAGCTTAGCTAGACTGATTCGTAAATATCTTACGCAGTTAGAGTGCCATTTCCTTCCGTCACAATTTGGCAAAGATGAAAGCTTGATTGATGACTCCTCCCAATCTGCTTTTCCCTCGTCCTTAAAGCCTTCAGAGCTTGTCTAATTAAAGGAGGTTATCTGGATATTTCTCCTCGCTCAATTTGACCAGTCAGCATCTTTTAAACCAAGCCCCGGGTCTCCTTATTCTTTTCTGACTTCTCATGCCACATTAAGTATAGAGAACGTCTCATTGAGAGACACACCACAGTTAGCTATTAGCAATACCCAAGTCCGGCATTCTTTTTGGTTGAGTTAAATCAGTGGAACTAGAGTATCTGCTTTGAGCTTGATCGCAAGGAATGTTGGCTGTCTCAACAAGGACTATAGCACCTAAGATTGACCATCATACTGGATCCATGGCATTAGATGCTACTGGAGATTTTGGCTGCTGAGCAGGCATGGGCTTAATTACCTCACGATCCTTCAAAATTGTACACCTCTTGCTTGTAAAATTAGAGACTCAAGCATGACACACTTCCTTTGCAACTCCGAGTAAAGCCGTCCACGAAAACGCGGATCTAAATGTAATCTTTACAAGGAGAGATCACTAGATTGTTATGACTATGACAAAATGATGTTTGGGGTGGATTAGTTGTATTATCTATGCCTAGCTTGGTGAGGATTGTTGTGAAAGAGGGGGGATTTAGCATGCTCCATTTCTTAATGGTCGAAAAGTGATCGTGAGAGACAAATCGCGTTTCTTCAGGACGTGCGAGCAACACATGCATCCTCTCTCGCACGTGTGGATTAGAGGATTTAATGCTTTGTATACCCTCTTTGAGGAGTTTTACATGAATGATGGGTATAATGTTGGAGTGTGGTTTCTTTTGGGTTGTGTTTGTATAGATTTTATGGCCTTGATTATTTTTAGATAACCGCCACTTTGTTTTTCATTTCTAGATGCTGATATTTGGTCGGAATGCAGAAGCTCAACATGGTCAATGGAGTGCTCTTTACTGGAGGGTGGGCTAAAACAGGATTGTGTTATGAGACTGTGAAGGCAATTTTCAAGGTACTGTTATGATTGATACCCCTAAATATTTCTAAGATTTTGTGTTTATATTTATTGGTTGGAGGCAGAGCTTCATCAATCTTGTATTGGCTGTTTTCATGCAATTAAATTTTTCTATAGGTAGTTTGCCGAGAATAATGTGCTGTTCCTCATTCAAAAACTTTTTATTCCATTGCTCCAAGACAGACGAGCATTCTCACTGCCTTGGGAGAGAATAGTTTGTTTTTATATGCTTTCAATGAGTGTCCTGTACATTTTTGCTTTGCAATTTTTAAATGTACTCTTTGCCTGTTGTTTGCAGAAAGTTTTGGCGAAGAATGATGCTGCTGACCACTGCCCATCTTATGCCATCTGCTTGTGCTTTGAACAGTTCCCTAATGACAGGACAAAAGCATTCTCGAGGAATTTAATGCTGCAGATCAAGCATCCACTCTACAACTTATGTGAAACACAAATGTTGAAGGAACAGTATTTCAAAGGTATGGTTGACCCTAGTAAGCTTTCACTGTCAACTTTTAAGTACTAACACATATAAAGACAGATCAAGCTGTACTCATTTTTAATGGACAGCAAGCAGGATATCTGTATGCTTCCGATTGGCTTCTTTGTTCTATGAGAATATAAATTTGGATTTATAATTTAGTAGATGATGCTGATTATGTAGCCGTGGAATCAAAATATTGCTGGGGAGAGAAATGTGGATCACATCAAATTATTACAGATGATCATCCTGGTATACCAAAAGTGGTTATTGGAATAGAAGATGCGGGGTTACCTTGTATAAGGTGTCTGTTGCTTGATATAGTCATGCATAATTACCTATAGATGCAGTTCCAACTTCCATCTATCCACTGTTTTGCAGATTTCTGCCGGATTTGCTTAAAAAGTCGAGTACAGATTGCCTTGTTGAGCAAAATCATCATGAGTTGTAAGACTTCAGTAGCCTGCTGGTTTTAATTGAGAATACTAAGTGGAATTTGTTTGATTCCCCGTTTCGTCTTCCTTTTGTTTTCTCTCATGTACCTCTTTCTTCCAGCAGAGTGTTATCATTGCAGGGACTACATTCTTATTTTGATATAAGCCATCTGTTACACCTGACACAACCATTACTTCTAAAGAATGGTGTCTAGATGGACCAGTTAGATCCTGGAAAAGTTAAAAGAGAAGACAAAAGTCATGCAACTTTAATGCATTGTTTTGCTTCTTTCTGTAGACTAAAATCCTGTGAGTTTTTTATATGGGCCCAGTAGTTTTTTTTTTTTTTTTTTGGGGCTAAAATTGGCTAAAAAGGCTAATGATATGCTTTTTTGCTGAATCTTTTTATACTGGCCCAGGATTTTTTTTTCTTGTTCGTGTTATGTTATATTTTTTATTTCACGACTGTGATTGGGACCAGTCTATTTTAATTAAGACTTAAATCTCAGTCATTTTGCCTATTCTTGATGTATGCAATCCTCTTTTCTAATCTAACTATTCATTTGTGTTGCAGTATGGCATCTCGCCAGAAAGACTGATGCGGAATGCTGACTTAGCGAATTTCTTTAAGGTCTTGACAACCTGCACGGATGGAGACAACAAGGTTGAATATGACCAACTACCTCTCACTTCATGTCTGAAGTGTTATATTACAGTGAAAAAATATTTTGTGATACTGCTTATTTCAGTTATTTGTGAGAATAACATTAAGTTCTTTGAGGAACTCTATTACCAGGTCTACGTCTCCACGGTTCAAGCCCACAGTTACCCTGTAACTGCTTTCCAGTGGCATTCAGAGGTAATAGTTAGTTTCTTGCTTTTCTTCTTGTTCAACACCAATCTCATTTGATTAGGCAAGGCACATTGCTTCATGTAGTAGCTTTCATGCTGATCATCTCACTATTGGATGCATGTTAAGCCTATTCAGGTAGATAACCCATCATGATATGCCAGACTTTAATTTGTTATTCGGCAAATATAACTAAGTTCGCCTTTTTTGTAGTTTGTTGCCATTCAAAATTCCTGGTATAACTCTTCTACCAAGTTAGCTCGGAGGAACAATAATCTGCACGACAATTTGACTGCATGAGGATAATGCTGTGTTGGTGCCAAATGAAGCATGCGCCTTCTATAGGGTTCTGACACTACCAAAAGCAGAATCATGAGAAAGTAGCTACCCAAAGATCGTGATAGTTGAGTTTCTGAATGTAGAGATTTGGGCTCTGGTCTAGCAGTTTTTAGCTTTATCCAAGATGATCCATATTGAATTGATTGCCTTCCTGCTGAGCACATGATCATGGACTATGAATTCAATCTTTTCCTTTCTGGGCATTTTGTGGAAATTGACTTGCTGTTGCGGATTCTAATACATATTGTTCAATACTTGTTTCTTGCGATGCCTCCTGATTTGGTGGTTTTTGATTTCTTTAGTGAAGAGCTTGAGGCACAACTTGCCTGAGTCTTGCAGAATTGGTTAGGCAAAATTTGGAGACTAGGCAATTTGAGTTAATCATGTTATAGAGGACATGATCCTTTTTGTTTTTATGGCTTTGACTTAAACATGATTCATTCGCGTAAATATCTGGGGGAGCTAAATCAGTGATAGTTGTTGGGATTATAAATTCCACCTTTTCATATCTGTGAAATATGTTTAGGCTTATTGCCTCGAGGTAACTTATATGGCTTTCTCGATATTGTGCAGAAAAATGCTTTTGAATGGGGTTTGTCCATGATGCCATTCAAGTTACACAGCATATAGCGAACTTCTTTGTCAGGTCAGAATTTGTCGAGTAATTTCATGCTGCAAAGCAAGTTGCGTTTGAAATTTCCATGTCAAAGTTCTTAAATATCTTGTATCATACACAATTATGGTTACATGAACTGTGCTTGTGGTTAAGTGTTTGCTTTTCACTCAGTTTGAAGGGAAAACATTTCTACTTTGAACTTCTTATCCTGTAGTGAGGCTAGGAAGTCCCTAAACCGGGCTTCTGCTTGGAAAGTGCTTGGCAATCTAATATATAATTACAGTCCCATATATGGTAGGAAAGCAGGGTAAGCCCTGATGCTATCAATTCAGTGCATTTCTTCATCAGTATTGCACATGAGTTTTGTGATTTAATGACCGTAGTGTTAAGTTTGTATGACTATAGGAAGGGATATGACGAGGTTTATATCTTCACGTGACTGCAAAGCCCCCATTTTTCACGGGTGCAAGTCTCCTACGCTGAAGCAGGCGCTGTAGTGAATTGCTCAAAATCAGAAATTTGCTCTTTATGTAAATGAGATCATGAGATGTACGGACATTATTATTTTAATGGCAAGGGTTGAACTTTGTCCTAGTTATCTGAACTTGAACTATGCATATGATTTTTCGCCTGTAAACTAATCAATGACTTTGTGTCTAGACGAGTCAATCAATGGATGAGCTAGGGCCTCATCTCTCTGCTAGGAATTCCTTTAATTGATCAAAAGATGCCTCAGATTGAGTATTGTTTTGTTGTCATATATGTGTGCTCAAAGCGTGACAAACACTATAATAAAGATTTCTTCTCCCTGATCCCCCAATTAACTGCATATCGCGTCCTGTAAAGTCCTTAAAATGGAAAAAGGAAGCTATGTAGACCCTAATGAACTTCGAATTCTGAAAGACGAGATTCTTCATTTAGCTTGGAGAAGATCTTAATCCTTTAGGACTTTCATTTGATTTGCGACTATCCATTGCCGCTCACTGCTTGGATCCGAAGGGCCGTGGCGAGTGTTGGCAGGGTGATGGTGAAGGGCAGTGACCGGCGGTACGGGAGATTTAGGATGTGGGTAATTTAGACCTAGGATTTTGTCTTTATGAGAAGATGAGATAGCGTTTTGTTTATTTTTAAATTTTGTATTGTTTTGTTAACTTGGTATTTAGGTATTGTCAGATAAAAATTATGAGCGTGTCATGACACAAAAGATGTATACTAGTGATTCATGTTAGCAGTCCACATCGACAAATATTCATCAAAGTGAAATAGTTTAACAGAAAAATTAACAGTATTTTATTTTGAAAAAATAGAAACTTTTGATTTTTGAAAAATTGTAAGGAAGATTTTGTTTTTATGATTAGAATAAATGAAGTACATTAACTATTTGTAATCCTTCGTTTGTGTTGCATTAAAGAAATCATTTACAAAATATTTTTCTCAAAATAATTGCTTGGATCGTGTAAAATAATTAGTTAAGGAAACTGTTATCATTATAGATAATAATTTATGTTTAACCATTTTCATGGACGATAATATTTCTCGTTCATTTATTTTTAAAAACAACATAAGGGATCAATTTTAGGAAAATGTGTTCTAAATCAATTTTTTTTAACAAAATAAGTAAAGCTCAAATTCATAAATGAACTTGACGAAGAGCTGGTGGAATAATATTACTAGAAAATCCGATGAATTCTTTGATTGATCGGAAGATGAATTAGATTGAATATTAATATTGGCCATGTTTAGTGTACGTGGCTCCTGAAAATTCTATGATAGTTAATAATAACGCCTTGTTTAAATTTTACATCATACGGCTCCTGTCCTTATTTTCCTCATTCTTTATTTATTGTTTTTGCTTGATTTAATTGTTATTGCTTGAGCAGCCATGCATATGATCATTTATATGTGTTGAGACTTACAAAACAAAATTGGAGAGATCACGTGCATATTGTCGTCATGAAAGAGATAAGGCACTGAAAGAACGTTATGGAACGAAGTTTCCAAACTTGTGTATCTTCAATTCATAATAATAAGGGTGACTCCCTCGTCTTACACTATTCATAACTGATCCATTATATGTTAATGGCGACTTCTAAGTAAATTAAACTAAGTAAGTAAAAAAGAAAATCAAGTTATAATCGATAAAGCTTAGGAGAATCAATGTTAATAGTAGGCGCCACCTCATGAGTACAACCATTCAAGTCACCTCCCTTAGAGATCTCACCTTGGGAGATTCATGACAACTATATCATGAAAATAACACACAACTAACGGATTTTGCAATTCAAGTTTAATGCAAGAAAAAGAAATTACTAAGAAAAATCAATAAAGAATAATAAGATCACTAGAGATTTATATAGTTTGATCTGAATATCAGTACATACTTTACAAAAAGAGCCAACTACTAACAAATCCACTATGAATCTGAAAAGTATAGAATTTACCATTGTTTGACCACTCTAAGTGTTTTTCAGCCCTTAATCTCAATCAAAGCAAACCATTAATTGTTATCTCACGCTTTTTTTTTCACAAAGAACTCATTCAGAAAATTCACCGAGAGAAAATTCAGACATACCTCTTATTGTATAATAATCAAATAGAATTTCATCTCTAATATATGTAATATTTGCACAAAAAACCCATTACAAGAAACCTACTCAATTTAGAAAACCAATAAAACTTAAAAAGCTATTCAGATGGGGTATCTCGGCTCGAACTCAAGACATTCTCAACAATGGCACTCATCTTGAATT
The DNA here is from genome assembly GCA_014182725.1 of Eucalyptus brandiana. Classification (NCBI taxonomy): domain Eukaryota; kingdom Viridiplantae; phylum Streptophyta; class Magnoliopsida; order Myrtales; family Myrtaceae; genus Eucalyptus; species Eucalyptus brandiana. The sequence continues at coordinate 12,620,434 of CM024673.1, read as the reverse complement.
AATATTGATTTTCAAAAGAGCGGACATAAACAAACGGTAGCAGCAAGGTTCAAGATGTTGCTTAGTGACATCCATTATGCTCTTGTAATAGCTTGGTTTAAATCTGGAAAGAGATGACCGCATTTGATGATTCTTCTAGAACCTCTAAGAAAGATTTTTTTATGGTAAGTCAGTGAAACACAAAAGCCAGCAAAAATTATTCCCCTGATTATTTTGGAGATGTTGGTGCCTCTGGTGATATTCTAGAATTTTAGGTAGGATTAATATGAGCTTTCACGGTCTATTTGGATTTCGATAGGTCTAACCCAAGCCCGGGCAATTGATCAAATCTAGCAGTGATTACCTTCCATCGGAATCATCATTGAACACTTGTTGAAGTCCCGGAGGTTACTTGAGGACACCATATTCTTCAACAAATCTGGAAAGAGATGATTTTATAGACAGATCAATATCCCTTGACGAGTATGCAAAGGAAAAAAAAGGTAAATACAAAAGCTAAAGAAAGAGATCAAAGAACTCGCCATATTTAAATTCTCCTACTCTTAAAAAAAAAAAAAAAAAAAAAAAAAAAAAAAAAAAACGTACAGGTTTACAGACACTTGACAAAAATCCGAAATGGAGTTGGCAGCCAGAGAAGAGATTGTGGGAGTTCATTCCATTGACTGAATTACAGGGAGAGGGTTTTAGTTTTAGTCTTGCCTAAAACTCCAATTGTAAATTACCAATACATTACAATTTGTATTTGGAACCGTAATTTCAGAGAAAATAGTCAAAGTAAAATATAGTCAGTGGGAAAATTAAAAATTATAAATTCGTCCAAAAGGTTAAAAAAGTGAAATTAGTATTTGAACAAGATATACATTCTAGCATTAAAGTGTGGCATAAGTTTCTCAAAAACAAAGAATCCACTTACGATGCAAGTGGAATTTTCTTCACGAAATCCAAGAGCGCCAACCACATTTGACGGTCCTTGGAGAACCTGTAAGAAAGATTTTGTTATGGTGAGAAGGCAAAACGCAAAAGTCAGCAAAATTTATTCCCCTGATTATTTTGGAGATGTTGGCACTAGTGGTGATATTCTAGAATTTCAGGTTAGGATTGACATGAGTTTTCATTGTCTATTTGGATTTCGAAAGGTCTAAACCAAGCCCCTGCAATTGATCAAATCTAGTAGTGATTACCTTGAATTCAAATCATGACAAGACAATTGTCCATTTAGTGTTTGAAACCAAACCATTGGTAGTCCAAGAGTAAATAACAATCTATATGAGGGTGAGATAGATGCTCACGGACCCCATAGCTCATTACACCTTCATTCACTTTGTATAGGAATTGACCCGTGGAATCTCTGTAGGCACTCGGGACCTCCCTTTGTGATTCAATATCATGGTAGAATCTATCCCAATCCCTAGGCGATGAGCTACATTGCCTGACTAAAAGATCATTAAATATTATTGCACTCAGCTCGTAAACCAGATGAACACCACACTTTTCCACCTTTAACCCAGGGTTGGTGATTGTAAATGAAGTGACAATGTGGTTTGAGATTGTCTCCCAATTTGTATCACATGGAAATTGAGTATCTGACACATAACCTAGCCAAAGGCAACCTGAATTGACAAATTTGATGGGAAACCTAAATAAGGGACCTAGCTGATTTCCATTAGCATGAAACCTGCAGAAAATGAAGTGGTCATTTTTCAGGTCCTGACAGGGGTTGCAGTTGATTCGTTTAAAAGATGCACAGATGGCAAATCCTCTCCAGCTATTGTAATGCCAATCAAGGGGCATGTCTATGCTCAACAAAGGTCCAACTGCCTGGTAGCCGAACCACTCGGGTATTTCACATTGCAGACATGGAGACACCACATAAGTTCCCCAAAAAGAATTTGTGGAACAGCAAAAGATGTAATGAAGCAACGATAAGGAGTACCTTTGCTGCAAAGTTAAATCAAGATTTTGAGGAAGCAAACTGGAGCAGTTAAGGAAGTAAAATCCCGAGTTAGGTGCTGTGCATATAATGAATGGGTTTGATATTCTTTCCAACCTGAGGCAGTCCTCAGCCGCCACAACCATTGTGCTTTCTGGGAGTCTTGGTAACACTTCAAGCTTTTTGCAACGATTTATTATGAGAGATTGCAGGTCAGAGATATGTTCGATGCTTGCAGTTATGGTGGTAAAACTGTTTTGGGCTAGGTCTAAAGACCTCAATGAGGGTAAGCAGCCAATATCACTAGGAATTTCTCCATCTAGAAAATTACAGCCACTCATATACAACTCTATCAAAGAGGATAGCCCTAAAAATGAAGGCAACCGCGGACGTCTAGAGTTCAAAGCTTTTCTCAGTGTACGCATCAGTGTCCTCCAAAAATTTTGTCGCCTTCCTTTACTAACATGAAAGCGTAATTTTCGCAGATTTTTTAAGGACGTTAAGCTGGATGGAAGATGTGTAATGGCAGTTTCACTAATATCAAGCTCCTCTAAGCACTCTAAGCCCCCGATGCTCTCAGGTAGCTCTTCAAGATTTGAACATCCAGAGAGATTAAGATCTTTGAGAGATTTTAAATTACCTACACTATCTAGAAGTCCTGTGAGGTTTTCACAATCGCCCAAGTCAAGTAGATTGAGTCTTTCTAGATTTCCAATTGAAGGATGAACTTGAGATAATGCTTTGCAACCTTTGAAAATTAGCCTCTCTAGATTTGGGACATATATGAAGTTTGGAGTCTCCATGAATAATTCGGAACCATTGAGGTTAATAACTTTTAACTTCTCTAAGACCTGCATCTAGAAAAAAAAATTGGTTGAACAATTTTATTAGCTTGTTAAACATAATAAAGCGTCTGATGAAGCATAGATATGCATGAGCACTAATTCCAACCTTTTCCCCTCTACAGAGGCTGCAAAGGAAGCTATCCTGCATATGGAGCTTGACAAGATTCTTTGGAAGAAAACTTGGTGGAAATGACCTAAGATCGTAGTTGTCCCATGTAAGCAGGCGTAGTTCATTTGAAAGGTGCTTAAACCCAGAAGAGAGGTGGATGGCACGAATATCAAGCAATCTTAAGTTAGTCATGTTTGTGAATGACTCTCCATTTAAGTGCACTGTTCTATGGTCCCCAGATTGCAAGACTATGGCTTTGACTTTTCCAGTTCCCTGATAAACAATTCATATAGTGTTAATACATGACTAGCAAGTCTTTTTTTTTTTTTATTCCTTATATCAAATAAGCATGCTTGCAAATTAATTTTGCAGAGTACTCACCGAGTTTTTTGACAGAATATGGCATACATCCTCAAAAAGCCAGACTCGACTTCATTTTCCTGGCTCTTGAGGAGACTCTAGATGAACAATTTTCCAAGCCATCTCTTGGAGCAAATCATGCATCCACAATCTGTTGTCCATGATTTTGATAAGAGATCTCTGAGCAAGGGTATTGATTCCAAAATCTGCATAGAAGCCGCAATTATCTAGAACTTCTGTAACATAAGGTTTCTTCTTCCCCTTGAAGAAACAAGCAATATCTAGGAAAATCTCCTTCTCGTTTTGACGTAGTCCATCATAACTCATCCTAAGCCGGTTAAAAATTTCCCCTTCTGGACATTCTTTGAGACTGGCCAATGCACTCTCCCATTGCAACAAATTTTCTTCATCCAAAAAGGAACCTAAAACATCAATGACTAGAGGAAGGCCACCAGCGTATCTAATAACCTGCTTTGCAAGCTCCTTGAACTCTGCTGGAAGATGGTTACTTCTAAAAGCTTTCCAAGAAAATAGTTGGAGAGCCTCATCAAAGGATAATTCCTCCGCCTTATATATGTCATTTACTCCATATTTGATAAGCAAATGCTTATCTCTAGTTGTTATAATGAACAAACCCCTCTAAGGTTGCGTATTTGAGACTCGAGTGAAAGATGAAGTTTTTTTTTACACAAAAAAAAAGGTTTGGAGTAGAATTGGAAATAGATTAAAAGTTAAGAATTTTTATGGTATTAGACCTATGAATAAATCCATCTAAGGCTGCGTTTGGTTCAATTTTCCCAAAAGTTTTGGACCTCTAAAGCCTCTTGGTGCAAACCAGGGGTGTTTGGCAAACGTTTTTTAGACTCATTTGGCCAAATGATAGCCTTACCAAAGCTGAAAGCGCGTCTTGGGCTTTCAACATTTTCAAAAGGCTAAATCTAAGGTTAATAAATTTTCTCTTTCCAATTGCCCCCGCTTACATTTCACTATTCCAGTCTTCCCCTCGCATTGTTCATCCTCAACCCGGGAGATGGATTAACGGTTGGCATTGCCTCCTTCGGTGCCACAAGAGAGAGACATTTAGCTGATAAAAACTCGACATGGAGTTGGCAGCCAGGAAAGAGATTGTGGGAGTTCATTCCATTTACTCAATTACATGGAGAGGGTTTTAGTTTTAGTTACGCCTAAAACTCTAACTGTAGATTAGCAATACATTACAATTGGTATTTGAAACTGTAATTTCAGATGCTAAAAAGAATTTGAAAAAAAAAAAATAAGAAACGTCTACCTAAAATTAGACAAAGTAAAATATAGTTAGTAGTAAAATTGAAAATTATGGATTGGTCCAAAAAGTTAAAAAAGTGGAATTAGTATTTGATCAAAATATACATTCTAGTATTAAAGTATGGCATAAGTTTTTCGAAAAGAAAGAATCCACTTACGGTGCACATGGAGCTTTCTTCTAGAAATTAGCGACTGACCACATTTGACGGTACTTCAACAACCTGTAAGAAAGATTTTGTTATGGTGAGAAAGTGAAATACAAAAGCCAGCAAAAATAATTCTCCTGATTATTTTGGAGATGTTGGTGTTGGTGGTGATATTCTAGGTTTTTTAGTTAGGATTAACATGAGGTTCCATCGTCTATTTGAATTTCGAAAGGTCTAACCCAAGCCCTACCAATTATTTAGTAGTGATTACCTTCTTTTGAAATCATGAACAGATAGTTGTCCAAGTCTCGAACGATGCCAAATGACATATACATAATCCGTGAAAAAACAACCTCCATTTAATGGGTGGGACCGAACCTCATAGACCCCACAGCTCATTACACCTTCATTCACTTTGTACAGGTCCGAATCAATGGAATATCTGAAGACACTACTGACCTCCCTTGGTGTTTGAACCTCACTATAGATTCTATTCCAATCCCTGGGCAATGAGCTACACCACCGGACTAAAAGATTATCAAACTCTCTTATACATTGCTTGTAAACCAGATGAACACCACACTTTTCCACCTCTAACCTGGGGTTGGTGATCGTAAATGAAACGACAATGTGGTTTAACATTGTCTCCCAATTTGTATCATGTGGAAATTGAGTACTCGACACATAACCGAGCCAAAGGCAACCTGAATTGACAAATCTGAAGGGAAACTTAAATAAGGGACCTAGCTGATTTCCATCAGCATAGAACCTACAGAAAATGAAGTGGGCATTTTCCAGGTCCTGACAGGAGCTGCAGTTGATTCGTTTAAAAGATGCGCAGATGGCAAATCCTCTCCAGCTATTGTCATGCCAATTAGGGGACATGTCTATGCTCAACAAAGGTCCAACTCCTCGGTAGCTAAACCACTCAGGTATTTCATATTGCAGACATGGAGACACCACATAAGTTCCCCGAATGATTTTCCTGGAACGGTAAATGATGTAACGAAGCAACGACAAGGAGTACTTCTGTTGCAAAGTTAAATCAAGATCTTGCGGAAGGAGAATGAAGCAGCTAAAGAAGCAAAACCCCGAGTCAGGTGTTGTGCATATAATGAATGGGTTTGATATCCTCTCTAATCTAAGGCACTTCTCAGCCACCACAGCCGTTGTGCTTTCTGGAAGTCTTGGTAACACTTCAAGATTTTTGCAATGATTTAATATGAGAAATTCCAGCCCAGAGATATGTTCGATACTTGCAGTTATGGTGGTAAAAAAGTTCTCGGCTAGGTCTAAAGACCTCAAGGAGGGTAAGCAATCAATATCACGGGGAATTTCTCCTTCCAGAAGACTACAGCCACTCAGATCCAACTCTGTCAAAGAGGATAGCCCTGAAAATGAAGGCAACCGCGGACGTCTAGGGTTGAGAGCTCTTCTCAATGCGCGCGTCAGTGTCCTCCAAGAATTTTGTGGTCTCCTTTTACTAACATGAAAATGTAACTTTTTCAGATTTTGTAAGAATGTCAAGTTAGATGGGAGGTGTGTTATGGCACTTTCACTAATATCAAGCTCCTCTAAGCACTCTAAGCCCCCGAGGCTCTTAGGCAGTTCTTCAAGATTCGAACATCCAGACAGATTAAGAACTCTAAGAGCTTTTAAATTACCTACACTATCTGGAAGTCCCATGAGGTTTTCACAGTCACCCAAGTCAAGTAGATTGAGTCCTTCTAGATTTCCAATTGAAGGATGAACCTGAGATAATGCTTTGCAATCTTTGAGAATTAGCCTCCCTAGATTGGGGACATTTTTGAAGTTTGGAGTCTCCATGAATAATTTGGAACCATTGAGGTTGATAACTTTTAACTTCTCTAAGACCTGCATCTAGAAAAAATTAGTTGAACAGTTTTATTAGCTTGTTAAACATAATAAAGCGTCTGATGAAGCATACATATGCATGAGTACTAATTCCAACCTTTTCCCCTCTCCAGAGGCTGCAAAGGAGGCTATCCTGCATATGGAGTTCGATAAGGTTCTTTGGAAGAAAACTTGGTGGAAATGATTTAAGATTGTAGTTGTCCCATCTTAGCAGGCGTAGTTCATTTGAAAGGTGCTTGAACCCAGAAGAGAGGTGGATGGCACAAATATCAAGCAATCTTAAGTTAGTCATGTTTGTGAAGGACTCTCCATTCAAGTGCACTGTTCTATGGTCCTCAGATTGCAAGACTATGGCTTTGACTTTTCTAGTTCCCTGATAAACAATTCATAGTGTCAATACATGACTAGCAAGTTGTTTTATTTCCTATATCAAATAACCATGCTTGCAAATTAATTTTGCAGAGTACTCACCGAGTTTTTTGACAGAATATGGCATACATCCTCAAAAAGCCAGACTCGACTTCGTTCTCCTGGCTCTTGAGGAGACTCTAGATGAACAATTTTCCAAGCCATCTCTTGGAGCAAATCATGCATCCACAATCTGTTGTCCACGATTTTGATAAGAGATCTTTGAGCAAGGGTATTGATTCCAAAATCTGCATAGAAGCCGCAATTATCTAGAACTTCTGTAACATAAGGTTTCTTCTTCCCCTTGAAGAAACAAGCAATATCTAGGAAAATCTCCTTCTCGTTCTGATGTAGTCCATCATAACTCATCCTAAGCCGGTTAAAAATTTCCCCTTCTGGACATTCTTTGAGACTGGCCAGTGCACTCTCCCATTGCAACAAATTTTCTTCATCCAAAAAGGAACCTAAGACATCAATGACTAGAGGAAGGCCACCAGCGTATCTAATAACCTGCTTCGCAAGCTCCTTGAACTCTACTGGAAGATGGTTACTTCTAAAAGCTTTCCAAGAAAACAGTTTGAAAGCCTCATCAAATGATAATTCATCTACCTTATATATGTCATTTACTCCATATTTTAAAAGCAAATGCTTATCTCTAGTTGTTATAATGATCCTACTCCCTGGTGCAAACCATTCGAGATCTCCACCTAATTTTTCCAACTGCTCCTTTTTATTCACATCATCAAGAATAAGAAGGACTTTTTTATCTCGCACTAGTTTTTTTTTCATGTTGGCTCCTATATGATCATCCCTGATTCCAACATTGTCTTCTTGGAGAATATCACCAAGAAATCGACGCTGTAGATATATCAGACCATTCTTTTCTGAATTTTCTCTAACATCGGTGAGAAAACTACAGCCATCATCAAATTGACTGCAGATTTCGTTAGTAACTGCTCGTGCAACAGTTGTTTTGCCTGAACCAGCCATTCCCCATATACCAATACTACGTGCACCACTGTCGCCCAAGCATAAAAGTTTTACTACTTTTGCAACCCGGGAATGCATTCCCACAAGATTGCCTACAACATAGGACGGATGGGGACCCAGTTTATCTTCGATTTCTCCAATGATTTGCCGAATGAACTGTGTCCCATGTCTACAATGAAGAAATGCAGATGATTAGTTCCCCAATGAGCATTGAGGCTATTTAGTTTTGGAGGAGTTAATCATATATTCTGGTTCAAATGAACCAACATAATACAGAGCATGATAATCATGACATTCGTGGCATGCAAAACTTAAAGCAAACAAATAATTCCAAGTTAGTGGAAGAGAGGCCTACCCATCTTTCAATTCTCTTCCGGCGAGATTAGCTACTTTTCTCAGTGCATCCTTCCACCTCTTTATATCTCCCTTGTCGCCCGAATAAGTTTCCTTAGTTTTAGCAAAGCCTGTCCCAAAGTTTCCCCTCAGTTTCCGTATGTCAGATGGATCAACCTTGTAGAAGATCGGTATCACGGATCCTTCATTGATATCCGCACACTCCCCAGCCTTAGCAACTTCTTCCAGGCACCAAGTAGAAGAAGAGTAGTTTTCAGAGAATATCACAAGCACAAGTCTTGACTGCTCTATTGCCCTCAATATTTCTGGTTTAATACATTTTCCCCTCTGAAGATCTCGGTGGTTATCATCTCGAAAGGCCACAATTCCTCTTCGCCGTAGATGATCATGCATATGGTTAACAAAGTTTTTGCGGGTATCCTCACCTCGGAAACTCAGGAAAACATCATACTTATATTGCCTTTGTTTGTTTGCTGGACTTGGGAAAGATGCCATATCTTCTTGGACAAATTTTGTAAAGACAAGAGAAAGGAATGCACCTTGTCCTTCTAGAAGTCCTCATAAATAAATCGGGGTTGTGTTGGCCGTTCAACAAAGATGAGGAAATTTACGGGGTTATATAGAGGCATGGTGTCCGATCCCGTACTTCCACTTTAGGGCTGAAGGAGATGAATGAGTAGAAGTAAAATGCCCTGTGCCCGATCATTTGATTTGACGAATTACTGTCTACCACCCAAAAGAAAAAAAGAAGAAGAAGAAGAGGAGGAGAGCAAGAAGAGAGTTTCAGACATCCCCTGGAAGCTGAACCTAAGTTTTACCGAAGGTTAGAGTCTTAATCTTGACTAATTCCTTCTTTGGGAACCTCACGATGTTATGGCATGAACCATCAATTTGCAAAGCAAAGTGACAAAACAAAAATGAAAGAGACTCTAAAAAGTGGAACTTCCCAGGCAATCGAAGCTCTTCTAAGAGCAGAAAATGGTCAGATCGGCACAAAATCAACGAGCATTTAACGTTACGAAAATTCCTGAAAGAAGATAATCAAAGGTTCTGGCAGTTTGCACATCCGGAGCTAAGAAACGGCGAAATACGTGCGACGATTAACAAACGAGGAACGGCTAAATTCAGAAACAAGTGGAGGACAGAGAAAACCTCGACAACGGAAGAAGCCTGAGTCCGAGCGAAGAGACGAATGCAGAAGCCGATCGAAGTTGTCCAGAGTTTGAGCTTGAGAGTAGAGACTACGATCCAGCGGAAGCTGTTTATACGAAGGATTGCCCCAAGTCAAGTCAAGTCAACCCCCTCACCAGAAAAGATGATTGTTTATTGTGTTGCCGATTTTATTTCGTGAATAATTAATTAATTAATGGTCTAACCAATTCCTTAGGAGTTAAGGTTTTTCTTATTCTCCAAACCAGAGGCCGTCCATGTACGCGCGCCAATGGTCTTTATCTCCTCCTCCTCATTCTTTGCCATCACGATTTAGGTACTTCCCCCTTTTCTTCTCTGTTTTTGGTACGAAAGCTCGAGGCAACTTCCCAGAAATCGGCATTTGTCTAAAGAGGAAAACGGGTGAGCGGCATTCTCAACGCTATTTCCCATTTGGAGGAGTGACCATTTCACGGAAATAACCATGTCGGATTTATTTTTTAAACCGAATAAAAAAATAATTTTTGCAACGATGGGATCTCCGGAAATCAAACATTTTCTATCGCGAACAAGAACACGCAACTCCTTATCTTTTCAGAGGAGGACCTGAACAATTCTTAAGGGAACTCTATCGAAAGACCACGAAAAATGGGTAGAAAAGTCGGACCGTTTGAGTACACTTAGATCACGGCTGAAAAATCTCAATCAATAAATAGTAGATCTTATATACCCATCTGGTTTAATATTAGTATATAGACTATCGAGATTAGAGAATCTTAAATTTCAGCCATGAAATACAAAATTTGGGTCCTAAGTCAGTCCAAAATTTGCACGTATTGATTCCTAATTAAATAGTATTTTCCACGCCAAAAAAAAAAATTAATGTCATACATTACATGGCACCACATCGCATCGTGACACTTGCACTATTAGACTTTTCCAAATCTCTTTTCTTCTCACTCGCACGATCAATGGTGGGCAAGGTTTTAGAAATTCGAAAGGTTGTTTTTAATATTGCAAAAAAAAAAAAAATCATAAATTTATGCACTCGTGATAATTTTACCTAGATTATTTTTTGATCATAAAAAATCCTAAATGGGTACACTCACGATAGATTTACCCTAAATAATTTTTTTAACTATAATAAAATTCCAAATAGGTACACTTGAGACAAATTTACCTATCGTAAGTTTTCGTTAAATTGGATTAATACTACGAAAAATTACAAACCAATAGACTTGTGCTAAAAACGAGGGTAAAATTTCGAACTGGTACACCTATTAACTGTCACATGATATCAAACTTAGTAATTTGACGGTAAATTAATGGAAAGTAAATTTCTCATACATGTAATATGGGGCAAATTTGTCACAGGCTTATTGATTTATTTCTATTTCCAGATTGGCTTCAATGCTGAGCGCGCACTATAAAATGCCCCCGATCCGAAAAAATTCCCCGGGACGCTGCACAGAAATGGCGGGAAAATTGGATCGGGATTGAGCCCTAGCAGGGGAAGGCGCATTCGGATTCTTCTTCAAGGCGCCGCGCGAAATCATCGCTCAGAAGGACAACCTCCCCATATCGATCGGAGCTTCGGAGCAAAGATGATGCCAGGCAGGCCGAAACCCTAGGAATCGTCGACGAGATCACGCCCCTCGTTTTCGATAAGCTTCAAGCGGTACCGCTCGACTTCTTTACCCCCTTTCGATTTCGATCTTGTAATTGTTGCTTTTTCGTCGTCTTCGATCTCTCTCTCGTGTCGATACGCGGGTGTTTTGTTCCCCCTCCAATATCCCCCGATTTTAAAGAAGATTCATGATGCGCGTAGAAATTGACTTCTTGCTGTTGTAGATTCTAATATATATTGATCAACACTAGTTTCTTGCGATAACTCCTGATTTTGTGGTTTTTTATTTCTTTAGTGAAGAGCTTGTTGCCTGATTCTCGCAGAATTGGTTAGGCAAAAGTTAGGAGACTAGGCAATTTGAGTTTATCATGTTATAGAGGACATGATCTTTTTTTTTTTCTCTTTAATGGCTTCGATTTAAACATGATTCATTTGCTTAAATATCTTAGGGAGCTAAATCAGTGATTGTTCTTGGGATCATGTTTTCCACCTCTCCATGTCTGTGAAGCATGTTTAGACTTACTCCCTTGAGGTAAACTTATATGGCTTTCTCGATATTGTGTAGAAAAATGCTTTCGAATGGGGTTTGTCCATGGTATCACACTCAGATGATGCCATTCAAGTTACACAGCATGTAGCGAACTTCTTTGTCAGGTCAGAAATTTGAGTAATTTTTATGCTGCGGAGCAAGTTGCATTTGAAATTTCCTCGTCAAAGTTCTTCAAATATCATACACCATACACGATTATGGTTATATGAACTGTGCTTATGGTTAAACTTCACTCAGTTTGAAGGGAAAAAAACTGTTAATTCAAACTAGTTATCCTGTAGTGAGGCTAGGAAGTCCATAAACCGGGCTTCTGCTTGAAAAGTGCTCAATAATCTGATATATAATTACAGTCCCACCTACTGTGGGAAAGTGGGGTAAGCCCTGATGCTATCTATTCATTGCATTTCTTCATAGTTTTGCTCATGATTTGTGATTTACTGTCTGAAGTGTTACATTTGAATGACAACAGAAGGGCATATGATGAGGTCTATATCTTTATGTGACTGCGGGCATCAAGTCTCTCATGCAGAAGAAGGTGTCGTACTGAATTGCTCGATCAGAAATTTGCTCTTTATGTAAATGAAATTATGAGATTTATGGACATTACTTTAGCAGAAACTAATGGCAAATGTTGAACATTTTCCCTAGTTTATCTGAACATGAACTGTGCTTGGTTTGTCGCCTGTAAACTAATTGATGACTTCGTGTCCTGATAAGTCAATTAATGGACGATCTAGGACGTCTATCTATTTGCTTATGCTTCAAAGCTTTAGTCAAGTGTGGGCACTCGTAGTTCGTATGTGGTCAAGATGAATTCAGTAACTGTTTTTCTCGGCAATAGAGGGAAACGAGTTGAAAGAGCAACGATTCGATTAAGCAGGGAAGATGTTTAGCAGTTCAACGCCGCACTCAGGCCACCATTAACCTGAGGTTGGAGATCTTGAACACAGCATCAATATGGCTCGACATTTACTGCCAATCTGTAGTATCTGGAGACCAATGACATGCCAATTTATGTCACCTGAGGAGACCAAAGGCAATCTGTAGCTTAACAAAAAAATATAGGACCTAACTGATGTGCACTTGTGTAGAACTGATATCCCGGAGTGGGGGATATCCAGCGCCCCATCGAGGACTTGTGGTCGTTCGAAGGTATGTCAATGCCCATGAAATGTCCGGCATTGCGGTAACTAAACCACTCGGGTACACCAGGTTCTGGAGCGAACCAGAGAAGCTAGGCTACAGTAAGTGGTGCTGTGGAAGAGTAAATGGTGTAACGAACCAAAAACAGGGACTGCTTTTGCTGCGAGGTAAGACCAAGATCTCGAGGAAGAGAAAGCGAGTCTCTCTCCCTTTCCCTCTCCCTCTCCCTCTCCCTTATCTCATCCTGCAGCTATGGTCGCTCACCGGCCATGATCCGCTGGCATCAATGGAGATGATCCATCATGGCCACAATCCGCTTGAGCTCGCAGCATCCATGGCCATGATCTGCTTGAGCTCGAGCTCGCAACATTCATGGCTGCTTGCTGCCCGAGGTCATGACATTGCCATGTCCACTATCTGCTCGAGCTTGAGTCATCCATGGCCATTCGAGCTTGAGGCACTTATAGCCATGACCCCACAGCATCCACTGCCGCTCACTGCTTGGATCCGAGGGACCGCAGCGAGTGTTGGCAGGGTGATCCAAGGCACAGGGGTGATGGTTGATGATGGTGGAGAGCAGTGACCGGTGGTGGGGGAGGTTTAGGACGCGGCTAATTTAGGGCATGGTTTTTGTTTTTCCGGGAAGATGGGTTGGCATTTTGTTTATTTTTAATATTTGTATTGCTTAGTTAACTTGGTATTTAGGTAGACGGTCCACATCAACATATATCCATCGATAGTGAAGTAGTTCAACGGAAAGATTAATAGTATTTTATTTGAAGAAGCAGAAACTTTTGATTTTAAATTAAATTATAAGGAAGATTTTTTTTTACAATAAAAATAAATAAAGTACATTAACTATTTGTAACGCTTCATTTTTTTCACATTAAATAAATGATTTAGAAAATATATTTCTAAAAATAATTGCTTGCATCACATGAAATAATTAGTTGAGGGAAAATGTTAAAATATTATCATTATATACAACATGTTTGACAATTTTTGTGGATGAAAAAAATGTTTTTCATTCATTTGTTTATTTCTTTCTATAAATGATATAAGGAATCGATTTTAGGAAACTGTGTTCTAAATCATTTATTTTTTACAAAATAAAAAGAAGTTAAGGCATAAATGCACATGACACAAGCCAGCAGAATATTACTAGACAATTTTATGGATGATAATTGCCAATAATTTGTTTGATAATCGCAAAATGAATCAAATTGAATATTAATATTAGCCACGTTTAGTGCACGTGGCTCTTCAGAATCCTGTGAGAGTTAATAACAATGCCTTGTTTAAATTTTACATTATAAGGCTCCTGTCTTTATTTTCACCATTCTTTATTTATCATTTTTGCTTGATTTAATTTTTATTGCTTGAGCATTCATGCATAATTGTCGTGACCTACCCTCGGGGGGAGAAAACAGATTTAGGGGTATTGCCTAAATGATGGACTTAAGGCCCATGATTAGGTGCGGGCTCTCGTAAGCCCATACCTCACGTGAGATTGGGGCATTCTTAAGAATTTCGCAAAAATGAGTCACCAATAGCCTATTGGGGTCGGCTAGAAACCAAATGAGGTATGAGAGTGTGATGTGGGAGCATCCAATGTAGCTCCATCAACCAACTCAAAACCATCGATGCTTATCCAAGCCAATAAAAAGTTGGGCATTATGTGCTTCGATGGATCATTTTGAATTAATAATGTTAATTTCTTATCGGTACTTTGTGATATATCAATAGGTATCAATGGAAGGCCATTTTAGATGTCTTGTATGACCAATTGATGAAATTTCAGGAGGATTATTTTCTGGTCAAGGGAGGAGCTCGAATTTTGGGAAGGCTAGAGGTTCACGAAAGTGGTTCAAGAATATGGAAAGCCAAAGGTTCAAGAACACGGAAAGCCAAAGGTTCAAGAACACGGAAAGCTAACGATTTGAGAATGTGGAAGGCCGAAGATTAAAGGCATTTAGGTCCCGTGTTAGTAAAGGCTTTTTATTAAGTTCCTAGCTGTTTTTATTTTTATGTAGCTCAAGAGTCGAACGTTTAAGTTCCTAGGTCATTAAAGTTTGTTCTTAATATTTTCTAAGACTAAAATCCTCCTATAAATAGGGGAAACTATCCAATGTAGAGGATATACGAATTTCATGAATGAGAATGGTGAGATTTCCTCAACTTTAGTGAACTCCTTTGGAGAGTGGATAACTCCTTTCGGTTTCTTTATCCTTGGAGCGTAGATCACTCCTTGGTGGTGAGCCTAGAAGCCCTTTATCCTTGGCTGATGGAATATTTAGGCCTTGGTGGTGAGCTTCTCCTATCCCGAAATCCTTTATCCTTGGCTGGTGGAAGCTTTAGGTCTTGGTGGTGAGCTTCGTAGATCTCGATCCTCATCCTCGGTTGGTGGCGAGGCCTTTATACCTTGGGAGGCGATCGTTTTATCTTTTCTTTTTCCTTTTCGTTTCTTCCTCATAAACACTATTCTATACACTTAACCACAAAAATCCCCTCTGAAAATCCATTCTAGAATCACTCACCCCATCACGCATCATAGTGTACCTCACTTCCTATGCAAACCAGAGAATCTAAAGTCGGGGACTTGATTACACTAATTGACTAATTAGTGCCCTTTCGATACCTAATCTTGTACATTTTAAAGGGAAAATTTTTTGTCAGGCAATTTGGATTGATTTTACACCTATCAACTAATGTGTGAAGCGACCATGCGAGTGTGCAATCATTAAAGTAACAATCATAGTTATCAAAATCTTAATTGCAGTAAAATTGAGTACGTGCAATTAAACATAATTAAATATGTAAATTAAACATACAATATAATCAAAATACGAGCAAGTAAAGGCCTAATTACATTAAGAATGCAAAATATGGCAATTCCTAACCAAACTCCATCATTTTTTGATTTTCAAGATTTTTAAATTTTTTAAATTAATTAATTTTTTTAATATTTTTTAAATTTTTAATATTATTTTGGATTTTCGAAATTATTTTTGTAATTAATTTTTTAAATAATAATAATAATAATAATAATAATAATAATAATAATAATAATAATAATAATAATAATAATAATAATAATATTTTTTTTTTTAGACCGGACTCGGGTTTAACTCGGTCGGGGCGGGTCTAACCGACCTGCCAGGGTTTGGCTCGGATAGGGGTTGGGTCGATTGGCCTGCTCAAAATACATGGCCCAACCAACCTTGGTCGGGCCTTTCCTTGGTTCAGATTGGGCCCAACTAGCAGGCCCAATTTGGTCTAAGCTTTTTCATTTTAAAAAAGAGGCCCATAAGCCCAATGTACTAAAACAGCCCAAAGATAAATCGGCCCAAGCACACAGACCTAGCCCGGAGATCAAAATCCTACCTAGTTTGCGACCCACGCCTGACTCGGTTTTTGGCTGAAACCATAGGGTTTCTTGGCGGCGCTGACAACGGCGACAATGGGCTTGACAGCGGTGGTGACGCGACGAGTGGTGGCGGTGACGCAGCAAGTGGCAGCGACGACGCGATGAACAATGGCGACGACGTTGGGGTCTACAAGGACGGGCAGCGATGACGTGGCAACTTCGGGCTACAGGGGGGCGACATTCGAAGGGCAGTGGAGGCATCGCAGCTTTGGGCTTCAAGGGGGCGACGTTCGAAGGGCAGCGGAGGTGTCGGGCCCAACAACCGATGGCGACGACGGAGATCTCGTGTAGAAACAGCGTCAGGGGGAACAGCGGCACAGCTTGAGACGGCTGGTTGAACGGCAACGGTGGTCGGCCTAGGGCCGCGGCAGAGCCTAATCAATTCCCAAATCTAGCCCTTGTCCGACTTGCCACCCTTAGATCTAGGTCTCTGGACCTCCTCCGATCTCCCTCCCCTCTCAGCTAGCTTAACGTCAAGACTACATTGAAGCAGATGGTGGTGGGTGTAGAAGCAGCGATAGTGGGGCAGAGTTTCAGACGGCTGCAGGGTGGCAGCGGCGCGGCGACTGGCTCAAATCTGCTGGCGTCGGAGGACGGTAGTACGACGTCAGGTTGGCAAAGGCGGAGGCGCAATGGTGGAGCAGCGAGGCAGAGGTGGCACACATCAGCAGCTCAACTCGGCTTGAGTAGAGGGAAGATAACAAGTGAGCCGACGCAGGTGCAAGCGCTGGGCGTGAGCGAACGGCGCTCCGACGGCAACGAGGCGGAGGCAGAGCAGAGGCAAATCTGGGGGGCGCCATTGTTAGTGCAGTGGGTCACTTGGAGATGCGGCTTTGATAGAAGCAACGGCATACGCAGTGACGGAGCTTGCGGGTGAGGCGGAGCTCTAATGTCGCAAATCAAGCTAAGGTGGAGTGACGATGACAAAGGCGTCGCGGGCTTCAAGTTGCAGCGTTCAGCGCAACGGAGCAAGGACCGAGCTTTGGCTGCCGAGGGGCAACCGGCACGAGGGACGAGCCGACAGGGGCGCGGGACTCGATTGGTAGGAGGATTCGGCGACTACGGAGGCACGGCGGGTAGCTGGCGAAGTGTAGTCGGCGGTAGATGAGTCGACCGGGGAAGTTTCTTCTTCCCCTACTGTTCTTCTTCCCCCTTTTTAAAATTTTTTTCTCTCCTTCTGTCTCCTCCCTCTCCAACTCTCTCCTCTTCTCCTTTGGATTCTAACCCCTAGAGCCCCCCCTTCGAGCTCTCTCTCTTTTTCCCTTTTCTTTTGCTCCCCCTTCTGTTTTTTTTTTTTGCCCGATGCCTGCTTTCCCCCCTCTGCTTTGACCTCTGCTGCCTTCTTTCTTTTTTTGTAGGTTTGCGTGCGAGAAGAGGAAGAAAGCTAGGCGTGGGCTAGGCAAAGGAGGAAGGAACTGGGCTAAGCCCCGCGCGCAGGAAAGAAAAGGCAAGGGTGGGCCGTGCCAATGCCGAACCCGGCCCAACTCGACCTCAAGATGTTTTTTTTTTTTTAATGTTTTGTTTTGTTTTTTCGTTTTTGTTTTTTTTAGCGACTAATTCCTAATTTTGTATGCGATTAAATTTTAAGTAAAATAGTAAATTTTAGATATCAACAGTTGCTCCTCTTTGAATGGGAGCTCGAAGATGTTGCATTCAAAGATAGAAGACACCTAAATTATTTTGACGAGAGAGGGACCCTGGGTGCATGGGCGCGCATCAGGTCGACGAAAGGGATTCAGGGCTATGGAAGTGCGTCGTGCTGATAAGAGGAAGAAAGACTCCAGGCTACTGAAGCACACCATGTCATAGGAAAAAAAGAGACCCCAAGCTACAGAAGCACGCTGTGTCATAAGAAGAAAGAAATGAAGTCTCACCGTGTAACAACAAGTTTTGACCGTGTTGAAAATACATGGTTTGAGGAAAACCCATGAACCTTTGTAAACAGCATGGTTTAAGGTTGACCATGAACCTTTTAAAAATCGCAGTTCAAAGTTAGACTCATGAACATCTTAATAGCGTGGTTTAAGAAAAGACCCACGTACCCCGTGGTTTAAGGATAGATCCACAAACCTTGTGGTTTAAGGATAAATCCACAAACCCTGTGGTTTAGATTGGAAAAAAAAAAAAAAAAAGTCTCACCGTGTAAAAACGGGTTTCGACTAAGGGTTTCCACTGGAAGAGAGGTCTCACCGTGTAAGAACAGGTTTCGACTGGATGATAATCTCATCGTGTACGAACGGATTTCGACTGGAAGAGAGGTCTCACCGTGTATGAACCGGTTTCGACCGGATGATAATATCACCGTGTACGAACGGGTTTCGACTGGAAGAGAGGTCTCATCGTGTATAAATGGGTTTCGACTAGAAGAAAGGTCTCACTGTGTACAAATGGGTTTCGACCGGATGATAGTCTCACCGTGTACGAACGGGTTTTGATTGGAAGAAAGGTCTCACTATGTACAAACGGGTTTCGACCGAGTATGATAGTCTCACCGTGTATAAACGGGTTTTGACCGGGAGAAAAGTCTCACCATGTACAAACGGGTTTCGACCGGGTATGATAGTCTTACCGTGTATAAATGGATTTCGACTAGGAGAAAGGTCTCACCGTGTACAAACGAGTTTCGACCGAATGATAGTCTCACCGTGTACGAATGGGTTTCGACTAGATATGATAGTCTCACCGTGTACAAACGGGTTTCGACTGAGAGAAATATCTCACCATGTACAAATGGGTTTCGACCGGATGATATTATCACCGTGTACAAATGGGTTTCGACTGGGAGAAAGGTCTCACCGTGTACAAACGGGTTTCGACCAGATGTGGACAAGCGTGGTTTACGGATGAACCTACAAGTCAAGTGGTTTAGGAAAAGCCACCAACCCCGTGGTTTTAAGGATAGACCCACCAACCTTGTGGTTTAAGGATAACCCACGAACCATGTGGTTTAAGAAAAGCCACCAACCCCGTGGTTTAAGGATAAACCTACCAACCACGTGGTTTAAGGATAGACCCACGAACCATGTGATTTAAGAATAAACTCACGAACTGTGTAGTTTAGGAAAAGCCACCAACCCCGTGGTTTAAGGATAAACCCACCAACCTTGTGGTTTAAGGATGACCCACGAACCATATGGTTTAGGAAAAGGCACCAATCCCGTGATTTAAGGATAAACCCACCAACCGTGTGGTTTAAGGATAAACTCACGAACCGTGTGGTTTAGGAAAAGCCACCAACCCCGTGGTTTAAGGATAAACCCACAAACATTGGAAATGACATGGTTTAAGGATGACCATGAACCCTGTAGATGACATAGTTTGAGGCTGACCATGAACCTTTGGTTTTTAAGGAAGCACTCGCTAATCCCTTGAAAACTGCATGGCTTCACTGAGGAATCCCGTCAAACTCAACTTGAGCAAATGTCATTAGTGACGTCATTAAGAGACGTATTGGCAATATTACAACAATAACTGAACAAGCTAATCAAATTAAGTTCGACTTTTTTTAATATCTATATATATATATATATTCAATGTCAATCAGCATCACGTAGCGCAAAATTGTCATCTTGTTCGGGGATATATCATTAATCATCAAATTCTTCGGGAGTTTAGTTCTTATCAAAACGGCTATGACTTGTGAAAAAAGGCTCATTAAGCATACCAAACTAGAGCTTCTTAGTCAAAAAGAGTTTCTCATACACTCTCGATAAAATGGCTGCTTGATCCCATCTATTCGCATGGGAAATAACTAATTGCTGAAGGTATCTCACATAACCCATGTCAAAGGCTTTCAGAAACATTCGCAATGAGCACAATCTAATCGATCAAAAAGGTCTTTTGAAAGGATCGCAATATAGGCTCAGTTAGGGCTTATACAAAGGGATTATTGCTTTGAGGCTAATAAATGAACATTTGCCGCTATCTTCATCGGGTTTACAAGTCGAGAACTTGGAAAATAAGACAAGATAGAATTACCTCAACTTCTTCAAGCAGTAGCTTCTTTGTGGCATTCTCATTTTCTCTCAAACCATCTCAATCAGAAGAGACTTCGGAAGAGGGTTGTAATGATGGCTTGGGAGAGGCTCGAAAGGCTTAAAATTTTCAAGAGGATTTTTAAGAGTCGGTGATCATCATGGTATCGTGACCAGGTCACTTGATCTTTCGAAATCATTTGGCTTTTGAAACACAGTGCATCTCGAAATTCCCTTCACTAATCATTTTTGCAATGGAGCTTTGCTCCTTTTTCTAATTTCCTTTGCACTTGCGATGATTTTTTACGCAGGCACTTGAACTTTGATAATTTCTTTCATATAAGATGCAACCTTTTGGCTCTTTTTCTTGACGGACATTATTCTTGCTTTTATCAAGCACACTGCTTTTTCATGCTCCTTAGTTTGTCGAACTTTTTGCTCTTTGAACTTTTTTAGCTCTTATGACTGTCGAGATGCTTTTCACATTTTCTCGTGACTGTCAATTGTATTTGGTCAATTCTTATGCCTTACCCCAGTGAAGGGAGATGATCACCACTCGAGGTTTGGAAATGAATAATCAGGCCCAAATTGGTTAAAGCAATGGATATCAGTGTTTGGATAGAGAAGAAAATGCTCTTCTTCACATTGTGATGCAAGTGAAAGTAATAGAATCTTTCTCAACCTTTCGCTCTACAACACAATCGTAACCTTCTATTCTGCCCCAAAGTAGGGTCATTTTCAATAGGGGTACTTCGAAGGATCATCTTTATTCGGCCCAAAGGGGTGGCAAGATGTCAACTCGGTGCTTGGGATTGAAGAAGAAAACACCTTTATCGTTTCAATCTTTGCACTCAATGCAAATGAATCCTTCGTCCTAAGAGAATGTCGTCTTTCACTTAACTCTCAAAAGTGTTTGAAGGATGTGTTCGGAAAAGGCTCGCATTTCCTCATCCTAAGTATCCTCTGCTTGGCATGATTAACATCTCCATTTCACCCTACTGAGATTGTCTGAATAGATTAATCTCCATAGGGAAATTTGACTCAAAATGAATAATCCACAAAACGAGAAAACAATTTTGAGATAAAAAGGATGCTCAAAAAGTTTATAGAAATTTTTTCTTTTATCAATTATTCATTTCATTTTATTTTTTTTATACTTGTCTCTAGGAAAGTGCCAAAGGTTCTCTTTTGTAATGGAAATTCTCTTTTTTTTTTCTTTTTTTTGTCTTTTTTTTTTACTTAAAAAAATTAAGAAGAATGGTACTTACCTGCGGCATGGCGACCTGGTAACTCTGTAAAGAATGTAAAAGAATATGTTAGTGCAAAAATCTTTAGGAATTGAAATGTTGGAAACGATACATTATTACCCTTCATTCGCTTTTGTCCTTTGGGCCCTAACATCTCTTAGATTCACCCTCGTGAATATTTGGTAACTCGACATTACCCTTCATTTGCATTTGCCTTTAAGTGTTTGATGTCTTCCTATCAAAGGAAAGAAAGAATCATGTCAGAGACGCTATCAAAATGAGCAATTGGAATCGACACCATTTACCCTTCACGTGTTTCCGTTCTTCATGTATGAACTTTTCCTAAAGTTGCTAGGATTGATTGAAAAATGGCTATGGGACCCTGATTTTATCCATGAAAAGCACTTCTTTATTGTATACTACAATTTACAAAGTTCAATTCCTACATTTTCAAATGCTCTTTTTGAAGAGATTTTTAGCTGACAAGGAGCTTGAAAATTTTATATATAGATCATGAGATGTGTTTTTCAAGAACTTGCTTTGAAAGGAGAGTGGATGCTCCCTGTTTCCACACTTGGGGACATTTTTCTTTAGATGCTTTGCCCCATTTATTACCTATAAAGAAAAGATTGGACACGTTATTTCCACACTCGATTGGAAATCATTTAGGAATTATATACATCCTTTTACGCCAAATGGATGGTCAAGTCTTGTCTTATTGGAGAGAGAGATATTGCCCTTATAAGAATACTCCTTCGCTTTTGTTGGAACGATATATAACTTGGCGCCCACGATGTATCCTTGATAATGGAAAAAAAAATCATGTTAGAAACGGTATCGGAAATTGATAATTGGAATCGATACAGTTTACTCTTCCTTCGATTTCGCCTTTTTGGATGCTTGGCAATTCCCTTCATTTGTCTCATCATGCAGAGTGAACGAGATTGATGGGCTATTTTGGCTCCTAAGGCATTTGCGCATCTGAAGGTAGACTAGTGACACCTAATTTTGGAAAAATAAAATTGCATTTTGAACAAATAAAAGGAAAAATGAAAAAAAAATGGAGGAAATCGATTTGATTGATTATGCATGGAAATTTGAAATTCTGATAGATATTTAGAATTTGATAAATGCAGAAACAATTAAAAATCAGGTGAAAAAAGGGTAAGGATTTTGATAAAATGGAAGGAATCGGTGCAAAATCGAGCTGATTGCAAAATCATGCTCCAATTTGCATCCTTGATTTAATGCAACAGAAGATGGAAGTTTGAAATATGCCATACAAAGCAACTGTTCGGAATCAGTATAAAAGAGAGCTTTATTTTTCGTAACCGGGGGGCGGATTGAGAAAAAATTTCAGAGCAAAAAAAGTGAGAGTGGTTCTTTCGTTTCGTTAGAATTCGAAATTCAAAGAGAAAAAAAGAGTTCTTTTGTCTTTGTTTTCGAGAAAAAAGGTCAAGAAAATAAAAGAGGGAAAGAGAGAAGAGACGTGAGGACAGAGAGTGTAGTGACAGAGAGAAAGAAGTGACGTGAGAGAGAGAGAGAGAGAGAGAGGAAATAAAAAAAAGAAAAAGGAAAAAGATGAAGCATTGTTCATCTTCTTCGTGAAGACTCCTTAGCCGGTGTCCACTGTCGCTCGACGCCCACAGCAACCGCCTGCTGTCCTCTGCGCCGGCCACCGCCCAGACCACCTCCGCCGGTCCCTACGCCTCAGCCCACCTCCACGGCCGCACCTCCGCTCGCGAGACAACACCCGACGACCCCCTCATCCGCTGCACGCGTTTCCCATCCGCGCCGGTCCCGCGCCTACACATCCACCGTGCTGCTGCCGACGCCAACGTCTCCGAGCACCACCGGATGCCCCGTCCCCTACAACTCCACTCCGCGAGCCCACTCTCTGCTCGACCCGAACACCTGCTGTCGCTGCTGCCAGTCATCGCCGCTCGGTGCCCCTCGCCTAAGTGACCACCAGCAGCTCGCTCAAGCACCGCCACTACTGCCGTGCCTCCTTCCGCAAGCAGCCTGAGCTGATCGCCGCGACTCCGCGCCCTAGAGCAACCCGCGACGCCACCGTTTGTTGCCATCACACGCTCCCGCCGCCGACGCCCGCGCCTCCCCGCCATCGCACCTCGGCTTGTGCCGAAAGCTCGATGCCGTCGCCGTCCAGCAGTCCACGATGCCCCGACGCCCGCTGGTTGCTGCGCCAGACCCTCTGCCCGCATCAGCAGTATCGAACGCCAGGCGATCCGACGACCGAGCCTCCACAGCCGCGAGCACCCGAGTGCCTCCGCCGCTGCTAAACGTCGCTCTTGTCCCCTGCTCGCTCGGCAGCCGAAGCCCGCCGCTCCTGACCTCGCCGACGCCGCGCCTCCGCACCGCCTCTGCCTGCAATCCGCTTCCCTGTTGACGTTGGCTTACCCTCCCTTAGGTAGTTTTTTTTTTTTTTTTACTTTTACCTTTTTTGTAGTTTAGTTTATTTTACTGTCTATATTTTTACGTTATTTTTCTGTTTATTTTATTTGATAGCATTCTTTTAGTTTAATTATTTGAATTGTAATATTGAATGTTAATATTTGTGCATTTTGTAGGCATTATCCGCTAGGATTTTGTCCGAAATTATTGCAATTATTAATTTAATCCGAGAGACATCAGATTATTTTTTTAATTATATTAATTTTTGGGCTTTTTGGTAGAATTTTAATTGTTAAATCATTATAATTATTAATTTGATCCGTAAGACTTCGGATCAGATTTTTAATTATTTTGATCTATTTGTCGTGATAGTTAGGGTTAAGATAATCATTAATTTGACCTGTAAGACAACATGTTATTTTTTCGATTATTTTAATAATTTATTATGTCGATAGCTTAGATTTAATATTTATTTAATAATTACTTATCTTTTAAAAAAACTAAAAAATCAAAATTCTGCATGAGCATATAGGTTTAGTAAATCGAGACATGTAGGTTTAGTAAATTAGAATTTCTTAGGATTACATTTTTAGGGTTGCATTTTTAGAATAAGTTAGGGTTGGACCTAAATTAATTTTTTTAGATAATGCTCGCACATTTTAATTATCTCATTTTTCAAAAAATAGTTTTCTAAGATAAGATAGGTTTAAGTCAAATTAATCCCTAGAATAGATTAGAAAATTATCCCTTTTTAGATAGATTAAGTAGGGTTTTCATAAATTCTAAACTTCAATAAAAAAATACAAAAATACAAAATCTAGGTGCATGTTAATTAGTTCGCATAATATGATCATTTAATTAGAATTTGTTAGTAAAGTTAGGTCATAAGGTGCATAATAACTAGTTTGCATAATAGGCCCATTTGCACATTAATAAGATTAAGTCATTTAGTTTTAAAATGCATTTTTATAAAAGAATTCTAATTTTTAAGAAAACCCAAAAAATGATGAGCACTCGTGTGGTCACCACATTTGCATGATAGTGATTTAGCTTAAAATAAATCCAAGTTCGCTTGCAAAAATATTTTGAAAATTAAAAGAAATGGTACGGAAAGGGCATTAGAAAATTCTAGTGTAACCAAATCCCCGTACCCTTAGTCTCTGGTTTGTAGAAGTAAAATAAATCTCCCTTTATTTTACTTAGGTGTCTAATCGACCTACCATAAACTGATTAGTGGTGACTTCTAGTTAATAACCTCTTGTATATTTAAAAAATTTAGACTTAAGTCGCGAATTGATATGAGCTTAGGAGAGCTTGAGCTAAGTTTAAAAACTTAGTAGTCCATTAACCTAGTTTTAGGTGGTGCACCTGAAAATTAAGTTGCGACATAGACGTAAATGTTCATTTGAAACAATTCTGAGTTTTTTTTTTTTTTTAATGATGATTTTCATGAAATTGAATTCCATTATTAAAAATTGTGAGTCACATGGCAACAATTGGATTCGCAACCAAAACTCAAAATAGAAAATATGGTTCTTGACAAGAATAAAAACAATGATAAAATACAAGAAACTCTTGCACAAATGAAAGTAAAAATCAACTCTTGTCCTAGCTCTTGAATTCACTTCTCTAAGTGGTTAAACACGAGAATGTCATGGAGCATTGCGCATAACCTGCAAAAAGATGACAATGTCAATACGTGAATAAGAGAAAATGATATCTCAATGAGGTCGCTTCTTACAATAAAATCGAGGCGACAATACATGCCCCACAGTCCTTATTACAGGGTTTTAGTATTTCGCCAAGATTTTATCATAAGAGAAGACATTAAAATAATCAATCAACGGCTATCAAACAAATGCCCACTTTTATTCCAAAAGTTTAGCATGCAAAAGTGTCATTGATTTTTGAAAGATTGATTTGTGATTTTACTCCTAGAAAAATGAAGTGACTTCTATTTTGAGAAATTTGTACACAAAATGATTTGCATTTTAGTCCCAAAATGTGAGAATGAGAGAATTTGATAAAAAAAAAATGCAATTTCAATTTTTGTGCTCCAATATAAAATCACAAGTTTTTGTTGTTTTTTTTTTTTACAACGATTTCAAGCCTATAACTAGAAATTTAAACAAAATCATGTGTTCAAAAAGGGCAAACTAAAGTGTTCAGAACTTGCACTCAATGTTCACTTATCAACAGTGATTGCCAATTTTTCAATTATAAGCCTACGGCATCAAGGGCAATCAATTGATATTCGTGAATTTCAAGATGGAAGTTCAATACAAAATGAGCAAATAAAAAAGGAAAATGATACTTATAATAGGTGCCGACTTTTGTCTCTATTTTTTTTTTTCAATTATATAGACATCCACATGGGATGTGGTTCGATTTCTACTCTATTTGGCTCAAAATGGAGCCATGGGATCACCGGACTAAACCAACAAGATTGCAGTTAGGTCGTGTTATCCATGACTCCAGCTTCGTAAAAGAACTAACCTATGTCGCGCGATTGCAGACCGAGGTGGGTACCTTCGACATGAAGAAAGAAATTTCGAGGTAGAGATGGACGACTCATACTACATGACCGTAGTCGGAGTGGTATCCATCTTGACACCATCCTAAGGAATCCTATGTGGCCCAGGTCCGGTAGCAAGTTGTATGTGTCATGGTGTAGTGCAATGCAAAGGATACATGCACAACAATTTATAAGCAATCAACACTTCATACATAAAAAATAAACCATACATTCCTACATCTCCCTACAAGACAAAAGTGAGCAAACACTTCCCCTTATGCCTCCCATTCTGTAATAACATTTAACACCTTTGATGTTAGGGACAATACCTGGAATCCTTGCTACCAAACAAAAATATTTTTGAACAGGATTAATTTTGGCTTAAGTCCTCTAAGGTCTAAAGAACAATGTCCTTAATGGAGTCGCCAAGCTGTCGCGACCTACCCTCGGGCGGAGGAATCAGATTTAGGGATATTGCCTAAATGATGGACCTAAGGCCCATGATTAGACACGGGCTCTCCCAAACCCATACCTCGCGTGACATTGGGGCATTCTTAAGAATTTTGCGAAAAGGAGTCGCTACTAGTCTATTGGGATCAGATAGAAACCAAGTAAGGTATGGGAGTATACCTCATTTCCTATGCAACCAGAGAATCTAAAGTCGGGGACTTGATTGCACTAATTGATCAATTAGTGCCCTTTTGGTACCTAATCTTGTTCATTTTAAAGGGAAAGATTTTTGTCAGGCAATTTGATTGATTTTACACCTATCCATTAATATGTGAAGCGATTATGCGAGTGCGCAATCATTAAAGTAACAATTATAGCTATCAAAATCCTAATTGCAGTAAAATTGAGCATATGCAATTAAACATAATTAGATTGCAAATTAAACATACAATATAATCAAAATACAAGCAAGTAAATGCCTAATTACTCTAAGAATGCAAAATATGACAATTCCTAACCAAACCCCATCATTTTTGGATTTTCAAGATTTTTTAATTTTTTTAAATTAATTTTTTAAATAATTAATTTTTAAATTTTTTAAATATTTTTAAATATTTTATATTTTTTTGGATTTTCAAAATCATTTTTAAAAAAATTAAACTTTTTAAAATAAATAATAATAAAATAAATTTTTTAGGACCTAACCGGGATCGACCTAGTCGTGGCGGGTCTAATCGACCCACCCGGGTTTGGCTCGGATGGGGGCCGGACCGATCAGCTGGCCTGAAATACATGGCTCGACCAACCTTGGTCGGGCCTTTCCTTGGTTCGGATTGGGCCCAACCAATGGGCCCAATCTAGTATAAGCTTTTTCATTTTAAAAATGAGGCCCATAAGCCTAATGTACTAAAACAGGCCAAAGATAAATTTGCCCAAGCACACAGGCCCAGCCCGGAGATCAAAACCCTACCCAGTTTGCGACTCGCGCTTGACCCAGTTTTTGGCCAAAACCCCAGGGTTTCTTGGCAGCGCTGACGACGGCGGCGATGGGCTTGACGGCGGCGGTGACGCGGCAAGTGGCAGCAACAACGCAGCAAACGGTGGCAACCATGTCAAGTCTATGAAGACGGGCAACGACAGCATGGCAGCTTCGGACTACAAGGGGCCGATGTTCGAAGGGCAATGGAGGCGTCAGGCCCAGCAATCGACGCTACGACGGCAACAACGGAGATCTAGTGCAGCGATGGCGTCAGGGGGAACGGCGGCACAACTTGAGATGGCTGGTTGAATGGCAACGACAGCCGACCTAGGGCTGCGGTGGAGCCTGATCAATTCCCAAATTTGGCCTTTGTCCGACCTGCCGCCCTCAGATTTGGGTCTCTAGACCTCCTCCGATCTCCTCCCCTCTCGACTAGCTTAGTGTCGGGACTACATTGAAGCAGATGGTGGTGGGTGCAGAAGTAGCAACAGTGGGGCGGAGCTTCAGACGGTTGTAGGGCAGCAGTGGCGTGGTGACCGACTCAAATCTACTGGCGTCAGAGGATGGTAGCGCAACGTTAGGTGGGCAGAGGCGGAGGCGCAATGGCAGAGCGGCGAGGTAGAGGCGGCACACAGCAACAGCTTGTCGAGCTACGGGTGGAGTGGCTCAACTTGGCTCGAGCAGAGGGAAGACAGCAGGCGAGCCGACGCAAGTGTGGGCGCTAAGCGTGAGCGAACGGCGCTCCGACGGCAACGAGGTGGAGGCGGAGCAAAGGTGAATCAGGGGGTGCCATTGCTAGTGCAGTGGGTCGCTTAGAGACAAGGCATCGACAGAAGTGACGGCAAACGCAGCGACAGAGCTTGCGAGTGAGGCAGAGCTCCGGTGTTGCAAATTAGGCCAAGGCGGAGCGACAGTGATAGGGGTGTCACGGGCTTCAAGTTGCAACGTCCGGCGCGGCGGAGCAAGGACCAAGCTTTGGCTTCTAAGCGGCAACTGGCACGGGGGACGAGTGGACAGGGGTGTGAGACTCGACCGGTGGGGGGATTCAGTGATTGCAGAGGCACGGTAGGTAGCTAGCGAAGCATGGCCGACGGTAGATGAGTCGACCGGGGAAGAAGAACAGTGTTCTTCTTCCCCTTTTTTAAATTTTTTTCTCTCTCCTCTTGTCTCCTTCCTCTCCAACTCTCCCCTCTTCTCCTTTGGATTCTAACCCCTAGAGCCCCCCCTTCGAGCTCTCTCTCTTTTTCCCTTTTCTTCTACTCCCTCTTCTGCTTTCTTTTTGCCTAATGCCCCCATGCCCCCCTCTGCTCTAACCTCTGCCGCTTTCTTTCTTTTTTTATAGGTTTGCGTGCGAGAAGAGGAAGAAAGCTGGGCATCGGCTGGGCCAAAGGAGGAAGGAGCTAGGCCAAGCCCCATGCGCTGGAAAGAAAAGGTGAGGGCGGTTCGAGCCAATGCCAGACCCGGCCCGACTCGACCTCTAGATGTTTTCTTTTTTTTTTAATGTTTTGTTTTGGTTTGTTTTGTTTTGTTTTGTTTTTATTTTTTTAGCGACTAATTCCTAATTTTGTATGCGATTAAATTTTAAGTAAAATAGTAAAATTTAGGTGTCAACAATAATATCATTGATATGTGTTGGGACTTGCAAAACATAATTGAAGAAATTGCATACAAATTGTTTTCATAAAAGAGATAAGGCACCGAAAGAATGCTAAATTTCATATAGAGTAACCAAGTTCCCAGACTTGTGAGTCTCTTATTTGTGGTTGTAAGTGTGACTCCCTTATCTTACACGGCTCATAACCGATCCATTATATGTTAGCGGCAGCTTTTAAGTAAATTAAACTAAGTAATTAAAAAGAAAATCAAGTTATAAATGATAAAGCTCTGGAGAACCAATGCTAATCGTAGGTGCCACCTCGTGAGTACAACCACTCAAGCCACCTCTTTTAAAGATATCACCTTGGGAGGCTCGCGACAACTCTATTGTGAAAAAAACTGAAGTTTAATGCAAGAAAAAGATATTACAAGAGAACTCGACAAAGAACAATAATAACATAAGAGATTTATATGGTTCGATTTGACTGTCAATACATACTTCATAAAAAGAGCTAACTGCCCAGAAATCCATTATGAATCCAAAAAGTACAAAATTTGCCATTGTTTGATCACTCAAGTGTTTTCTAGCCTCTGATCTCAATCAAAACAAATTGTTAACTATATTAGCTCACATTTTTTTCACAAAGAACTCATTCAGAAAATTCACATAGAGAAAATTCAAAAATGCCTCTTATTGCATAATAATCAAGTAGAATTTCATCTCATATTTATTTAATATTTTTATCAAAACATAAAATTCCATTACAGAAAACCTACTCAATTTAGAAAACCAATAAAACTTTAGAAATTATTCGGATGGGGTATCTTGGCTCAAACTCAATACATTCTCATCAATGGCACTCATCTTCGAATTAATATCGATTTTCAAAAGAGTGGACATAAACAAACGGTAGCTGCCAAGTTCAAGATGACAGTTGCTCAATGACATTTAGTATGCTCTTGTAATAATCTTGGAGCAAATCTAGAAAGAGATGATTCCATAGACATATCAATCTCCCATGAAGAGCATGCTAAGGAAAAAAAAGGTAAACACAAAAGCCAAAGAAAGAGATGGAAGAACTCGCCATATTTATATTCTCCCGCTCTTCAAAAAAAAAAAAAAAAATGTACAGGCGTGGCCTCACCTGATAAAAGAAAAATTAATGGTGTGCAAGGATTTAATAATCCGTAAGGTTTACAGAAAAAGCTCATAAGGGTGACGTTTCTTCAAATCAATAATTGCCAACCACGTATGACGTGCCTTCGAGTAGCTGCAAGAAAGATTTTGTCATGGCGAGAAAGTGAAACACAAAAGCCAGCAAAAATATTTCTCCTGATTATTTTGGAGATGTTGGCGCCAGTGGTGATATTCTAGATTTTTAGGTTAGGATTAGCATGAGTTTTCATAGTTTATTTGGACTTCGAAAGGTCTAACCCCAATTGATCAAATCTAGTAGTGATTACCTTCTTTTGAAATCATGAATTGACAGTTGTCCAAGTCTTGAACGATGCCAAATGACATATAGATAACCCGTGAATAACCAACCTCCATTTAACGGGTGGGACCGAACCTGAGAGACCCCACAGCTCATTACACCTTCATTCACTTCGTACAAGTCCAGATCAGTGGAATATTTGAAGCCACAATTTACCTCCCTTGGTGTTTGAAGCTCACGGTAGATTCTATCCCAATCCCTGGGCAATGAGCTACACCACCAGACTAAAAGATTATCAAAGTCTCTTATACGCTGCTCGTAAACCAGATGAACACCACACTTTTCAACCTTTAACCCAGGGTTGGTGATCGTAAATGAAACAACAATGTGGTTTGACATGGTATCCCAATTTGTATCACGTGGAAATTGGATACCTGACACATAACCTAGCCAAAGGCAACCTGAATTGACAAATCTGATGGGAAACTTAAATAAGGGACCTAGTTGATTTCCATCAACATAGAACCCACAGAAAATGAAGTGGGCATTTTCTAGGTCTTGACAGGAGCTGCAGTTGATTTGTTTAAAAGAGGCGCATATGGCAAATCCTCTCCAGCTATTGTCATGCCAATTAGGGGACATGTCTACGCTCAATAAAGGTCCAAATCCCCGGTAGCTAAACCACTCAGGTATTTCACATTGCAGACATGGAGACACCATATAAGTTCCCATAATCATTTTCCCGGAATGGTAAACAATGTAACGAAGCAATGACAAGGAGTACTTCTGCTGCAAAGTCAAATCAAGATCTTGTAAAAGCCGATTACAACAGTTAAAGAAGCAAAACCCTGAGTCAGGTATTGTGCATATAATGAATGGGTTTGATATCCTTTCCAATCTGAGGCACTTCTCAGCCACCACAACCATTGTGCTTTCTGGAAGTCTTGGTAACACTTCAAGATTTTTGCAATGATTTAATATGAGAAATTCCAGGCCAGAGATACGTTCAATACTTGCAGTTATGGTGGTAAAAAAGTTTTCGGCTAGGTCTAAAGACCTCAAAGAGGGTAAGCAATCAATATCACGGGGAATTTCTCCTTCCAAAAGACTACAGCCACTCAAATCCAACTCTGTTAAAGAGGATAACCCTGAAAATGAAGGCAACCGCGGACGTCTAGAGTTGAGAGCTCTTCTCAATGTACGCGTTAGTGTCCTCCAAGAATTTTGTGGCCTCCTTTTACTAACATGAAAGTGTAACTTTTTCAGATTTTGTAAGAATGTCAAGCTAGATGGGAGGTGTGTTATGGCACTTTCACTAATATCAAGCTCCTCTAAGCCCTCTAAGCCCCCAATGCTCTCAGGCAGCTCTTCAAGATTTGAACATCCACACATATTAAGAACTCTAAGAGCTTTTAGATTACCTACACTATCTGGAAGTCCTATGAGGTTTTCACAGTAAGCCAAGTCAAGTAGACTGAGTCTTTCTAGATTTCCAATTGAATGATGAACTTGAGATAATGCCTTGCAACCTTTGAGAATTAGCCTCTCTAGATTTGGGACATATATGAAGTTTGGAGTCTCCACAAAAAATTTGGAACCATTGAGGTTGATGACTTTTAACTTCTCTAAGACCTGCATCTAGAAAAAATTGGTCGAACAATATTATTAGCTTGTTAAACATAATAGATCGTCTGATGAAGCATACACATGCATGAGTACTAATTCCAACCTTTTCCCCTCTCCAGAGGCTGCAAAGGAGGCTATCCTGCATATGGAGTTGGACAAGACTCTTTGGAAGAAAACTTGGTGGAAATGATTTAAGACTGCAGTTGTCCCATCTTAGCAGGCATAGTTCATTTGAAAGGTGCTTAAACCCAGAAGAGAGGTGGATAGCACGAATATCAAGCAATCTTAAGTTATTCATGTTTGTGAATGACTCTCCATTCAAAGACTGCTTCTATGGTCCCCAGATTGCAAGACTATGGCTTTGATTTTTCCAGTTCCCTGATAAACAACTTATATAGTGTCAATACATGACTAGCAAGTTTTTTTTTTTTTTTTTTGCCCTATATCAAATAAACATGCTTGAAAATTAATTTTGTAGATACTCACCGAGTTTTTTGACAAAATATGGCATACATCCTCAAAAAGCCAGACTCGACTTCGTTCTCCTGGCTCTTCAGGAGACTCTTGACGAACAATTTCCCAAGCCATTTCTTGTAGCAAATCATGCATCCACAATTTGTTGCCCACGATTTGGATAAGAGATTTATTAACAAGGATTTCGATTCCAATATCTGCATACAAGTTGCAATTGTCCAGAACTTCCGTAATGTAAGGTTTCTCCTTTCCCTTAAAGAAACATGCAATATCTAGGAAAATCTCCTTCTCTTTCTGTCTAAGTCCATCATAACTCAACCTAAGCCGATCAAAAATTTTCCCTTCTGGACATTCTTTGAGTCTAGCCAGTGCACTCTTCCATTGCATCAAGCTCCTACAAGCCAAAAAGGAACCTAGGACATCAAGGGCTAGAGGAAGGCCATCAGCATATCCAATAATCTGCTTCACGAGCTCATTGAACTCTGCTGGAGGATGATTACTTCTAAAAGCTTTCAAACAAAATAGTTGGAGAGCCTCACCAAAGGATAGTTCCTCCACCTTATATATGGAATTTACTCCATATTGGAGAAGCAAATGTTCATCTCTGGTTGTTATAATGATCCTACTTCCATGTCCAAACCAATCAAAACCTCCTATTAATTTTTCCAACTGCTCCTTTTCATCCACATCATCAAGTATAACAAGAACTTTTTTATGTTGTAGTCGTTGTTTTATCATGTTCGCTCCTCTATGATCATCCCTGATTCTCAGATTGTCGTCTTGGAGAATATCGCTGAGAAACTGGTTTTGTAGATACACCAGACCATTCTTTTTTGAAATTTCTCTGATATCTACAAGAAAACAACATCCATCATCAAATTGGCCGTGGATTTTGTCATAAACTGCTCGTGCAACAGTTGTTTTGCCTATGCCACCCATCCCCCATATGCCAATACTGCGTACATCACTCCCGTCTAAGCATAAAGATTCAACTACATTTGAAATGCGGGAATGCATTCCCACAAGATCGCCTACGACGTAGGACAGCCGAGGACCTAGTTTATTTTCGACTTCTCCAATGATTTGCTGAATAAACTTGGTCTCATATCTGCATCAAAGAAATGCAGATGATTAGTTCCCTAGCAAGCATTAAGGTTGTTTGGTTCTAGAGTGTATTCTAGTTTAGATGAACTAATATAATGCAGAGTATGATGGTTATGACATTAGTGGCATGCAAATATTAAGGAAAACAAATCATTCCAAGTTAGGGGAAGAGAGGCCTACCCATCTTTCAATTCCATTCCGGCGAGACTGGCTACTTTACTCACTGCATCCTTCCACCTCTTTATATCTCTCTTGTCACCCAAATAAGCTTCCTCAGTTTTAGCAAAGGTTGTCCCAAAGTTTCCCCTCAATTTCCGTATGTCAGATGGATTGACCTCATAGAAGATTGGTATCACTGATCCTTCATTGATATCCTTGCACTCCACAGCCTTAGCAACTTCTTCCAAACACCAAGTAGAAGAAGCGTAGTTTTTAGAGAATATCACAAGTACAAGTCTTGACAGCTCTATTGCTCTCAATATTTCTGGTTTAATACATTTTCCCCTCTGAAGATCTTGGTGGTGATCATCTCGAAAGGCCACAAGTCCTCTTCGCCACAGATGATCGTGCAAATGGTCAACAAAGTTTTTACGTGTATCTTCACCTCGGAAACTTGGGAAAACATCATACTTATATTGACTCTGTTTGTTTTCTGGCCTTGGGAAAGATACCATATCTTCTTGGACAAAATTTGCAAAGACGAGAAATGAATGCACCTTGTCCTTATAGGAGTCGTCAGATATAAATCGGGGTTGTGTTGACAATTGAACAAAGATGAGGAGATTTTACGGGATTATGTAGAGGCACTGCGTCCAATCTCGTAGTTCCATTCCAAGGCCAGAGGAGATGAATGAGTACAAGTGAATGCCCTTTGCCTGTACATCACAAAAAAAAATTAAAAAAAAAAACAAAACAAAACAAAAATGAAAAAGAGAGCCAGAAGAGATTTTCAAACATCCCCTAGAAGATGAATGTAAGATTTAGCGAGGGCTCGAGGCTTAATCTCGACTAATTCCTTCTTTGGGAACTTCGTGATGTTATATTATGACATGAACCATCAATTTGCAAAGACATATGAGCCTAGGAAAAGAAAAAAAGGAACAAAGTACAAAACAAAGATGAAAGAGACTCTGAAAAGTGCAACTTCTGGCGATTGGATTGGGTTAGGCCACTTCTAAGGGCAGAAAATGGTCAAATCAGCGCAAAATCAACGCGCATTTAACGTTACGAAAATTTCTGGAAGAAGATAACCAAAGGAAATGGCAGTTTATACATCCGGAGCTAAGAAATGTTGAAATACATATAACAATTGACAAACGAGGAACGGCTAGATTCAGAAACAAGCAAAGGACAAATAAAACCTT
The DNA here is from genome assembly GCA_014182725.1 of Eucalyptus brandiana. Lineage (NCBI taxonomy): Eukaryota > Viridiplantae > Streptophyta > Magnoliopsida > Myrtales > Myrtaceae > Eucalyptus > Eucalyptus brandiana. Next base: position 12,585,060 of record CM024673.1, on the reverse strand, counting down.
GAGAATGGAAGTAGCTGGAGTCTGAGCGAAGAGATATATGCAGAAGCTGATCGAAGCTGTCGAGACTCGACTTGAGAGACCAGGATCAGCGGAAGCTGTTCTTATGAAGGATTGCTCAAAGTGAAACTCCCCAGATAGATGACTGTTTTTTTGCATCGGCGATTATTAAATTTGCAATGTCACTTCATAATCTTTTCCCGCCATATGGAGCTAGGTGTGATTTCCTACACAGTTTTTTATGCTAAAATCCGCAATCGTATGTCATTGGTGAGCGACTAAAATTAATTAGATGACTGTTTTTTGCATCGGCGATTACTAAATTTGCAATGTTACTTCATAATCTGATCCCGCCATATGGAGCTAGGTGTGATTTCCTACACAGTTTTTTATGCTAAAATCCACGATCGTATGTCGTTGGTGAGCGACTAAAATTAATTGATATCTCAATATAATTAATGTTGAATAATCTCCGATAGATGTTGTTAGATTCTACCAATTGCAATTATAGATATTGTTAGATTTTGAAATCAATAGATAATCCTCAGATGTATAAAGAAATGGTGATACTTTTCCAAAGCTAGCCAAAAAAAAAGGTCGGCATGTGAGTAAAATTAATTGGTATTTTGTCATGTCAAATGTTGATATGATCAAATCAAGGCCTGCAATTGCTTTGACCTTCACAGCATTGATAAGTTATAGAAATAAACATCGATAGACTATTAAAATCAGCTGACAATTTTTTAAGCATATATAGATCTTGGTACTTGTCAAAAACCTGTCAATAAGTTACAAACGCTTGATGAGGGGGAGCAAACCTACCGGTCATTTTCAGGTTATCGGAGTTGTTTGACACTTACCAGCATCGCATACCAAATTACCAATGCTGCAGCGAATTAGATCCCGTTTCAAAGATTTTTCCTCAAAATCCTCCTAACCTAGTATTATGTCCCCACAAATTCTTTTTCTTTTCTTTTTATCTTTAAAGCCAAAATTATGGCCCATAATTAATCATTTTGCCACTGGATCCGAATTTCCCTTTTCCGATCTCTAATTTTTCGTCCGATAATTCATTTTTCGAAAATTTCGAACATGCCGATAATTCAACGGACGATAAGGTGATGTCCAAAAATTTAATTTCGAAACCCTCGAAAGTTCGATACCCAAAATCAAATTAAATTCTGTGATTAAAAATCAATCGAATACAACTTTAGTACAACCTAATCTATCGGATGGCTTTTAATGGTTCTCACGTGGTTGATCCGTGGTCGATAATTTTCGATTTATGTATGTGCCTCTTCGAATCGTGAACGACCATCGGTTGTCATATAATCACAAGGGAAATCAATAGAAAAATCGATTTATTGTTGTTCAACGCGAATGGAATCACCCGCGAACCGATTATGTACTTTCATCTAATCAATTTATATCCATTCGCTAATTGAGGTATAACAATGTAGTATTGACCCTTGTTGATCCTTATAGTCAAGCGATCGATCCCTGATCGAATTCTCTAGTCAAGTGGTCGGTCCCTGATCAAATTCTCTAGTCAAGTGGTCGGTCCCTGATCAAATTCTCTGGTTTTTCACATTTTAACTCTTTACGACATCCCCCAAGTAAAGAACCATTACAAATAAACGAAGAAACTAATAGATTTAAATAGGAAGCAATATAAAATAACCCAAATTTGATACCCAAATATTTGGTTTGATAACCTGCTACTAATTCTTCCTCTGCTTCTGGTACATCGAAAGGTAATCTCTCACATCCTACTAGGGAAGAAATTAGAAAAATGAAAATCCCTATAGGTTGACGCCACAAATTCCATCCCCAAAGCCTCAGTAACAGATGGACGGTAGTAAAAAATCATAGCAAACTCGTAGCTACTTGTACTAAAAAAACAAGTAAGCGTAATTCCTCCAATAATAAACTATAGTATAAACTATACTAATATACCTAAAATATGGAATAAATATAAATACTAAATAAGAAATTGAAATTCTAAATTAAATATATATTCTATATATAGAAAATATATATTTTAGAATAGAAAGAAATTAAAATATAGAAATAAAAAATTGGAAAAAATAAAAACGAAAATTGTTGTTATTTTAATTTTTCTTTTTTTTTTTAGATTAGTTAACATCGTTTAGAGTAAAATAATCATAAATGCGTCGATGAAATAACTACTTCATATATTTTGAAATAGGGCCAAATTTTGAGATATCACATGACATGTCCATGATGACTCCTATGAGGGTGCCGGGTCGTCCGTGGGCAGTGCATCTGTCTCGAACATAACACTGCATGGCAATGCAGATCCCCGATAAATTAACGCCCATTTCAACTCTTCTTTTACTTCCATGGTGGAATCACCCGTCAAAGCATTTGGTTTGTAGTACTCGCAATCGCAGGGGAGACGAAGGCAGTTGACCGTCGTGGACGCTTCTTCGTCTTTCCTCTCCTTTTTAGCTGAAGACCTAGAAGGATGTCTATATCAAAGCCAAGTCTACCGCGGTAGCTCCAGCTATTCGAAACCTCGACCTGCTTTGGTCCACTCCATTCCAGGTCTGTTCCGTGAAGGAATGATAGCTCGGGGATCGCTCTGAGTCAACTCCCAAGCAGCAATCTTCATCTGCATTAAGTCTACTATTTCAAGAAGACACCCATATGTAGACGTCACTCGGCACGAAGCGCTCTGCATGCGCAGATCGTATTTTTATATTCGCTGCATTTACTTCTTTCGCCATCCGCATCTCAACAAGGCCGAAGAGACTTTTCTTTTTCCCTTTCATCTGAACATGATTTCTGTCCAGGAAACAATACCAGTTAAGAGAAATAATCCAAAATCACCCAAGAATCACCCAACTTCCTCTCCAAGGAAGATTGCCAAAGGAAACACGAGCAGCTAAGATGAATAATCCAGAATCACCCAAGAATCACTGCAACTTCCTCTCCAAGGAAGATCACCCGAAAGATATCTCAGAATCACCACAACTTCCTCTCCAAGGAAGATCACTCAAAAGATATCTCTCTTAAATCTTCACATTGATTAATTGAATCAATCTAGGATTAGAATTGATACACCTAGATTAGGAAAATAAACTCTTTCTTTTTATTAATCATTCTTTGTGTTATATATTGACTCCTTTGTACAAAGATTCATACAACTCTTAATATCATAAAACTTTCCTCAAGGCAATATTCTACAGAAATCCATCTGTCTTGACTCTTCACAATTTCAATCATATGAACACAGGGACGGCCTCGTGATGCGTCCACATTCCGAGTGGCAAACATCGATTGCGGCTGCTCGAGTTGAATTGCTCGGCCAACCCACTTAACATGGAGAAGTTATTGCATGGTTCGTCCACTCTATAGGCCATTAACATCTCAATCATTAGTTGTGGAGGACTTATCACGAAGCCGATATGATCAACGGTGGAGATAGGTTTGGTCTATAGATTTTGTAGACCATGCAATATTTCTTCCTCGATTACCGGTCCTATTAGTAAAGGTGATGAGCGGGCAAGTGCCTCGAAAAGAAAATAGACCAACTTGAGCAACACCCTTGCATTACAAAGCCCAATCCAGCCTAAACAGAACCTTTATATAAAATTATTATATATTGGGCAAGCTTTTTGAAAATATATAATGCACGCTCAGCCCAATGACCACCTTTATCAGTTAGTAAAATGGTCGTGTTTTTCTACTAATCTAGAAAAAAAAAACTAAGTAGGCATTTAATCGATTACTTTCAAAATATAGATATCAATCATATGTCAACTTAATTAAAAATAAATGTAGGTAACGACCAATTTATAACCTGTCAATAATTTGTCATAGAAAGTTTTCTTCATGGAAGAGTGTGGCCAATTAGCAAAGTACCTGTATTTTGATGGAGGGTCTTCTTGACACTTCTTAAACATACTTTACACGGGACACTTATTAATCATTGTAAATAGCCACTACCTCAAAGGCATTTATAATTTTTCTAGGTTTGACTAGCGTACTGACATGTTTCGGGAATGATGAATGATAGGAATAGACCACATTACGCGCCAAATAAAGGGGACAATGTTGATGATGGTGATCAATATGAGCAAACCCCGAGGAGAATGTGAGCTTTATAAATCATGTCATTAGGTGAACATAACACGTATTAAATGTACACAAGTTGAAACACGTATTAAATGTACACAAGTTGAACAATTCCACGACACATGACTAGCAGTCGAATTAAGATAATAGAATTGTAAAATGGCAAGTTCAATAATCAAGTCAAAATTTATCGTCAATCCACTGACATGAAGCATAAATTGTTTTTTTTTTTTTTTTGGGTAAAGGAGCATAAATTGTTTTTTTAATTAATAGTTAGATAGATATTAGAAAAATAGGGAAAGATGGATTTATTCCTTATTCTCGTCGAATCAGAACAACGATGTCATAATCGTTTTAATTTTTCGTGTGGATTCTCAGCGTGAAAAATACAGGGACCTGGTTTTTACTATTTCCAGATCGCTTTAACGCTTAGGGCGCACCATAAAAGCCCCCCACCAGAAATAATTCCCGGGGCGCCACACAGAAATGGCGGGAAAATTGGATTGGGATTGAACCCTAGCAGGGGAAGGCGCAATCGGATTCGCCTTCGAGGCGTCGCGTGAAATCGTCGCTCAGAAGGACAAGGGCCTTCCCGCATCGATCGGAGCTCCGGAGCAAAGATGTGCCAGGCCGAAACCCTAGCGATCGTCGACGAGATCGCGGCCCTCGTTTCCGATAAGCTGCAAGTGGTACCGTTCGACTTCCTTTCCCTCTTTCGATTTCGATCTCGTAGATTGTTGCTTTTTCGCCGTCTCCGATCTCTCTTGTGTCGATAAGTGATTGTTTTATGAAGATTCACGACGGCGCGTAGAGCTTAACTAGTTTTTGATGTGTTTCCGGTTGTAAGGGGAAGAGAAAGAATCACTGCACATAATTCCCGTGTCTTGGTCCGTACCGAGTGTTAATGCACTAGGAGATCAAGGGTTCTGTCGTGTGACAGCTTTGAATTAATCTCTATGTTAAAATTTGTAGTCTTTCTTCTAGCGCAGTTCTTCTGCGTGATTTAGTTGTCTAATTGTAGGATCTTGGAAAGACCTGTTTTGGATTTGTGATAGCTTCGTTTCTTTGTAGAAAGCGGTGTTTGAACTTATTTTCTCATTGGTTCAATTTGTTTGAGTCAAAATCGTCGTCTCCCAGTTTTGCTCCCTTCTGTAAGGACACCAATTACCCTGCAGGACTTATGGGCATTGTTCTTTCAATGGTCAGTTCTTTTTAGCAAGTTGTAAGCAATTTGCTTTCCTTCTCAGGTTTCATACAAGTGGTTGAGCCGCAATTTCTTGGTATCTTCAAATACTGCAAAGAGGTTGGCACTGTCTTCATAGAGAATGATTTAGAATACATGAGTTTGAAGCAGCACAGCTAATAGTTACTTTCTCTTTAAGTTGCTGCAAGAATTTGTTGAAAGACATGGAGATGGATTGGAAGCAGTATACTCTTTCCCTGGATGGTTAAAGGACAATCCGTCGTGTTACCATATCAAACTTGTTTCCGGGCCTAAACTTGCTGGTCAGATTTTATGTTGTGTTGCCTATTGCCCAATATTTGTATTGGTTTGATGCTTATCTGATCCCCTGAGATGTGTTATCCATGCATTGGAGATGGGTCTTCCTGAAATAGCCAAATGGAGTTCCTCTGCTCATATGGTTACGCTGGTTTAGACCCTTGATTCTTTCATTTTATGATGTCCCAAGGAGCTAAATTATGCAATGACTGATAGTTGTTAGGTGAAGTGCAGAGAGGGAATTATTTGACTTGGGAGCTCTAAAGCTTAATGGTGCTTGCGTCTCAAGACCATCAAATACTGTCCATCAAAAGGTTAAACCACCACAACCGAGAAAGATTGAACAGACAAGCCAAAAAAAGTTGGAGCAACCCGTTGATGTGCCTAAGCATGCAAATAGTGAAATAAATGGTGCAGGAGTTCATGATCAAGCCAGCAAACTGTCTGCAGACAAAGAAAAATTCCCTAACTTCACTGCGAGTAAAAAGTTGGGTCAGAACGGCAAGAACTCTTCCATAGCTGGGGGTTCTCTGGCAAATCTAGTGCTGGCCCAGCAGAAAATAGCAGCTCTGCTCCAAGTTCTGCTGGTTGGTTCCTACAACCAATTCATCTCTTTCAAAATTTTGCTTTAATTCTCTCAAGTCTTGTAAAAGATTTCTTGATAAGGACTATTACAGAGTTCCTTCTGTTAATGGAAAATATTTCTTCATCACTTAGTGCAGAAGCTCAAATCTGTGCACATGAGGCAGCAGAACTAAACAGCGATGATGAGGGTCAGGATGTCAATGTTAAGAGACCCTCCAAAACTGAAGGTGGTAGGAAAAGGAGAGTTGTATTTGATTCCTCAGATGAAGAAGATGAGAATGAAGATGCAGTCAATTCGGCATCACCTGATTTTGCAAAAGCCCATTCTATCCTCGCTTCAAAAGAGAGTGCCAAGGAGTTAGTTTCTGAGAAGAAGTGCAAGGAAGATAAAATGGAAGTTGATGAAGTAAAAGTGAGAGTGGAGGAACACCACCAGCCACCAGAGGAAGATGTTTCTGCCATCAGTAGAGGCGTGAACATTGGGATGTGCTCTTTGAAGGGCCAAAGTCATGGTTCCTCTAAGGATGTAAATAATAAAGTGACAAATCCTGCATCAACCTCACCGAAGAGGCGAAAGTCTTGAAGACTAGAATCGATGAGCATGGGAGAGAAGGTGATTTGATGCTAATTTATGGATCACACATCTACTTAGCATGCTATTTTTCTGTAAATATGTTGGGGTTTGATAGGAAGGGGACGGATTACTCAATAGAAAGTAGGGGCAATTGCCTCTGCTCATGCTTTGAAAAATGTATCATGATAGTAGTAGTTTATAAGGATTTTCTTGGTTGCGACCCCATTAAGTTTGTGAAGGTTTCGCTTAAAACAATAAATGTTTTTTGACATATATCTGGGTTTGGCCCCACATCCTTGGAAAGCTTAACGTTGCTAGATGCTTAGTTGTTGTACACCTAAACTCGATAGTTGATCCTGTAGTTATTTGTCTGATAACGTGAGCACACAAGAATTTTAGGCATTATTTGAATCAACAAACTTAATTAAAGCACACGGACAAGTTTGCCCCCACTGCAGAGAAATTTCTACATCCGTTCCCATTGATAGGCATTATATACCTTCCTTTTTTTCGGTGAAAGTTAATTTGCTTATCCGAAGGAGATACATGAGTCACCAATTCTATGTTACAAACTCAAATACTCCACAAGAACCACTTCAAGGCAAGTAGGCATTACCTGCACATCATGAGTTTTTTGCATATTGTCCATCAGTAAGAGGTGTCCTCAGGTTTACCTCTACATGTTCTTGAGTGCATTTTCTTTGCAGTAACCGAAGTGATCTGTGAGGGTGAGGGTGAGGAAGAATTGAAGAAAGCAAACTGTACTACAGTTGGCAAATCTAATGATGACAGGGCTGCTGACTCCACGAGCAGATTTGTTCTTCTTCTTTGGGTTGTTTTCATTCTGCGATATTTTTTTACATGACCTTTCTTCAGGTAGAAGCTCACACTAGTATAGTTTAGGTTTATACCTGCTTATAGAGAGCTTAGCTAGACTGATTTATAAATATCTTACTCAGTTAGAGTGCCATTTCCTTCTGTCACAATTAGGCAAAGAGGAAAGCTTGGTTGATGGCTCCTCCCAATCTGCTTTTCCCTCATCCTTAAAGCCTTTAGAGCTTGTCTAATTAAAGGAGGTTATCTGGATATTTCTCCTAATTCAATTTGACCAGTCTGCATCTTTTAAACCAAGCCCCAGGTCTCCTTATTCTTTTCTGAGTTCTCATGCCACATTAAGTACAGAAAACGTGCCATTGAGAGACACACCACAGTTAGCTATTCGCAACACCCAAGTCTGGCATTCTTTTTGGTTGAGTTAAATCAGTGGAACTAGAGTATCTGTTTTGAGCTTGGCCACAAGGAATGGTGGCTGTCTTAACAAGGACTATAGCACCTAAAGATTGATGATCATACTGGATCCATGGCATTAGAGGGTACTGGAGATTTTTGCTTGTGGACAGGCATGGGCTTAATTACATTGCGATCCTTGAAAATCGTACACCTCTTGCTTGTAAAATTAGAGACTAAAGCAGAACACACTTCCTTTGCAACTCTGAGTAAAGCCATCCACAAAAACACGGATCTAAACGTAATCACTATGAGGAGAGATCACTAGATTGTTATGACTATGACAAAATGATGTTTGGGGTGGATTAGTTGTATAATCGATGCCTAGCTCAGCGAGGATTGTTGTGAAAGAGGGGGGATTTAGCATGCTCCATTTCTTAATGGTTGAAAAGTGATTGTGAGAGACAAATCGCATTTCTTCATGGCGTGCAAGCAACACATGCAACCTCTCTTCCACGTGTGGATTAGAGGAGTTAATGCTTTGTATAACCTCTTTGAGAAGTTTTACATGAGTGATGGGTGTAATGTTGGAGGAGTGTGGTTTCATTCGAGTTATGTTTGTATTGTTTTTATGGCCTTGATTATTTTTAGATAACCACCACTTTGGTCGAAATGCAGAAGCTCAACATGGTCAATGGAGTGCTCTTTACTGGAGGGGGGGCTAAAACCGGATTTTATTATGACACTGTGAAGGCAATTTTCAAGGTACTGTTATGATTGATAACCCTAAATATTTCTAAGATGCCGTATTTCTATTTATTGGTTGGAGGCAGAGCTTCATCAATTTTATATTGACTGTTTTCATCCAATAAAATTTTTCTATAGGTAGTTTTCCTAGAATAATGATCTGTTCCTCATTCAAAATCTTTTTATTCCATTGCTCCAAGACACACGAGCATTCTCACTGCCTTGGGAGAGAATAGTTCATTTTTATATGCTTTCAATGAGTGTCCTGTACATTTTTGCTTTGCAATTTTTGGATGTGCTCTTTGCCAGTTGTTTGCAGAAAGTTTTGGTGAAGAATGATGCTGGTGACTACTTCCTGATGTATGCCATCCACTTGGGCTTTGAACTATTGACACTGATAATCAGCAAGGTAACTCTGTCCCTTGTCACCGTTTTGAATAGTCTGTCAATGATTTCAGTCCTTTTGGTTGCATATTTTCTCTTTTCTAATGCAAGAGTCGCTTTACATGGTCTGTTCTTTAAACAAAAAAAATTTCTTTTTACTTTTTATCTTTTGTGAGGTATTGTGCCAGAAAAAAACTTCTGTCCTCCCAGGGCTTGACTTAGCACACTTGATTGGTTATCATCTGCATAAAGCTATGGCCTCTATTGGCACAAAACATGAAAGCATATGTCGTCATTGCAAGGTTGAGATTACCATTGCTTTAAACTTGGCGAGCATGGCAGTTATTTCACATCAAACCAATTGTGATGCAATTCATCTCTCAAGGTTTAAGTTGTTTCATTAATGTCAAACGGAATTTATCATCTGAATGAATTACACAGAGTGTAGTTCATAGTATAAAGAGGCAAGTGGAAAAATCTCTTGATAATAATTTGATAGTTCCCTAATGACAGGACAAAAGCGTTCTCGAGGAATTTAATGCTGCAGATCAAGCATCCCCTCTACAATTTATGAGAAACACAGACATTGAAGGAACAATATTTCAAAGGTATGGTTGACCCTAGTAAGCTTTCACTATCAAGTTTTAAGTACTAATGCATATAAAGACAGATGAAGCTGTATTCTTTTTAAATTGACAGCAAGCAGGATATCTTTATGCTTCCAAATGGCTTCTTATACTCTATGAGAATATCAATTTGGATTTATGTACTTTAGTATATCTTGCTGATTATGTAGCTGTGGAATTGAAATATTGCTGGAAAGAGAAATGTGGATTACATCAGATTATTACGGATGATCGTCCTGGTATACCAAATGTGGTTATTGGAGTAGAAGATGCGTGGTTACTTTGGATAAGGTGTCTATTGCTTGATATAGTCATGCGTAATCACCTATAGATGCAGTTCTAACTTCCATGTGTCCACTGTTTTGCAGATTTCCACCAGATTTGCTTGAGTTGAGTACAGATTGCCTTGTCATGCAAAATCATCATGTGAGTGGTAAGACTTTAGTAGCCTGCTGGTTTTAATTGAGAATACTAAGTGGAATTTGTTTGATCCCCCGTTTCCTCTTCCCTTTGTTTTCTCTCATGTACCTCTTCTTTTAGTAGAGTGTTGTCATCGCAGGGACTACATTCTTATTTTGATATAAGCCATCTGTTGCAGGTGACACGACCAGTGCTGCTAAAGAATGGTGTCTAGATAGACCAGTTAGATCCTAGAGAAGTTAAAAAGAGGAGACAAAGGTCATGCAACTTTAATGCATTGATTTGCGAATATTCATTTTTGCCAAGAGTTAGTAGAAGAATCGATTTTTTTTATTAGTTTTGATGGACAACGGAATCATCCGACCCCAGAAGAATCGATTTTTTTTTTATAAGTTATGGTAGACAACGGAATCATCCGAAACCACCCCCCAACGCGGGGCGAAAAACCCCAAAACACCACACCAGAAAAAAGGGAATCATCAATATTTGAACAAAATACAAGATTCCTTCATTTTGTTAGCCGCGTAATCTATGGATTAAATTCCTTCATTTTGTTAGCCGCGGTGAGTGTTGGCAAGGTGGTCCAAGGGCACAGGGGTGATGGTGGAGGAAGGTGACCGGTGGTGCGGAAGGTTTAGGACGCATGTAATTTTGGGCTAGGATTTTGCTTTTTCGGTAAGATGGGATAGCGGGCTGTTTATTTTTAAATTTTGTATTGTTTTGTTAATTTGGTATTTAGGTAGTGCCACATAAAAATTATGAGTGTATCATGACACAAAAGGTGTATACCAGAGATCCGTGTTAACAATTCGATGGTCCACATCGGCAATTATCCATTGATAGTGAAATAGTTCAATAGAAAGGTTGACAGAATTTTATTTCGAAGAAGAAACTTTTGATTTAAAAAAAAAATATTTTCTAATAAGAATAAATGAAGTACATTAACTATTTGCAATGGTTCGTTTGTTTCGCATTAAATAAATAATTAAAAAATATTTTTCTGAAAATAATCACTTGCGTCGCGTAATATACTTAGTTAAGGAAAATGTATAGATGATGATTTATGTTTAACTATTTTCATGGAAGAGAAAAAAAATGTCTTTCATTTATTTTTGTAAACGATATAAGGGATCAATTTTAGAAAAAAATTGTTCCAAATTATTTACTTTTTACAAAATAAATAGAGCTTAAGGCATAAATGCACTTAACGCAAGAGCCGGTGGAATATTACTAGAAAATTTTATCAATGATAACTGTCAATAATTTCTTTGATTGATTGGAAGTTGAATCAGATTGAATATTAATATTAGCCGTGTTTAGTGCACATAGCTCCTAAGAATCCTGTGAGAGTTGATGACAAGGCTTTGTTTAAATTTTACATTATAGAGCTCCTGTCTTTATTTTCTTCGTTCTTTATTTATCGTTTTTGCTTGATCTAATTTTTATTGCTTGAGCACCCATGCATAATATCATTTGTATGTGTTGGGACTTATAAAACAAAATGTAAGATATCGCGTGCATGTTGTTGTCATAAAAGAGATAAGGCACCGAAAGAACGTTAAATTTCATATAGAGTAACCAAGTTTCTAGATTTGTAAATCTCTTATTCGTAATAGTAAGGGTGACTCCCTCACCTAACATGGCTCATAATTAATCCATTATATGTTAGTGGCGGCTTCTAAGTAAATTAAACTAAGTAATTAAAAAATAAATTCAAGTTTTAATGGAAAAAGCTTAGGAGAATCAATGTTAATTGTAGGCGTCACCTTGTGAGTACAACCATTCGAGCTACCTCCCTTAGAGATCTCACCTTTGGAGGTTTGCGACCACTTTGTTGTGAAAATATCGTAGAACTAATATATTTTGCAATTCAAGTTTAACGCAAGAAAAAGAAATTACTAGAAAAATCAACAAAGAATAAAAAGACAACTAGAGATTTACATGGTTCGGTCTTAATGTTAGTACATATTATGAATCCGAAAAGTATATAATTTACCATCATTTGACTGCTCAAATGTTTTCCAGCCCTCAATCTCAATCAAAACAAACCGTTAATTGTTATCTCATATTTTTCACAAAGAACTCATTCAGAAAATTCACAAAGAGAAAATTCAAACATACCTCTTATTGTATGATATCCGAGTAGAATTTCATAAAACCCACTACAAGAAACCTACTCAATTTAGAAAACCAATGAAAGTTCAAAAACTATTCGGATGGGGTATCTCAGCTCAAAATTAAGACATTCTCAACAATGGCACTCATCTTCAAATTAATATTGATTTTCAAAAGAGCGAACATAAACAAATGGTAGCTTCTTGGTTCAAGATGATGGTTGCTTAGTGACATCCAGTATGCTCCTGTAATTGGCTTGGATATCTGGAAAGAGATGATTTTATAGACAGATCAATCTCCCATGATGAATACGCAAAAGGAAAAAAGGTAAATACAAAAGCTAAAGAAAGAGATGGAAGAACTCGCCATATTTAAATTATCCTACCCTTGGAAAAAAAAACACACACACAGGTTGGCCTCACCTGCTAAAAGAAAAATTAATGGGGTGCAAGGATTTAATTATCCGTCAGGTTTACAGAAAAAGCCCATTAGGGTCCATGGCCTCCTTGGGTGCCACAAGGGAGAGACGTTTAGCAGACGCAAACTCGAAATGGAGTTGGCAGCTAGGAAAGAGAACGTGGGAGTTCGCTCCATTGACTCAATTACATGGAGAGGGTTTTAGTTTTAGTCACTTTTAAAACTCTAATTGTAGATTAGCAATACATTACAATTTGCATTTGGAACTGTAATTTCAGATGAAAAAAAGAATTTGAAAAAAAAAAAGAAAAAGAAACGCCTACCTGAAAATAGACAAAGTAAAATATAGTCAGTGGTAACATTTAAAATTATGGATTGGTCCAAAAAGTTTTTTTAAAAAAAAAGTGAAATTAGTATTTGATCGAAATCTTTGTCCTAGTATTAAAGTATGGCATAAGTTTTTCAAAAATAAAGAATCCACTTACAGTACACGTGGAACTTTCGTCATGAAAATTATGGAGTATCTTCCGTCGTGATATTAAGGAATGCTGACCATGTTTGATGGTTCTTTGTGACCCTGTAAGAAAGATTTTGTTATGGTGAGAAAGCAAAATGCAAAAGTCAGCAAAAATTATTCCCCTGATTATTTTGGAGATGTTGGTGCCGTTGGTGATATTCTAGAATTTTAGTCTAAAATTAACATGAGTTTTCATAGTCTATTTGGATTTTGAAAGGTCTAACCCAAGCCCTGCCAATTTATCAAATCTAGAATTGATTACCTTCTTCTGAAATCATAAATAAATAATAGATTCTGCGCGAAAAAATCATCTTCATCGTACATGCGCGCATAAACCTCAAAGACCCCACAGCTCCTTACACCTTCATTCACTTTGTACAGGTTCCGACCAATGAAAGTTCTGGATAGAGGTTTGACCTCCCTTGGTGGTCGAAGCTCATGGTAGATTTTATCCCAATCCCTGGGTGATGAGCTACACCACCTAACTAAAATATCATCAAAATCTCTTGGACGCTGCTTGTAAACTAGATGAACACCACACCTTTCCACCTTTAACCCAGGGTTGGTGATCGAAAATGAAACAACGATGTGGTTTGACATTGTCTCCCAATTTGTATCACATGGAAATTGATTAGTCGACACATAACCGAGCCAAAGGCAACTTGAATTGACAAATTTGATGGGAAACTTAAATAAGGGACCTAGCCGATTCCCATTGGCATAGAACCCACAGAAAATGAAGTGGTCATTTTCCAAGTCCTGACAGGAGCTACAGTTGATTCGTTGAAAAGATGCGCAGATGGCAAATCCTGTCCAGCTATTGTCATGCCAATTAGGGGGCATGTGTATACTCAACAAAGGTCCAATCGCTTGGTAACTAAACCACTCAGGTATTTCACATTGCCAACATGGAGACACCAGGTAAGTTTCTGAAAATATTCTTGTGGAACAGTAAATGATGTACCGAAGCAACGACAAGGAGTACTTCTGCTGCAAAGTTAAATCAAGATTTTGCGGAAGGAAACTAATGCAATTAAAGAAGCAAAACCCCGAGTCAAGTGCTGTGCATATAACGAATGGGTTTGATATCCTTTGCATCATGAGGCACTTATTAGCTTCCATAAGCATTATGCTTTCCGAAAGTCTTGGCAACACTTCAACTTTTTTGCAATTATCTAGTACTAGATATTTTAGACCAGAGATATGTTCAATGCTTGATGGTAGGGTGGTAAAACTGTTTTCGGCTAGTTCTAAAGACCTCAAGGAGGGTAAGCAGTCAATATCATTGGGAATTTCTCCTTCTAGAAGATTGCAGCCACTCAGATTCAACTCTGTCAAAGAGGATAGCCCTGAAAATGAAAGCAACCGCGGACGCCTAGAGTGCAGAGCTCTTCTCAACGTACGCGTCAATATCCTCCAAGAAATTTGTTGCCTCTTTTTACTAACATGAAAGCGTAACTTTTTCAGATTTTGTAAGGACGTCAAGCTGGATGGGAGGTGTGTTATGGCACTTTCACTAATATCAAGCTCCTCTAAGCACTCTAAGCCCCCGACACTCTCGGGCAATTCTTCAAGATTCGAACATCCGGACAGATTAAGAACTCTAAGAGCTTTTAGATTATCTACATTATCTGGAAATTCCATGAGGTTTTCACAGTCACCCAAGTCAAGTAGAGTGAGTCTTTCTAGATTTCCAATTGAAGGATGAACCTGAGATAATGCTTTGCAACTCTTGAGAATTAGCCTCTCTAGATTTGGGACATATATGAAGTTTGGAGTCTCCACGAATGATTTGGAACCACTGAGGTTGATAACTTTTAACTTCTCTAAGACCTGCATCTAGAAAAAAAAATTGGTTGAACAATTTTATTAGCTTGCTAAACATAATAAAGCGTCTAATGAAGCATACCCATGCATGAGTACTAATTCCAACCTTTTCCCCTCTCCAGATGCTGCAAAGGAGGCTATCCTGCATATGGAGTTCGACAAGGTTCTTTGGAAGAAAACTTGGTGGAAATGATTTAAGGCTGTAGTTGTCCCACCTTAGCAGGCATAGTTCATTTGAAAGGTGCTTAAACCTAGAAGAGAGGTGGAAGGCACGAATATCAAGCAATCTTAAGTTATTCATGTTTGTGAATGACTCTCCATTCAAGTGCACTGTTCTATGGTCCCCAGATTGCAAGACTATGGCTTTGACTTTTCCAGTTCCCTAATAAACAACTCATATAGTGTCAATACATGATTAGCAAGTTTTTCCCCCTATATCAAATAAGCATGCTTGAAAATAAATTTTGCAGATACTCACCGAGCTTTTTGACAGAATATGGCATACATCCTCAAAAAGCCAAACTCGACTTCGTTCTCCCGGCTCTTCAGGAGACTCTCGACGAACAATTTCCCAAGCCATTTCTTGTAGCAAATCATGCATCCACAGTTTGTTGCCCACGATTTGGATAAGAGATTTATTAACAAGGACTTCGATTCCAATATCTACATACAAGCCACAATTATCCAGAACTTCCGCAACGTAAGGTTTCTCCTTTCCCTTGAAAAAACAGGCAATATCTAGGAAAATCTCCTTCTCTTTCTGCTGTAGTCCATCATAACTTAACCTAAGCCGGTCAAAAATTTTCCCTTCTGGACATTCTTTGAGTCTAGCTAGTGCACTCTTCCATTGCATCAAGCTCCTACAAGCCAAAAAGGAACCTAAGACATCAAGGGCTAGAGGAAGGCCATCAACATATCCAATAACCTGCTTCACGAGCTCATTGAACTCTGCTGGAGGATGACTACTTCTAAAAGCTTTCAAACAAAATAGTTGGAGAGCCTCACCAAAGGATAGTTCTTCCACCTTATATATGGAATTTACTCCATATTGGAGAAGCAAATGTTCATCTCTGGTTGTTATAATGATCCTACTTCCATGTCCAAACCAATCAAAACCTCCCATTAATTTTTCCAACTGCTCCTTTTCATCCACATCATCAAGTATAACGAGAACTTTTTTATGTTGTAGTCGTTCTTTTATCATGTTTGCTCCTCTATGATCATCCCTGATTCTTAGATTGTCGTCTTGGAGAATATCACTGAGAAATTGGTTTTGTAAATACACCAGACCATTCTTTTTTGAAATTTCTCTAACATCTGCAAGAAAACAACATCCGTCATCAAATTGGCTGTGAATTTTGCTATAAACTACTCGTGCAACAGTTGTTTTGCCTATGCCACCCATCCCCCATATGCCAATACTGCGTACATCACTCCTGTCCAAGCATAAAGATTCAACTACATTTGCAACGCGGGAATGCATTCCCACAAGATCGCCTATGACGTAGGACAGCCGAGGACCCAATTTATTTTCGACTTCTCCGATGATTTGCTTAATAAACTTGGTCTCATATCTGCAACAAAGAAATGCAGATGATTAGTTCCCTAGCAAGCATTGAGGCTGTTTGGTTCTAGAGTGTATTCCGGTTCAGATGAACTAACATAATGCAGAGTATGACGGTTATGACATTAGTGGCATGCAAATATTAAGGAAGACAAATCATTCCAAGTTAAGGGAAGAGAGGCCTACCCATCTTTCAATTCCATTCCGGCAAGACTGGCTACTTTACTCACTGCATCCTTCCACCTCTTTATATCTCTCTTGTCACCCGAATAAGCTTCCTCAGTTTTAGCAAAGGTTGTCCCAAAGTGTCCCCTCAATTTTCGTATGTCAGATGGTTCGACCTCATAGAAGATCGGTATCACTGATCCTTCATTGATATCCTTGCACTCCACAGCCTTAGCAACTTCTTCTAGACACCAAGTAGAAGAAGCGTAGTTTTTAGAGAATATTACAAGTACAAGTCTTGACTGCTCTATTGCCCTCAGTATTTCCAGTTTAATACATTTTCCCCTCCGAAGATCTTTGTGGTGATCATCTTGAAAGGCCACGATTCCTCTTCGTCGTAGATGATCGTGCAGATGGTCAACAAAGTTTTTGCGTTTATCTTCACCTCGGAAACTCAGGAAAACATCATACTTATATTGACTACGTTTGTTTTCTAGCCTTGGGAAAGATGCCATATCTTCTTGGACAAGATTTGCAAAGACGAGAAATGAATACACTTTGTCCTTATAGGAGTCCTTGGATATAAATCGGGGTTGTGTTGACAATTCAACAAAGATGAGGAGATTTTTCGGGATTATGTAGAGGCACTGCGTCCAATCCAAAGGAGATGAATGAGTACAAGTGAATGCCCTTTGCCTGTACATCACACAGAGAGAGATTTTCAGACATCCCCTGGAAGATGAATGTAAAATTTAGCGAGGGCTAGAGGCTTAATCTCGACTAATTCCTTCTTTGGGAACTTCATGATGTTATGTTATGACATGAACCATCAATTTGCAAAGATGTATGAGCCCAGGAAAGGGGAAAAGAATAAAGTACAAAACAAAGATGAAAGAGACTCTAAAAAGTCCAACTTCCCAGGTAACTGGATTGGGTTAGGCCACTTCTAAAGGTAGAAAATGTTCAAATCAGCACAAAATCAACTCGCATTTAACGTTAGGAAAATTTCTGGAAGATGATAACCAAAGGAAATGGCAGTTTACACATCTGGTGCTAAGAAACGGTGAAATACATACAACTATTGACAAACAAGGAAGGGCTAGATTCAGAAACAAGCAGACAGATAAAACCTTAAGAATGGAAGAAGCTGGAGTCTGAGCGAAGAGATATATGCAGAAGCTGATCGAAGCTGTCGAGACTCGACTTGAGAGACCACGATCAGCGGAAGCTGTTCTTATGAAGGATTGCTTAAGTGAAACTCCCAGATAGATGACTGTTTTTTGCGTCAGCGATTATTAAATTTGCAATGCTACTTGATAATCCTTTCCCGCCATTTGGAGCTAGGTGTGATTTCCTTTATTCTACACAATGTTTTCTTCTAAAAGTCGCGATCGTATGTAATCGAGATTGTTGGTGAGTGGCTAAAATTAGTCCATATCACAATCTAATTAATGTTGATAATTACCAATAAAAGCCGGAAACTTCAATGGCGTCAGGAAGTCACAATAATAGAAGTTGTTAGATCCTACCAACCGCAAATGGCAATACTTTTCCAACCTTAGCAAGATATAAAATAAAATAAAAAGTCGGTATGCGAGTAAAATTAATTGGTATCTTACGATGTCAAATGTTGATACAATAATCAAATCAAGGCCAGCAGTTGCTATGAAAAATTAGTAACCTTCACGGCATTAGTAAGTTATGAAAATAAACATCGGTAAACTATTAAAATAAGCTGGCAATTTTTTAAGCATAAATAGGTCTTGTTACTTGTCAAAAAGCTGTCTGATAAGTTAGAAAAGCTCGACCGGGGGAGCAAAGCAACTGGTCATTTTCTGGTTTATCGAAGTTGTTTTGACACTTACCAGTATCGTTTGCTGAATTACCAGCGCGGCACCGAATTAGATCCCGTTTCTCAGGGCGTGGAACACCGACGTCTGGCGTCCCGCCGGGGTTGGTGGGGGGAGGGGAGGGATTCGTCGTGATTATAGGCCTTAAATGATCCTAAATGGAACTACGATATATGTATTAGGATGCCTATAAGGGAACACTTTTCTTCCACGAACTCAAGTGATCAATTTTAACTGATGGCAGGGCAAAGCATCCATCACGAGTATAATCCTGCATGGCAATGCAGCTCCTCGATGGGTAAATTCCCCATGTCAACTCATCATTTACTTCCAGGGCGGAGTCACCTGTCAAAGCGTTTGGTTCATAGTACTCGCAGGTGAGATGAAAGCAGTTCACGGTCTTGGACACTTCTTCGTCTCTCCTCTCCTTTTTAGCTGAAGCCTTAGAAGGATGTCCATCTCGAAGCCGAGTCTATCGCGGGAGCTCCAGCTGTTCGGAACCTCGACCTGCTTTGGTCCCCTCCATTCCAGGTCTGTTCCGTGAAGGAATGACAGCTTGGGGATCGCTCCGAGTCAACTCCCAAGCAGCATTCTTCGTCAATGTTAAGGCTATTATTTCAAGAAGATATATATATGTAGACTGTTGGAGATAACCGGGGACAACAATTCATCAGGAGCTAAACCCAATCCAAGATCAATTTCTTCCCTTAAACTAAACCGACCGAAATCAACTTAGTCCCATCAACAACCAGCCATATATATCTTCGAAATAAGTAAATATAATGCCAAATTGATAAGAGAATAAAAGCCAACAACAATGCCAAGAATTTATCGTAGAAACCCAATGCAAGAAGCTCAAAAAATTCTACTAATCACTAAGAATAATAGGATACACATTAGAGGCTCAACATACGCATTACAATCACATTTTCTAACCACAAAAGTGAACAAATTCAAAATAAGAAAACCTCAACTGCAATCGGAGAATTTGGAAGAAGTTCTTGACGAAATAAACCGATCAATTTGTAATTCTCGATTTCACGAACAACGTATTCAAACTTGAGTCAATTCCATCAATGTTTAACCTTGAAATAGGAGCCGCAAAGATTCAGCCCTCTTACTTTTTTTTCTTCTACGCGTGCTCTCGGTGAGATCACCGTCTCACGCCTTCTCTCTATTTTCTCTCTCTTCTTGGATTTGCTCTTCTCTCTCCACTTTCTCGGGCACGCGCACGAAGCAACAACCCCTTTTCTTCTTTTAACGTTTGACTTTTCTTCTTCTTCTTTTTTTTAAAAAAAAAAAAATGTTTCTTTTGTTTTAATGTTAGCTGGGCCCCACATGAAGTGGACCCAGCCAACGGTTGACATCACTCGGCATGAAGCGCTACGCATGTTCGGGTCGTACTTGTATATTCGCTGCGTTCCCTCCTCCCGCCGTCCTCATCTCACCAAGACTTTTCTTTCCTTTCATCTTAACATGATTTCGATCAAGTGACCGCGGGGGCGGCCTTGCGATGTGTCCACATTTCGGGTGGCAACATAATTAGTTAAGGAAAATATTATTATTATTAATATTATTATTATTATTATTATAAATAACAATTTATATTTAACTATTTTTATAGATAATAAAAATATTTTATTCATTTATTTTTATAAACAACATAAGAGATCAATTTAAGAAAAATGTGTTTTAAATCATTCATTTTTACGAAATAAATAGAGCTTAAGGCATGAATGCACTTGACACAAGAGTTGGTGAAATATTACTAGAAAATTTTATAATAATTTCTTTGATTGATTGGAAGATGAATCATATTGAATATTAATATTAGGCACGTTTAGTGCACGTGGTTCCTCATAATTATGTGAGAGTTAATAACAAGGGCTTGTTTAAATTTTACATTAGACGGCTCTGTCTTTATTATTCCCATTCCTTATTTATCTGTTTTGCTTGATTTAATTTTTATTGCTTGAGCACCCATGCATAATATCATTTATATGTTTTGGGACTTATAAAACAAAATTGAAGAGATTGTGTGCAAATTATTTTCATAAAAGAAATAAGGCATCAAAAGAACGCTAAATTTCATATAGAGTAACCAAGTTCCCAGACTTGTGAATCTCTGATTTGTAGTGG
The DNA here is from genome assembly GCA_014182725.1 of Eucalyptus brandiana. Taxonomy (NCBI): domain Eukaryota; kingdom Viridiplantae; phylum Streptophyta; class Magnoliopsida; order Myrtales; family Myrtaceae; genus Eucalyptus; species Eucalyptus brandiana. Next base: position 12,564,304 of record CM024673.1, on the reverse strand, counting down.
TAAGGGTGACCCCCTCATCTTACATGGCTCATAACCGATCCATTACATGTTTATCGTGGCTTCTAAGTAAATTAAACTAAGTAATTAAAAAGGAATGTCAAGTCATAATGGATTAGGAAAGCCAATGCTAATCGTAGACACCACCTCATGATGAGCACAACCATTAAAGCCCCTCCCTTAGAGATCTCACCTTGGGAGGTTCGCAACAACTCTATTGTGAAAAATAACACAAAACTAATGGATTTTGCAATTCAAGGTTAACACGAGAAGAAGAAATTACCAGCTAGAGATTTATATAGTTCAGTCTAAATGTTAGTTCATACTTCACAAAAAGAGCCAATTGCCAAGAAATCCACTATGAATCCGAAAATTATAGAATTTACCATTGTTTGATTGCTCAAGTGTTTTCCAGTCCTCAATCTCAATCAAAACAAACCGTTAATTGTTATCTCACATTTTTTCACAAAGAAATCATTGAGAAAATTCACAGAGAGAAAATTTGAACATACCTCTTATTGCGTAATAATCGAGTAGAATTTCATCTTAGATACATTTAATATTCGAATCAAAACATAAAATTCCATTACAAGAAACCTACTCAGTTTAGAAAACCAATAAAATTTTAAAAACTATTCAGATCAGGTATCTCGGCTCAAACTCAAGACATTCTCAACAATGACACTCCTCTTCAAATTAATATCGATTTTCAAAAGAGTGGAAATAAACAAACGGTAGCTGCTAACTTCAAGATGACGGTTGCTTAGCGACATCCAGTATGCTCTTGTAACATTTTGGACCAGATTTGGGAAGAGATGATTTTATAGACAGATCAATCTCCCATGATGAGTATGCAAAGGAAAAAAAGGTAAATACAAAAGCTAAAGAAAAAGATGGAAGATCTCGACATATTTAAACTTTCTATCCTTGGAATAAACGTATAGGTGTGACCTCACCTGATAAAAGAAAAATTGATGGTGTGCAAGGATTTAATAATTCGTAAGGTTTACAGAAAAAGTTCATTAGGGTTGGCCTCCTTGGGCGCTAGAAAGGAGAGAAATTTAACCGATAAAAACTCGAAATGGAATTGGCAGCCAAGAAAGAGATTGTGGGAGTTCATTCCATTGACTCAATTACATGGAGAGGGTTTTAGCTTTAGTTATGCCTAAAACTCTAATTGTAGATTAGCAATACATTAAATTTTGTATTTGGAATTGTAATTTCACAGAAAATAGTCAAAGTAAAATATAGTCGGTGGGAAAATTGAAAATTACGAATTGGTCCAAAAAGTTAAAAAAAAAATGAAATTAGTATTTGATCGATATATGCGTTCTAGTATTAAGTATGACATAAGTTTCTCAAAAAAAAAACAAAAAAAAGAATCCACTTACGATTCATAACAAGCTTTATTTGGGAAATCAATGCGCGTTGACCATACGTGACGGTTCCTCGACAACCTCTAAGAAAGATTTTATTACGGTGAGAAAGTGAAACGCAAAAGCCAACAAAAATATTTCCCCTAATAATTTTGGAGATGTTGGTACCGGTGGTGATATTCTAGATTTTTAGGTAAGGATTAATATGAGTTTTCATAGTCTATTAGGATTTTGAAAGGTCGAACCCAAGCACCGGCAATTGATCAAATCTAGTAGTGATTGCCATCTATTGGAATCATGATTAGACACATGTCGAAGTCTCGAATGTTGTCAAATCAAATATAGATACTCCACGAGTAAACGACTTCCATTGAACCAGCGATTCTAAAACTCATAGACCCCACAGCTCATTACACCTTCATTTACTTTGTATAGGTTCGAATCAATGGAATATTTGAAGACACTATTGACCTCCCTTCGGGATTGAAGCTCATGGTAGATTCTATCCCAATCCCTAGGGGATGAACTACACCATTTGGCTAAAATATTGTCAAACTTTCTTAGATGCTGCTTGTAAACTAGATGAAAACCACATTTTTCCACCTTTAACCCAGGGATGGTGATCATAAATGAAACGACAATGTGGTTTGATATTGTCTCGCAATTCATATCACGGGGAAATTGAGTACTCGACACATAACCTAGCCAAAGGCAACCTGAATTGACAAATCTGATGGGAAACTTAAATATGGGACCTAGCCGATTTCCATCAACATAGAACCCACAAAAATTGAAAAGGTCATTTTCCAAGTCCTAACAGCAGCTGCAGTTGATTCGTTTAAAAGATGGGCAAATGGAAAAACCTCTCCAGCTATTGTCATGCCAATTAAGGGACATTTCTATGCTCAACAAATGTCCAATTGCCTGGTAGCCAAATTGCTCAGGTATTTCACATTGCATACATAAAGACACCACATAAGTTCATAGAATTACTCTCACAGAACAACAAATGATGTAATGAAGCAATGACAAGGAGTGCTTCTGCAACAAAGTTAAATCAAGATCTTGCATAAGCAAACTGGAGCAATTAAGGAAGCAAAACCTTTAGTCAGGTACTGTGCATATAATGAATGGGTTTGATGTCCTTTCCAATCTGAGGCATTCTCAGCCGCCACAATGATTATGCTGTCTGAAAGTCTTGGTAACACTTTAAGAGGAAGAAATACACCCCAAGTGCAAAAACTTGGTATGAAATGACACTTATGTGCCAAAAGTTAGGAAAGTGATGTGTATATATATATATTTTAAAGTGGGATACTTAAGTAGCATCTTTGGCGAACCCCGCCGAAAATCCTACGTGGCAATATTTTATTATATTTCTCACCTACGTGGCTTGCCAAAGAGCTGATTCAGCAAAAAAAGAATGCAAGAATGATGTCATTTATGTGTAGATTTGAATTTTAATATAAGAATTAATTTAATGAAATTATAAAAATAAAAAATAAATAAATAAGGAGGAGGAGGGAGGAAGAAGGCGGCGAGGGCTCGGCAACCCCAGCCAACACTCCCCCAAACGTTGCTGTCGCTAGCCCGGTGACGGCGGTGAGGGCTCAACCCTTAGCTGCCCGCCTCCTCTCTCCCCCTTTAAAAAAAAAATTAAAATGTTTTAAATAAATTTAGTTTTAAATTTAATTTAATTAACTTTTATATTAATTATTTGCCACGTTAGAGACAAAATGACGTTATTTTGTATTTATCTAGCCACGTTAGTGTGCAAAACGACATTGTTTTGCACTTACCTTGCGAAAAATCACCATGTCAGTATTTTGCCGGATTTTCTCACCGTTGGCACTTAAGTGATCCATTTTGCTCCAATTTTGGCACTTTAAATGTCATTTTCCTAACTTTTGACACTTAGGTATCTCTTTGTGCCAAGTTTTGGTACTACAGGTGTCCAGCACTCCACTTCAAGATATTTCCAATGATTTAATATTAGAAATTCCAGGCTAGATATATGTTCGATGCTTGCAGTTATTGTGATAAAACTGTTTTCGGCTAGGTCTAAAGATTTCAAGGAGCGTAAGCAGTCAATATCATTGGGAATTTCTCCTTCTAGAAGATTGCAGCCACTCAAGTCCAACTCTGTCAAAGAGGATAGACCTGAAAATGAAGGCAATCGCGGAAGTCGAGAGTTCAGAGCTCTTCTCAGTGTACATGTTAGTGTCTTGCAAAAATTTTGTGGCCTCCTTTTACTAACATGAAATTGTAATTCTTTTCAAATTTTGTAAGAATGTCAAGCTGGATGGGAGGTGTGTTATAGCACTTTCACTAATATCAAGCTCTTCTAAGCACTCTAAGCCCCCGATGCTCTCAGGTAGTTCTTCAAGATTCAAACATCCAGACAAATTAAGAACTCTAAGAGCTTTTAGATTACATACACTAATCGGAAGTCCCGTCAGGTTTTCACAGTCACCCAAGTCAAGTAGACTGAGTCTTTCTAGATTTCCAATTGAAGGATGAACCTAAGACAATGCTTTGCAACCTCTGAGAATTAGCCTCTCTAGATTTGGGATATATATGAAGTTTGGAGTCTCCGTGAATAATTTGGAACTATTAAGGTTGATAACTTTCAACTTCTCTAAGTCATGCATTTCGAAAAAAAATTGGTTGAACAATTTTATTGGCTTGTTAAACATAATAAAGCATCGAATGAAGCATCCACATGCATGAGTACTAATTCCAACCTTTTCCCCTCTCCAAAGGCTGCAAAGGAGGCTCTCCTACATATGGAGTTCGACAAGATTCTTTGGAAGAAAACTTGGGGGAAATGATTTAAGACTACAGTTGTCCCATACTAGCAAGCGTAGTTCATTTGAAAGGTGCTTAAACCCAGAAGAGAGGTGGATGGCACGCCCATCAAGCAATTTTAAGTTAGTCATGTTTGTGAGTGACTCTCCATTTAAGCATGCTATTCTACATTCCCCAGATTGCAACTCATATGGTGTCAATACATGACCAGCAAGTTTTTTTTTTTTTTCCCTATATCAAATAAGCATGCTTGAAAATTAATTTTGCAGATACTAACCGAGTTTTTTGACAAAATATGGCATACATCTTAAAAAAGCCAGACTCGACTTTGTTCTCCTAGCTCTTCAGATGAGTCTCGGCGAACAATTTCCCAAGCCATCTCTTGTAGTAAATCATCCATCCAAAGTTTGTTGCCCACGATTTGGATATGAGATGTCTAAATGATGACTTCGATTCCAATATGGGCATACAAGCCACAATTGTCCAAAACTTCTATTACGCAAGGTTTCTCCTTTCCCTCGAAAAAACAGGCAATATCTAGGAAAATCTCCTTCTCTTTCTGACATAGTCTATCATAACTTAACATAAGCTGGTCAAAAATTTTCCCTTCCGGACATTTTTTGAGTCTAGCCAGTGCATTCTTCCACTGCATCAAGCTCCTACAAGCCAAAAAGGAACCTAAGACATCAAGGGGTAGAGGAAGGCCATCGGCATATCCAATAACCTGCTTCACGGGCTCAGTGAACTCTACTGGAGGATGGTTACTTCTAAACGCTTTCAAACTAAGTAGTTGGAGAGCCTCACCAAAGGATATTTCCTCCACCTTATAAATGGAATTTACTCCATATTGGAGAAGCAAATGTTCATCTCTGATTGTTATAATGATCCTACTTCCATGTCTAAACCAATCCAAATCTCCTGCTAATTTTTCTAGCTGCTCATTTCATCCACATCATCAAGTATAACGAGAACTTTTTCATGTTGTAGTCATTCTTTTATCACATTCGCTCCTTTGTGATCATCCCTGATTCTCAAATTGTCATCTTGGAGAATGTTGCCAAGAAACTGGTTTTGTAGATATACCGAACCATTCTTTTTTGAAATTTCTTTGACATTGGCAAGAAAACAACATTCATCATCAAATTGGCCATGGATTTTGTCATAAACTACTCATGCAATAGTTGTTTTGCCTATGCCACCCATTCCCCACATGCCAATACTACGTACATCACTATTGTCCAAGCATAAACATTCAACTACATTGGCAACGCGGGAATACATTCCCACGAGATCGCTTACAACATAGGATAGTCGAGGACCCAATTTATTTTCAACTTCTTCAATAATTTGCTGAATAAACTTGGTCTCATTTCTGCAACGAAGAATGCATATGATTAGCTCCCCAACAAGCATTGAGGTTGTTTAGTTCTTGAGTGTATTCTAGTTCAGATGTACTAACGTAATACAGAGTATGATAGTCACGACATTTGTAGCATGCAAATATTAAGGAAAACAAATCATTCCAAGTTAGTGGAAGAGAGGCCCACCCATCTTTCAATTCTATTCTAGCGAGACCAACTACTTTACTCACTGCATTTTTCCACCTCTTTATATCTCTCTTGTCGCCCGAGTAAGCTTCCTCAGTTTTAGCAAAGCCTGTCCCAAAGTTCCCCCTCAGTTTCTGTATGTCAAATGCATTGACCTCGTAGAAGATCGGTATCACTTATTCTTCATTGATATCCTTGCACTCCACAGCCTTAGCAACTTCTTCCAAGCACCAAGTAGAAGAAGCGTAGTTTTTAGAGAATATTACAAGAACAAGTCTTGACCGCTCTATTGCCCTCAATATTTCTGGTTTAATACATTTGCCCCTCGGAAGATCTTGGTGGTGATCATCTCGAAAGGCCATGATTCCTCTTCATCGCAGATGATTGTGCAGATGGTCAACAAAGTTTTTGCATATATCTTTTCCTCGGAAACTCAGGAAAACATCATATTTATATTGACTCTGTTTGTTTTCTAGCCTGGGGAAGGATGCCATATTTTCTTGGACAAATTTTGCAAAGACAAGAGAAATGAATGCACCTTGTCCTTATAGGAGTCTTCAGAAATAAATTGGGGTTGTGTTGACAATTCAGCAAAAATGAGGAGATTTTATGGGGTTATATAAAGGCACTGTGTTTGATCTCGTACTTCCAATCTAGGGCCGAAGGAGATGAATGAGTACAAGTAAATGCTCTTTGCCTGTGCCTCACCCAAAAAAAAAAAAAAATGAAAAAGAGAGCAAGAAGAGAGTTTCAGACATCCCCTGGAAGATGAATGTAAGATTTAGCGAGGGTTAGAGACTTAATCTCGACTAATATCTTCTTTGGGAACTTGATGATGTTATGCTATGACATGAACCATCAATATGCAGAGATATATGAGCCCCGAAATTGGGGAAAGGAACAAAGTACAAAACAAAGATGAAAGAAACTCTAAAAAGTGCAACTTCTCAGGCAATTGGATTGGGTCAGGGCACTTCTAAGGGTAGAAAATGGTCAAATCGGCACAAAATCAATGCAATTTAATGTTACGAAAATTTCAGGAAGAAGATAATCAAAGGAAATGACAGTTTTATGGTACATGTGATAATATTTCTATTTCGGGAATAATTTTTAAGAAACAATTTTTTATATTTCTATTTCTTGGACAAGTTTCTAAGTAGAAGAACGCGTTTGATAATTGTATAAAATTTTTATTCATGAATTAAAAACGCGTTTGATATGACCCCCAAATACTTTTGTAACCTAAAATTGACCTCACAGACAAGGTGAGGCCACCTCACTTAGCCATTGGCGAGACTTGACCTCACACTCGGTCACCACAAGGTCAGCATCGCCTGGCCGAGCGAGGCTTGACCTTGCCTAGCCACGGCAAGGCTTGGGGAGACCTCGCCACGGGCCGCGAGGCTCCGGCAAGGCCGTTGGGCCTCGTCTGGTTGGTCATCGGCTAGTCATGGCTGAGGCTAGCGATCGGTTAGGGAAGAAGACGGGGAAGAGAAAAAGAAATAAAAGAAAAGGAGGAAAAAAAAAGGAAAAAAATTGGGTTTGGTTCTTGAGTTATTCCCGAAAATAAAGAAGTATTTTTTTTTTGTTTCTATTCAAAATCTATTTTCAAGAACAAAAACCTACACAAACGGATTTCTATTCTATTTATATTACAGGGAACAAAAAATAAATAAATAAAAACTGAAACTTGAGAAACGTTGAAATACACATAACAATTGACAAACAAGGAACGGCTAAATTCAGAATCAAGCAAAGGATTGAGAAAACCCTGAGAATCGAAGAAGCTTGAGTCCGAGAGAAGAGATGAATGCAAAAGCCGGTCAAATTTGTCAAGGCTCGAATTGAGAGACCACGATCAGCGGAAGCTGTTCTTATGAAGGATTGCTCAAGTTAAACTCCCGAGAAAGATGCCTCTTTTTTTTTTTTTTTGGCGATTATTAAATTTGTAATTTTACTTCATACTCTTTTCCCGCCACGTGGAGCTAGGTGTAATTTCCTTTATTCTACACAATTTTTTTCTTCTTAAAGCCGCGATAGTATGTCATCAAGATCATTGGTAAGCAACTAAAATTAGTTGATATCTCAATTTAATTAATTTTGCCAACAAAAGCTGGAAACTTCAAAGACGTCAAGAAGTCGCAATAATAAATGTTAGATTCTACCAACCATGAATGGCGATAATTTTCCAAACCTAGCAAGATAAAAAAAAAAAAATTGATATGTGAATAAATTAATTGGTGTCTTAATATGTCAAATGTTGATACAATAATCAAATCAAGGCCAGCAATTGCTTTGTTAGATTATTAACCTTCACGGCATTGGTAAGTTACAAAAAGAAACGTCCGTAGACTATTAAAATCAGTTGGCAATTTTTTATGAAAAAAAAAGTATAAAAAAAGTCTTAAACTTATTGCATTAGTACCAATTCAATTATAAATTATTTCAACTTGACCAATTTAATTCTAAACATTTTTACATTGGTACCAATTAAATCCATCTAACTAATTTACACTGAAAATTACTGACATGAACAATGGCAATCCTACGTGGCACGACCAACATTAACATAGATAAATTTTATAAATTTTAATTATTTTTCAGAATTTTTTTTTTATTTTTCCTCTTTTGTTTTTATTTTTTTTTCTTTCTCCTTACCCTTCGACAGGTGCTGGCGAGGTCACAATGGACCATCACCAGCCACAAGTTGGTTTGGGCAAGGCCCTCTGCACCCTCGCCGGCCCGTAAGCTACAAGTGAATATTTGCGACAAAAAAATGAATCCTAATTTTAGGATAAATTACCCCTTTAATCCAATCCATATAATGCCCTTTTCGGGAGCAGGAGGAAATGCATCGTCGATGAGATCACGGCCCTCGTTTCTGATAAGCTTCAAGTGGTACCATTCGACTTCCTTTCCCTCTTTCGATTTTCGATCTTGTAATTGTTGCTCTTTCGTCGTCTTCGATCTCTCTCGTGTCGATACATGAGTGTTTTGTTCCCCCTCCAATATACCCCGATTTTTAGGAAGATCCATGACGCGCGTAGAAATTGACTTCTTGCTGTTGTAGATTCTAACACATATTGATCAATACTAGTTTCTTGCGATGCCTCCTGATTTTGTGGTTTTTAATATCTTCAGTGAAGAGCTCGTGGCACAGCTTGCCTGAGTCTTGTAGTATTGGTTAGGCAAAATTTGAAGACCAGACAATTTGAGTTTATCATGTTATAGAGGACATGATCCTTTTTTTTTCTTTTTATATGGTGATGGTTTTATTAGTGATGGGCTTAAGGCCCGTCCGCCCATGTTGGGCCTAAAAGCCCGGCCCACAAGAGTAGGGCCCATGGATGAAAGGGCACGATTAATTGTTTTTTTGGAGGGACATATATAAGGGAGGAGAGAGAGGGAAAATGTACCTCTTGGCATTAACGTACGTACGTCTCCCTCTCTTTCAAACGCTCACTCTCTCTCAAATAGAAGAAACAGTAAGCACAATGCAACTTTCTTCTCCCCTTCCAAGCGAATTGTCGTCATCGGATCAAACAGGGCCAAATTCTCTTCCTCTTATCGGCGTCAGTGTCTAATCTGTGGCTAACAAGGTACGCTCAAATCCTTGGTGTGCTTTAGGATCGGTGATACGTGTTTTTCCCGAGCTTGTCTTCCACATTCGATTTAGGTGTTCGATTTAGTGTCGAATCCGTTTTTTGGGGATCCGTTTATTCCCAACATTGGTATCAAAGCCCTAGTTCACGTTTTCCCGACCCTTTTCATGTTTTTTGATTGATTTTTCGCGAAAGTAATTGGCCGGTACGGATCGGGGCAAGAAATCCTGACACCCGAGCGATGTTCGTCCATTTTTTCGAGTTTTTGTAAGTCGAAATCGATTTCTGAAGACATAGGGTGAAAGGGCTCATCGAGACGAGTCCGTCGACAGGTCGTGCGCCGCCGGGCGACCCGAACGCGCCCACACGCGCGGCCAGAAGCCGTTGCGCGTGGGCACGACGCGCCCGAAGCACTAGCTCGGCCAGCGTGTGCGCCACACGCACCGGTCGGCGGGCCGGCACGTGCGCGGTCGGGGAACCGGCGCGTGCTGACGTCACCGTGATGTCACGGTAACCGCCGGGATGACGTCATCGGTGACGTCATCGCCGACGACTGTTGGCCGGCCGGTGATCGGCCGGCGACTCGACCCGACGGAGACCCGACCCGACCCGACCTGCGCAGAAGCCAGGCGCATGCTACGCACGTGCCGGCTGACGTCTGCGTGACGTAAGCCTGCGCATGCGCGCGGCACGTGCTGGTCGGTTCGTCCGATCCGGCTCGACCGGTCCGACGACCCAGCGACCTGACCGTTGACTGTTGACCGTTGACCGTTGACCCAAAAAAAAGAGAGGAAAAGAATGTGTTTCTTTTTCAATTAAGTCTATGTGGATTATATGTAATCCCTTATTTGTTCTGCATTTGTTGCAGGAACAATGCCTCCCCTGAGGTTGCGCACACCTATTCGTGCAATTACCGATGAATAAAAGGAAAGGCTGTCTAAGTTGATAGCTGAGCTGACTGATCATTGATGGGAGAGTGGTGACTTAATTGATCACGTCCTTGAAGTCAACGGGAAAATTCAAAAGGTCATATGGAATGGTCGTCCTATGTCACAGTCAGAGATGGTGCGATTTTTCATGAACACTCTTCCACCTGAATAGCAAGATGTGTTGAATCGCATATGAGATGTCAACGGAGCTGCTTCATATAAGAAAATTGTGATGGATTTTGTAAATGAATATTACTTGATTGTTACAAGGGAAAAGATCAAGAAATTGAACAAAAGAGGATCTTTCCCAGTTCGTGTGCTGACTTGGTGTTAGATGTATTGACTGATCTTTGTTAAGTGTGCTATGTGGACATCTTATGTAATGTTTACTACCTGATTGTTGTTGATATAGCAACTGATATGTTATTTGTATTATGTGAGAGCATTATTATTGTATGTCAAATATTATTTGCTTTCTGTTATTGCTGGTTGCTGTGGGTAGTTTCGAAGTTTTTGTAGCTTCATAGAATTGATTTTACATATGACAATCATATTAATGATAGTTTTAAGTTAGGATTTTTGGAGGATGGTTGGAAACATAGTGACATTTTGATTCCAAAATCTTACTTGAAATTGTTCATTAATATGATGGGTCTGTGTAAAAGGGATGCATAAATGATAGGCATTAATAATTCGTGCATATATGTCTGATGTGTTCAGATCAATGGCTTCAACCACAAAGAACATAGTTGCCGATCTGAACAAAGGTGAAAAACTCAATGATGACAACTATGAAATTTGGCAAATGAAAATCTAGTATGTGCTGGAAGAGCAAGAAGCACTTAAGGCTCTTAACCTGACCATAGTAGAACCTGAAGAAGGAAGCACTGCACAGTACAAGAGAGACAATGAAGCTTTTGCTGCGTGGAAAAGAAAGAACTCTCTTGCTCGCATCACGTTGCTGAGCAGCATGGAAAATGACGTCATGCGAGAGTTTAGGCGTTTTGACAATGCCAAAGAAATGTGGGAAGCATTGGCGGCAAGATTTTGTCATACTTCGGTGACCAGACTGAGGTAGCTCACTATTAGGTTTGACTCTTATAAGAAGCCTCGTGGTCAGACCATGAAGCAACATCTTAGAAAGATGTCAAACATGATAAATGAGCTGAAAGATGCTGTCCATGTCCTGACAGATGAGCAGCAAGTGCAAGTAGTGATTCGTTCCTTGCCTCAGAGTTGGGAGCATATGAAGGTGCACCTGACTCATAATGAATGTCGCGACCCAATTTTTCGGGTTCACCGCCTAAAACTAGGTTAATGGATTACTAAGTCTTTAAGCTTAGCTCGGGCTCTCCCAAGCCCATACCAATTCGCAACTTAGGTTTGAATTCTTAACATGTAAATGATTTTCAATCAGGAGTCGCCACTAATCTATTTTTGGTGGGTCGATTAGAAACCCAAGTGAAGTAACGGGAGATTTACTTCACTCCTACGAACCGAGATTTATGAGTTCGGGGACTTGGTTACACTAGACTATCATAGTGCCCTTTCGGTACCTTTTATTTCATTTTCAAAAAAATGTTTGGCAATTGAATTGATTTTAATTTAACTTTCTAACATGTGAGGTGATCATACATGTGCGCATACCATCAATTTAACACTCAAGAAAGCAAATTAAATAATGCGAAACATACCTAGAAGCAACGAAAGCATCTGCATTGTTAAATCGGAATTCATATCGGCAACCCTAGATATGATTTCTAATTAACACGCAATTTCAATTTTTGTTTTCACTTTATTTAGTGAAAATCATGCGATGCATGCTAATAATCTAATATGACATGGCAACATGATCTAAACTATATGACATGAAGAAATGCAATAATCAAATGTAATCTAAATGACCTAATCTTAATGACATGCAATGTGATGCTTTTAATTTATGAAATGATATGGCATGGCAACATGTCCTAAACCATATGAATAAAATTTTCTATGATCCCTTAATGAACATGCAATTGTTATATGCAATTTAAATTAACCAACATGACTAAATTCTAATGACATGCAATGCAATGCAATGCAATGACGTATAAAATTATTTCAGCTAAAATGATATGCAACATTGCAATTTAATATGCGAGTTATATGTCAAATGACATTTATTAAATGGCCTAATCTAATGACGGCAATTTCCAATTAAAATTGAACCTAACAATAGTCACTAAAATGACGTGCATTTCATGGACTTAATCTTATCGACATGCAAATGACGTTTTTAATTTAAAAAATGCAATCTATCCTAGAAATTGCAACTAATTTATCCTAAGACAAATTTTATGAAATTTGAAATGATCTAGCTAGATTAAGATTCTATCTAATTTAACTTAGGGATTAAGTCATATTAAATCCTAATTTAAACTAAGACATTATCTAAATCTAAAATGCAATTTATTTTAAAAAATGATCTAAATTTACAATGAGATATGCAATCACAATCTAATATGCACAATGATTTTTTTATATTAATTTCGAAATTAAAACTAATACATAACTAACATGCAATTCAAATAAAAACTAACAATCTAAATGAATGCACTTTCTTTTTTGGATTTTTTTTTTTAAATTCATAATAAGATTGCAATCCTAACATGCAAGATAACAAAAACAAACCTAATTCTTATCCGGATTTTTATTTGATTTTCTCATTTAAAAATTCGAAATCAGATCGCGATTTTAATTCTAAGACTAAGAATAACCCTAATTTGAATTTTTTTTTGATTTTTTTCCTCTTATAAAAATGAAATTGATCCAAACACACGATATCAAATCAAGCCAGACAATATTGATATCCAAAAATTGGCGAACCATATCTCGCGCGTGAGATCGGGTTGACCAATTTTTATTTTAAATCGCGAATCAAATCTCGGGCTTGAGATTGGATTGTCGATTTTTATAAGGGATTGCGAGTCGGATTTCGGGCGCGAAAATCGGACTATTAATCCCTCACTCGAGAGGCACTTTCATGTTCGTCAATCATAATCATTCATTAGAAATAATTCTACTAACAAAAATAAAAATTAAAAAAAAGGGTGAATAGAAAAACTACCTAATTTGTTTTTCCCTTTTTCCTTTTACACAAGGCTTGGCAGGCACGTGCACAACCAAGGGCGGCCGAGCTGCCGGCGTTCGGAGCGGGGGTGGTCGTCGGAGCTCCGGCGAAGGGCGGCGGCCGGCGTGGCGCGGAGGCGAATCGGCGATGGCTTCACGGACGGGGCGCTGCGGTCGGCGACGGCGGGCGGAGTCGGGCCGTCGTGAGTCGGTGCGGTGGTGGTGGTCCGGCTCGGGTCCAGCAGATGTAGCAACCGCGGCTGGTCGCGGGTCAGGCGGGTGCAACGACACCGGGTTGAACTCGCAGATGGCGACGGCAGGGCGCAGCAGGCGAGCGAGGGCGTCGGGCTGGTGGAGTTGCTCGGCGTCAGTGCTAGGTCGCGAGCGGAGGCGAGGCGTTGAGGCGCGGCACGGCGTCGGGGAAAAACGGTGGCGGAAGCTTCGCGGATTGGAGATTGCAGAGGAGAGGCAGCGATTTGGGGGAGAAGGTGAATAGTAAGGGTCAAATCACCCTTTACTTTTCTCCTCTCTCTCTCTTTCTCTCTCTCTCTCTCACGTCACTTTCTTCCTTCGTATCTTTTCTCTTGACTTGTTCTTTTCTTGTTTTTTTTCCCCCAAAGAAGCTCCCCCTCTTCCTCGTACACGGTTGCTTTTATAGGGGGTAGGAGATAAACCCTTGATTTCCCCTCCAAATCTATATCCGCGATACATCTTCAACAACCGATCATTATTGATAAGAATTCTAGATCAAGATAAATATTTTCTCAAAATCCAAATCTCACAAAAATATTTTTTCACACATGTGCCATATCCAAAGATTCATATTCTGGGAAAATTTCAAAATTACTATTTTTCCACGAGATAATTAAAAAACATGGGCTTGGGCCAACGAGCTCACTTCATGGGCCTGATCCATCTAATTTGAATATATCCACCACTGGTCCAATATAAAACGCCAATTAAAATAAAATAATAAAAATGCATCTAAATCTAAACGGACCGTCAAAATCTAGGTGTCAACAATGAAAATATCAAAACCTTCAAGGATGCAATGCGTCATCTTGAGCTGGAAGAGGACCGCCTCTTGGCGATTAAGCCGGATGCTGAACTCTATCATGCTAGTTCTAGCTCAAATGGAGCTTCGAGCTCCAAGCGCAAGCGCCCTAACTGGTTTGATAAAGGGAAAGGCAAGGAAGCAGGTCCTTCAGGGAAGAAACCCAAGTTTAACCAACATGAAAGAGGAAAGCGTCCTCGCATGAAGAAGCTTGCAAGGGTGAAGTGTTACAACTGTGACAAGAATGGTCACTATGCTCGCGACTGTCGTGAGCCAAAGAAGGTAAACACCCTTTGCACTTTTCAGAACTTTGCTTTTGTGTCGAGTTCTGTATTCTTAACTGAGTCTAATCTTTTGTGGACTGTGGATTCAGGAGCGACAAATCATGTAGCGAAGGATAGAGAATCATTCGTGGAATTCCGACGAGTACCAACTGGAACTAAGTGGATCTATGTGGGAAATAACTCTAGAGTTGAAGTGAAAGGAATTGGCACCTGCCAACTGAACATGCGTGGTGGACGCACTTTGTTCCTTCATGATGTATTGTATGCTCCGGAGATTCGTCGGAATTTAGTGTCTGTTTTAGTGTTGGTTAGACTAGGTTTTAATATGAACTTCTATAATAGAGGTGTGGATTTGTTTTTAGATACAAATTATTATGGTTGTGGTTATTTTCTGGATGGTTTCATTTTATTAGATATTGACTATGTTAATACAAATGTTTATTATTCCCTTATCACGTCTCCTAATACCTATGATAATGATGTGAATGTGTGGCATGCTAGACTTGATCACATTGGCCAACAACATATGAATAGATTAGTCAAAGAGGGCTTGTTAGGCAACATTGAAAAAGTTGATTTGTCCATATGTAAGCATTGCCTAGAAGGGAAAACGACAAGGAAACCATTTGGGAAAGGTAAAAGAGCTGAATTTCCTCTGCATTTAATCCATTCTGATGTCTGTGGTTCAATGAATGTGAGAGGAAGGCATGGGGCTGTTTATTTCATCACATTTATTGATGATTATACTCGATTCGGATATGTCTATTTGATTTCTCATAAATCTGAAGCAATAAGTTGTTTCAAAAGGTTTATGAACCTGGTAGAAAAACAATTAGACAAGAAAATAAAAGCATTGAGATCCGATCGAGGTCGAGAATATTTATCTGATGAGTTCAGAAAATTGTGTGATAAAAAAGGAATAGAAAGACAGTTGTCTATTTCATATACTCCTCAACAAAATGGTGTTGCGGAGAGAAGAAACAGAACCCTACTAAAATGGTTAGGTCCATGATGGCGCATACTAACTTACCTATCACTTTTTGGAGTGATGCGTTGTTAACTGCTGCCTATATACTTAACCGGGTGCCTTCCAAATCAGTTACTTCCACTCTATATGAGTTATGGACAAGTAGAAAACCGGACTTAAGTTTTCTTAAGCCATGGGGTTGTGCTGCCTATACACATGAGTCATCTCACAAGTTTGGGAAATTGGGTCCTAGAGGAAATAAGAGTATTTTCATAAGATACTCAAAACACTCAAAAGGGTATGTGTTCATAGGTGAGCAGGAAAATGGGAGTATAACTGAATTTGAATCACGAGATGTCACATTCTTAGAGGATGAATTTCCTAAGAAGGGCGAAATAGGGGAAGATCACTCCCTATTTGAAACCTTGGATCAAGATAATGATATTAGTGGAGTTCGTCCAAGTAGGAGTAATATGAGAAGTGATGAATTGAATTCAACTCATTCTCAATTGCAACCACATGATGAGACGACATCATCATTATCTCATCCAATTCGAACTAATTATCCTGTAGTGAGGCTAGGAAGTCCGTAAACCAGGCTTTTGCTCGAAAAGTGCTCAACAATCTGATATACAATCAGTCCCACCTATTGTAGGAAAGCAGGGTAAGCCCCTGATGCTATCTATTCAGTGCATTTTCATCAGTTTTGCTTATGATTTGTGATTTAGGGTGTGCATGGAAACGTTCCAAAAAAACGTTTCTGGAACACTTCTGTACTTTTTTTGTTCCCTGGGACAAAAAAAGAACAATGCGTTTGGTTGCGTTTACATTTCTTTTTTTGTTTTTTTGTTCCGGAACAAAATTGGAGCAAAAAAAAGAAACACAAAAAAGTTGTTTCTGGAGAAAAGAAACACTTCTTCAGTTCCGAAAAAGAACAAAAATGAAAAGAACAAAAAACAAGAGTAGGAACACACCGGCTGAAGCTTCGTTCATGCGTCTCTCGGCTGAAGCTTCGTTCGTTCGTGCTCTCCCTTTTCCAGCATCTCTCCCTTCTCTCTGGCGGCTCCCACTCGGCTGAATCTCTGGCGACTCCTCACTCCGGCGACTCACCGGCTGAAGCTTTCGAATCCAGGTACGTTTTTCTGGTGCTCCTCCTTCTCCGGTTGACGATGGGCTTCGGCGAGCGAGGCGGATCTAGGACGCTCGCTTGAGGCGCCAACGGCGAATCTGGGACGACTCGCTCAAGCCTCAAGCGGCGTTGCTCGCCCGAATCTGCGGCGAGATCTGGGACGGCCGCTCGCTTGAGTTGCTCGAGCGAGCTCTCTGCCAGCTCGAGCGAGCTGCTTTCTCGAGCCGGGCAGAGCCTCTCCGCGCCGGCTCGAGCGAGCTCCTGGAGCTGCGGCTCGAGCAAGCCGCTCGACTGTAGAGCGGCTCGCCCGGCAACTTAAGCGAGCCGCTCGGCGACGAAGCGGCGGCTCGAGCGAGCTGAAGCTTGGAGCTGCGGCTCGAGCTAGCGAGCTGCTCGAGCGGCGCTCCGGCCGCTCGAGGCGCGGCAGCCGCTCGAGCGAAAGGCTCGCTCGAGACATGTAGACAAAAAGAAAACGTTCCTCCCTTTCTGCTTAGTTTGAGATCGTTTGTCGTTTCGACCATGCCTGCTTAGTTTATAGTTTCAATTGGACCTGGAACATATCTGTCATGGGATGCTCCTGTTAGCCGAATTTTCTACGAGAAATGAGTAATCTGTGTTGGAGAAATCTTTCCAGAGTATTTTGAAGGCGACAAAACGTTTCTATCGGTCTAAGTCCGGATATTCGGAGACCGAAGATTAAAGTCTCAAGACTTTATGATCTCAAGACTCAAGACTCAAGACTCAAGACTATTCTCACTGACAGTCTTTCTAATCCAGTAGTAAAGGAAATCCAGAGCCGAAGCTTATGGTTGAGGATTCGATCCTATCCTCTGGAAAAGATCCCTTGGTTGGATAAACATCTCGGATTCTTTGTTTGTTCTTATCTAGATCGATTGAAGATCCGATGGTCGTCGAAGTATTCTTGGAATTTCTATTCTTGGAAACCAAGATCCTGATTGTATGGGCGAACATGATTGATGGGCTATCGCCAAGTTCCTTAAATAGCTCGAATGATCTTCGTGATTGATTCCGTCCAACGGGTAGATTGGAGGAATTCCTTTGGTAAGTGCCAACGGCTATGATGGCATAAAGGAGTATAAAAGGAAGACATTCAAGTTGTTTTGAAGAGCGTGATCGATAGAAAAATTCCAGAGTCTGAAGATCCTTGATTATTAGTCGATACTATTTGAGCGAAATTGTATACACAAAGAGTGTTCATTCTTAGTGATACCTTGAGAGTGTGGAAGATAGTCTACACCAAGAAGTCAAGGAAGATCATCACTGTAACATCTCTTTGTTCATAGTGGAATCCAGCCAATTGGCTGTCAGTGCAGAAGAGTGGACGTAGGCTTGAAACAAGCCGAACCACTATAAACCGCATGTCAAATTCTCTCTTTCCCTTACTCGGTCTTACGATTGATTTTTTAATTGCTTTGCAAATCGTTTATCTATCTAAGTAGTGTGTAATTATCAAAAGAAAAATCAATTATACCTATTCACCCCCCTCTAGGTAATCGTACTAGCTATATCAATTGGTATCAGAGCCTGTGTTCTTACTTTATTTGAAGTGTTTTACTTCAGAGTAAAAGATCCATGGCTAGTATGCTAGCATCGTGGGCTGGTGGAAGGTCAAAGCAATACCAGACCACCCTACTTCGATGGAAAGGATTACAACATCTGGAAGAACAAGATGAAAGCTTTCCTACGATCAAAGGATCCTCTGGAATGGGACGTTGTGGAAAGAGGAATCACTCATATTGTTGCATCAGTATCTGAAAGAGGGAAAGAAACTGTTGAGACCAGCGGAATGTCTCAAGATGAGATAAACAAGAGACAAGCACTCGATGCAAAAGCAATTTATTCTTTATATTGTGCTTTGTCACCAACTGAATATAACGAGAATATCTTCTTGTGTCACGGCAAAAGAAGTGTCCGGATAGACTACATATCACCTATGAAGGGACGACCGAGTGAAGGAGACCAGAATTAATATTCTCCTTGGTCAATACGAAGCCTTCAAAATGAAACCGGAGAATCTATAACCGACATGTTTAGCCGTTTTTCGAGATATTGTCAATGGACTTGAGAATCAAGGACAGAAAATTACGATCCTATGAAGGTGAACAAGTTCTTTGCGAGGACTCTCTAAGGATTGGAATCATATAAAGACTTCAATACGAGAGACGCAAAGAATTATGCCATTATCGTAGATAAGTGATTGGAACTCTTCAATCTTACGAAGTGGAGCGAATCAATGAAGACGAAGATCCAAGAGGTAAGAAATCCATTGCATTAAGATCTAATGATGATTCGATGATACTGATTACGAAGAAGATCCGGATGATGAGGAGCTTGCTCTTATGATAAGAAGATTCGAAAAGCTGAATAGAAAAGGAAGAAGGTTCAACTCAAGAAAACAAAGTTTTCGAAACAGCAAACCAAGTTTGTTGATGAAGAACCAAACAAAGATGTAGTCTGCCGAATGTAAGAAAAAGGGACACATCGGACCCAACTGTCCTCTTCGAAGAAGAAGAGAGGAAAAATCGAAAAATCTCGAAAAGCTCTCAAAGCCGAAACTGGAGCGATACGAGTGTGAAGAAAGTGATGAGGAATATGCCAATCGTGTCTAATGGCACAATCGGACTCGAGACTCTAGATCGGATTCGGACAGGTGAATTTGAGGTAAGTGATTTTAAAATTCTGTTAAAGTCTCTAAATATATTGATGAATTATGTTTTAGTCTTAAGACTTCTCTCAAAAGGATTTCCAAACTGAAAAAGGAAAAACTCAGCTCTAAAACAAAAGGAAAATATTTTAGAAGAAAGAGTGAAAAGTCTAGACTTGAATGTTTCTACTCTTAAAGAAAATGAAGATAAACTTTCAAAAGAAAATGCTTTCTTGAAAACCGACTTATCAAATATTTCAAAGAAATTTTCAATAGGGTCGAAAAACTCGAGAAAGTTCTTTCGGTTCAAAGACCTTACTTCAATAAGTCCGGTCTAGGTATGACAATGAAACAATTCCTTTGATTGATTTTCCGAAAGTAAAAGAAAGAATTAAGAAAAGACCATCGAGAGAAGCGTACAAAAATCATTTCAAAAGGTTTTTGTAAAGTCGTAGGTCGAAATGCTCTAAGGTGTTCAAAGTGTAACAGTTAAGATCACTTTGAAAAAGAGTGTCCTATGGTCTGGAAGCCTGTTAAAAGGGTATGGCCTAATAATGCTTATCCTACTAACACCAAAGGACCCAAGAAAATTTGGGTACCAAAGAAAGCTTGAGACTCTCCTTTGATTACAGGTCTCTGTCAAAAAGAAGGTAAAGTGGTATCTTGACAGTGGTTGCTCAAGACACATGACAGGAGACTCAAATTGCTTTATAAAGTTTGTTCAAGTAAATGGTGGAAAAGTTTTATTTGGTGGAAACAGCAAAGGAAGTATTGTGGGATTTGGAACTGTGAAAATTGGAAATCTCACAATAAGCAATGTTTCTCTAGTGGAAGGACTCAACTATAATCTTCTCGGCATTAGCCAACGTGTGATCTTGGGTTCAAGATCTCTTTTCAAGAAGGCATATGTTACGGAATAAGTAAAGACTCAACTCGAGTCTTTCATGGGTCGAAGGCATGGAAATATCTACCTTCTTGATGTAAGACCAAATGAAACGCAATGTCTCATCTCAATTCAAGATGAAGCGGTCTTATGGCATAGAAAGCTTGGCCATGTCAACATGAAGCAATTAGTCAAAATCTCATCAAAGAAGCTTGTTCAAGGTCTACCAAAATTACCTTATCAAAAGTCTGACTCATGCACACCATGTATTCTGGGAAAACAGGTAAGAAATTCATTTAAGTATATAAAACATATCTCTACTAAGCATGTTCTACAATTGCTGCATATGGATCTCTTCGGACCAACAAGAACCCGAGCATTGGAGGTAAGAAATATTGTCTAGTGATTGTGGATGATTACTCTCGTTTTACACGGTATATTTTCTTGCAAATAAGTCGAAACATTTTCGTACTTTGAAAAGTTTGCTAAAAAGGTTCAAAATGAAAAAGGATGTGCTATTTCAAGTATAAGAACGGATCATGGTAGTGAATTTGAAAATCAAAACTTTACAAAGTTTTGTGATAAATCTGGTTTTAATCATGTATTTTCCTCTCCATATACTCCAGAACAAAATGGAGTTGTGGAAAGAAAGAATAGATCTCTTCAAGAAATGGCTAGAACACTTTTAATTAAAAGTAAAACTTCTTCTCGATTTTGGGCTGAAGCTATTTCAACAGCATGTTACATTATAAATAGAGTCTTTCTAAGACCCATTTTAGAGAAAACCCCCTATGAATTGTTCAAAGGTAAGAAGCCTATTGTTTCATATTTTCATGTGTTCGGTTGCAAATGCTTTATTTTAAAAAATTCAAATGATCGAGTTGGTAAGTTTGAAGAAAGATCAGATGAAGGCATCTTCCTTGGATATTCTACTACAAGCAATGCTTACAGAATCTTTAACAAGAAAAACCAATCGGTGGAGGAATCAATGAATGTCAAATTCCAAGACTCAATGCAAGCTGAATCCAGTCAGACTCAATATGAAGAGTCTGAACCTACTCCAGACCTTTCAAGGTTTACAACTCAAGAATCATCTCGGTCTCACGGAAGTCCAACATCAAGATGTTCTTGAAGATTCAAATAAAGAAAGAGATCATCAACCGGGAAAATCAACCAAGAATGCGGAAGCACAAATCCGAGTCATCCCAAAGATCTCATTATCGGTGAAATCAATGAAGGAATCCGCACCGAGATCAAAAAGACGTGAAGAATCTAGTGCTGTGGCTCTAATCTCTAAAATTCAACCAAAAAGTATAGAAGAAGCTTTATCTGATGAAAGCTGGATTAAAGCTATGCAAGAAGAACTCAAACAGTTTAACATCAATGATGTCTGGGATTTGACATCTAAACCAAAAGGTAAAACTGTTATTGGAACCAAATGGGTATTCAGGAACAAGATGAACGAGGATGGAAAAGTCGTACGGAACAAAGCCAGACTCGTGGCCAAAGGATACACGCAAGAGGAAGGAATAGACTATGATGAGACCTACGCACCAGTAGCAAGGTTAGAAGCTATTCATCTATTACTTGCGTTTGCTTGCTATAAAAATTTCAGGTTATTCCAAATGGACGTCAAGAGTGCGTTTCTAAATGGATTCATCCATGAGGAAGTTTATGTGGAACAACCACACGGATTTGAAGACCCAAAGAAGCCGGTTCGGTCTTTAGGCGAAAAGGCCTTGTATGGTTTAAAGCAAGCACCTCGAGCTTGGTATGATAGGCTAACAAATGAAGGAAGGAACTTTTATTCATCAAGAAAAATATGCAAATGATCTTGTCAAAAGATTTGGATTAGAAAAATGCAAAAAGACTGACATACCAATGTCATGTTCTCAGAAGATAGACAAGGATGAAGAAGGGAAGAAAGTAGATCAAAAGCTATACGGGAGCATGATTGGTTCACTTCTTTATCTTCTTTGCTTCTAGACACGATATTTTGTTAAGTGTTTGTGTCTGTGCTAGGTTTCAATCGGATCCTAGAGAATCACATCTCGGTCCGTGAAACGAATTATCAAATACATTGCCTCATCTTCAAGCATCGGTCTTTGGTATCCAAAGAAAGGAGACTTTAATCTTCTAGGGTACTCGGATGCGAGATCGGCGGTTGCGAGTCGATAGAAAGAGCACTTACGGAACTTGTCGGTTGCTTGGAAATAGAACAGTATCTTGGTTTTCAAGGAAACAAAGTACCGTGGCTCTTTCAACAACGAAGCGAGTATGTAGCTCTTGGAAGTTCTTTGTTTGCAAATTCTATGGATCAAACAACGGCTACAAGACTTTGGCATTGAAGACTCATGCACGAAATCGGATGTGACAACACCAGCGCGATCAATCTTACCAAAAATCCAATTCTTCATTCAAGAGCAAAGCATATTGAGATTCGACACCACTTCATTAGAGATCATATTCAAAATGGAGAAATCTCGATTCAATTTGTTGATTCAAAAAGTCAACTAGCGGATATTTTCACAAAGCCTTTGGAGAAAAATCAATTCGACGCTATCCGTTCAAGACTCAACATTTTGAAGCTTGAAGAAGTTAAAGTCTAAAGACTAAACAATCCTTAGACTCTAATCTCTCGGTCTCGAGATCTTGACTCGGACATTCATGGCTATAGACGTAAGTGGCTATTTTATTCGAACTCGAAAAGGTACGATTTTGTTGTTCGGTTATTATACGTGTGAAAATCAAAAACTTGTCTTTTCAAAAAGATTAATTTTGGCGATTATTGATTTTGAAAAGAAATGTTCGTACACTTTCCCGGTGTCGATTGAACTTCCTTTTTCAAAAAAAAAAAAAAAGTGAGTTAAATATATATATATACAGTTTTTCCTCAATCGTCAAAACCCTAAAAAGTATTCTTCTCCCGAACCTGTATCAATCTCTTGTTCATCGTCGAGAAAGTGGTCATTTTCCTTGGGAAGCAAGCGAAGGAATCTCTCAAATCGACAAGAAGAATGTCTTCTTCGAGGAAATCATCGAGAATATCAAGCGGGGGACCACAAAGAATGGAGAAGGGACCAATACACTTCGATCTTGCGAGGAGGAAGACTTTTCAAGTCGGCAACAAAGTCCGATTCGTTCTCATCCACGTCATTCATCGCCTCCTACCCCACATGGTGAAAGTCATCTTCTTGAAGAAGAGATAATCGAGGAAGCCGACCACGTAAGAGTCCAAAACCCTCCTATATCGTAAGCTTTATCGTGCGTTGAAAAGTACCGGTACACCATTGAATTACATAGACGATTTCCTTAAGGATAAGAACTATGGAAATGAATATCTTTTTCTGCGGAGAATGGAGGAGTTAGGAATTGCTCCGAGAGGAAAAGCGGAGGATGCACTTGCAAATATTCCAAGTGATCCTCGTGTACACAGGCAAAACTTAATTGAAGGGAATGATGATGATCGAATGTTCCTTGAGTTTCAACCGAGAATGGGTGTGGCAGCGAAGATCAAAGGAAATCGAATGGATTTGTTCAAATCCAAGGAACGAGGAGAATGTGTATGGCAACCTGTTGAAAAGAGGGGTGATAAACCCTCGAAGTGTTGATTTTGAATTTACGGACGCCATCAACATGAACTTGAGAGAAAAGTTGAACTTGCTTCAACTTGAGAAATTTTGCTCGACTCTACGGACGGGTATGCACATTTAACCGCTTATTTCTATTCAAATCTCGGCTTTTGGATGCGAATAGAATTTCATTCGATGTTCGAGACAAAGTCCACGTAGTAGATGTGAATATGTTGGCAGACATTGTTGGAGTTGAACGAGGGTGTTATCTACCAATCAAAGTCTCACCCGCACGTACTACTCTGGATCTTGTCAAAGATAGGGACACAGATAAGAGAGTTACCTATTCCAGGATGAATGCCATCAACATTGTGCTTCATAAGATCGTAATCAACTGTCTTAGACCAAAGTCTACGTCAAAGACTTCCGTGTCTTATTCTCGAAGCAAAGTTGATGTATGCAATCAACTACGGACGGAAGTTCTCTCTCCCGCACACGATTCTTTTCCATATGTACGGAAGCGGTGTCAAAAGACAAGGGACAATTGCCTTATCCTGATGCAGTGACCAAGATCTTTAGACACATGAATATTGAACCGCCCCATTCACTTTGTGTTCGACCGTGTGATAAGATGGTGGTAGGTTTGAAGATGCTGACGAAGATGCGTCTACAAGAGCTTTCCAAGGCAATGGAGAAATTCAGAGTGAAGACTCCAGTCCCATCTGCTTCAAAAAGAAAAGGAAAAGAAGTCATTGGAGCCCCATCGAGGAAGAAGAAAAGGACTCTCATCTTAGAGGATGAAGATGAAGAGGATGAAGATCCCACAATCGTTGCTTTAACAAGAACCAGACGTTACGTGCATCGGTCAACGAACTTCAGCGAAAACGAGAGAGAGGAAGAGGAGCAAGCCAAGATCAGAGAAGAAGAACAGCAAAGAGAGAAGGAGAAAGAAGGAGAAAGGGAGAGAGAAGGAGAGAAAGAACAGTTTGCATCAGACTCTAGAGACAAGGGAGATCAAGAACATGATCATCACTCTTCCCCTTGTGATGTCCTAGAGACGGGGGAGTTGGCGAGCAAGAAAGGTCTTCACCACATGCTTTGCCAATAGTGAAGGTCCAAGACCATCTCCAGCGGACCCGGAAGAAGTTCGGGTTTCTAAATTGCCCGAAGAAGGACACGATACGTCGACCCCAAATCTGCAAGATCACACGAAGCACCAACGTCGCATTCACTCCATCTAAAAAAGCGATGCGTGCAAGTACACGGACGGATAGCTCGGCAGATTTTCGTCGTATTGTTGATATACTTATGGAAATGCGGGGACGTATATATGCTCTAGACGTGAAATTCAATCCATCAAGAATGCTGGCCAAGCGTCTTCGGTTACCCTGGAGGACAAAATGAAAGACCTCGCTCAACAACTTCAAACCAATGCAAAAGGAGAGGAGGTAGCTAATCTACGGGAAGACTTGAAGAGGCTAGAAGGCTTAGTATAGTCTATGGGAGATTTCCAAATCGTTCGCATTCCCAAACAGACCTGATCCCTTTCTCACTTTTTCATGATGACAAAAAGGGGGAGAATCAATTTGAACAATCAACTTCATCAACTTTCATCATCTTATCTTTTAATCCTTGAATTTGTGGCTATGTTTTTATATTTTTGAGTTTGACTTGAGTACACTTGACTGTGGATTTAAATGCTTGACTGGTTGCGTTCATATCAAGTGTTGTTTTATGGTATTACTCATGAAAGACTAACCAAGTTGCTGTGGATGCAGAATCTGGTTGTTTTATTATTCTCTATGAGTTAGCCATATTGCTTGAGAAATGTTTTTGCGGTCAAAGTTGTTCAAATCTACAAGGAAGTTTTGTCACCATCAAAAAGGGGAGATTGTTGGAGAAATCTTTCCGGAGTATTTTGAAGGCGACAAAACGTTTCTATCAGTCTAAGTCTGTATATTTGGAGACCGAAGATTAAAGTCTCAAGACTTTATGATCTCAAGACTCAAGACTCAAGACTCAAGACTCAAGACTCAAGACTCAAGACTCAAGACTATTCTCACTGACAGTCTTTCTAATCCAGTAGTAAAGGAAATCCAAAGCCGAAGCTTATGGTTGAGGATTCGATCCTATCCTCTCGGAAAAGATCCCTTGGTTGGATAAACATCTCGGATTCTTTGTTTGTTCTTATCTAGATCGATTGAAGATCCGATGGTTGTCGAAGTATTCTTGGAATGTTCTATTCTTGGAAACCAAGATCCTGATTGTATGGGCGAACAAGATTGATGGGCTATCGCCAAGTTCCTTAAATAGCTCGAATGATCTTCGTGATTGATTCCATCCAACGGGTAGATTGGAGGAATTCCTTTGGTAAGTGCCAACGGCTATGATGGCATAAAGGAGTATAAAAGGAAGACATTCAAGTTGTTTTGAAGAGCGTGATCGATAGAAAAATTCCAGAGTCTGAAGATCCTTGATTATTAGTCGATACTATTTGAGCGAAATTGTATACACAAAGAGTGTTCATTCTTAGTGATACCTTGAGAGTGTGGAAGATCGTCTACACCAAGAAGTCAAGGAAGATCATCACTGTAACATCTCTTTGTTCATAGTGGAATCCAGCCAATTGGTGTCGGTGCGAAAGAGTGGACGTAGGCTTGAAACAAGCCGAACCACTATAAACCGCGTGTCAAATTCTCTCTTTCCCTTACTCAGTCTTACGATTGATTTTTTAATTGCTGCAAATCGTTTATCTATCTAAGTAGTGTGTAATTATCAAAAGAAAAATCTATTATACCTATTCACCCCCTCTAGGTAATCGTACTAGCTATATCAATCTGAACATCAAGATATCAAAAAGATGGACACATTCGAGTAGCTCGATGTTGGAGTTCGAACTCGTGACGTATTATCTGCTTTACGAACGTTTCGAGTTGTTGCAAAGCGGGAGTACGATGTATAAGTTACTTGATGATCGACAAACAGACTAGGATTTAAGCTCGAAAACTCTGTTCTCGTGTGCTGTCAATGAGTTCTCGTCTGTTCTGTTGGCCTGCCTGACTGAATGGTGTGCAGCTTTTTCGTGGCGGGTTTGTAGAGAACTTGATTGGGAAAGGCGGGCACGTGGAGGTGTACCGAGGTCGCCTCCCGGACGGGCAAACGGTGGCCGTGAAGAGGCTGGGGAAAAAGGAGAAGGAGGAAGTGGATAGGATCGGTGACTTCCTGTCGGAGCTCAGTATCGTGGCGCACATCAATCATCCGAACACGGCACGGCTGCTCGGGTTCGGCATCGAGGGCAGATTGTACTTTGTCCTCCGGTTCTCTCCGAATGGCAGCCTCGCTTCGCTTCTGCATGGTGATGTTGAAACTCTAATCTACCTTCGTATTAGGTGGTTTGGTGTGTTCTTTCTTGCAAAGGCTGATGCAATTTCATTAAATTGTGACTCTTTTTTTGGGCGATCATTGTTGCAGGTTCGACGGGGATCGTGGATTGGACGACCAGGTTCAAAATAGCAGTCGGCGTTGCAGAAGGACTGCAGTATCTCCACCATCATTGCCCGAGGCGCATCATTCACCGAGACATCAAAGCCTCAAACATATTACTAAACGAAGATTACGAGCCTCAGGTAACTCTTGCGCAGTCATTCTCCTCTAATCTGCTCATTATTCGAATAAGCCGGATGTGCAAATGTCGATCCTTTGATCTGCAGATTTCTGATTTCGGGTTGGCGAAGTGGCTTCCGGAGAAATGGGTTCATCACGTCATCTTTCCGATAAAAGGCACCATTGGGTTAGTACTTAGAAAGCCCTTGTTCAGAACTTACTTGTTGTGATACTGATGTGATCGTTTGTCTTTCAGGTACCTCGCTCCCGAATACTTCATGCATGGAATTGTTGACGAAAAGACCGACGTCTTCGCCTTTGGGGTTCTGTTGCTCGAGCTCATGACAGGTCGTCGTGCTGTTGATTCGTGCCGACAAAGCCTCGTGATGTGGGTACGGATGCTGCTCTGAGATTGTCGCATCTTGAGGGATTAGGAAGCAAATAAAAGAGTTCAGTGAGGTCTGTATTGATGATAATCTTGATTTTCTGATTGATTCTGGTGCAGGCAAAGCCACTCCTGGATGCAAATAACATAACAGACTTGGTCGATCCTCGACTAGGAGAAGCATATGATGAAGTTGAAATGAAGAGGGCGTTGTTAACAGCTTCAATGTGCATCCACCATCTGTCCACGATGCGACCGAGCATGAATCAGGTACTGTCCTGTTCCATGTCTTCCTTCGCCATCGCTGCTCCTGTGGATCACTACAGCCGCGACCGCCTTTGCCTTAGCTCCAATTTGAACTTTGAGGTGGACTGTGTGGTTCTGATGCAACGCCTATGATCTCTATCTCTGCAGGTTGTGAAGATTCTGAGGGGCGAGGACGGAACTTTGGAGTGGAAACATGCGTCGGTCTCGGTCTCAAGTAGGACGCTCCTCCTCAACGCTTGCGATGCGGAGGACTACAGCTGCGCGACCTACCTCGACGACCTAAATCACCACATGCAGCTCGTGTTGGAGTGAACGCCCTCGGTTTCGCGCTCCTACTGGTGATGTCCTCCTGTCTGAAGGAAGGGACAAAGTCTCGAGAGGAACTATGCAATGATCTGCATTTTTACGTTGAGATCAAAGTAGATTCCTCCAGTTGCTCCTCTTCACTTTAGCCTGTGTAGTGGGCAATGGAGAGAGATCGAGAGGGAGGGAGAAAGTACAATGCTATTGATGTGTGATGTATTGGTGTATGTATTCTGTACTATCATCCCTTTCTTTTGACGCAAAGCATGGCCACTTTGCAGCTTTGTGACGGTTCCACGAGGCTAAATCCATGGCCCTAACTTCATGATTTTTGTCCGGCCGCGATAAATGGGTTTAGACGAAAACAACCTAAGAGGAGGGTGAATCCGTGGTCTAAGGAAACTCGAAACATTTTTGTATAAATTGCCAGATACCCTGCATAACGTGCATTGGTGTTGTAGAAACAATCGGGTGTGTATGCAGAAACACTTATCTTCCATCTAACAACAGAATATGAAGGAGTTTGAAGAATCGAAGAAATGCATAACAAAAATTCACAGTGGTTTACTTTAGCCTAGTCTGTTTGCCTCCTCTGCTCTCCCAGCTCTAGCAGCCTAAATCAAGGCTCTAATCCTTGAAACGTTACCGCGTCTGAAGATGGTGTACAAGCAATCATATACATTTAATGATCTCTTCTCCGATTAAAGCGCTCAGACTTCAACTGAGAAATACAATTCGATTTGCTTAGGCCATGCATGGAAACATTCCAAAAAAATGTTTCGGATGAGCAGTCATTTGGGATGAACAGGCTTATGATAAGAATTGCAAATAAAATGGCAGGGGATCACAATATGCATGAGATTTGTTGACTTTTGTAATATTGCTTTTACATACTCACTGTGATGCAGTTGAACAATGAACTATATTACTTCATTATTGTGATGTCATGTATGGAAGGGTTCATGTTGAGATGTATGAAATTTTCGTTTAAGGGCGCACATATGATCATGTTGAAAATATTTTTCTTTACTCACCATTTTTCAAAATTAAATTAATAAGCATTTAATGAGAATGAGAAATCAATATCAAGTTTATATGCTTTAAAACTAAAAAATAGAAAAGTACTAGAAAAAATTTGATACAAACTTTACTTACAAAATTTTCTACGAAATATGCCATATGCTCATGTTCAAAATGTTTGTCTTCACTAACCATGAACAAAATAAAATTAATGAGCATTTCATAAGAATGATAATTCAATGTCAAGTTTAAACTTTATTAAAGAAAAGCTTTTTTTTTTTGAAAAATTTAAAACATAACTTTTTCTATTCTAGGAACAGAAATTGACTACGATTCCAAACGTGTTTACATTCTTTTTTATTCCAAGAATGATTTTTTTTTACACTTACCAAACACGTTCTTTTGTTCAAAACTCGTTAGGACAAACACTTTTTTTATTTCTATTCCCGGAACAAAAAAAAGAACAAAAGTGTTTCCATGCGCATTCTTACTGACTGAAAGTGTTACATTTGAATGACTTTAATTTTTACAAGTGATTCAATACTTGTGATGAACTTTTTCAAAACTATGGCAATCAAATATCTCAATATTCAGAGGATTGACTTTTTATTCTATTTTTTTTGTTTAGATAATTGATTGAAAGTTATAAAATGAGCTACATACAAAGCTATGTGATTTGCAAAATCCATGGAAAAAGATTAAAAAATGAGAAAGAGATAATCAGAGCAACTGGCGGTTTCCAACTGGAGACAAGAGATGGTGAAATACACACGACAATCAACAAACAAGGAACAGCTGAATTCGGAGTCAAAGCAGAGATGAGACCAGTCACTTCATTTTCATGCGGATGCTCGGCATGAAGAGTACGAGGATCTGACCATCCATGTGGTGGCCGCGTTGGCTCAAGCTCCCTCTCTCTCATGAAAGGGGGGAGTTTGAATCCCAGCGTGATCATTAGTGATCTTAAGTACGGTGTTGTAATGGTGGGTCATGTGCTAGTATCACATCGGGTTTACGTTGTCGGCTGCCAGCTATACAATGGTTCCTGAATCATCACAAAAAAAAAAAAAAAATTGTAAGAGGATCTGATTTTTCAATTATCTGATTTCTTTTTTTTTGTTTAATTAATGCTTAAAAGCGCCCTATAAAGACCCCCCGTCCAAATCGATCCCGGGCGCCGCTCACAGAAAATGGCGGGAACTAGATGGGGAACCCCCATCGAATTCTTCTTCAAGGCAATCGCGCCAAACAGGGCCTTCCCCTATCGATGGGGGTTCATCGATGAGATCAGGGCCCTCCTTTCCGATGAGCTTCAAGTGGTACTGTCGACTTCTTTCCCTCTTTCGATTTCGATCTCAAGTCGTTGCCTTTTTCGTTATCTCCGATCTCTCTCGTTTTGATGAGCGACTGTTTTCGTTCTCCCTCGAAAGACCGGTGTTGAATTTGTAATGGCTTCGTTTCCTTTGTAGAAACCGATGTTAAACTTATATTCCCATTAATTCAATTCGTTTGAGTTGACACCATCTATCCCCAGTCTTGCTCCCTTCTGTGATGACGCCAATTATTCTGCAGGACTTATGGGTATCGTTCTTTCATTGGCCCGTTCTTTTTAGCAATTTCTGATCAATTTGCTTTCTTTTTCAGGTTTCCTACATTGGTTGAGCCACAATTTCCTTGTATCTTCAAATACTGCAAAGAGGTTAGCACTGTCTTCGTAAAGAGTGATTTAGATTACATGAGTTTGAAACAGCACAGCTAACAGTTACTTTCTCTTCAGGTTGCTGCAAGAATTTGTTGAAAGACATGGAGATGGATTGGAAGTTGTGTACTCTTTATCTGAATGGTTAAACGACAATCCCTTATGTTACCGTATTAAACTTGTTTCTGGGCCTAAACTCGGTTAGATTTTATCTTGTGTTGCCTATTGCCTAATATTTCTATTGGTTGGATGCTTATCTGACATCCTGAGATGTGTTATCCATGCATTGGAGATAGGTCTTCCTGAAATAAACAAATGAAGTTCCTCTTTTCACATGGTTACGTTGGTTTTGACCCTTGATTCTTCATTTTATGATGTCTCAAGGAGCTAAAATGTGCAATGACTGATAGTTATTTTCGACATCTATAACTAAAAACCCGCCTTTCAGATTTTTTAAGAAAGAGAGCTTCTTTGCAGTTTTTCTTTCGAAATCATGGATCGATTGGCAATATGCTGCATATGTAAATACTGGTTGGTTTTGAGAGACTGCCAGATATGTAGGTTTTTTTTAATTATTTTTTAGGGGCTGCCAGCAGTAGGAATGAGTTTCGCCATCTGAGATAATCAATTATGTCATGTCAAAATAATATGCCAGATGGGCATGCTTGAGTTCAAGCATTTGTTACGAAATTTCCATGCAGACAGATTGATGCCTTGAATTGAGATTTGAACAGTCTCGCTTCTTATGTGGATACTTATACAACTTGATTTATGGATAGAACTTCGAAATTGAACAGGGACCTTGTTGACTTCATGGTTGTTCATTTGCACAGTTATAAGAATGTGTGAGCTTTATTCCCTCGCCTGCTAAATATTAAATGTATATTCCCACAAATTTCCTTTGCTTGATGTGTATGCAGAAGCCAGGGAAGAATTTGACGGTGAATGCTCAGTTCAAGTCTATAACGTGCAAACTTGCACTCTGAAGGATCCAGCTGCACTTTGGAATGCTGAATTTGTGCAGGCAGAGGAGCTTTTCAGCCAGGATGCAACCACAGAGAATTGTCTGAGAGATAACAGGTGTTATGCCTTGCTTCAGGTTTCTGAGTATCTGTATCCATGCAGGTGTCCCTAAACATAATATTTTGACGAGGACTAAACACAACGACTTCTCTGTGTGATTTTTCAGGTTCTGTGCGGTAGCTAATCCCTTTGTTGGTTGAAGTGCAGAGAGGGAATTATTTGACTTGGGAGCTCTAAAGCTTAATGGCGCCAGAGTCTCAGGACCATCAAATACTGTCCATCAAAAGGTTAACCCATCACAACCGAGAAAGATTGAACATACAAGCCAAAAAAAGTTGGAGCAACTGGTTGATGTGCTTAAGGATGCAAATAGTGAAGGTAATGGTGCAGGAGTTCGCGATCAAGCCAGCAAACTGTCTGCAGAAACAGGAAAAGTCACTAACTTGCCTGCGAGCAAAATGTTGGGTCAGAACAGCAAGAACTCTTCCACTGGTGGGGTTCTCTGGAAAATCTATGAGGTCGTGCTTCCACCACAACAAAATCAAGTGCTGGCCCAGCAGAAAATAGCAGCTCTGCTCCAAGTTCCACTGGTTGATTCCTATAACCTATTTGTCTCTTTCAAAAGTTTGCTTTAATTCTCTCAAGTCTTGTAAAAGATCTCTTGATAAGGACTATTACAGAGTTCCTTCTGTTAATGGAAAATATTTCTTCATCAGTTAGTGCGGAAGCTCAAATCTGTGCACATGAGGCAGCAGAACTGAACAGCGATGATGAGGGTCAAGATGTCAATGTTAAGAGAACCTCCAAAACTGAAGGCGGTAGAAAAAGAAGAGTTGTATTTGATTTCTCGGATGAAGAAGATGAGAATGAAGATGCAGTCAATTTGGCATCAGCTGATTTTCCAAAAGCCCAGTCTATCCTTGCTTCAAAAGAGAGTGCCAAGGAGTTAGTTTCTGAGAAGAAGTGCAAGGAAGATAAAATGGAATTTGATGACGTAAAAGTGAGAGAGGAAGAACACCACCAGCCGCCAAAGGAAGATGTTTCTGCCATCAGTAGAGGTGTGAACATTGGGATGTGCTCTTTGAAGGGCCAAAATCATGGTTCCTCCAAGGATGTAAATAATAAAGTGACAAATCCTGCGTAAACCTCACTGAAGAGGTGAAAGCTTTTGAAGACTAGAACCGGCGAGCGTGGGAGAGAAGGTTACTTGATGCTAATTTATGGATTACATGTCTACTTAGCATGTTATTTTTATGTAAACATGTTGGGGTTTGATAGGAAGGGGACGGATTACTCAATAGAAAGTGAGGGCAATTGCCTCTGCTCACGTTTCGAAAAATATATCGTGATAGTAGTAGTTTATAAGGATTTTCTTGGTTGTGACCCCATTAAGTTTGTGAAGGTTTTGCTTAAAACGATAATTTTTTCTTTTGACAAATTCTGGGTTTGGCCCCACATCTTTGGAAAGCTTAACATTGCAAGATGGTTAGTTGTTTTACACCTACACTTGATAGTTGATCCTGTAGTAATTTGTCTAATAATGTGAGCACACAAGAACATTAGGCATAATTTGAATCAACAAACTTAATTAAAGCACATGTACAAGTTTGCCCCCACTGCAGAGAAATTTCTACATCCATTCCTGTTGACAGGCATCATATACTTTCCTATTTTTCGGTGTAAGTTAATTTGTTTACCCAAAGGAGATACATGAGTCACCAATTCTACGTTACTAACTCAAATACACCACAAGAGCCACTTATAAGGCAAATAGGCATTACCTGCACATCATGAGTTTTTTGTATGTTATCCATCAGTAAGTGGTGTCCTCAGGTTTACCTCTACATGTTCTTGAGTGCATTTTCTTTGCAGTAACTGAAGTGGTCTGGGAGGGTGAGGAAGAATTGAAGAAAGCAAACTGTACTGCAGCTGGCAAATCTAATGATGACAGGGCAGACACCACGAGCAGGTTTGTTCTTCTTCTTTGGGTTGTTTTCATTCTGCGATATTTTTTTACATGACCTTTCTTCGGGTAGAAGCTCACACTAGTATAGTTTAGGTTTATACCTGCTTATGTCACAATTAGGCAAAGATGAAAG
The DNA here is from genome assembly GCA_014182725.1 of Eucalyptus brandiana. Lineage (NCBI taxonomy): Eukaryota > Viridiplantae > Streptophyta > Magnoliopsida > Myrtales > Myrtaceae > Eucalyptus > Eucalyptus brandiana. The sequence continues at coordinate 12,529,981 of CM024673.1, read as the reverse complement.
CTTGATTGATGACTCCTCCCAATCTGCTTTTCCCTCATCCTTAAAGCCTTTAGAGTTTGTCTAATTGAAGGAGGTTATCTGGTTTTTTCTCCTCACTCACTTTGACCGGTCTGCATCTATTAACCAAGCCCCAGGTCTCCTTATTCTTTTCTGACTTCTCATGCCACATTAAGTACAGAAAACATGCCATTGAGAGACACACCACAGTTAGCTATTAGCAACACCCAAGTCTGGCATTCTTTTTGGTTGAGTTAAATCAGTGGAACTGGAGTTTCTGCTTTGAGCTTGACCGCAAGGAATGGTGGCCGTCTCAACAAGGACTATAGCACCTAAGATTGATCATCATACTGGATCCATGGCATTAGATGCTACTGGAGATTTTTGCTTGTGGGCTGGCATGGGCTTAATTACCTTGCGATCCTTGAAAACCGTACACCTCTTGCTCCTAAAATTAGAGACTAAAGCATAACACACTTCCTTTGCATCTCCGAGTAAAGCCGTCCACAAAAACACGGATCTAAACGTAATCTGTACAAGGAGAGATCACTAGATTGTTATGACTATGACAAAATGATGTTTGGGGTGGATTAGTTGTATTATCCATGCCTAGCTCGGTGAGGATTTTTTTGAAAGAGGGGGGGGATTTAGCATGCTCCATTTCTTAATGGTCGATAAGTGATCGTGATAGACAAATCGTGTTTCTTCATAGCGTGCAAGCAACACATGCATCCTCTCTCACATGTGTGGATTAGATGAGTTAATGCTCTGTATACCCTCTTTGAGGAGTTTCACATGAGTGATGAGTATAATGTTGGAGGAGTGTGGTTTCATTCGAGTTATGCTTGTACAGATTTTATGGCCTTGATTATTTTTAGACAACCACCACTATGTTTTTTCATTTCTAGATGCTGATATTTGGTCAAAATGTGGAAGCTCAACATGGTCAATGGAGTGCTCTTTACTGGAGGGTGGGCTAAAACCGGATTGTATTATGACACTGTGAAGGCAATTTTCAAGGTACCGTTATGATTGATACCCCTAAATATTTCTAAGATTGTGTTTCTATATATTGGTTGGAGGCAGAGCTTCATCAATCTTGTATTGACTGTTTTCATGCAATTAAATTTTTCTATAGGTAGTTTTCCTAGAATAATGTGCTGTTCCTCATTTAAAAACTTTTTTTTCCATTGCTCCAAGACACACGAGCATTCTCACTGCCTTGGGAGAGAATAGTATGTTTTTATATGCTTTCAATGAGTGTCCTGTACATTTTTGCTTTGCAATTTTTAGATGTACTCTTTGCCTGTTGTTTGCAGAAAGTTTTGATGAAGAATGATGCTGGTGACCACTTCCCATTGTATGCCATCTGCTTGGGCTTTGAACTATTGACAGTGATAATTAGCAAGGTAACATTTTCCCTTGTCACCGTTTTGAATAGTCTGTCAATGCTTTCAGTCCTTTTGGTTGCATATTTTCTCTTTTCTAATGCAAGAGTCGCTTTACGTGGTCTGTTCTTTGAAAAAATAAAAAATTACTTTTCATTTTTATCTTTTGTGAGGTATTGTGCCAGAAAATAACTTATTTCCTGCCATGGCTTGACTTAGCACTCTTGACTGATTATCATGTGCATAAAGTTATGGCCTCTATTGGCACAAAACTTGAAAGCACAAGTCGTCACTGTGAGGTTGAGATTGCCATTGCTTTAACCTTGACGAGCATGGCGGTTATTTCACATCCAACCAATTGTGATGCATATAATCCCTCAAGGTGTAAGTTGCTTCATTCATGTCAAACAGATAAATTCTGAATGATTTACGGAAAGTGTAGTTTATAATATAAAGAGGAAAGCGGAAAAATCTCTTGATAATAATTTGACAGTTCCCTAATGACAGGACAAAAGCATTCTCAAGGAATTTGATGCTGCAGATCAAGCATCCACTCTAAAATTTATGAGAAACACAAACGTTGAAGGAACAGTATTTCAAAGGTATGGTTGACCCCAGTAAGTTTTCACTGTCAACTTTTAAGTACTAACGCGTGTAAAGACAGATAAAGCTGTATTCTTTTTAAATTGACAGCAAGCAGGATACCTTCATGCTTCCAAATGGCTTCTTATACTCTATGAGAATATCAATTTGGACTTATGTACTTTAGTATATGATGCTGATTATGTAGCCGTGGAATCAAAATATTGCTGGAAAGAGAAATGTGGATTACATCAAATTATTACAGATGATTGTCCTGGTATACCAAAAGTGGTTATTGGAGTAGAAGATGCATGGTTACTTTGTATAAGGTGTCTGTTGCTTGATATAGTGACGAATAATCACCTATAGATGCAGTTCTAACTTCCATGTATCCACTGTTTAGCAGATTTCCGCCAGATTTGCTTAAAAAGTTGAGTACAGACTGCCTTGTCATGCAAAATCATCATGTGAGTTCTGCCTTGTCATGCAAAATCATAATGTGAGTTGTAAGACTTTAGTAGCCTGCTGGTTTTCATTGAGAATACTAAGTGGAATTTGGTTGATTCCCCCATTTTCTCTTCCTTTTGTTTTCTCTCATGTACCTCTTTTTTCCAGCAGAGTGTTATCCTCGCAGGGACTACATTCTTATTTTGATATAAGCCATCTGTTATACATGACATGACCATTACTGCTGAAGAATGGTGTCTAGATAGATCAGTTAGATCCTGGAATAGTTAAAAGAGGAGACAAATGTCATGCAACTTTAATGCATTGTTTTGCTTCTTTTGTTAGACTAACATCCTTTGAGTTTTTTATATGAGCCCAGTAGTTTTTTTTCTTTTTAAAGCTGAAAATGGCTAAAAAGGCCAATGATATGCTTTTTTTTCTGAAGTTTTTTATACTGGCCCAGGATTTTTTTTCCATTGTTATATTTTTCATTTCACAAATGCAATTGGGACCAGTCTATTTTAATTAAGACTTAAATCTCATTCATCTTACCTATTCTTGATGTATGCAATCCTCTTTTCTAATCCAACTATTCATTTGTGTTGCAGTATGCGCATCTCGCCAGAGACCGATGCAGAACACTGACTTAATGAATTTCTTTAAGGTCTTGACAACCAGCATGGATGGAGATAACAAGGTTGAATATAACCAGCTACCTCTTCCTTCATGTCTGAAGTGACATATTGCAGTGAAAAAAAAAATTGCGTTAGTGCTTATTTCAGTTGTTTGTGAGTATAACATCAGGTTCTTTGAGGAACTCTATTACCAGGTCTATGTCTCCACAGTCCAAGCACACAGTTACTCTGTAACTCCTTTCCAATGGCATCCAGAGGTCATAGTTAGTTTCATGCTTTTCTTCTTGTTCAACACCAATCTCATTTGATTAGGAAAGGCACATTGCTTCAGGCAGTAGTTTTCATACCAATCATCTCACTATTGGATGCATATTAAGCCTATTCAGGTAGATGATCCATCAAAATATGCCAGACTTTAATTTGTTATTTGGCAAATATAACTACGTTGGCCTTTTTTGTGGTTTGTTGCCATTCAAAATTCCTGATATAACTCTTCTACCAAGTTAGCTCAAAGCAACAACAATTTGCACGACAATTTGACTACATGATGATAATGCTGTGTTGGTGCCAAATGAAACATGCACCTTCTATAGGGTTCTGACGCTACCGAATGCAGCATCATGAGAAAGAAGTTACCCAAAAATTGTTATAGTTGCATTTCCGAATTGAGAGATATGGGCTCTGGTCTAGCAGTTTTTAGCTTTATCCAAGATGATCCATATTAAATTCATTGCCTCCCTGCTGAGCACACGATCATGGACTATGAATTCAATCTTTTCCTTTCTGGGTATTTTGAAGAAATTGACTTCTTGCTGTTGCAGATTCTAATGCATATTGTTCAATACTAGTTTCTTGTGATGCCTCCTGATTTTGTGCTTTTTGATTTCTTTAGTGAAGAGCTTGCGGCACAACTTGCCTGAGTCTCGCAGAATTGGTTAGGCAAATTTGGAGACTAGGCAATTTGAGTTTATCATGTTATAGAGGACATGATCCTTTTTTTTCCCCTTAAATGTTTTTGACTTAAAACACAATTCATTTGCATAAATATCTTAGGGAGCTAAATCAGTGATTGTTCTTGGGATTATATTTTCCACCTCTTCATATCTGTGAAGTATGTTTAGACTTACTGCCTCGAGGTAACTTATATGGCTTTCTCGATATTGTGCAGACAAAAGCTTTTGAATGGGGTTTGTCCATGATACCACACTCAGATGATGCCATTCAAGTTACACACCATGTAGCGAACTTCTTTGTCAGGTCAGAATTTGTCAAGTAATTTCATGCTGCAAAGCAAGTTGCGTTTGAAATTTCCATGTCAAAGTTCTTAAATATCTTGTATCATGCACAATTATGGTTACATGAACTGTGCTTGTGGTTAAGTGTTTGCTTTTCACTCAGTTTGAAGGGAAAGCATTTCTAATTCGAACTTTTTATCCTGTAGTGAGGCTAGGAAGTCTGTAAACCAGGCTTTGGCTCGGAAAGTGCTGGACAATCTGATATATAATTACAGTCCCATGTATCGTGGGAAAGCAGGGTAAGCTCTGGTGCTATCAATTCAGTGCATTTCTTCATCAGTTTTGCCCATGATTTTTGTGATTTAATGACTGAAGTGTTAAATTTGTATGACTGTAGGAAGGCATATGACGAGGTTTATATCTTTATGTGACTGCATCACCCCCATTTTTCACGGGCGTCAAGTCTCCTATGCTGAAGAAGGCACTGTACTGAATTGCTCAGAATCAGAAATTTGCTCTTTATGTAAATGAGATCATGAGATGTATGGACATTATTATTTTAATGGCAAGTGTTGAACATTGTCCCAATTATCTGAACTTGAACTATGCATATGACCTGTCGCCTATGAACTAATCGATAACTTTGTGTCCTGATGAGTCAATCAATGGAGGAGCTAGGGTCTCATCCCTCTGCTAGTAATTCCTTTGATTGATCGGAAGATGCCTCAGGTCGAGTATTGTTTTGTTGTCATACATGTGTGCTCAAAGCGTGAAAAACACTATAATGAAGATTTCTTTTTCCCTGATTCCCCAATTAATTGCATATTGGTCCTTGTAAAGTCCTTTATTTGGATCATCGCGATCCTAACAGTTGATGATGGCCTCCCATTGGGCTTGATGCTGATTGGGTTTGTTGCCATCTACGCCACAATCGGTGGGCATATGGTGGGGCCACTCCCACTCCTGGATGTTGATGACGATGGAGACAAGGCGGTCGAGTAGGATGAGGGCTCGGAGGACAAGGATGGCATTTTTGGTGAGACGAGGACATGTGATGTTGGCGACCATGTAAATAGACAGTAAGGTGGTCGGAGCAGTATTTTTGACGGAATTTTGGATATAGCTGGGAGAAGGAACGTATTAATTCCCAGTGTACCGACCTAGGTCATCTACAATATATAAATAAAGAAATGCAAGTGCCTAGTTTTATATTTCTACATGCATTGATTGAAATTATGGTGTATTGATTTGTCATTACACTTGGTCGCTTGCTTAAAGATTGGGAGAATTGGATAATCACGTTAGTCTCAATGTGCTGGAGGCATCACGCTAGTGAACCTTGAATTCTAAAAGACGTGATTTTTCATTCAGCTCAGAGGAGAATGTTTATCCTTTGGGACTTTCATTTGATTTGCGATTATTCATTTTTGCCAAGACTTAGTATAAGAATCAATTTTTTTTTTTGATAAGTTTTGATGGACAACGGAATCAACCGACCAAAAAAGAAAAAACAAGGGAATCATCAATATTTGAACAAAATAAAAGATTGCTTCATTCTATTAGCCGGGTAATCTATGGATTAAACTCTCTTGTAGTTCTTGCCCAGTTTTGCAAGATCTATAGCCATGATTCCCACAGCACCCATTGCCGCTCAATGAGCGGATCCGAAGGACCGCGGTGAGTTTTGGCAGGGTGGTCCAAGGCGTCGGTGATGTGGAGAGTGGTGACCGGTGGTGCAGGAGGTTTAGGACGCGGACAATTTAGGGAGGATTTTGTCTTTACAAGTAGATGGGAGAGCGTTTTGTTTATTTTTAAATTTTGTATGGTTTTGTTAACTTGGCATTTGGGTAGTGTCACATAAAAATAATGAGCGTATCATGACACAAAAGGGGTGTACCAGAGATTAGTGTTAGCAGTTTGACGGTCCACGTCAACAAATAACCATTGATAGTGAAATAGTTTAATGAAAAGATTAATAGTATTTTATTTTGAAGAAGTAGAAACTTTTGATTTTAAAAAAATTATAAGGAAGATTTTGCTTTTCTGATAAAAATAAATGAATTGCATCTACTATTTGCAACACTTCTTTCGTTTCACATTAAGTAAATAATTAAAAAATATTTTTGTAAAAATAATGATTTGCATTGCGTAAAATAATTAGTTAAGGAAAATGTTATCATCATAGAAAACAATTTATATTTAACTATTTTCGTGGATGATAAAAATATTCTTCGTTCATTCATTTTTGTAAATAATATAAACGATCAATTTTAGAAAAAATGTGTTTCAAATCATTATTTTTTACGAAATAAATAGAGCTTAAGGCATGAATGCACTTTACACAGAGCCGGTGGAATATTACTATAAACTTTTATCGATGATAATTGCCAATAACTTCTTTGATTGATCGAAAGATGAATCAAATTGAGTATTAAAATTGGCCACGTTTAGTGCACGTAGCTCCTGAGAATCCTGTGAGAGTTAATAACAAGCCCTTGTTTAAATTTACATGATACAGCTCCTGTCTTTATTTTTCTCACTATTTATTGGGTAAAAGCCACCGAAAACCCTAAACTATATTCACCATGACAAATTTATTCCAAACTTGTATAATGCGACACATTTATCCCCAATTTTTTTATATGACACCAGAAACCCTAAACTTTTTTCCGTGCCAAAAAATTTTTGGGATAAATATGTCACACAAATACAAATTTGGGATTTTTGGTATCGCAAAAAAAAAATTATGGCTTTTGGTTTCACACAAATATAAGTTTGGAGTTTTTGGTGTTACAGAAATTTTTTTGGGATGAATGTGTCATACATATACAAATTTGGAGTGTTTGATGTCGCAAAAAAAAAAAGTTTGGGATAAATGTGTCGCAGTTGATCAAGTTTGAGATTTTTTGTGCCTTTTTCCCTTTTTATTTATCTTTATTGCTAGATTTAATTTTTATTACTTTCGCACCCATGCATAATATCTTTTTTTTTTTTTTTGTGTTGTTTTAGGACTTATGGAATAAAATCGAAGAAATTATGTGCAAATTGTTTTAAAAAAACAGTAAAGTATGGAAAGGACGTTAAATTTCCTATAGAGTAACCAAGTTTCTAGATTTGTGAATCTTCGATTCGTAATAGTAAGGATGACCGCCTCGTCTTACACGACTCATAATCGTTCCATTATATGTTAGTGGCAGCTTCTAAGTAAATTAAACTAAGTAATTGAAAAAGAAAGCCAAGTCACGATCAATAGAGCTTGGAAGACCCAATGCTAGTAATAGGCGCCACCTCGTGAGGATATTCAAGCTTGCTTAACAATCTCATGCCTCCCTTAGAGATCTCACCTCGGGAGCTTCGCGTCTACTCTATTTTGAAAATAACTCAAAATTGACAGATTTTGCAATTCAAGTTTAACACGAGAAAAACAAGTTACTAGAAAAATCAACAAAGAACAATAAAAACACTGCAGATTTATATGGTTTGATCTAAATGTTAGTATATACTTCACTAAAAGAGCCAATTGCCAAGAAATCCACTATGAATCCAAAAAGTAAAAAATTTACCATTGTTTGATCATTTGAGTGTTTTCCAACCTTCAATCTCAATCAAAACAAACTGTTAATTGTTATTTCACATTTTTTTCACAAAGAGCTCATTCAACAAACTCATAGACAGAACATTTAAACATCCCTCTTATTGCATAATAATCGAGTAGAATTTCATCAGTTATATATGTAATATTTGTATCAAAAAATAAAAAATGAAAATCCATCATAGCAAACCTATTCAATTTAGAAAACCACTAAAATTTTAAAAAACTATTCGGATGGGGTAGCTCGGCTCAAACTCAAGACATTCTCAGCATTGTCACTCATTTCCAAATTAATGACGATTTTTGAAAGAGCAAGACATAAACAAACGGTAGCTACCAGGTTCAAGATGACGGTTGCTTGGCGACATCCAGTATGCTCTTGTAATCATATCTTGGAGCAAATCTGGAAAGAGATGATTTTATAGACAGATCAATCTCCCATGATGAGTATGCAAAGGTAAAAAAGGTAAAAAAGGTAAATACAAAAGCTAAAGAAAGAGATGGAAGAACTTGCCATATTGAAATTCTCCTACCCTTGGAAAAAAAACGTACAGATGTGGCCTCACCTAATAGTAGAAAAATTAATGGTGTGCAAGGATTTAATAATCCGTAAGATTTACAAACATTCATCGACAAAAACTCATAATGGAGTTGGCAGCCAGGAAAGAGATTATGGGAGTCATTCCATTGATTCAATTACATGGAGAGGGTTTTAGTTTTAGTTAGGCCTAAAACTCTAATTGGAGATTAGCAATACATTACAATTTGTATTTGGAACTGTAATTTCAAAGAAAGTAGGCAATGTAAAATATAGTCAGTAGGAAAATTGAAAATCATAATTTGGTCCAAAAAGTTAGATAAGTGAAATTAGCATTTGATCGAAATGTATGCAATAGTATTAAAGTATGACATAAGTTTATTGAAGACAAAGAATCCACTTACGGTGCCTGTCGAAGTTTCTTCATGAAATTAATGAACGCTGACCACATTTGATGGTTCTTCCAGAATCTGTAAGAAAGATTTGTTATGGTTAGAAAGCAAAACACAAAAGCCAGCAAAAATTATTCCCTTGAATATTTTGGAGATGTTGGTGCCAGTGGTGATATTCTAGATTTTTAGGCTAGGATTAACATGAGTTTTCATAGTCTATTTGGATTTCGATATGTCTAACACAAGCCCCCGCAATTGATCAGTTTACCTTCTATTGAAATCATGAACAGACACCAGTTGAAGTCTCAGAGGATGCCAAAGCAAATATAAACACTCCACAAGTAAGCGACTTCCAATGAACGAGTGGATCGGCAAAGCAAAGACCCCACAGCTCATTACACCTTCATTCACTTTGTAAAGGTCTGGATCAATGGAATATTTGAAGACACTATTGATCTCCCTTTGGGGTTGAAACTCACGGTAGATTCCATCCCAATCCCTGGGCGATGAACTAGACCACTTGACTAAAATCTCATCAAACTTTCTTGGATGCTGATAGTAAACCAGATGAACACCACACTTTTCCACCTTTAACCCAAGGTTGGTGATCATAAATGAAACAACAATGTGATTTGACATTGTCTCCCAATTTGTATCACGTGGAAATTGAGTACGCGACACATAACCTAGCCAAAGGCAACCTGAATTGACAAATCTGATGGGAAACTTAAATAAGGGACCTAGCTGATTTCCATCAGCATAGAACCCACAGAAAATGAAGTGGTAATTTTCCAGGTCCTGACTGGAACTGCAATTGATTTGTTTAAAGGATGCGCATATGGAAAATCCTCTCCAGCTATTGTCATGCCAATTTAGGGGCATTTCTATGCTCAACAAAGGCCCACTACTTGGTAGCTAAACCACTCAGGTATTTCACATTGTAGACATGGAGACACCACATAAGTTCTCATATTATTTCTTGTGGAACAGCAAATGATGTAACGAAGCAACGACAAGGAGTACTTCTGCTGCAAAGTTAAATCAAGATCTTGGGGAAGAAAACTGGGGCAATTAAGGAAGCAAATCCCTGAGTCAGGCACTGTGCATATAATGAATGGGTTTGATATCCTTTCCAATCTGAGGCACTTCTTAGCCGCCACAACAATTATGCTTTCTGGAAGTCTTGGTAACACTTCAAGATTTTTGCAATGATTTAAAACAAGGAATTCCAGGCTAGAGATATGTTTGATGCTAGCAGTTATTGTGGTAAAACTATTTTTGGCTAGGTCTAAAGACCTCAAGGAGGGTAAGCAGTCAATATCACTAGGAATTTCTCCTTCCAAAAGACTGCAGCCACTCAGATCCAACTCTGTCAAAGAGGACAGCCCTAAAAATGAAGGCAACCGCGGACTTTTGGAGTTCAAAGCACTTCTCAGCGTACACGTTAGTGTCCTCCAAAAATTTTGTGGCCTCCTTTTACTAACACGAAAGCGTAATTTTTTCAGATTTTGTAAGAATGTCAAGCTGGATGGGAGGTGTGTTATGGCACTTTCACTAATATCAAGCTCCTCTAAACACTCTAAGCCCCCGATGCTCTCAGGCAGTTCTTCAATATTTGAACATCCAGATAGATTGAGAACTTTGAGAGATTTTAGATTACCTACACTATCTGGAAGTCCCGTGAGGTTTTCACAGTCACCCAAGTCCAGTAGACCAAGTCTTTCTAGATTTCCAATTGAAGGATGAACCTGAGATAATGCTTTGCAACTTCTGAGAATTAGCCTCTCTAGATACGGGACATATATGAAGTTTGGAGTCTCCACAAATAATTTGGAACCATTGAGCTTGATAACTTTCAATTTCTTTAAAACCTGCATCTAAAAAAAATTGGTTGAACAATTTTATTAGCTTGTTAAACATAATAAAGCATCTGATGAAGTATAGACATGTATGAGTACTACTTCCAACCTTTTCCCCTCTCCAGAGGCTGCAAAGGAGACTATCCTGCATATGGAGCTCGACAAGATTCTTTGGAAGAAAACTTGGTGAAAATGATTTAAGATTGCAGTTGTCCCATCTTAGCATGCGTAGTTCATTTGAAAGCTGCTTAAACCCAGAAGAGAAGTGGATGGCATGAACATCAAGTAATCTTAAGTTAGTCATGTTTGTGAATGACTCTCCATTCAAGCACACTATTCTGTGGTCCCCACATGGCAAGACTATGGCTTTGACTTTTCCAGTTCCCTAATAAACAACTCATATAGTGTCAATATATGACTAGCAAGTTTTGCAAGTTTTTCTTTCCTATATAATATAAGCATGCATGCAAATTAATTTTGTAGATACTCACTGAGTTTTTTGATAGAATATGGCATATATCCTCAAAAAGCCAGACTCGACTTCGTTCACCTGGCTCCTCAGGTGACTCTTGACGAACAATTTCCCAAGCCATCTCTTGTAGCAAATCATGCATCCACAATTTGTTGCCCACGATTTGGATAAGAGATTTATCAACAAGGACTTCGATTCCAATATCTGCGTACAAGCCGCAATTGTCTAGAACTTCTGTAACGTAAGATTTCTCATTTCCCTTGAAAAAACAGGCAATATCTAGGAAAATCTCCTTCTCTTTATGTTGTAGTCCATCATAACTTAACCTAAGCCGGTCAAAAATTTTCCCTTCTGGACATTCTTTAAGTCTGGCCAATGCACTCTTCCATTGCATCAAGCTCCTACAAGCCAAAAAGGAACCTAAGACATCAAGGGCTAGAGGAAGGCCACCAGCATATCCAATAACCTGCTTCACGAGCTCATTGAACTATGCTGGAGGATGGTTACTTCTAAAAGCTTTCAAAAAAAATAATTGGAGAGCCTCACCAAAGGATAGTTCCTCCACCTTATATATGGAATTTACTCCATATTGGAGAAGCAAATGTTCATCTCTAGTTGTTATAACGATCCTAGTTCCACATCCAAACCAATCAAAACCTCCTGCTAATTTTTCCAACTGCTCCTTTTCATCCACATCATCAAGTATAACGAGAACTTTTTTATGTTGTAGTCGTTCTTTTATCATGTTCGCTCCTCTATGATCATCCTTGATTCTTAAATTGTCATCTTGGAGAATATCACCGAGAAACTGGTTTTGTAGATATACCAGACCATTCTTTTTTGAAATTTCTCTTACATTGGCAAGAAAACAACATCCATCATCAAATTGGCCTCGGATTTTTTCATAAACTACTCGTGCAACAGTTGTTTTGCCTATGCCACCCATTCCCCGTATGCCAATACTGCGTACATCACTCTTGTCCAAGCATAGACATTCAACTACATTTGCAACACGGGAATGCAATCCCACAAGATCGCCTTCAACATAGGACAGCTGAGGACACAATTTATTTTCGACTTCTCCAATGATTTGCTTAATAAACTTGGTCTCATATCTGCAACGAAGAAAATCAAATGATTAATTCCCCAGCAAGCATTGAGGCTTTTTAGTTCTAGAGTGTATTTTGGTTCAAATGATCTAACATAATACAAAGCATGATAGTCATGACATGAGTGACATGCAAATATTAAGGATAACAAATCATTCCAAGTTAGTGGAAAAGAGGCCCACCCATCTTTCAATTCTATTCCAGCGAGACTAGCTACTTTACTCACTGCATCCTTCCACTTCTTTATATCTCTCTTGTCGCCCAAATAAGCTTCCTCGGTTTTAGCAAAGGCTATCCCAAAGTTCTCCCTCAGTTTCCGTATGTCAGATGGATCAACCCTATGGAAGATTGGTATCACTGATCCTTCATGGATATCCTTGCACTCCACAGCCTTAGCAACTTCTTCCAAGCACCAAGCAGAAGAAGCGTAGTTTTTAGAGAATATTACAAGTACAAGTCTTGACTGCTCTATTGCCCTCAATATTTCTGGTTTAATACATTTTCCCCTCGAAAGATCTTGGTGGTGATCATCTCGAAAGGCCATGATTCCTCTTCGCCACAGATGATCATGCAAATGGTCAACAAAGTTTTTGCGTATATCTTCGCCTCGGAAACTCAGGAAAACATCATACTTATATTGACTCTGTTTGTTTTCTAGCCCGGGGAAAGATGCCATATCTTCTTGGACAAATTTTGCAAAGACAAGAGAAATGAACGTACCTTGTCCTTATAGGAGTCTTCAAAAATAAATCGGGGTTGTGTTGATGATTCAACAAAGATGAGGAGATTTTACGAGGTTATATAGAGGCACTATGTCTGATCTCGTACTTCCAATCCAGGGCTGAAGGAGATGGATGAGTACAAGTAAATGCTCTTTGCCTGTGCATCAACCAAATATATATGTATATATATATATATATAAAGCAAGAAGAGAGTTTCAGACATCCCCTGGAAGAAGAATGTAAGTTTCCCAAGGTTGGAGGCTTAATCTTGACTAATTCCTCCTTTGGGAACTTCGTGATATTATGATATGAACTATCAATTTGCAAAGATGTATGACCCCAGGAAAAGGGGAAAAGAACAAAGTGACAAAAAAATAGTGAGAGACTCTAAAAAGTGGAACTTCTCAGGCAATTGGATTGGGTCGGGGCACTTCTAAGGGCAAAAAATGGTCAAATCGGCAAAAAATCAATGCACCTTTAACATTACAAACTTTTTTTGAAATCATAACCAAAGGAAATTGCAGTCTCAAGGTGCTTATAGTAACGTTTCCGCTCTTGAGAACAATTTCTGTTTAGAAATAATTTTTTCTTTTTTTGTTCCTTGGACAAGTTTTTGAGCAGAAAAATGCGTTTAATAATTACACAAAATTTCTAATTCTGAAATAGAAATGTGGTTGGTACAATCTCCGAATATTTTTGTGACTTAGAATTTACCTCGCCCAGAAAACGGCGAGGCTCAAGGTGACCTCACCAAGAGTGCCAAGCACCGAACCTCATCTGGCTAGTTGTCGACCGCCATGGCCAAGGCCGCAATCAGTTAGGGGAAGAAGAGGAGGAAGAGAAAAAGAAAGAAAAAAGAAGGAAGAAAAGAAAAGAGCAAAAAAAATAAAATTGGACTTGATTCTTGAGTTGTTCTCAAGAATGAAAAAACATTTTTTTTTTTTGTTTCTTGTTTCTATTCTAAACCTATTGCTAGGAAAATAAACTCATGAAAATGGATTTTTGTTCCAGGAAAAAAAAAAGAAACGGAAATGTTATCAAGTGTGCCTTTACACATATGGAGCTAAGAAACAGTGAAATACATATAACAATTGACAAACAAAGAACAGCTAAATTCAGAATCAAGCAGAGGATAGAGAAAACCTTGAGAATCGAAGAAGCTTGAGTCCGAGCGAAGAGATGAATGTAGAAGCTGGTCGAATGTGTCAAGGCTCGAATTGAAAGACCACGATCAGCGGAAGCTGTTCTTATGAAGGATTGCTCAAGTGAAACTCCCCAGAAAGATGACTGTTTTTGTGTTGGCGATTATTAAATTTGTAATGTTACTACATACTATTTTCCCGCCGTGTGGAGCCAGTTGTAATTTCCTTTATTCTACATAATTTTTTCTTCTAAAAGCCAAGATCGTATGTCATCGAGCTAGTTGTAATTTCCTTTACCAGCACGGCACCGAATTACATCCTGTTTGTCGGGGCGGGGAACGCCGACATCCGGGAGGAGATTCGTCGTGATTTTAGGCCTTAAATGATCCTAAATGGAACTACGATATGTGCATTAGGATGCCTATAAGGGAACACTTTTCTTCCACGAGCTCAAGTGATCAGTTCTACGCGATCGTAGGGCAAAGCATCTGTCACGAGTATAATTCTGCATGGCAATGCAGCTCCTCGATAGGTAAAAGCCCAAGTCAATTCATCATTTGCTTCCATGGTGGAGTCACCTGTCAAAGCGTTTGGTTCGTAGTACTCGCAGGTCAGATGAAAGCAGCTCACCGTCGTGGATGCTTCTTCATCTTTCCTCTCCCATAGAGGTGGCAAAATGGCCTTAGACCCATACATGACCCATTTAAAAAAAAAAAAAAAATGGGTAACTTCCTTTTTAAAGAGATTGGTTAAATGGGTTTGAAAATTGAAAACATAAAATAAATAAGTCTTAAATGGATTAGACTTAGAACTCAATTTCAACCCAAACCCCACACTCTCTCTTTTCTCTTTAACTTTATAAAAATATTTTTTTATAAAAATTGAAATTATAGTTATTTTTTTATCTTTTTTTCCTTTTTCTTTTTCCTTCTACCTCCTTCTTTAGCTGGTGGCCGGCACAGCGATGGCAGACAATCGGCTAGGCGAGGCTCTAGCCTCACCTATTGGCATCGGGCAAACTCAAGCTCGTTGGAGCAAGCACAATGAAGGCCTCACCGATTGAACGAGCCTTGGGAGAGCTCGAGCTCACTAGTGACGGGCGAGCTCAAGCTCGCCAGATCTAGCGAGGCTCGAGCCTCACCAATGCAGCAAGCCTTGCGCTCGCC
Organism: Eucalyptus brandiana; assembly: GCA_014182725.1. NCBI lineage: Eukaryota > Viridiplantae > Streptophyta > Magnoliopsida > Myrtales > Myrtaceae > Eucalyptus > Eucalyptus brandiana. The sequence continues at coordinate 12,514,705 of CM024673.1, read as the reverse complement.
CGACTCGAGCTCGCTTGTGGCCGGTCGCCAATCGTCGTCGTGGCGGCGGCCGGCCAAAGAATAAGAAAAACATTAAAAATTATATTTTTAAAAATAAAAAAATAATTAAACATTAGATTTTAAGAAAAATTATAAAAATTGCCTACTAAATTTGTATTGCATGTAATACCATTTAAATAATATATATATGTGTGCATGTGCGTGTGCGTGTGCGTGGGCGTGGGCGTGGGTGTGGGTGTGTGTGTGTGTGTGTGTGTGTGTGTGTGTGAAATAAGCTTTTTAGGCTTAGTTAAATGGATTGGATATGGGTCGGGTTGAGTTGGGTATGAGTCAAAAATTCTGCACTATGATAAATGGGTCATAAACGGGTTAAATGGGTTGATTTGAGTCTGACCATTTATGACCCGACCCAAACTTGATTCACTCATTTGACAGTTCTACTCTCCCGTTTAGCTGAAAACTAGTGGGGAGTCCAACCCGAAGCTGAGTCTATCGCAGTAGTCCTAGCAGTTGATGAACAACATCGGTTTGGATCCTTGATCTGCTTTGGTTCCCTCCATTCCGAGTCTGGTCCGTGAAGGAATGACAGCTTAGGGATCTCCCTGAGTCAACTCTTAAGCAGCAATCTTCATCTGCGTTAAGTATATTATTTCAAGAGGATACATGTATGTAGACATCACTCAGCACAGCGCTCTGCATGTGCAGATCGTATTTGTAAATTCGCTGCATTTACTTCTCCCGCTGTCCGCATCTCATCAAGGCCGAAGAGACTTTTCTTTTTCCCTTTCATCTGAACATGATTTCCGTCAAAGGAAACGCTGTCGGCTAGGGGGAATAATCCAAAATCATCCAAGAATCACTGCACCTTCCTCTCCAAGGAAGATTGTCAAAGTAAACATTGCCAGCTACGATGAATAATCCAGAATCGCCTAGCAATCATGGCAACTTTCTCTCCAAGGAAGATCACTTGAGAGATATCTCTCTATGTTATATATTGGCTCCTTTGTACAAAGATTCATACAGCTCTTAATATAATAAATGTAATATTGTGCCGAAACCTATCTCTTCTGAATTTTCACAATTTCAATTATATGAACACGAGAACGGCCTCATGATGCGTCCACATTCCAAGTGGCAAACAATGATTGCGGCTGCTTGAGTTGAATTGCTCGGCCAACCCGCTTAACATGGAGAAGTTATGCATGGTTGGTCCGCTCTACAGGCCATTATCATCCCAATATGATCAACTGTTGGAGAAATCTTTCCAGAATATTTTGAAGCTGACAAAACGTTTCTATCAGTCTAGTCTGGATAATTGCAAACCTTCTGTTTAGCGTCTGAAGACCTTCATATCACCAGACTCAAGACTCAAGACTCAAGACTCAAGACTCAAGACTATTCTCATTGACAGTTCTTCTAAATGTCGAAGGCAATCCAGAGCCGAAGTATTTGGTTGAGGATTTAGTCCTATCCTCTGGAGAAGATCTCTTGACTGGATAATTATAATGGATTCTTTCATTCGTTATCAAGATCGTTTGAAGATCCGATGGTCGACGAAATATTCTTGGAATGTTCTATTCTTGGAAACCAAGATCCTGATTGTATGGGCGAACATGATTGATGGGTTATCGTCAGGTTCCTTTAATAGCTCGAATGATCTTCTTGATTGATTCCGTCCAACAGATTGGAGGAATTCCTTTGGTAAGTGCCAATGGGTATGATGGCATAAAGGAGAATAAAAGGAAGTTGTTCTAGCTGCTTTAGAATATGATCGATAGAGAAATTCCAGAGTCTGAAGCACTTTGATTATTAGTCGATATATTCTGAGCGAAATTGTACACACAGAGAGTGTCTATACTTAGTGATACCTTGAGTGAGTGTGGTAGATCATCTACATCGAGAAATCAAGGGGGAACATCGCTGTAACATCTCTTTGTTCATAGTGGAATCCAGCCAATAGGCTGTCAGTGCAGAAGAGTGGACGTAGGCTTGGATTAAGCCGAACCACTATAAACCGTGTGTTCAATTTTCTCTTCTCTCAGTCTTACTTTGATTACTGTTTGTCTCAAATCTATCAATTGTCTAGTATTGTGCAATTATCGAGAAAAATCTTGCATATACCTATTCACCCTCCTCTAGGTACTCAAACTAGCTATATCAATTGGTATCAGAGCTCGTGTACTCACTCTATTTGAAGTGTTTTACTTTAGAGTAAAAGATCCATGGCTAGTATGCTAGCACCAGGGCTGGTGGAAGGGCAAAGCAATACCGCACCACCCTACTTTGATGGAAAGGATTACAACATCCGGAAGAACAAGATGAAAGCCTTCCTACGATCAAATGATCCTCCTCGGAATGGGACGTTGTAAGAAAAAGGAATTACTCCTACAAACTGCATCTGTCTCGAAAGAGGAAAAGAAACCGTTGAGACCAAATGGAATGACTCGGAAGAGATAATCAAGAGACAAGCACTCGATGCAAAAGCAATTTACTCTTTATATTGTGCTTTGTCACCTACGAATATAACAGAATATCTTCTTGTGTTACAAGAAAAGAAGTTTGGGATAGATTGCATATCACCTATGAAGGAACAGATCGAGTGAAGGAGACCAGAATTAACATTCTCCTCGGTCAATATGAAGCCTTCAAAATGAAACCAGAAAATCTATAACCGATATGTTTAGCCGTTTTTACGTATATTGTCAATGGTCTTGAGAATCAAGGACAAAAATTTCTGATCCCATGAAGGTAAACAAGCTACTGCGTGGACTTTCCAAGGATTGGAATCACATAAAAACTTCAATCGAGAGACGCAAAGAATTATGCCACTATCTCGCGACGAAGCCGATTGGAACTCTTCGATCTTATGAAGTGGAACGAATCAATGAAGACGAAGATCCAAAAGGTAAGAAATCCATTGCATTAAAATCAAATGATGATTCCGATGATACGATTCGAAGATGACATGGACGATGAAGAGCTTGCTCTCCCGATAAGAAGATTCGAAAACCGAATAGAAAAGGAAGAAGGTTCAACTCAAGAAAACAAAGTTTTCAAAGACAAAGCAGACCAAGTCTCGTTGATGATGAGGAACCAAACAAAGATGTAGTCTCGCTTTGAATGTAAGAAAAAGGGACACATCGTACCCAACTGTCATCTTCGAAGAAGAAGAAGAGAGGAAAAGCTGAAAAGTTTCGAAAAACTCTCAAAGCCGAAACCTGGAGTGATACAGAGTGTGAAGAAAGTGATAATGAATATGCCAACCTATGTCTGATGGCACATTCAAACTCAGACTCAAACTCTGGATCAGACTCAGACAGTGAATTTGAGGTCTCCGTCAAGAAAAAGGTAAAGTGGTATCTTGACAGTGGATGCTCAAGACACATGACAGGAGACTCAAAATGCTTCATAAAGCTTGTGCAAGTAAATGGTGGAAAAGTTTCATTTGGAGGAAACAGCAATGGAAGTATTGTGGGATTTGGAACTGTGAAAATTGGAAATCTCACAATAAGTAATGTTTCCTTAGTGGAAGGACTCAATTACAATTTTCTCAAAGATTAGCCAATTGTGTGACACTGGTTTTAAGATCTTCTTTCAAGAAGGAACATGTTCGGGAACCAAAAAAGACTCTACTCGCCTTTCATGGGTCGAAGACATGGAAATATCTATCTTCCGGATGTAAAACCGGATGAATCGCAATGCCTAATCTCAATTCAAGACGAAGCAAGTTTATGGCATAGAAAGCTTGGTCATGTCAACATGAAGCAGTTAGCCAAAATTTCATCAAAGCAGCTTGTTCGAGGTCTACCCAAATTACCTTACCAAAAGTCTAATCCATGCACTCCATGTATTCTCGGGAAAGCAGTAAGAAATTCATTTAAGCCAATAAATCATGTCTCTACTAATCATGTACTACAGTTGTTGCATATGGATCTCTTCGGACTAACTAGAACCCAGAGCATTGGAGGTAAGAAATATTGCCTAGTAATTGTGGACGATTACTCCCGCTTTACTTGGGTCTATTTCCTTGCAAATAAGTCCGAATCCTTTTCGTATTTTGAAAAATTTGCTAAAAAGGTTCAAAATGAAAAAGGATGTGTTATCTCAAGTATAAGAACAGATCATGGAGGTGAATTTGAAAATCAAGATTTTACAAAACTCTGTGATGAATCTGGCTTTAAGCATGTGTTCTCCTCTCAATATACTCCTCAGCAAAATGGAGTTGTGGAAAGGAAGAATAGATCTCTTCAAGAAATGGCTAGAACTCTTCTAATTGAAAGTAAGATTTCTTCACGATTTTGGGCTGAAGCTGTTTCAACAGCATGCTATATAATCAATAGAGTCTTCTTAAGACCTTCTCTAGAGAAAACCCCTTATGAGTTATTCAAAGGTAAGAAGCCTATTGTTTCATACTTTCATGTGTTCGGTTGCAAATGCTTTATATTGAAAAATGCTAAAGATCGAATTGGTAAGTTTGAAGAAAGATCGATGAAGGCATCTTCCTTGGATATTCTTCATCAAGCAAAGCCTACGAGTCTACAACAAGAAGAGTCGATCCGTGGAGGAGTCAATGAATGTCAAATTTCAAGACTCTATGCAAGACGAATCCGGTCGACTCATCATGAAGAGTCCGAACCCGCCTCCCCCTCCAAAGCTTACAACTCAAGAAGCATCTCGGACTGGAAGACCAAAGATCAAGCTGTTCGTAAAGATTCAAATAAAGAAAGAGATCATCAACCGACAAATCAACCAAGAATCGGAAGCATAAGTCCAAATCATCCCAAAGATCTTATCATTGGCGACATCAATGAAGGAATTCGCACTGCATCTAAAAGGCATGAAGAGTCTAGTGCTGTAGCTCTCATTTCTGAAATTGAACCAAAGAGCATAGAAGAAGCTTTATCTGATGAAAGCTGGATTGAAGCTATGCAAGAAGAGCTCAGACAGTTCAACATTAATGATGTCTGGGAATTGACATCTAAACCAAGAGGTAAAACTGCGTTATTGGAGCCAAATGGGTGTTCGAAACAAGATGAATGAGAAAGGAAAAGTCGTACGAAACAAAGCAAGACTCGTGGCCAAGGGATATACGCAAAAAGAAGGAATAGACTATGATGAGACTTACGCTCCAAAGAGCAAGGTTAGAAGCTATTCGACTATTACTTGCGTTTGCTTGTTACAAAAATTCCAGGTTATTCCAAATGGACGTCAAAAGTGCCTTCCTAAATGGATTTATCCATGAGGAAGTTTATGTGGAACAACCACCAAGGTTTGAAGACCCGAAGAAACCAGACTCAGTCTTCAGACTGAAAAATGCATTGTATGGTTTAAAGCAAGCACCTCGAGCTTGGTACGACAGGCTAAGTAAGTTCTTAATACAGAATGGTTTTGTCAAAGGTAAAATAGATACTATTTTATTTATCAAAAAGGAAAACAAAAGCTTTTTACTTGTTCAAATATACGTGGATGATATTATTTTTGGATCCTCTAATGAAAGTATGTGCAAGAAATTTTCTAAGTCTATGCAGGATGAGTTTGAAATGAGTATGATGGGAGAATTAACGTTCTTCTTGGACTCCAAATAAAACAATTGAAGGAAGGAACCTTTGTTTATCAAGAAAAGTATGCTAATGATCTTGTCAAAAAGTTTGGACTGGAAAAATGCAAAAAGACCGACATACCGATTTCAAGTTCTTTGAAGATAGACAAAGATGAAGAAGGGAAGAAAGTTGATCAAAAGCTGTACAGGAGCATCATTGGTTCACTTCTTTATCTTACTGCCTCTAGACCTGACATTTTGTTGAGTGTTTGCATCTGTGCTAGGTTTCAATCAGATCCTAGAGAATCCCATCTTAGTGCTGCGAAATGTATTATAAATACGTTGCTTCATCTTCAAGCATCGGTCTTTGGTATCCTAAGAAGGGAGACTTTAGTCTTCTGGGATATTCAGACGCAGATCTGGCCGGTTGCAGAGTTGATAGAAAGAGCACTTCGGGAACTTGCCAATTGCTTGGAAGCAGGACAGTGTCTTGGTTTTCAAGGAAACAAAGCACTGTGGCCCTATCAACAACAGAAGCAGAGTACGTAGCTCTTGGAAGTTGCTGTTCCCAAATTCTATGGATAAAACAACAGCTACAAGACTTTGGAATTGAAGACTCAAGCACAAAAATTAGATGTGACAACACCAGCGCAATCAATCTCACCAAAAATCCAATCCTTCACTCAAGAGCAAAGCATATAGAGATTCGACATCATTTCATTAGAGATCATGTTCAAAATGGAGAAATCTCGATTCAATTTGTTGATTCAAAGAGCCAACTAGCGGATATATTCACAAAGCCTTTGGAGAAAAATCAATTCGATTTTATCCGTTCTAGACTCAACATTTTGAAGCTTGAGGAAGTTAAAGTCTAGAGACTATCCAATCCTCAGACTCAGACATTCATGGCTATCGACTGTAAGTTGTTATTATATTCAATCTCGAAAAGGTACGATCATTAGTTCAGTCAATTTATAAATTCCGTGAAAAACGGAATCGTGTCTTTTCAAAAAGATTAACTTAAATTTGGCAGTTATCGATTTCAAAAGAGACGTCTGCTCACTTTCCTTGTGCCGATTGGTTTTATATATATATACATACAGTTTTTCTCGATTAAACTTCAAAACCCTAAAAAGGCATTCTCCTCCCAATTTTGTCTCTACTTCGTGTTCATCTTCGAGAAAGTTGTCAACTTTTCTTGGGAAAGCGAGTAAAGGAATCTTTCAACGACAAGGAAGTATGTCTTCTTCGAGAAAGTCATCAAGAACGCGAACAGGGGACCACAAAGAATGAGGAAGGGGTCTACCCATTTCGATCTCACCGAGGAGGAAGATTTACCGAGTCAGCAACAGAGCCCGATTCACTCTCCTCCACATCAATCCTCACCATCTACCCCACAAGGTGCGGTTCAACAACCGGAGGAAGAAATAATCGAGGACGCAAATCTTGTAAGAGTCCAAAAACCCTCTTTTATTTACAAGCTCTATCGTGCGTTGAAAAGCACTGGTACTCCGCTGAACTATATAGATGAGTTTCTTAAAGATAAGAATTATGGAAATGAGTATATTTTCTTGCGGAAAATGGAGGAATTGGGAATTGCTCCCAAAGGAAAGGCTGAGGAAGTACTTGCGAACATTCCAAGTGACCCTCGTGTACAGGGACTGAATCCGACTGACGGGAACGATGATGATAAAATGTTCCTTGAATTCCAACCTAGAATGGGTATTGCAACAAAGGTGAAGGGAAAAAGGATGGATTTGTTCAAATCGAAGGATCAGGAAAATTTATTTTTCAGACTGTTGAAAAGAGGTGTGATAAACCCTAGGAGTGTTGATTTTGACTTCCTGGATGCCATCAATGTGAACTTAAGGGAGAAGTTCAATCTGCTTCAACTTGAGCAATTTTGCTCCGATATCACAGACGGTTATGCACAATTGACAGCATATTTCTATTCGAATCTCAGCTTTTTAGATGCAAATAGAATATCATTCAGTGTTCGAGACCAAAACTATGTGGTAGATATGGACATGTTGGCAGATATAATTGGAGTTGAAAGAGGACGCTATCAACCGATCAAAGTTTCGATTGCTCGTACTACACTGGAGCTTGTCAAAGACAATAGCACAGAGGGAAGAATTACCTACTCAAGGATGCGTGCCATCAACATCTTGCTTCACAAAATTGTGATCAACTGTCTCAGGCCAAAGTCTACATCAAAGACTGACGTGTCTAACTCCGAGGCAAAATTGATGTACGCGATCAATTCCAGGAAGAAGTTCTCTCTTCCTCACACCATTCTCTTTCACATGTACAGAGCAATGGTGAAGGACAAGGGCCAATTCCTTACTCAATTCTTGTGACCAAGATCTTCAGACACTTGAACATTGAGCCTCCACATACTCTTTGTGTTTGACCATGCGACAAAATGGTGGTGGGTTTGAAAATGCTGACAAAAATGCGTCTGAAAGAGCTTAGTAAGGCAATGGAGAAGTTCAAAGTGAAGACTCCAGCATCTTCTGCATCAAAGAGAAAAGGGAAGGAGCCCTTGAGTGCTCCATCCAAAAAGAAAAGAACTCTTATCTTGGAGGATGAAGATGAAGAGGAAGATCTCTCTATTCCTGCATTGAAAGGGACCAGACGTTCTGTACCTGAATCAACAGAACAGAGAGAAGAAGAGGGACAAGCAAAGAACAAAGAAGTAGAGGAGCAACAAGAGAAAGAGAAAGAAGCTGAAGAAGAAGAAGAAGCAGTGAAAGAAAAGTCTGCAGACGAAGCCAGAAAGAAAGGGAATCAAGGTACTGAAGAGCATGACCATCACTCTTCCCCAATTGAGGTCCTAGAGACAGGGGGAGATGGCGAGCAAGGAAGAACTCCACCACATACTGAAGGTGTGAGTCGCTCACCAGCAAATCCAGAAGATTTTCAGGCTTCTCAAATGCCTGAGGAAGGACATGATACGTCAACACCAAATTTGCTCGATTTCAACAAAGGTCCATCGTTTGCCTTCACTCCATCTGAGAAAGCACATGCGAGCACACAGACGGACAATACAGCAGATTTTCGTCGTATCCTTGATGTTCTTCTGGAAATGCGTGGTCAGATCTATGCTCTGGATTGTGAACTTCAAGTCCTAAAGAATGCTGGACAAGCATCTTCTGCTACCCTGGCGGATCAAATGAAGGACATCGCTCTTCAAATTCAAGCTAATGCCAAAGGAGAAGAGGTGGCTCATCTACGGGAAGACCTGAAGAGGCTGGAAGGCATCGTACAATCGATGGGAGATTTCCAGATCGTGCGCATTTCCAAGCAGACTTGACTCTTTTCTCACCTTTTTAATGATGACAAAAAGGGGGAGAATTGCAATTTGAACTTAATTTGAACTCAACTCTTTAAAAACTTTGCATTTAAATTTCTTTTTGTGTGTTTGAATGTTTTTGAGTATGACTTGGGTGTGAACTTGAATATTGACTGACTTGGATGTGGATTTTGATACTTGACTATTTGCATTTATATCAAGTATTGCTATATGGTTTTACTCATGAAAGTCTAACCGATTTTCTGTGGATGCAGAATCTGGTTGTTGATTTTATTAATCTTTATGAGATAGCCATATTGCTTGAGTAATGTTTTGCAGGTCAAAGTTGTTCAAATCTACAGAAAGTTTTGTCACCATCAAAAAGGGGGAGATTGTTGGAGAAATCTTTCCAGAATATTTTGAAGCGACAAAACGTTTCTATCGATCCTAGTCGGGATAATTGCAAACCTTCTGTTTAGCATCTGAAGACCTTCAGATCACCAGACTCAAGACTCAAGACTCAAGACTCAATACTATTCTCATTGACAGTTCTTCTAAATGTCGAAGGCAATCCAGAGCCGAAGTATTTGGTTGAGGATTTAGTCCTATCCTCTGGAGAAGATCTCTTGACTGGATAATTATAACAGATTCTTTCATTCGTTATCAAGATCGTTTGAAGATCCGATGGTCGACGAAATATTCTTGGAAGGTTCTATTCTTGGAAACCAAGATCCTAATTGTATGGGCGAACATGATTGATGGCTATCGTCAGGTTCCTTTAATAGCTCGAATGATCTTCTTGATTGATTACGTCCAACGGATAGATTGGAGGAATTCCTTTGGTAAGTGCCAACGGGTATGATGGTATAAAGGAGTATAAAAGGAAGTCGTTCTAGCTGCTTTAGAATATGATCGATAGAGAAATTCCAGAGTCTGAAGCACCTTGATTATTAGTCGATACATTCTGAGCGAAATTGTACACACAGAGAGTGTCTATACTTAGTGATACCTTGAGTGAGTGTGGTAGATCATCTACACCGAGAAATCAAGGGGGAACATCGCTGTAACATCTCTTTGTTCATAGTGGAATCCAGCCAATAGGCTGTCAGTGCAGAAGAGTGGACGTAGGCTTGGATTAAGCCGAACCACTATAAACCGCGTGTTCAATTTTCTCTTCTCTCAGTCTTACTTTGATTACTGTTTGTCTCAAATCTATCAATTGTCTAGTATTGTGCAATTATCGAGAAAAATCTTGCATATACCTATTCACCCCCCTCTAGGTACTCAAACTAGCTATATCATCAACAGTGGAGATAGGTTTGGTCTATAGAATTTGTAGACCATGCAATATTTCTTCCTCGACTACTGATCTAATTAATAAAGGCGATCAGCGGGCAAGCGCCTCGAAAAGAAAATAGACCAACTTGAGTGACACCCTTACATTAAAAAGCCCAGTCTAGCCAAACAGAACCTTTATATAAAAAATTATATTGTAGATGAGCTTTTTGAAAATATATAATGCATGCTCAGCCCAATGATCACCTCTATTAGTTAGTAAAATGATAGTGTTTTTCTACTAATCTAGGGAAAAAAATTTTCTAACTAGACATTTAATCGATTACTTTCAAAATATAGATATCAATTATATGTCAACTTAATTAAAAATAAATATAGGTAACAACCAATTTATAACCCGTCAATAATTTGTTAGAGAAAGTTTTCTTCATGGAAGAGTATGGCCAATTAGCAAAGTACCCGTATTTTGATGGAGGGTCTTCTTGACACTTCTTAAACATACATTACATGGGACACTTATTAATCATTGCAAATAGCTACTACTTCATATAGTTATTTATATTTTTTCTAGTCTAGCGTGAAACGATGTACCTAGTCGTAGATAACATCGAAGCAGATTCCCCTCTGTTAGATGTATTTCATAAATGGGCTATAACTAAACCAATCCAATGAGGAATAAGAGTGCAGCTCCCAACATGTTTCAGGAGTGATGAATGATAGGAATAGACCACGTTACACGGCAAATAAAGGAGACATGTTGGTGATGGTGACTAATATGAGCAAACCCCAAGGAGAATGTGAGCTTTTTATAAATCATGTCATTAGGTGAACATCGCACGTATTAAATGTACACAAGTTGAACAATTTCACAACACATAACTAGTGGTCGAATTAAGATGATAGAATTGTAAAATGCCAAGTTCAATAACCGAATCAAAATTTATCTCCAATCCACCAACATGAGACATAAATTGTTTTTTCAATTAATAGTTAGATAGATATTAGAAAATAGGCGAAGGTAGATTTATTTCTTAGCCTCGTCGAATCACAACATCGATGTCATAATTGTTTTAATTTTTCGTATGGATTCTCAGCGTGAAAAATACAAGAACCCGGTTTTTACTATTTCCAGATCGCTTCGATGCTTAGCGCGCACCATAAAAGCCCCCCATCCGAAATAATTCCTGGGATGCCGCACAGAAATGGCGGGAAAATTGGATTGGGATTGAGCCCTAGCGGGGAAGGCGCAATCGGATTCTCCTTCGAGGCGTCACGCGAAATCGTCGCCCAGAAGAGCAAGGCCTTCCCGCATCGATCGGAGCTCCGGAGCAAAGTTGTGCCAGGCCGAAACCCTAGGGATCGTCGACGAGATCGCGGCCCTCGTTTTCAATAAGCTGCAAGTGGTACCGTTCGACTTCCTTTCCCTCTTTCGATTTCGATCTCGTAAATTGTTGTCTTTTCGTCGTCTCCGATCTCTCTTTTGTGTCGATAAGTGATTCTTTTATGAAGATTCACGACGCCGCGTAGATCGGTAACTAGTTTTTGATGTGTTTCCGATTGTCGGGGGAAGAGAAAGAATCACTGCCCATGATTCCCGTGCTTTCAGATGCAAAAAAGAATTTGAAAAACAGAAAGAAATGTCTACCAGAAAATAGACAAAGTAAAACATAGTCAGTAGTAAAATTGAAAATTATGGATTGGTCCAAAAAGTTAAGAAATTGAAATTAGTATTTGATCGAAATCTACGTTCTAGTATTAAAGTATGGCATAAGTTTCTCAAAAACACAGAATCCACTTACGGTACTTGCGGCACTTTCATCATGACAATTATGGAGGTATCTTCTGTCGCGATATTAAGGAACGCTGACCATGTTTGACATTTCTTTGAGATCCTGTAAGAAAGATTTTGTTATGGTGAGAAAGCGAATTGCAAAAGCTGGAAAAAATTATTCCCCTGTTTATTTTGGAGATGTTGGTGCCAGTGGTGATATTCTAGAATTTTAGGTTAGGATTAACATAAGTATTCATAGTCTATTTGGATTTCGAAAGATCTAACCCAAGCCCCACCAATTGATCAAATATAGCAGTGATTACCTTCTTCTGAAATCATAAATCCATAATAGATTCCGCGCGAACAAATGATCTTGATCGTACATGTGGGCATAAACCTCAAAGACCCCACAGCTCATTACACCTTCATTCACTTTGTACAGGTTCTGAGCAATGAAAGTTCAATATAGAGGTTTGACCTCCCTTGGGGGTCGAAGCTCATGGTAGATTCTATCCCAATCCCTGGGTGATGAGCTACACCATCTAAGTAAAATATCATCAAAATCTGTTCGACACTACTCGTAAACCAGATGAACACCACACTTTTCCACCTTTAAGCCAGGGTTGGTGATCGTAAATGAAACGACAATGTGGTTTGACATTGTCTCCCATTTTGTATCGCGTGGAAATTGAGCATTTGACACGTAATCTAGCCAAAGGGAACCTGAATTGACAAATCTAATGGGAAACTTAAATGAGGGACCTAGCTTATTTCCATCAGCATAGAACCCACAGAAAATGAAGTGGTCATTTTCCAGGTCTTGACAGGAGCTGCAGTTGATTCATTGAAAAGATGTGCAGATGGCAAATCCTGTCCAGCTATTGTCATGCCAATTAGGGGGCATGTCTATGCTCAACAAAGGTCCAACTGCCTGGTAGATAAACCACTCAGGTATTTCACATTGCAGACATGGAGATGCCACATAAGTGTCCGAAATTATTCTCATGGAACAACAAATGATGTACCAAAGCAACGACAAGGAGTACTTTTGCTGCGAAGTTAAATCAAGATCTTGTGAAAGGAAACTGAAGCGGTTAAAGAAGCAAAACCCTGAGTCAAGTACTGTGCATATAATGAATAGGTTTGATATCCTTTGCATTATGAGACACTTATTAGCCTCCACAAGGATTTTGCTTTCTGGAAGTCTTGGCAACACTTCAAGATTTTTGCAATGATCTAGTACTAGATATTTCAGACCAGAGATATGTTCAATGCTTGCTAGTAGGGTGGTAAAACTGTTTTTGGCTAGTTCTAAAGACCTCAAGGAGGGTAAGCAGTCAACGTCACTGGGAATTTCTCCTTCCAAAAGATTGCAGCCAATCATATCCAACTCTGTCAAAGAGGATAGCCTTGAAAATGAAGGCAACCACGAACGTCTACAGTTCAGAGCTCTTCTCAACATACGTGTCCGCGTCCTCCAAGAATTTTGTGGCCTCCTTTTACTAACATGAAAGCGTAACTTTTTCAGATTTTGTAAGAACGTCAAGTTGGATGGGAGGTGTGTTATGGCACTTTCACTAATATCAAGCTCCTCTAAGCACTCTAAGCCCTCAATGCTCTCAAGCAATTCTTCAAGATTCGAACATCTAGATAGATTAAGAACTCTAAGAGCTTTTAGATTACCTACATTATTTGGAAGTTCCGTAAGGTTTTCACAATCACCCAAGTCAAGTAGATTGAGTCTTTCTAGATTTCCAATTGAAGGATGAACCTGAGATAATGCTTTGCAACCTTTGAGAATTAGCCTCTCTAGATTTGGGACATATATGAAGTTTGGAGTCTCCACAAATGATTTGGAACCATTGAGGTTGATAACTTTTAACTTCTGTAAGACCTGCATCTAGAAAAAAAAATTGTTTGAACAATTTTGTTAGCTTGTTAAACATAATAATGTGTCTGATGATGCATACACATGCATGGGTACTAATTCCAACTTTTTCCACTTTCCAGAGGCTACAAAGGAGGCTGTTCGGCATATTGAGTTCGACAAGATTCTTTGGAAGAAAACTTGGTGGAAACGATTTAAGACTGCGGTTATCCCATCTTAGCAAGCATTGTTCATTTGAAAAGTGCTCAAAACCAGAAGAGAGGTGGATGGCACAAACATCAAGAATTCTTAAGTTAGTCATGTTTGTGAAGGACTCTCCATTCAAGCGCACTGTTCTATAGACCCCAAATCGCAAGGCTATGACTTTGACATTTCTTGTTCCCTGATAAACAACTCATATATTGTCAATACATAACTAGCAAGTTATTTTTTTTTCCTATATCAAATAAGTATGCTTGCAAATTAATTTTGCAGTTACTCAACGAGTTTTTTGACAGAATATGGCATACATCCTCAAAAAGCCAAACTCGACTTCGTTCTCCTGGCCCTTCAAGAGACTCTCAACGAACAATTTCCCAAGCCATCTCTTATAGCAAATTATGCATCCACAATTTGTTACCCACGATTTGGATAAGAGCTCTATTGACAAGGACTTCAATTCCAATATTTGCATACAAGCAGCAATCGTCCAAAACTTTTGTAACATATGGTTTCTCTTTTCCCTTGAAATAACAGGCAATATCTAGGAAAATTTCCTTCTCTTTCTGTTGTAGTCCATCATAACTTAACCTAAGTCGGTCAAAAAATTTCCCTTCTGGACATTCTCTGAGTCTAGCTAGTGCACTCTGCCATTGCTTCAAGCTCCTACAAGCCGAAAAGGAACCTAAGACATCAAGGGTTAGAGGAAGGCCACCAGCGTATCCAATAACCTGCTCTGTGAGCTCATTAAACTCTACTGAAGGATGATTACTTTTAAAAGCTTTTGAACAAAATAGTTGGAGAGCCTCATCAAAAGATAGTCCCTCCGCCCTATATATGGAATTACCTCCACCCTATATATGGAATTAACTCCATATTGGAAAAGCAAATGTTCATCTCTGATTGTTATAATGATCCTACTTCCACGTCCAAACCAATCAAGACGTCCCGCTAATTTTTCCAACTACTCTTTTTCATCCACATCATCAAGTATAATGAGAACTTTTTTATGTCGTAGTTGTTCTTTTATCATGTTCACTCCTCTATGATCATCCCTGATTCTCAAATTGTCTTGTTGGAGAATGTCACCGAGAAACTGGTTTTGTAGATATACCATACCTGTGACACCCCTCGAACGGCCTCCGATCTGTTAGGATCACCTCAGTTCGCTTACCTTTCACTTTCCCTAATCACATGTCACTCCGATACCATTTCAATTGCAGCGAGTCCATACAACCTGGGGGTTTACATCTTTTAGATCGGTCCCTTGCGCAATTCATATAACGGAAGCATATCCAACAACTCCCTTCCCTATATTCAGAAAACGATGCACAGCAACTAAACATTTTATAGGTAAAAGCCGAACACTTTTGTTTACTTAAATCAGATGGACATCATTCATCGGTACATCAAAATGACATAATCTTTTATACTCGGCTATACTTCAAAAGATGACCGACATCTTTTCCAACAGTTGTATACTTAAAGTCCATCGATCAATGTCAGCGTCCAAAAGTTCCTTCCTTTGCTCTCCTCCTCCTCACAATCATATCCAACCACTCGATCCATCTACTGATGGCAGGAGTATCAAAGGTATCTTGTCTAGTCTGAAATGTTAGTCCCTAAACGGAGTGAGTATAATCACTTAGCAGTAAAGATCCACCAAACTATACAATGTGTCAAAAAGAACAATCAAGGTATCACAAATAAAGCATATATCATCCATGCATTCGAACATACCTCACCATACAACCATGCATATATCACCATACAATGTGCATATACCACCATGCACTTGTACATATACCATCAAACAGCCATGCATATATCACCATGCAACGTGCATATACCACCATGCACTTGTACATATATCATCAAGCAATCATGCATATATCACCATGCAACGTGCATATACCACCATGTACTTGTACATATATCATCAGGCAGCCAAGCATATATCACTATGCAACGTGCATATACTACCATGTACTTGTACATATATCATCAAGCAGCCATGCATATATCACCATGCAACGTGCATATACCATCATGCACTTGTATATATATCATTAGGCAGCTAAGCATATATTACCATACAACGTACATATACCACTATGCACTTAATGCTTGCATTTCTATGAGGTTCATCCCATGCCATATGCACACATCCATGCGCATGATTCAATTCTCAATTTTATCTTTCATAGGGATATCATCATTTTTCTTTTCAAGGACCAGTGTTTGCATCCCTCATTTATCGCTCACACCCAACCTGGCATCGCGAGGAGCCTCCGGCACACACCTTCGAGCATCTCGCATCCCACCTGGCATCATGAGGAATCTCCGGGGCTCGCCATGAAAATGGTTACCGCTACCCTTAGGGCATGCATCATAATACAACCCCTCACCCTCCGAGCATGTATCATAATACAACCGAGCATCCCGACACTCCCGGGGAAAACCTCTGAGCATGTATTCATAATACAACCAGGCATCCAAAGGCCATTGACTCATTCGAACCTTTGGGCATCCCAACTCCTGGGGCATCGTCGGCTCACACCTTCGACGGTATCATCATTATCACAATGTATATTCACATATATGTCTCATTTTTAATATGGCATTTGATGCAACGATATCAAATGTCTAAACCAGCTTTTTGATGTCATATGATATGCCAAACGTTACCATATATGCAGTACACATAACACCCACGATATCACATTTCATAAAGTAGTTCATTGGTTTTTTTTAAAAATAAAACCAATTTTCAGGTAAAACAGAATGCACCTCTTTAGTAAAAATTATTGAAAAATTAGTAAAAAATATCAATAAATTCTGAAAATTTAACATGAGGTAAACAAGATCCAAACGAATATATTTTGTGAAGAACACCATGTCAAGAAAGCTCCACATGAATCACATAGATCCACACATCACAGCAAAAGAAATTCCAGCACCACTTTTTGCACAGTTTCGGAAATAATTTCAATTAAGCCCTTAAATGAATTTAGAAAATTCTGATATTTTGATATGTTATATATGAGATCTATAGGTAAAAGTCTCATGAAGAAATTGAAGTCTGATTCCTTCTGGATTAAAATATATAATTTTTATAACTCTCCCTAATGCTCTGTTCACTGTCCAGATTCACTCCTTTCAAAGAAAATCATTTTCCCAATTGATGCTTGTCCTTTTATTCTCAAATTTTAGTATGTTATTCCTCAAGATGTCTCCTACAAGTTTCATCAAGGACACAAGATCAAATTTCAATCGGATAATTTTATAAAATTCACAGAATCGCACTAGATCAGAATAAGTATTTCCAGATCTACTTTCTTCAAAGAAAAATGGTTTCACTGACCTATACTTGTTCATTTCCTCTAAAATTTTGATATGTTACTCTCCAAGAAGTTCTTTACAACTTTTATCAAGAAGTCGAAGTCAGATTCCAACTAGAACATCGCATGTAACTCACGAAATCACCAAAGGTCGGACTGTTTTTCCCAAAAACAGAATACTAGGCTAGAACACAACTTCGAGATTTCACACTTCATCCACATCCGAGATTCACCATTCATCACACACCAAACACAACAAGAAAAGGGTAGATCAATGGACTCTACTTGCCTCTAATCCAAGCAAAACACAGCAAACACAATGGCGGGGCAATGCGGGCTCGACGGCAGGCGCACGCACGACGGGGCTTGGTCTTCCTCTTCCCTCGCCGAAGCACCCACGAACCCTCTCTCTCCCTCTGTACCTTGCTCAATCCGCCCCTCCCCTTTTCCTTTTTGATTGTTTAATTACTTGCCTTTGGTTTATTTTGCATTGAATGACACTTGTCTTTGTAAGAATGACACTTGGCTTCATGGGAAGGACACTTGTAGAGTCCCTCTCGCCACTTGTCATTCTCCATGCAAGCTGATGGGCTCTCTCTCTCTTTGGGCTGGATTTGGGCCAGCTTTTTGGCCGACCAAATGGGGAGAAACAGTGGGGGATTCGGTGGGGTTGTGGGCTAGTTTTTGGGCTGGTTTGGCCTTAAGAAAATCAGCCCACTCTTTCTCCAATTTTTCCTATTTAATCCCCACTTATATAAATATCTAATTACACTTTAATATGGCCATAAAACTTTGTAACATAATCAATAAAATCCAACTTATAAAGCGCACGACCAAGAATAAAATTTTCCTTATCAATTTACCCTTTAATACAAATCCTTAATCACTCATGGACATAGGATATATTTCCAACCAAATAATTGTCCATTAAAATGCTCGGCCTTAATCTATTGTAAATCATGGGTCTAATGGCTACAATATAATTTGATGGCGCTTCCATCACCTTTTCATGGTTCATGGTATATCTTCACCTCGGAAATTTGGGAAAACATCGTACTTATATTGACTATGTTCGTTTTCTGGCCTTGGGAAAGATGCCATAACTTCTTGGACAAATTTTGCAAAGATGAGGAGATTTTACAGGGTTATATAGAGGCTCTGTGTCCGATCTCGTACTTCCATTCTAGGGCCGAAAGAGATGAAGGAGTACAGGCAAATTTGCCTGTACATCTCCCCCTGGCTACAATATAATTTGATGGCGCTTCCATCACCTTTTCATGGTTCATGGTATATCTTCACCTCGGAAACTTGGGAAAACATCATACTTATATTGACTATGTTCGTTTTCTGGCATTGGGAAAGATGCCATAACTTCTTGGACAAATTTTGCAAAGGTGAGGAGATTTTACAGGGTTATATAGAGGCTCTGTGTCCGATCTCGTACTTCCATTCTAGGGCCGAAAGAGATGAAGGAGTACAGGCAAATTTGCCTGTACATCTCCCCCCCGGCTACAATATAATTTGATGGCGCTTCCATCACCTTTTCATGGTTCATGGTATATCTTCACCTCGGAAACTTGGGAAAACATCATACTTATATTGACTATGTTCGTTTTCTGGCCTTGGGAAAGATGCCATAACTTCTTGGACAAATTTTGCAAAGAAGAGGAGATTTTACAGGGTTATATAGAGGCTCTGTGTCCGATCTCATACTTCCATTCTAGGGCCGAAAGAGATGAAGGAGTACAGGTAAATTCACAGGTAAATTCATTTTGCCTGTACATCTCCCCCAACAAGACAGCAACAAGAGAGCTTCAGACATCCCCTGGAAAATGAATGTAAGATTTAGCGAAGGTTAGAGGCTTAATCTCGACTAATTCCTTCTTTGGGAACTCATGATGTTATGACATGAACCATCAATTTGCAAAGATATATGAGCCAGAAAAGGGGAAAAGAATAAAGTACATAACAAAGTTGAAGGAGACTCTAAAAAGTCCAACTTCCCAAGCAACTGGATTGGGTTAGGCCACTTCTAAGGGCAGAAAATGGTCAAATCAGCACAAAATCAACGCGCATCAGAAAATGGTCAAATCAGCACAAAATCAACGCGCATTTAACGTTTCGAAAATTTCTGGAAGATGATAACCGAAGGAAATGGCAGTTTACCCATCTGGTGCTAAGAAACGGTGAAATACATACAACAATTGACAAACGAGGAACGGCTAGATTCAGAAACAAGCAGAGGACAGATAAAACCTTGAGGATGGAAGAAGCTGGAGTCTGAGCGAAGAGATATATGCAGAAGCTGATTGAAGCTGATCGAAGCTGTTGAGACTCAACTTGAGAGACAACGATCAGCGGAAGCTGTTCTTATGAAGGATTGCATAAGTGAAACTCCCAGATAGACGACTGTTTTTTGCGTCGGCGATATTTAAATTCGCAATTGCTTTTGACCTTCACAGCATTGATAAGTTATAGAAATAAATATCGATGGACTATTAAAATCAGTTGACAATTTTTTAAGCATATATAGATCTTGGTACTTGTCAAAAACCTGTCAATAAGTTACAAACGCTTGATCAGGGGGAGCAAACCTACCGGTCATTTTCAGGTTATCGGAGTTGTTTGACACTTACTGGCATCGCATACCAAATTAGATCCCGTTTCTCAGGGCGTGTAATGCTGACGTTTGGGAGGGGGTTCGGTCGTGATTATAGGCCTGAAATGGCCCTAAATGGAACAATGACATGGCCATGACGACTCCTATGAGGGGGCCGGGTCGTCCGTGGGCAGTGCATCTGTCTCGAGCATAAACCTGCATGGTAATGCAGATCCTCGATAAGTTAACGCCCATTTCAACTCTTCATTAACTTCCACGGTGGAATCACGTGTCAAAGCGTTTGGTTTGTAGTACTCGCAGGTGAGATGAAAGCAGTTCACCGTCATGGACACTTCTACGTCTTTTCTCTCCTTTCTAGCTGAAGACCTCGAAGGATGTCTATCTCGAAGCCAAGTCTATCGCGGTAGCTCCAGCTGTTCGAAAGCTCGACCTGCTTCGGTCCACTCCATTCCAGGTCTGTTCCGTGAAGGAATGACAGCTCCAGGACCGCTCTGAGATAACTCCCAAGCAGCAATCTTCATCTGCGTTAAGTCTATTATTTCAAGAAGACACCCATATGTAGACGTCACTCGGCACGAAGCACTCTGCATGCGCAGATCATATTCTTATATTCGCTGAGTTTACTTCTCCCGCCGTCCACATCTCATCAAGGCCGAAGAGACTTTTCTTTTTCCCTTTCATCTGAACATGATTTCTGTCAAAGGAAACAATGCCAGCTAAGAGGAATAATCTAGAATCACCCAAGAATCACCGCAACTTCCTCTCCAAGAAAGATTGTCAAAGGAAACACTACCAGCTAAGATGAATAATCCAGAATCACCCAAGAATCATGGCAACTTCCTCTCTAAGGAAGATCACCCAAAAGATATCTCAGAATCACTGCAACTCCCTCTCCAAGGAAGATCACTCAAGAGATATCTCTCTTAAATCTTCACATAATTGAATCAATCTAGAATTAGAATTGATACACCTAGATTAGGAAAATATACTCTTTCTTTTTGTTAATCATTCTTTGCGTTATATATTGTCTCCTTTGTACAAAGATTCATACAACTCTTAATATAATAAAACTTTCCTCAAGGCAATATTCTGCGGAAATCTATCTCTCTTGAATTTTCACAATTTTGATCATATGAACACGGGGACGGCCTCGTGACGCGTCCGCAATCCGAGTGGCAAACAACGATTGCGGCTGCTCGAGTTGAATTGCTCGGCCAGCCCGCTTAATATGGAGAAGTTATTGCATGGTTCGTCCATCCTATAGGCCATTAACATCCCAATCATTAGTTGTGGAGGACCTATCACAGAGCCGATATGATCAACGGTGGAGATAGGTTTAATCTATAGAATTTGTAGACCATGCAATATCTCTTCCTTGATTACCGGTCCGATTAGTAAAGGTGATCAGCGGGCAAGTGCCTCGAAAAGAAAATAGACCAACTTGAGCAACACCCTTACATTACAAAACCCAATCCGGCCTAAATAGAAGCTTTATATAAAAATTGTATATCGTGGGCGAGCTTTTTGAAAATATATAATGCATGCTCAGCCCAATGATCACTTTTATCAGTTAGTAAAGTGGTAGTGTTTTTCTACTGATCTAGAAAAAAATATTTCTAACTAAGCATTTAATCGATTACTTTCAAAATATAAATATCAATCATATGTCAACTTAATTAAAAATAAATGTAGGTAACGACCAATTTATAACATGTCAATAATTTGTCATAGAAAGTTTTCTTCACGGAAGAGTATGGCCAATTAGCAAAGTACCTATATTTTGATGGAGGGTCTTCTTGACACTTCTTAAACATACTTTACACAGGACACTTATTAATCACTGCAAATAGCCACTGCCTCATATAGTCATTTATATTTTTTCTAGGTTTGACTAGCGTGAAATGATGTACCTAGTCATAGATGACATCGAAGCAGAACCCCCTCCGTTAGGTGTATTTAATAATGGGCTATAACTAAACTAGTCCACTGAGGGCTAAGGTGCAGCTCTTGACGTGTTTCGGGAATGATGAATGATAGGAATAGACCACGTTACACGCCAAATAAAGGGGATAGTGTTGGTGATGGTGACCAATATGAGCAAACCCTAAGGAGAATGTGAGCTTTATAAATCATGTCATTAGGTGAACATAACACGTATTAAATGTACACAAGTTGAACAATTCCACGACACATGACTAGCGGTCGAATTAAGATAATAGAATTGTAAAACGGCAAGTTCAATAATCAAATCAAATTTTATCGCCAATCCACTGATACGAATCATAAATTGTTTTTTCAATTAATAGATAGATAGATATTAGAAAATAGGCCAAGATGGATTTATTCCTTATTCTCGTCGAATCACAACAACGATTTCATAATCGTATTAATTTTTCATATGGATTCTCAGCGTGAAAATTACAAGGACCCGGTTTTTACTATTTCCAGATCGCTTTAACGCTTAGCGCGCACTATAAAAGCCCCCCACCGAAATAATTCCCCGGGACACCGCACAGAAATGGCGGGAAAATTGGATTGGGATTGAGCCCTAGCAGGGGAAGGCGCAATCGGATTCTCCTTCGAGGCGTCGCGCGAAATCGTCCCTCGGTAGGACAAGGGCCTTCCCGCATCGATCGGAGCTCCGGAGCAAAGATGTGCCAGGCCGTGTAATCTATGGATTAAATTTTGTCGTAGTTCTTGCCCCGTTCTGCAAGATTTATAGCCATGATCCCCACAGCATCCATTGCCGCTCGCTGCTCAGATCCGAAGGACCGCGGTGAGTGTTGGCAAGGTGGGGCACAGGGGTGATGGTGGAGGGCGGTGACCGGTGGTGCGGAAGGTTTAGGACGCAGGTAATTTTGGGCTAGGATTTTGCTTTTTCGGTAAGATGGGATAGCGGGCTGTTTATTTTTAAATTTTGTATTGTTTTGTTAATTTGGTATTTAGGTAGTGCCACATAAAAATTATGAGTGTATCATGACACAAAAGGTATATACCAGAGATTCGTGTTAACAATTCGATGATCCACATCGGCAAATATCCATCGATAGTGAAAAAGTTCAATAGAAAGGTTGACAGAATTTTATTTTGAAGTAGAAACTTTTGATTTAAAAAAATATATATTTTTTCTAATAAGAATAATGAAGTACATTAACTATTTACAACAGTTCATTTGTTTCGCTTTAAATAAATAATTAAAAAATGTTTTTTTTTTTTAATCTATTTTCTCAAATAAGAACCCAAAGTGAACTTTGTGTCAAATAAAAACCCGAAGTGGACCCATTGTTTCAAATAAGGACCCGAAGTGAATTTTGTGTCAAATAAGGACCCAAAGTGATCAAGTTAACCTCTATTGAGGACTTTAGCTCGCTGGCAAACATTTTCCAAATATTAAAATAGGGGCAATTTTGTCAAAATTTTGTGATTGGAAAAAAAAAAGGGAAAATTCTAAATAATTAAGTTTAGGTTATTCATTTAGATGTTTACGTTTTCTTCTTTCTTCTCCCCCACTGCTCAACCAAATAGCTGCCCGATCATCGTCATGACTCGATTCTCGTTGCTCCTCACCTTGCTCGGTGGAGAATTTGCGTCTCCGCAAACAAAGAAAGAAGAATCTAGTTTTGTTCTTGTTTTTGAATTTGTGCCTCAACCGGTAGAGAATTTGAGTCTTCGACTTTGCGGAGGATGGGTACAAGGAATGGGGAGAACTTCGGTCTTTGACTTTGCAGAGGATGGGTACAAGGAACAGGAAGATCGTAGAAAACCTAGGGTTTTTTGTTTATGTTTTAGGATTTGTTAATTTCCCCTAGATTTTTTTTGGACAAAATTGCCCAAACTTCGGTCGTTGGAAATGTCACATGCTTGATAGTTGGCAAATATTTGGTTGACCAGCAAGCTTAGGTCCTTATTTGGAATTGATTCAACCACTTCGGGTCCTTATTTGAGACAATGGGTCCACTTTAAGTCTTTATCTGACACGAAGTTCATTTCAGATCCTTATTTGAGAAAATTAGTCCACTTCGGGTCCTTATTTGGAACTTTCCCTTGTTTATTTATCGTTTTTGCTCGATCTAATTTTTATTGCTTGAGCACCCATGCATAATATCATTTGTATGTGTTGGGACTTATAAACAAAATTTAAGATATCGCGTGCATGCTGTTGTCATAAAAGAGATAAGGCACCAAAAGAACACTAAATTTCATATAGAGTAACCAAGTTTCTAGACTTGTAAATCTTTGATTCGTAATAGTAAGGGTGACTCCCTCGCCTTACACGGCTCGTAATTAATCCATTATATGTTAGTGGCGGCTTCTAAGTAAATTAAACTGAGTAATTAAAAAATAAATTCAAGTTATAATCGATAAAGCTTAGGAGAATCAATGTTAATTGTAGGCGCCACCTTGTGAGTACAACCATTCGAGCTACCTCCCTTAGAGATCTCACCATTGGAGGTTTGTGACCACTTTGTTGTGAAAATATCGCAGAACTAACATATTTTGCAATTCAAGTTTAACGCAAGAAAAAGAAATTACTAGAAAAATCAACAAAGAATAATAAGACAACTAGAGATTTACATGGTACGGTCTTAATTTCAGTACATACTATGAATTCGAAAAGTATAGAATTTACCATTGTTTGACCGCTCAAGTGTTTTCCAGCCCTCAATCTCAATCAAAACAAACCGTTAATTGTTATCTCACATTTTTCACAAAAACTCATTCAGAAAATTCACAGAGAGAAAATTCAAGCATACCTCTTATTGTATAATAATCGAGTAGAACTTCATAACACACTACAGGAAACCTACTCAATTTAGAAAACCAATGAAAGTTCAAAAACTATTCAGATGGGGTATCTCGGCTCAAAATTAAGACATTCTCAACAATGGCACTCATCTTCGAATTAATATCGATTTTCAAAAGAGCGAACATAAACAAATGGTAGCTTCTTGGTTCAAAATGATGGTTGCTTAGTGACATCCAGTATGCTCCTGTAATTGGCTTGGATTTCTGGAAAGAGATGATTTTATAGACAGATCAATCTCCCATGATAAATATGCAAAAGGAAAAATGGTAAATACAAAAGCTAAAGAAAGAGATGGAACAACTCGCCATATTTAAATTCACCTACCCTTGGAAAAAAAAACACACACACACACACACAGAGGTTGGCCCCACCTGATAAAAGAAAAATTAATGGTGTGCAAGGATTTAATCATCCATAAGGTTTACAGAAAAAGCTCATTAGGGTTCTTGGCCTCCTTGGGTGCCACAAGGGAGAGACATTTAGCAGACGCAAACTCGAAATGGAGTTGGCAACTAGGAAAGAGAACGTGGGAGTTCGTTCCATTGACTCAATTACATGGAGAGGGTTTAGTTTTAGTCACGCTTAAAACTCTAATTGTAGATTAGCAATACATTACAATTTGTATTTATAACTGTAATTTCAGATGAAAAAAAGAATTTGAAAAAAAGAAGAAGAAACGCCTACCTGAAAATAGACAAAGTAAAATATAGTCAGTGGTAAATTTTAAAATTATGGATTGGTCCAAAAAGTTAAAAAAGTGAAATTAGTATTTGATCGAAATCTATGTCCTAGAATTAAAGTATGGCATAAGTTTTTCAAAAACAAAGAATCCACTTACAGTACACGCGGAACTTTCGTCATGAAAATTATAGAGGTATCTTCTCTCGTGATATTAAGGAATGCTGACCATGTTTGACGGTTCTTTGTGATCCTATAAGAAAGATTTTGTTATGGTGAAAAAGCGAAATGCAAAAGTCAACAAAAATTATTCCCCTGATTATTTTGGAGATGTCGGTGCCGTTGGTGATATTCTAGAATTTTAGTCTAAAATTAACATGAGTTTTCACAATCTATTCAAATTTCAAAAGATCTAACCCAAGCCCCATCAATTGATCAAATCTAGAAGTGCTTACCTTCTTCTGAAATCATAAATCAATAATAGATTCCGCACGAACAAATCATCATCATCGTACATGCGGGTAAAAGCCTCAAAGACCCCACAGTGCCTTACACCTTCATTCACTTTGTAAAGGTTCTGACCAATGAAAGTTCTAGATAGAGGTTTGACCTCCCTTGGTGGTCGAAGCTCATGGTAGATTTTATCCCAATCCCTAGGCGATGAGCTACACCACCTAACTAAAATATCATCAAAATCTCTTCGATGCTGCTCGTAAACCAGGTAAACACCACACTTTTCCACCTTTAACCCAGGGTTGGTGATAAAAAATGAAACAACAATGTGGTTTGACATTGTCTCCCAATATGTGTCACATGGAAATTGAGTACTCGACACATAACCGAGCCAAAGGCAACCTGAATTGACAAATCTGATGGGAAACTTAAATAAGGGACCTAGCTAATTACCATCAGCATAGAACCCACATAAAATGAAGTGGTCATTTTCTGGATCCTGACAGGAGCTACAGTTGATTTGTTGAAAAGATGCTCAAATGGCAAATCCTGTCCAGCTATTGTCATGCCAATTAGGGGGCATGTGTATGCTCAACAAAGGTCCAACCGCCTGGTAGCTAAACCACTCTGGTATTTCACATTGCCGACATGGAGACACCACATAAGTTTCTGAAATTATTCTCGTGGAACAACAAATGATGTACCGAAGCAATGACAAGGAGTACTTTTGCTACAAAGTTAAATGAAGATTTTGCGAAAGGAAACTGATGCAGTTAAAGAAGCAAAACCCTGAGTTAGGTACTGTGCATATAATGAATGGGTTTGATATCCTTTGCATTATGAGGCACTTAGTAGCTTCCACAAGGATTATGCTTTCTGGAAGTCTTGGCAACACTTCAACTTTTTTGCAATTATCTAGTACTAGATATTTCAAACCAGAGATATGTTCAATGCTTGATGGTAGGGTGGTAAAATTGTTTTTAGCTAGTTCTAAAGACCTCAAGGAGGGTAAGCAGTCAATATCACTGGGAATTTCTCCTTCCAGAAGATTGCAGGCCACTTAGATTCAACTCTGTCAAAGAGGATAGCCCTGAAAATGAAGGCAACCACGGACGCCTAGAGTTCAAAGCTCTTCTCAGCATACGGGTCAGTATCCTCCAAGAAATTTGTGGCCTCCTTTTACTAACATGAGAGCGTAACTTTTTCAAATTTTGTAAGAACGTCAAGCTAGATGGGAGGTGTGTTATGGCACTTTCACTAATATCAAGCTCCTCTAAGCACTCTAATCCCCCGACGCTCTCAGGCAATTCTTCAATATTCGAACATCCAGAAAGATTAAGAACTCTAAGAGCTTTTAGATTACCTATATTATTTGGAAATTCCATGAGGTTTTCACAGTCACCGAAGTCAAGTAGAGTGAGTCTTTCTAGATTTCCAATTGAAGGATGAACCCGAGATAATGCTTTGCAACCTTTGAGAATTAGCCTCTCTAGATTTGGGACATATATGAAGTTTGGAGTCTCCACGAATGATTTGGAACCACTGAGGTTGATAACTTTTAACTTCTCTAAGACCTGCATCTAGAAAAAATTAGTTAAACAATTTTATTAGCTTTTTAAACATAATAATGTGTCTGCTGAAGCATACACATGCAGAAGTACTAATTCCAACCTTTTCCACTTTCCAGAGGCTATGACTTTGTTCTATAGTCCCCAGATTGCAAGGCTATGACTTTGACTTTTCCTGTTCCCTAATAAACAACTCATATGGTGTCAATACATGACTAGCAAGTTTTTTTCCCCTCATATCAAATAAGCATGCTTGCAAATTAATTTTGTAGTTACTCACCGAGTTTTTTGACAGAATATGGCATACATCCTCAAAAAGCCATACTCGACTTCGTTCTCCTGGCTCTTCAGGAGACTCTCGACGAACAATTTCCCAGGCCATCTCTTGCAGCAAATCATGCATCCACAGTTTGTTGCCCACGATTTGGATAAGAGTTCTATTGACAAGAACTTCGATTCCAATATCTGCATACAAGCCGCAATTGTCTAGAACTTCTATAACATAAGGTTTCTCCTTTCCTTTGAAATAACAGGCAATATCTAGGAATTCTCTTTCTCTTTCTGCTGTAGTCCATCATAACTTAACCAAAGCCGGTCAAAAATTTCATCTTCTGGACATTCTTTGAGTCTGGCCAGTGCACTCTGCCATTGCTT
Source organism: Eucalyptus brandiana (assembly GCA_014182725.1). Classification (NCBI taxonomy): domain Eukaryota; kingdom Viridiplantae; phylum Streptophyta; class Magnoliopsida; order Myrtales; family Myrtaceae; genus Eucalyptus; species Eucalyptus brandiana. The sequence goes on along the minus strand of CM024673.1, from coordinate 12,486,597 downwards.
CAAGCTCCTATGAGCCAAAAAGGAACCTAAGACATCAAGGGCTAGAGGAAGGCCACCGGCGTATCCAATAACCTGCTTCACAAGCTCATTGAACTTTGCTGGAGGATGGTTACTTCTAAAAGCTTTCAAACAAAATAGTTGGAGAGCCTCATCAAAGGATAGTCCCTCCACCCTGTATATGGAATTTACTCCATATTGGAAAAACAAATGTTCATCTCTGGTTGTTATAATGATCCTACTTTCACGTCCAAACCAATCAAGACGTCTTGCTAACTTTTCCAACTGCTCCTTTTCATCCACGTCATCAAGTATAATGAGAACTTTTTTATGTCGCAGCCGTTCTTTTATCATGTTCGCTCCTCTCTGATCATCCCTGATTCTCAAATTGTCCTGTTGGAGAATATCGCTGAGAAACTGGTTTTGTAGATATACCATACCATTCTTTTTTGAAATTTCTCTAACATTGGCAAGAAAACAACATCCATCATTAAATTGGCATCGGATTTTGTCATAAACTGCTCGTGCAACAGTTGTTTTGCCTATTCCACCCATTCCCCATATGCCAATACTACGTACGTCACTCTTGTCTAAGCATAAATATTCAACTACATTTTCAACACGGGACTGCATTCCCACAAGATCGCCTACAACACAGGACAGCCGAGGACCCAGTTTATTTTCAACTTCTGCAATGATTTGCTGAATAAACTTGGTCTCATATCTACAACAAAGAAATGTAGATGATTAGTTCCCAGCAAGCATTGAGGCTGTTTAGTTCTAGAGTATGACAGTCATGACATTAGTGGCATGCAAATATTAAGGAAAACAAATCATTCCAAGTTAGTAAAAGAGAGGCCCACCCATCTTTCAATTCCATTCCGGCAAGACCATCTACTTTACTCATCGCATCCTTCCACTTCTTTATATCTCTCTTATCACCCAAATAAGCTTCCTCAATTTTAGCAAAGCATGTCCCAAAGTTTCCCCTCAGTTTTCGTATGTCAGATGGATCGACCTTGTAGAAGATCGGTATCACTGATCCTTCATTGATATCCTTGCACTCCACAGCCTTAGCAACTTCTTCTAGGCACCAAGTAGAAGAAGCGTAGTTTTTAGAGAGTATCACAAGTACAAGTCTTGACTGCTCTATTGCCTCCAATATTTCAGATTTAATACATTTTCCCCTCTGAAGATCTTGGTCGTGATCATCTCGGAAGGCCATGATTCCTCTTCGCCGCAAATGGTCATGCAGATGATCAACAAAGTTTTTGCATATATCTTCACCTCGGAAACTTGGGAAAACATCATACTTATATTGACCATGTTCGTTTTCTGACCTTTGAAAAGATGCCATATCTTCTTGTAAAAATTTTGCAAAGACAAGAGAAATGAATGCACCTTGTCTTTATAGGAGTCCTCAGACATAAATCGGGGTTGGGTTGACGATTCAACAAAGATGAGGAGATCTTATAGGGTTATATAGAGGCTCTATGTCCGATCTCATACTTCCGATCTAGGGCCGAAGGAGATGAATGAGTAAAAGTAAATTCACTTTGCCTGTACATCCCCCCCAAAAAAAAAAAAAAAAAAGAAAAGAAAAATTGAGCAAGAGAGCAAGAAGAGACTTTCAGACATCCCCTGGAAGATGAACGTAAGATTTAGCGAAGGTTAGAGGCTTAATCTCAACTAATTCCTTCTTTGAGAACTCATGATGTTATAATATGAACCATCAATTTGCAAAGATGTAGGAGTCCAGGAAAGGGGAAAAGAACGAAGTACAAAACAAAGACGAAAGAGACTCTAAAAAGTCCAACTTCCCAGGCAACTGGATTGGGTTAGGCCACTTCTAAGGGCAGAAAATGGTCAAATCAGCACAAAATCAACGTGCATTTAACGTTACGAAAATTTCTGGAAGATGATAACCAAAGGAAATGGCAGTTTACGCATCTGGTGCTAAGAAATGGTGAAATACATACAACAATTGACAAACGAGGAACGGCTAGATTCAGAAACAAGTAGAGGACAGATAAAACCTTGAGAATGGAAGAAGCTGGAGTCTGATCGAAGAGATGAATGCAGAAGCCGATTGAAGCTGTCAAGACTCGAATTGAGAGACCACGATTAGCGGAAGCTGTTCTTATGAAGGATTGCTCAAGTGAAACTCCCCAGGAAGATGACGGTTTTTTGTGTTGGCGATTATTAAGTTTGCAACGTTACTTCATACTCTTTTCCCGCCATGTGGCGCTAGGTGTTGTTCTACACAGTTTTTTCTTCTAAAATCAGCGATCGAATGTCATTGAAATGGTTGGTGAGCGACTAAATTAGTTGATATCTCAATCTAATTAATGTCGAATAATTTCCAGTAAAAGCCGGAAACTTCAAAGGTGTCCATAAGTTGCAATAATAGATGTTGTTAGATTCCACCAATTGCCATAAGAGATGTCGTTAGATTGTGAAATCAATCGCTGACCCTGGGATGTATAAAGAATTGGCGATACTTTTCCAAACCTAAAAAGATTTAAAAAAATAAATAAAAAAAAGGTTGGCATGTAACTAATATTAATTGGTATCTTACCATGTCAGTGCTGATACAATAATCAAATCAAGGCCGGCAATTGCTTTGAAAAATTAGTAATTGTCACGGCATCGACAAGTTATAAAAATAAATATCGATACACTATTAAAGTCAGTCGACAATTTTAAAAGCAAACTTACCGGTCATTTTCTGATTTATCCGAGTTGTTTGACACTTACCAGTATCATATACCAAATTACCAACGCCTCACTGAATTAGATCCCGTTGCTCGGGGCGCGGAATGCGGACATATGGGAGGGGGATTGGTCGTGATTATAGGCCTGAAATGATCCCAAATGGAACTATGATATGTCCATGACGACGCCTATAAGAGGCCCGGATCGTCTGCTTTGTCTGCTAATGGATGATTGGCACACTTTTCTTCACTTTTCTTCCACAAAGCAGACGATGGCAGGGCAATGCATCTGTCACGAGCATAATCCTGCAATGCAATGCAGATCCTCGAAAGGTAAAGACCCGTGTCAACTCATCGTTTACTTCCATGGCCGAGTCACCTATCAAAGCGTTTGGCTCGTAGTACTGGCAGGTGAGATGAAAGCAGTTCGCCGTCGTGGACGCTTCTTCGTCTTTCCTCTCCTTTTTAGATGAAGCCTTAGAAGGATGTCTATCTCCAAGCCAAGTCTATCGCGGTAGCTCCAGCTGTTCGGAACCTCGACCTGCTTTGGTCCCCTCTATTCCAGGTCTGTTCCGTGAAGGAATGACAGCGCGGGGATCGCTCTGAGTCAACTCCCAGGCAGTATTCTTCACCTATGTTAAGTCTATTATTTCAAGAAGATATACATATGTAGACTCTTGGGGAGAACCGGGGATGATAATTCACTACAAACTAAACTTAATCCAAGATCAATTTCACTCCCGAAATTAAACCGATTGAAATCGACTTAGCCCCATCAACAACCAGCCATATATATCCTCAGAATAGCAACAACCAGCCAATAACAACACAAAGGATTTAATGTGAAAACCCAAACCGGAAAAACCACATATCACTAAAAAACTTTCACTAATTACTAAGAATGATAGAATACACAAAGTAGTTTTATCTAGTCACACACTAAAGGCTCAACGTAAGCATTACAACCATATTTTCTCACAAAATAGATGAATTAACAAATTTGGAGTAAGAAAACCCTAACCACAATTAAAAAATTTGGAGGAGATTCTCAAAAGACGAAACCTATCAACTCGTAACCTTCGATTTCATGAACAACATACTCAAACTTGAGCCGATTCCATTAACATTTGACCTTTGAATAGAGACCGCAGATATTCAACTTTCTTACTTTTTTCTTCTCCGCGTGCCCTCGGTGAGATCACCGTCTCACGCCTTCTTCTATCTTTTCTTTCTTCTTGGTCTCACTCCTCTCTCTCCACTTTCTCGGGCACACACGCACGAAGTAACAACCCCTTTTTTTTTCCTTTAGCTTTTGGCTTTTCTTCCTCTTTTTTTTTTTTTTTTAATGTTTCTTTTGTTTTAATGTTAGCTGGGCCCCCACATGAAGTGGACCCAGCCTACAGTTGACATCACTCGGCACCGAGCGCTCCGCATGTGAAGATTGTATTTGTATATTCGCAACGTTTACTTCTCCCGCCGTCTGCATCTTACCAAGGCCGAAGACACTTTCTTTTTCTATCGTTTGAACATGATTTCGATCATGTGAACGAGGGGACGGCCTTGTGATGTGTCCACATTCCGAGTGGCAAATGGCGATTGTGGCTGCTCGAGTAAAATTGTTTGGCCGACCTCCTTAACATGGAGAAGTTATTGCATGGTTCGTAGGTTCTCTGAACCATTATCATCCACCGTCATTAATTGAGTAGGACCTACCATTGGACCCATATGATTAACGGTAGAGATGGGTCTGGTCCATAGCATTTGTAGACCATGCAATATTTCTTCCTCAATTACCGGTCAGATTAGTAAAGGCGATCAACGAGCAGGCACCTCAAAAGGAAAATAGATTGGCTAGAGCGACGCCGTTACATTACAAAGCCCGGCCCGGATTGAACAGAACCTTTATATAAAAATTCTATATTGTGGGCAAGCTTATTGAAATTATATAATGCACGCACAACCCAATGATCACATCTACCGGTTAATAAAATGGTAGTGTTTTTTCTATTATTCTAGGAAAAAAAAAGTCTAACCAAGCATTTAATTGATTACTTTCAAGATATGGATATCAATCATATGTCAACTTAATTAAAAATAAATGTAGGTAACAGCTAATTTATAACCCGTCAATAATTTGTCAGACAAAGTTTTCTCCATGAAAGAGTATGACCAATTAGCAAAGTACCTATGTGTTTTGATGAAGGGTCATCTTGACACTTCTTAAACATAATTTACAAGGGAAACTTATTAATCATTGCAAATAATGACAACCTTATATACTCATTTACCTTTTTCTGGGTTTGGCCCACCAGAAAGGGCACACCGTCGTGGATGACATCGGAGTAGGACTCCTTCCGATAGATGTATTTCTCGACACGTTTTGAGGACAACCAATGATAGCAACGGAGCACGTTGCACATCAAATAAAGGGGATAGTGTTGATGAGCCACAGAAGCAAACCCCAATGAGAATGTGAACTTTATAGACTGGGCCATTAGGTGAACACAACACAGATTAAGTGGATATGAGTTAAACAAGTCCACAATATGCGAACTAGTGTTACTAGACTCGTGTTGAGCGAAACATAAATTAGTTCACATGCATGATATGAAATGTAATTGTTTTTTTTTTTTTCTGAATTCAAAAATGATAATCTACTAGAGGCGGCTATGAAATAGTGGATTGAGGTAGTATATAGATTTCGACCCCAAGAAAAAAAGAAGAAGGTAGTATTGAGATGATTTTAAAGTTATAAAATGCAGAGAAGTTAGTAAAATAAGTAGGTTTCATGGTCACAAGTCAGATTAAGATAATAAAATTGTAAAACGTCAAGTTGAATAATCAAATCAAAATTTATTGGTGGTCTACTGACACAAAGCATAAATTGTTTTTTCGATTAATAGTTAGATACATATTAGATAATAGTTCTAGGTGGATTTATTTCGTATCCTCGTCGAATCACAACAACGATTTCATAATCGTTGGGGGTCGGCGAGGCTCCGGTAAGGTCGCTAGGCCTCATTTAGCTAGTCACTGGCCAATCATGGCAGAGGCTAGCGACCGGTTACGGAAGAAGAGGGGGAGGTGAAAAAGAAAGAAAAGAAAATATTTGGGCTTGATTCTCGAGTTGTTCCAAGGAACAAAAAAAAGTAATTTTTTTTTTCTTGTTTCTTGTTTCTATTCAAAATTTATTCTCAAGAACAAAAACCTACACAAACGGATTTCTATTATATCTTTGTTACAGGGAAAAAAAAAACAAATAAAACAAAGACTGAAGCTTGAGAAACGGTGAAATACATATAACAATTGACAAACAAGGAACTGCTAAATTCATAATCAAGCAGAGGATAGAGAAAACCTTGAGAATCGAAGAAGCTTGAGTCCGAGCGAAGAGATGAATGCAAAAGCCGGTCAAATGTGTCAATCCTCGAATTGAGAGACCACGATCAGCGGAAGCTGTTCTTATGAAGGATTGCTCGAGTGAAACCCCCCAGAAAGATGACTGTTTTTTTGTGTTGGCGATTATTAAATTTGTAATTTTACTTCATACTCTTTTCCCGCCACGTGGACATAAGTGTAATTTCCTTTATTCTATACAATTTTTTCTTCTTAAAGCTGCGATCGTATGTCATCGAGATCATTGGTAAGTAACTAAAATTAGTTGATATCACAATTTAATTAATTTTGATAATTTCCAATAAAAGCTGGAAACCTCGAAGGCGTCAAGAAGTCGCAATATTAAATGTCGTTAGATTCTACCAACCGTGAATGGTGATACTTTTCCAAACCTAGCAAGATAAAAAAAAAAAAAAAATTGATATGTGAATAAAAGTAATTGGTGTCTTACCATGTCGAATGTAGATACAATAATCAAATCAAGGCTGGCAATTGCTTTGTTAAATTATTAACCTTCACGGCATTGGTAAGATATAAAAATAAACGTTGGTAGACTATTACAATTAGTTGGCAATTTTTTATGGGAAAAAATACCATAAAAGTCTTAATTTATTGCGTTTGATAACAATTCAATCATAAACATTTTAATTTGACCAATTTAATCTTGAACATTTTCACATTAGTACCAATTGAGTTCATCCGGCTAATTTATGTTGGAAATTGCTGACATGGATATTGACAGTCCTGCGTTGTACGACCAGTACTAACGGGACAAATTTTATAATTTTTAATATTTTCAGAATTTTTTTATTTTTTCCATTTTCTTTTTAAAATTTTTCTTTTTCCTTACCCTTTGGCAAACGCTGGCGAGGTTGCCAATAGGGGTGTGCAACCGGACCGGGTTTACCCGGTTCCCGGTCCGGCCCACCCGGAAAACAGGGTCGGGAACCGGTTCCGGTTGAAACCGGTTCCCAAACCTCAGACCCTATTTGAACTGGTCCGGGAACTGGTTCCAAGGGATTACCCACTCGAGAACCGGATCGACCGGACGGGTTGGGAACCGGTTGGAGGACCGGTTTGTAAGCCACCCCCCCACCAAAGACCGAACGCAAAAGCAAAACCCTAATTTCTACTTTCTATCTTTACTGGCTTCCTCTCGCGACACCCGTAGACGGCAGCTCGTGAACTCCGCCTGTCCAGCGTCCGCCGATCCTGGTTCCGCTCGCCCACCATTGCCCCCCAAAATCGTGACACCGCCTCTGTCAACCCGGTTCTTGGCTGCTCGCCAACCTTGCTCCGAGCTCCCCTCCCGAAATCGCGAAGCCAACGCCGCCTCTGCAACTCTCGTCGCACCCCTCACGCTCGCACCACCGCCGTCGTTCCGCCGGTTATCTGAAGCTCCGCTCCACTGGTTCTACCCGCAAAGCTGCTGACCCTTGCCGAGCTCGCACCCGAGCACCGACGCCGCCTCCGTTCGATCTTGCCGTTCCACGTGCTGTTGTTGCCTCGCCGACGCCCCTAACCCGCAGATCTCGCGTCCGCAAGCCCACCTTGTCGCATCTTCGAGCAACCCACAGTAGCCCTCTGTTGATCCTGTTCTAACCGCACGCTGTTTCCCGAGCTCCCCTGCGCTCTTTCCGTTTAGCTGTGTCTTGATCTTGCTTTTTTTAACATCGTGGTTTCTTCTTTTGGTAGGATTTGAAATGGTGTATTTTTGAGAAATCTAGTTCTTTAGCATTCTTAATTCAAAGTCCTCTCATCCTTCATGACTATGGTTGAGGGGATCTCAAGAATGCTCACATCAATTTGATGGAGTTAGTTAGTCTCTCTGAACGGCTCATTCAGTTCTTAGAGATGACTTAAAAGGCTTAGGAATCATCTGCAACCGTTGCAACTTTGATCATTTGCCTAATGACCCTTTTAAATTCTCTTCATGTCGTAATTAACCCCGTTGGTTGCTTCTTGCAGATTGCTACGAGCAGAGAATCGCAGGGTCCATGTCCTCAAGTTATTGAAGATATCATTTGATTCAAGGGTTGGTTTTGTAAGATTTCTGGGTGAGCGATTTGCTCTTTCAGTTGTTATATTTACTGTCTCAAAATGAGAAAATCATGATGCAGATAATGCTGGCCTCAGTACTTCATTGACATTATGCTTTTCGTTTCGGTACCGTTTTCATTTGTACATGAGACAGGAGATGTGCTGCCTCATGAAAATGCAAAACTTTATTCACTTAGCTACATTGCAATAAGCATATCATGTGCTATTACATGATAACCACACTTTATTTCACATTGTGGTCACATCGTTTATTAGACATCACTTCCTCTTCCCTCCCCATTAAGAGGGTCGTTCTAGTTGTAAGATAAAGTGTTTAACAGTTAAACGCTTTATCTTACATATGAGTATTGTACAGCAATTTTTATGCAAAATAGATTCTAATATAAACAGGGTTAACCCTGTTCCCGGACCGGAAAAACAGGGTGGGTTGGGAACAGGGTCCAATGCAAACAGGGTTGGGAACAAGGTCCAAAAAAAGAGAACCGGTTATAACAGGGTCGAGTATAGGGTCCAAGTCTAGACCCTACCCACCCTGGACCCGATCACCCCTAGTTGCCAATGGACCATCACCAGCCACAAGTTGGTCTGGGCGAGGGCCTCTGCTCCCTCGCCAACCAGTATGCTACAAGTGAATGCTTGCGACAAAAAATGAATACTAATTTTAGGATGACATACCCCATAATCCAATCCATATAATGCCTTTTTCGGGAGCCAGAGGAAATGCATCTCATGTACAACAATTAGTAGGTACGAGTGGATTAATGTCAAATCCTCAAGGACAGAGGATTTATTTATCCATTCAAAGCAATTTACGTGAAGGAGATAGAATATATCATTTCTTGCCACGGAGCCCGCAAAGGAGTTGTGGATACTACTGTATGAACATCAAATGCTGGACATCTTACACGCAGATTTGTTGAAGTAGTTCGACACATTATTGTATGCAAAATAGATTGCGGAACCATCCAAGGGGTTTTTGTGAGACCTCGGAACGGGATGATGCTAGAAAGAATTTTATTCAAACATGGCGAGGGTGTCGGGCCCCGCCCAGATCCGGGCGAGGAGAGGACTAGTGGGATGTCCAACTTGAAGCCGAGTCTATCGCTCGAGTCAACTCCCAAGCAGCAATCTTCATATGTGTTATGTCTATTATTCCAATAAGATATGCAAATGTAGATATCACTCGGCACGAAGCACTTTGCATGTGCAGATTTGTACATACTCTACGTTTACTTCTTCCGCTGTCTACATCTCACCAGGGCCGACGAGAGACGGCCTTGTGATGCGTCCATGTTATGTGTGGTAAACAGCAATTGCGGCTAGTCGAGTTAAACTGTGCATCTGACCCACCTAACGTGCAGAAGTTATTGCATGGTTTGTATGCTCTATAGACCATTATCACCCGATCATTAGTTGTGTAGGATCTCGGAGCCCATATGATCAATGGTTGAGATGGGTTTGGTCTATAGAATTCGTAGACCATGCAATATTCTTCCTCAATTACTGATCCAGTTAGTGAAGGTGATCAACAAGCAAGCGACTCGGAAGGAAAAATAGACCAACTTGAGCGACGCCCTTACATTAAAAAGTCTAGTCCGACCCAAACTAAATGTTTATATAAAATTATATCTAGGACAGGCTCGTTGAATATATAATGCACGCTTGGCCCAATGATCACCTATACCAGTTAGTAAAACGGTAGTTCTTTTTATTATTCTAGAAAAAAACTAATTCTAACTAGTCATTTGATCGATTCCTTTTTAAGATATCAACATCAATCATATGTCAACTTAATTGAAAATAAATGCAGGTGACAGCTATGCTATAACCCCTCAATCTTTCGTTAGAGAAAGTTTTCTCCATGGAAGAGTATGGCCATATAGAAAAATACCTATGTTTTGATAAAGGGTTTTCTTAACACTTCTTAAACATACTTTACGAGGGACACCTATTAATCATTGCAAATAGCCACTACCTCATATAGTCATTTGTTCTCTCTTTTTTTCCTGAGTTTGGCACACCAGAAAGTGTACATCTAGTTGGGGATGACATGGGAGTAGAACCTCTACAATAGATATATTGCATGGTTGGACTTGGACTAAACCAATCCGATGAGGTCTAAGAGCATGGCTCCCGACATGTCTCAAGGACAACGAATGATAGGAAATGATAACGTTATGCATCAGATAGTAAAATGGTAGTGCTTTATATTATTCTAGAAAAAACTAATTCTAACTAGGCATTTGATCGATTCCTTTCAAGACATCGACATCAATTATATGTCAACTTAATTAAAAATAAATGCAGTAACGGCTATTCTATGGCCCATCAATATTTCGTTGGAGAGTTTTCTCCATGGATGAGTATGGCCAAATAGCAAAGTACCTGCATCTTGATGAAGGGTTTTCTTAACACTTCTTAAACATACTTTACAAGGGACACTTATTAGTCATTGCAAATAGCCACTACCTCATATAGTCATTTGTTCTCTCTTTTTTTCCTGAGCTTGGCACACCAGAATGGGTACACCTGTTTGCATATGACATCGGAGCAGAACCCTAAATGGACTTGGTCTAAACCAATCCAATGAGAGGCTCTTGACATGTCTCGAGGACGATGAATGATAGGAATTGATAATGTTACACATTGGATAGTGGGAAGAGTGTTGATGAGTAATACGAGCAAACCTCGACGAGAATGTGAGCTTTATATACTGGGCCATTAGGTTAACGTAACACGTATTAAGTGCGCATGAGTTAACTAAGTCCACAGCACGTGACTAGTGTTACCGGACTCATGTTAAATGAGACATAAATTAGTTCACACGCATAAATTGTTTTTTTTTTTTGTTCGATTAATAGTTAGATAGATATTAGATAAGAGGCCAAGGTGGATTTATTTATTATTGTCGTCGAATCACAGCAACGGTTTAGTAATCTCTATAAATTTTCATATGGATTGTCGGCGTGAAAAGTACAGAGAACCCGATTTTTTTCTATTTCCAGATTGCTTTAATGCTTAGTGCGCGGTATAAAAGGCCCCCCACCCAAAATAATTCCCGGGACGCCGCCCAAAAATGGCGGGAAAATTGGATTGGGATTGAGCCCTAGCGGGAAGGCGTTGTGCGAAATCATTGCTTAGAAGAGCAAGGCCTTCCCATATCGATCGGAGTTAAAGCAAAGATGTGCCGGGCCGAAATCCTAGGGATCGTCGACGAGATCGCGGCCCTCATTTCTGATAAGCTTCAAGTGGTACCGTTCGACTTTCTTTCCCTCTTTCGATTTTCGATCCCGTAATCGTTGCTCTTTCGTTGTCTTCGATCTCTCTCGTGTCGATACGTGAGTGTTTTGTTCCCCCTTCAATATCCCCCGATTTTTAGGAAGATTCATGACGTGCGTAGAAATTGACTTCTTGCTGTTGTAGATTCTAACACATATTGATCAATACTAGTTTCTTGCGATGCCTCCTGATTTTGTGGTTTTTGATTTCTTCAAGGGATAAGTGTTCCAGAAGTCTTATAACTTATCACGAAAATGCATTTCAGTCCTAAAACTTACAAAAAGTGCATTTAAGTTCTAAAACTTGTCAAATTGTTTCAAACGAGTCATAAGATCAATGCCGTTAGCATTTTCCATTAAAAATGCTGACGTGGCATTTTAAATAATTTTTATTTTTCATGTGAATTTTTTTAATTATTTTTTAATTGTTTTTTTAAATTAGATTTAAAAACTAAAATAATCAAATTTATTCATTTTATCTTATTTTCACCAAAAACTTTAAAAAAAAAAGTTAAAATATTTATTTAAAAAAAAAAAAAAAAGCGGCTCCTCTCCTCGCCACCGCCGCCGCCGCCGCCGCCGCCGCCCATCACCGGAGGGGCCGAGCGACGGTTGCCGCCCGGGCGGGGATGGCCGAGCCTCGCCGGCCCCAGGTGAGGGCTGGCGACCGTCATCCGCCCTAGGCGAGGCCTCGTCGCCCTCGCTCGGGGCCGGCGAGGATCGTCAGATCTGGGGAGCCTCACCGGCCCCAAGCAAGGGCCGACGAGGCCTCGCCCAAGGCGGGCGACGGTCGCCAGCCCCCCGTGAGGGCCGGCGACGACTCGCCCAATGGGGGTGACGGCCGCCGGCCCCTCACGAGGGCCGGCGAGCCCAGATCTGGGCACCTGCGCCAAAGCTGAGTGAGGGTACCCCGATTTGCGCCCGTCGGCCCTTGCGGGGGGTCGGCGACCATCGCCCCCCCTGGGCGAGTCGTTGCCGACCCTCACGGGGGGTCGGCAACCATCACCCCCCCTGGGCAAGGCCTCGTCGACCCTCGCCCAGGGTGGGCGACGATCACCAGCCCTCACCTAGGGCCGACGAGGCCCGGTCACCCCCGCCCGGGCCGGCGACCGTCGCTCGGCCCCTCCGGCAATGGGCGGCGACGGCGGCGGCGAGGGAGAGGAGCTGCGCTGATTTTTTTTTTTTTTTTTTTTAACAATTTTAAAAATAAAATTTTTAACTTTTCTTTTTAGTTTTTGTTGAAAATAAGATAAGAATAAATTTAATTTTTTAGTTTTTAAATCTAATTTTTTTTTAAAATGGATAAAAATTAATTAAAAAATACACTGGAAAATAAAAAAATTATTTAAAATGCCACGTTAGCATTTTTTACGGAAAAGTCTAACGGCGTCGATCTTAGGACTCATTTGAAACAATTCAACAAGTTTTAGGACTTAAATGCACTTTTTGCAAGTTTTAGGACTGAAATGCATTTTCGTGACTAGTTGTAGGACTTCTGGAATACCTATCCCTTTCTTCAATGAAGAGTTTGTGGCACAGCTTGCCTAAGTCTTGCAATATTGGTTAGGCAAAATTTGAAAACTAGACAATTTGAGTTTATCAGATTATAGAGGACATGATCCTTTTTTTTTCCTTTTATATGGCTTTGACCTAGACATGATTCATTTGCTTAAATTATCATAGGGAGCTAAATCGGTGATTGTTCTTGGGATCATAGTTTCCAACTCTCCATGTCTGTGAAGTATGTTTAGACTTACTCCCTTGAGGTTAACTTATATGGCTTTCTCAATATTGTGCAGAAAAATGCTTTTGAATGGGGTTTGTCCATGGTACCGCACTCAGATGATGCCATTCAAGTCACGCAGCATGTAGCAAACTTCTTTGTCAGCTCAGCATTTGTTCGGTAATTTTATGCTGCAAAGCGAGTTGCATTTGAAATTTCCTTGTCAAAGTTCTTAAAATATCATATATCATACACGATTATGGTTATATGATCTGCACTTCTGGTTGAACTTCACTCAGTTTAAAGGAAAAAAAATTCTACGACCAAAAAAAAAAAACTAGTCATCCTGTAGTGAGGCTAAGAAATCCGTAAACCAGGCTTCTGCTCGAAGAGTGCTCGACAATCTGATATACAATCACAGTCCCACCTATTGTAGGAAAGCAGGGTAAGCCCTGATGCTATCTATTCAATGCGTTTTTCATCAGTTTTGCTTATGATTCGTGATTTACCGACTGAAAGTGTTACATTTGAATGATTTTAGGAGGGGATATGATGAGCTTTGTATCTTTACGTGACTGTGAAGTCCAAATTTTCACGGGCATCAAGGTCTCTCACACGGAAGAAGGCATTGTACTGAATTGCTCAAGATCAGAAATTTGCTCTTAATGTAAATGAGATTATGAAATGTATGGACATTACTTTAGCAGAAACTAATAGCAAATGTTGAACATTTGCCTGTAAATTAATTGATGACTTCATGTCCTGATAAGACAATTAATGGACGATCTAGGACGTCCATCCGTGTGCTTATGCTTGAAAGCTTTAGTCATGTGTGGGCACTTCATAGTTTGTATGTAGTCAAGATGGGATTCAGTAACTGGTTTTCTCGGTAATAAAGGGAAACGAGTTAAAAGAGCGAGGCTTCGATTCAGAACCTGCGAAGATGTTTATCAGTTCAATGCGGCACTCAGGCCACCATTAACCTGAGGTTGGAGATCTTAAACGCAGCATCAATATGGCTCGACATCGCCTGCCCATTTAAGTTATCTGAGGAGATCAATGTCACTATAGGTAGCTTGACCAAAGGCAAACTGTAGCTTAACAAAAAATGCAGAACCTGTAGCTTAACAAGCTAGTTCTAAAGACCTCAAGGAGGATGATCAGCCAATATCACTGGGAATTTCTCCTTCCAGAAGATTGCAGCCACTCATATTCAACTCTATCACAGAGGATAACCCTGAAAATGAAGGCAACCACGGATATCTAGAGTTCAGAGCTCTTTTCAGCATTTGCATTAGTGTCCTCCAAAAATTTTGTGGCCTTCTTTTACTAATATAAAAGCGTAAGTTTTCCAGATTATGTAAGAATCAAGCTGGATGGGAGGTGTTTGATGGCACTTTCACTATTATCAAGCTCCTCTAAGCACTCTTAAGCCCTCGATGCTCTCAGGCTATTCTTCAAGATTTAATCATTTAATCATCCAGATAGATTAAGAACTCTGAAACATTTAAGATTACTTACCTTATCTGGAAGTCCCGTGAGGTTTTCACAGTCACTCAAGTCAAGTAGACTGAGTCTTTCTAGATTTCCAATTGAAGGATGAATTTGAGATAATGCTTTGCAACCTTTGAAAATTAGCCTCTCTAGATTTGTGACATATATGAAGTTTGGAGTCTCCATAAAGTATTCGGAACCTTTACGGTTGATAACATTTAACTACTCTAAGACCTACATCTAGAAAAAATCGGTTGAACAATTTTATTAGTTTGTTAAAAATAATGACAAGTCTGATGAAGCATACGCATGCTTGAGTATTAATTCCAACATTTTCCCCTCTCCAGAGGCTGCAAAGGAGGCTATCCTGCATATGGAGTTCGACAAGATTCTTTGGAAGAAAACTTGGTGGAAATGATTTAAAACTGCAACTGTCCCATCTTAGCAGGCGTAGTTCATTTGAAAGGTGCTTGAACCAAGAAGAGAGGTGGATGGCACAAATATCAAGCAATCTTAAGTTAGTCTTGTTTGTGAAGGACTCTCCATTAAAATGCACAATTCTATGGTTCCTAGATTGTAAGACTATGGCTTTGACTTTCCCAATTCCTTGATAAACAACTCATATAGTGTCAATACATGACTAGCAAGTTTTTTTTCCCCCATATCAAATGAGCATGCTTGCAAATTAATTTTGCAAAGTACTCACAGAGTTTTTTTTATAGAATATGCCACACCCTCAAAAAGCCAGACCCAACTTCATTCTCCTGGCTCTTCAAGAGACTCTAGATGAACAATTTTCCAAGTCATCTCTTGTAGCAAATCATGCATCCACAGTTTGTTGTCCACAATTTCGATAAGAGATCTATGAACAAGGACATTCATTCCAATATATGCATAGAAACCGCAATTGTTAGAACATCTGTAACATAAGGTTTCTCCTTTCCCTTGAAGAAGCAAGCAATAGCTTGGAATATCTCCTCATTTTGACGTAGTACATCATAGCTTATCCTAAGCCGATCAAAAATTTCCCCTTTTGGACATTCTTTGAGACTGACCAGTGCACTCTTTCATTGCAACAAATTTTGTTTGGCTAAAAAGGAACCTAAGACATCAAGAACTAGAGGAAGGCCACCAGCATGTCCAATGACTTGCTTCATGAGCTCTTCTAACTCTGCTGGAGGATGGTTACTTCTAAAAGCTTTCGAGCAAAATAGCTGGAGAGCCTCATCAATGGATAATTCCTCTGCCTTGTATATGACATGTACTCCATATTGGAGAAGCAAATGCTTATTTCTAGTTGTTACAATGATCCTACTCCTAGGTGCAAAACATTCAAGATCTCTCGCTAATTTTTCCAATTGCTCCTTTTTATCCAATCATCAAGGATAAGAAGAGTTCTTTTCGTCTCACGCCAGTTTTTTTTTATCAAGTTGGCTCCTATATGATCATTCCTGATTCCAACTTTGTCCTCTTGAAGAATATCAACAAGAAACTGGTTCTGTAGATATATCAGAACATTTTTTTTTTCTGAACTTTCTCCGACATTGCGAAGAAAACTACAGCCATCAAATTGGCCATAGATTTCAACACAAACTGCTCGTGCAACAATCGTTTTGCCTGAACAAGCCATTCCCTATATGCCAATACCACATACGTCACTCACATCCAAGCGTAAACATTCAACTACATTTGCAACACAGGAATTCATTCGCACAAGATTGCCTACGACATAGGACAGCCGATGACCCAATTTATCTTCGATTTCTCCAATTGTTTGCCAAATGAACCGTCTCATATCTACAATGAAGAAATGCAGTGGATTAGTTCCCTAGGGAGAATTGAGGTTGCTCAGTCTTGGAGGAGTTGATCATATATTCTGGTTCAGATGAACCAACATAATACAGAGTATGACAGTTGTGACATTCGTGACATGCAAAAGTTAAAGAAAGCAAATTATTCCAAGTTAGTGGGAGAGAGGCCTACCCATCTTTGAATTCTCATAAGGAAAGATCAGCTACTTTTCTCAGTGCATCCTTCCACCTCTTTATATCTCCCTTGTTGCCCATATAAGTCTCCATAGTTTTAGCAAAGCCTCTCCCAAAGTTTCCCCTTAGTTTCCATATGTAAGATGGATCGACCTTGTAGAAGATTGGTATCATTGATCCTTCATCGATATCCTTGCACTCCACAGCCTTAGCAACTTCTTCCAGGCACCAAGTGGTAGAAGTGCAGTTTTTTCAGAGAATATTCCCAGTACATGTCCTGACTACTCTATTGCCCCCAATATTTCTGGTTTAATACATTTTCCCATCTAAAGATCTCGGTGGCGATCATCACAAAAGGCCATGATTCCTCTTCATCGCAAATGATCGTGCAGATGGTCAACAAAGTTTTTGCGGATATCCTCACCTCTAAAACTTAGGAAGACATCATACTTATATTGACTCTGTTTGTTTTTTGGAGAAGGAGGATCTTGATTGTTTGCGAGAGCCTTAGGAAAGATGCCATATCTTCCTGGACAAGTTTTGTGAAGACAAGGGAAATGAATGCTTCTTGTCCTTATAGGAGTCCTTCAAAATAAATCAGAGTAGTGTTGACGATTCGACAAAGAAGAGGATATATTTGGGGGTTGCATAGAAGCACTAGGTCCGGTCTGGTACTTCCATTCCATGGCTGAAGGAGATGAATGAATACAAGTTAATGCTCTTTGCGTGATCATTATGTGCTTGCCAATATTTTGCGGGCTCATTTTCACGATTTCCTGAATATCACCCAAAAAAAAAAAAAAAAAAAAAAAGGAACTTTCAGACATACACTGTAAGATGGAATGAGACATTTACCGAATGTTAGAGGCTTAATCTTGACTAATTTCTTTTCTGGGAACTTCGTGATGTTATGACATGAACCATCGATTTGCAAAGCAAAGTGACAAAACAAGAAAGAGACTCTAAAAAGTAAAACTTCTCAGGCAATTGGATTGGGTCAGGGCAGAAAATGGTCAAATCGGTACAAAATCAACGCGCATTTTACCCTACGAAAGTTTCTGGAAAAGGATAATCAAGCAAATGCCAGTTTACATCTAGAGCTAATAGATGGTGAAACACACGACAATTAACCAAAAAAGGAACAGCTAAATTCAGAATCAAGCAGAGAGAAAGAGAATAACTTGAGAATGGAAGACGCTGAGTCCGAGAGGAGAGACGAATGCAGAAGCCAATCGGAGCTGTCGATACTTGAGCTTGAGAGCCTTCGATCAGCGGAAGCTGTACGTGTAAAGGATCGCTAAAGTGCAATTTCCTTTATTCCATGCCATTTCTCCTTCAGCAAAAGTGCTTTAGAAAATTTAAAATTCTGTCACGAAATTACGATTGAATATTAAAACTTTTAAAAAGTACAATTGCTACCTAAAACTTGTTAAATTGGTCCAAAAAAGTCATTCCATTGATTATATTTTTTGATAATTTCAAAACTCAATTGCATTTTTGTGACTAATTTTAAGACTTTCAATACATTTGGATTCGGTTATAGCACTTCTACAAGTAGAAAAAGGTCAAAAAATAGCAAAAATGGCATCATAGTATTATAAATTTTCTTGCAATGCTCACTCGAGATGATAAATTTTTCAAGTGATTCAATACTTGTGATGAACTTTTTCAAAACTATGGCATTCAAATATCTCCAATATTCAGATGATTGCTTCTTCTTCTTTTTCCTTTCCCATTCAGATGATTCATTGAAAGTTATAAAATGGGCGACCTACTAAGCTATCCGATTTGCAAAATATGTGGAAAAAGATAAAAGAAAATTAGAAAAAGAGATGATCAAAGCAACTGGCAGTTTACATCTGGAGCTAAGAAACGGTGAAATACCCACAACAATTAACAAGAAGGAACGGCTGAATTCGGAGTCAAAGCAGAGATGAGACCAGTCGCTTTATTTTCATGCGGATGCTCGGCGTGAAGAATACGAGGATCTGATTTTTCAATTATCTGATTTTTTTAGGGTTAATATCTTAAAAAATTCTAAATTGATACATCTGTAACAATTTTACTCAAAACTACTTTTTTAATCATGAAAACCCCAAACCAAGTATATATATGACAAATTTACCCCGACTGACCTTAAAAAACCTTATATTTATACATTTATGACAAATTTACCCAAATTAATTTATTCGACCGCAAAAAATCCAAAACTAGTAAGTTTGTGAGAAACATATCATTCGCTAAGTTGAATTAATACCACAAAAAAATCACAAAAATTGTAAATTGTGAAAAACGAAGCGTAAAATCCTAAATTGGTATACCAATCAACTGTCACGTATCATTTAACTTAATAATTTCACAGTAAAATTTAACGAAAATTAATAGAGGGTAAATAGTGTATCAGTTTGAGGTTTTTAGTGGTTAAAAAAATAGTTTTGAGTAAATTTGTCACGTATAAACCAAGATGAAGTTTTTTCAGAGTATTAACTATTTTTTTTTTATTAATACTAAAAAGCGCACTATAAAAGCCCCCTCAAATAGATGCCGGGCGCCCCCACACAGAAAATGGCGGGAAAATTGGATTAGGATTGAGCCCGAGATCGAGGCAAATCTATGGGGTCGTGCTTCCACCACAACAAAATCGAGCTGCTGTCCCAGCAGAAAATAGCGGCTCTGCTCCAAGTTCCACTGGTTGGTTCCTATTAACCCATTCGTCCCTTTCAAAACCTTGCTTTAATTCTCTCGAGTCTTGTAAAAGATTTCTTGATGAGGACCGTTACGGTAATTTCTTCATCAGTTAGTGCAGTAGCTCAAATCTGTGCACATGAGGCAGCAGAACTGAACAGCGATAATGAGGGTCAAGATGTCGATGTTAAGAGAACCTCCACCAAAACTGAAGGCGGTAGAAAAAGAAGATTTGTATTTGATTTCTCGGATGAAGAAGATGAGAATGAAGATGCAATCAATTTGGCATCACCTGATTTTCCAAAAGCCCAGTCTATCCTCGCTTCAAAAGAGAGTGCCGAGGAGTTAGTTTCTGAGAAGAAGTGCGAGGGAGATAAAATGGAAGTTGATGAAGTAAAAGTGAGAGCGGAAGAACACCACCGGCCACCAAAGGAAGATGTTTCTGCCATCTGTAGAGGCGTGAACATTGGGATGTGCTTTTTGAAGGGCCAAAATCATGGTTCCTCCAAGGATGTAAATAATAAAGTGACAAATCCTGCATCAACCTCACTGAAGAAGTGAAAGGTTTTGAAGACTAGAATCGATGAGCATGGGAAAGAAGGTAACTTGATGCTTATTTATGGATGACATGTGTACTTATCGTGCTATTTTTCTGTAAATATGTTGGGGTTTGATAGGAAGGGGACGGATTACTCAATAGAAAGTGGGGGCAATTGCCTCTGCTCACGTTTTGAAAAATGTATCATGATAGTAGTAGTTTATAAGGATTTTCTTGGTTGCGACCCCATTAAGTTTGTGAAGGTTTTGCTTAAAACAATATTTTTTTTTTTTTCGACAAACATCTGGGTTTGGCCCCACATCTTTGGAAAGCTTAACGCTGCTAGATGGTTAGTTGTTGTACACCTATACTTGATAGTTGATCCTGTAGTTATTTGTCTTATAATGTGAGCACACAAGAATTTTAGGCATTATTTGAATGAACAAACTTAATTAAAGCACACGTACAAGTTTGCCCCCACTGCAGAGAAATTTCTACATCCGTCCCCGTTGATAGGCATTATATACTTTCCTTTTTTTCGGTGTAAGTTAATTTGTTTATATGAAGGAGATACATGAGTCAATTCTATGTTACAAACTCAATCGCACCACAAGAACCACTTACAAGGCAAATAGGCATTACCTGCACGTCATGAGTTTTTGTATGTTATCCATCAGTAAGAGGTGTCCTCAGGTTTACCTCTACATGTTCTTGAGTGCATTTTCTTTGCAGTAACTGAAGTGGGCTGGGAGGGTGAGGAAGAATTGAAGAAAGCAAACTGTACTATGGTTGGCAAATCTAATGATGACAGAGCTGCTGACACCAAGAGCAGGTTTGTTCTTCTTCTTTGGGTTGTTTTCATTCTGCAATATTTTTTTACATGACCTTTCTTCAGGTAGAAGAAGCTCACACTAATATAGTTTAGGTTTATATCTTAGAGTGGCATTTCCTTCTGTCACAATTAGGCAAAGATGGAAGCTTGATTGATGGCTCCTCCCAATCTGCTTTTCCCTCATCCTTATAGCCTTTAGAGCTTGTCTAACTAAAGGAGGTTATTTGAATATTTTTCCTCACTCAATATGACCAATCTGCATCTTTTAAACCAAGCCCCAGGTCTCCTTATTCCTTTCTGACTTCTCATGCCACATTAAGTACAGAAAATGTGCCATTGAGAGACATGCCACAGTTAGCTATTAGCAACACCCAAGTCTGGCATTCTTTTTGGTTGAGTCAAATCAGTGGAACTAGAGTATCTGCTTTGAGCTTGACTGAAAGGAATGGTGGCTGTCTCAACAAGGAGTATATCACCTAAGATTGATCATCATACTGGATCCATGGCATTAGATGCTACTGGAGATTTTTGGGCTGTGGGCAGGCCTGGGCTTAGTTACCTCGTGATCCTTGAAAATTGTACACCTCTTGCTTGTAAAATTAGAGAGTAAAACATAAGACATTTCCTTTGCAACTCTGAGTAAAGCCGTCCACGAAAACACGGATCTAAACATAACTTTACGAGGAGAGATCACTAGATTGTTATGACTATGACAAAATGATGTTTGGGATGGATTAATTGTATTATCTATGCCTAGCTCGGCGAGGATTGTTGTGAAAGAGGGGGGATTTAGCATGCTCCATTTCTTAATGGTCAAAAAGTGATCGTCAGAGACAAATCGCATTTCTTCATGGCGTGCAAGCAACACATGCATCCTCTCTTGCATGTGTGGATTAGAGGAGTTAATGCTCTACATACCCTCTTTGAGGAGTTTTACATGAGTGATGGGTATAATGTTGGAGTGTGGTTTCATTCGAGTTATGTTCGTATAGATTTTATGGCCTTGATTATTCTTAGACAACCACCACTTTGTTTTCCATTTCTAAATGCTGATATTTGGTCGAAATGCAGAAGCCCAACATGGTCAAAGGAGTGCTCTTTACTGGAGGGTAGGCTAAAACCGGATTGTATTATGAGACTGTGAAGGCAATTTTCAAGGTACTGTTATGATTGATACCCCTAAATATTTCTAAGAAGTTGTGTTTCTATTTATTGGTTGGAGGCAGAACTTCATCAATCTTGTATTGACTGTTTTCATGCAATTGAATTTGTCTATAGTTAGTTTTCCTAGAATAATGTGCTGTTTTTCATTCAAAAACATTTTATTCCATTGCTTCAAGACACACGAGCATTCTCACTGCCTTGGGAGAGAATAGTTTGTTTTTATTTGCTTTCAATGAGTGTCCTGTACATTTTTGCTTTGCAATCTTTAGATGTACTCTTTGCCTGTTGTTTGCAGAAAGTTTTGGCGAAGAACTATGCTGGTGACCACTTCCCATTTTATGCCATCAGTTTGGGCTTTGAACTATTGACAATGATAATCAGCAAGGTAACTCTGTCCCTTGTCACCGTTTTAAATAGTCTATCAATGCTTTCAGTCCTTTTGGTTGCATATTTTCTCTTTTCTAATGCAAGAGCCGCTTTACATGGTCTGTTCTCTAAACAAAAAAAATTTCTTTTTACTTTTTATCTTGTGAGGTATTGTGCCAGAAAAAAACTTGTCTTCCCATGGCTTGACTTAGCACACTTGATTAAATATCATTGGCATAAATCTATGGCCTCTATTGGCACAAAACTTGAAAGCATAAGTCGTCACTGCAAGGTTGAGATTGCCATTGCTTTAAACTTGACAAGCATGGCGGTTATTTGACATCAAACCAATTGTGATGCAAATCATCTCTCAAGGTTTAAGTTGTTTCATTAATGTCAAAGGGAATTTATCATCTGAATGGATTACAGAAAGTGAAGTTTATAGTATAGAGAGGAAAGTGGAAAACTCTCTTCATAATAATTTGACAGTTCCCTAATGACAGGACAAAAGCATTCTCGAGGAATTTAGTGCTGCTGATGAAGCATCCACTCTACAATTTATGAGAAACACAAACATTGAAGGAACAGTATTTCAAAGGTATGGTTGACCCTAGTAAGCTTTCACTGTCAACTTATAAGTACTAACGCATATAAAGACAGATTAAGCTGTATTCTTTTTGAATTGACAGCAAGCAGGACATCTTTATGCTTCCAAATGGCTTCTTATACTCTATGAGAATATCAATTTGGATTTATGTACTTTAGTATATGATGCTGATTATGTAGCCATAGAATCAAAATATTGCTGGAAAGAGAAATGTGGATTACATCAAATTATTATGGATGATTGTCCTGGTATACCAAAAGTGGTTATTGTAGTAGAAGATGTGTGATTACTTTGTATAAGGTGTCTGTTGCTTGATATAGTCATGCTTAATCACCTATAGATGCAGTTCTAACTTCCATGTATCCACTGTTTTGCAGATTTCTGCCAGATTTGCTTAAGTTGAGTACAGATTGCCTTGTCATGCAAATTCATCATGTGAGTTGTAAGACTTCAGTAGCCTGCTGGTTTTAATTGAGAATACTAAGTAAAATTTGTTTGGTTCCCCCGTTTCCTCTTCCTTTTGTTTTCTCTCGTGTACCTCTTTGCTCCAGTAGAGTGTTATCATCGCAGGGACTACATTCTTATTTTGATATAAGCCATCTGTTGCACGCAACTTGACCATTACTGCTAAAGAATGGTGTCTAGATAGACCAGTTAGATCCTGGAAAAGTTAAAAGAGGAGACAAAAGTCATGCAACTTTAATGTTGTTTTGCTTCTTTTTGTAGACTAACATCCTGTGAGTTTTTCATATGAGCCCAGTAGTTTTCTTTTTTAAAGCTAAAAATGGCTAAAAAGGCTAATGATATGCTTTTTTTCTGAAGTTTTCTTTATACTGGCCCAGAAATTATTATTTTTTTCCCGTTGTGTGTTATGTTATATTATTTATTTCACAAATGTGATTGGGACCAGTCTATTTTAATAAAGACTTAAATCTCAGTTATCTTACCTATTCTTGATGTATGCAATCCTCTTTTCTAATCCAAATATTCATTTGTGTTGCAGTATGGCATCTCGCCAGAAAGACTGACGCAGAACACTGACCTAACGAATTTCTTTAAGGTCTTGACAACCAGCACGGATGGAGACAACAAGGTTGAATATAACCAGCTACCTCTTACTTCATGTCTGAAGTGATATACTGCAGTGAAAAAAATATTTTGCGTTACTGCTTATTTCAGTTATTTGTGAGAATAACATTAAGTTCTTTGAGGAACTCTATAACCAGGTCTATGTCTCCACAGTCCAAGCACACAGTTACCCTGTAACTGCTTTCCAATGGCATCCAGAGGTAATAGTTAGTTTCCTGCTTTTCTTCTTGTTCAACACCAATCTCATTTGATTAGGAAAGGCACATTGCTTCATGTAGTAGTTTTCATACCGATCATCTCATTATTGGATGCATATTAAGCCTATTCAGGTAGATGATCCATCAAAATATGCCAGACTTTAATTTGTTATATTGCAAATATAACTATGTTGGCCCTTTTGTAGTTTGTTGCCATTCAAAATTCCTGATAAACTCTTCTACCAAGTTAGCTCAAAGGAACAATAATTTGCACGACAATTTGACTGCATGATGATAATGCTGTGTTGGTGCCAAATGAAACATGCACCTTCTATAGGGTTCTGACACTGCCTAATGCAGCATCATGAGAAAGAAGTTACCCAAAAATTGGGATAGTTGAATTTCTGAATTGAGAGATTTGGGCTCTGGTCTGGCATTTTTTAGCTTTATCCAAGATGATCCATATTAAATTCATTGCCTTCTTCAATCTTTTCCTTTCTGGGCATTTTGAGGAAATTGACTTCTCGTTGTTGCAGATTCCAGTGCATATTGTTCAATACTAGTTTCTTGCGATGCCTCCTGATTTTGTGGTTTTTGATTTCTTTAGTGAAGAGCTTGTGGCGCAACTTGCCTGAGTCTCGCAGAACTGGTTAGGCAAAATTCTGGAGACTAGGCAATTTAAGTTTATCATGTTATAGAGGACATGATCCTTTTTTTTTAAAAAATGTTGTTGACTTAAACACGATTCACTTACGTAAATATTTTAGGGAGCTAAATCAGTGATTGTTCTTGGGATTATATTTTCCACCTCTTCATATCTGTGAAGTATGTTTAGACTTACTGCCTTGAGGTAACTTACATGGCTTTCTCGATATTGTGCAGAAAAATGCTTTTGAATGGGGTTTGTCCATGATACCACACTCAGATGATGCCATTCAAGCTACACAGCATGTAGCAAACTTCTTTGTCAGTTCAGAATTTGTCGAGAAATTTCATGCTGCAAAGCAAGTTGCGTTTGAAATTTCCATGTCAAAGTTCTTAAATATCTTGTATCATACACAATTATGGTTACGTGAACTGTGCTTGTGGTTTAGTGTTTGCTTTCCACTCAGTTTGAAGGGAAAACACTTCTAATTTGAACTTGTTATCCTGTGGTGAGGCTAGGAAGTCCGTAAACCGGGCGTCCACTCAGAAAGTGCTTGACAATCTGATATATAATTGCAGTCCCACGGATTGTGGGAAAGCAGGGTAAGATTTGGTGCTATCAATTCAGTGCATTTCTTCATCAGTTTTGCACATGAATTTTGTGATTTAATGACTGAAGTGTGAAATTTGTATGACCATAGGAAGGGATATAACGAGGTTTATATCTTTACGTGACTGTGTCGCCCCCATTTTTCACGGGCGTCAAGTCTCCTATGCTGAAGAAGGCGCTGTACTGAATTGCTCGAAATTAGAAATTTGCTCTTTATGTAAATGAGATCATAGATGTATGGACATTATTATTTTAATGGCAAGTGACGAACATTGTCCTAGTTATCTGAACTTGAACTATGCATATGACTTGTCCCTGTAAACTAATCGATGACTTTGTGTCTTGATGAGTCAATCAATAGACGAGCGATAGAGCTTGGGAGAGCCAATACTAGTCATGGGCGCCACCTTGTGAGTATAACCATTCAAGCCTGCTTAACAATCTAGTACCTCCCTCAGAGATCTCACCTTGGGAGCTTTGTGACGACTCTATTTTGAAAATAACGCAAAACTGATGGATTTTGCAATTCAAGTTTAACACAAGAAAAAGAAATTACCAGAAAAATCAACAAAGAACAATAAGAACACTAGAGATTCAAATAGTTTGTTCCGGATGTTAGTATATACTTCACAAAAAGAGCCAATTGCCAAGAAATCCACTATGAATCCAAAGAGCAAAGAATTTACTATTGTTTGATCGCTAAGTGTTTTCCAATCTTCAATCTCAATCAAAACAAACCATTAATTGCTATCTCACATTTTTTTCACAAAGAGCTCATTCAGCAAACTCATAGAGAGAACATTCAAATATCCCTCTTATTGCGTAATAATCGAGTAGAATTTCATCCGTTATATATGTAATATTTGTATCAAAAAACAAAAAATAAAAATCCATTACAGAAACCTACTCAATCTAGAAAACCAATAAAACTTTAAAAACTATTCAGATGGAGTAGCTCGGCTCAAACTCAAGACATTCTCGACAATGGTACTCATTTCTGAATTAATATCGATTTTCAAAAGAGCATGACATTAAAAAAGGGTAGCTGTCAGGTTCAAGATGAAGATTGCTTGGTGACATCCGGTATGCTCTTGTAATCATATCTTGGAGCAAATCTGAAAAGAGATGATTTTATAAACAGATCAATCTTCCATGATTTCAACCAAAAAAAAAAAAAACTCCCATGATGAGTATGCAAAGGAAAAAAAGGTAAATACAAAAGTCAAAGAAAGAGATGGAAGAACTTGTCATGTTTAGATTTTCCTACCCATGGAAAAAAACTTACAGGTGTGGCCTCACCTGATAAAAGAAAAATTAATGGTGTGCAATGATTTAATAATCCGTAAGATTTACCGACACTTGTGGACAAGAACTCTAAATGGAGTTGCCAGCCGAGAAAGAGATTGTGGGAGTCATTCCATTGACTCAAATACATGGAGAGGGTTTTGGTTTTAGTTAGGCCTAAAACTCTAATTATAGATTAGCAATACATTACAATTTGTATTTGGAACTGTAATTTCAGAGAAAATAGTCAAAGTAAAATATAGTTAGTAGGAAAATTGAAAATCATGAATTGGTCCAAGAAGTTAAAAAAGTGAAATTAGCATTTGATCAAAATATACGCTATTGTATTAAAGTATGACATAAGTTTCTCAAAAATAAAAAATCCACTTACAGTGCACGTCGAAGTTTCTTATTGAAATTAATAAACGCTGACCACTTTTGACGATTCTTCGAGAACCTGTAAGAAAGATTTTGTTATGGTGAGAAAGCAAACACAAAATCCAGCAAAAATTTCCCCTGATTATTTTGGAGATGTTGGTGCCGGTGGTGATATTCTAGATTTTTAGGTTAGGATTAACATGAGTTTGAAAGGTCTATCCCAAGCCCAACAATGGATCAAATCTAGTAGTGATTACCTTCCATTGAAATCACGAACAGACTCTAGTTGAAGTCTCGAAGGATGCCAAAGAAAATATAGATACCGTCTTCCAAAGTACGGTTGGATCTGAAACTCAAAGATCCCACAGCTCATTACACCTTCATTCACTTTGTACAGGTCCGGATCAACGGAATATTTGAAGACACTATTGACCTTCCTTTGGGGTTGAAACTTATGGTAGATTCTATCCCAATCCCTGGGTGATAAACTACACACCCTGACTAAAATATCATCAAACTTTCTTGGATGCTGCTCGTAAACCAGATGAACACCACATTTTTCTACCTTTAACCTAGGGTTGGTGATAAAAAACGAAACGACAATGTGGTTTGACATTGTCTCCCAATTTGTATCACGTGGAAATTGAGTACCCGACACATAACCTAGCCAAAGGCAGCCTGAATCAACAAATCTAATGGGAAACTTAAATAAGGGACCTACCTGATTTCCATCAGCATAGAACCCACAGAAAATGAAATGGTCATTTTCCAGATCCTGATAGGAGTTGCAGTTGATTCGTTTAAAAGATGCGCATATGGCAAATCCTCTCAAGCTGTTATCATGCCAAATAGGGGGCATTTCTATGCTCAACAAAGGTCCAACTGCTTGGTAGCTAAACCACTCAGGTATTTCACATTGCAGACATGGAGACACCACATAAGTTGTTGGAATTATTCTCATGGAGCAACAAATGATGTAACGAAGCAACGACAAGGAGTACTTCTGTTGCAAAGTTAAATCAAGATCTTGCGGAAGCAAACAGGAGCAATTAATGAAACAAAACCCTAAGTTAGGTACTGTGCATATAATGAATGGGTTTGATATCCTTTCCAATTTGAGGCACTTCTTAGCCGCCACAGTGATTATGCTTTCTGGAAGTCTTGGTAACACTTCAAGATTTTTGCAATGATTTAATATGAGAAATTCCAGGCCAGAGATATGTTCGATGCTTGCAGTTATTGTAGTAAAACTGTTTTTGGCTAGGTCTAAAGACCTCAAGGAGGGTAAGTAGTCAATATCACTGGGAATTTCTCCTTCCAGAAGACTGCAGCCACTCAAATCCAATTCTATCAAAGAGGACAACCCTGAAAATGAAAGCAACCGCGGACGCCTAGAGTTCAGAACTCTTCTCAGCGGACACGTTAGTGTCCTCCAAAAATTTTGTGGCCTCCTTTTACTAACCTGAAAGCGTAATTTTTTCAGATTGTGTAAGCATGCCAAGCTGGATGGGAGGTGTGTTATGGCACTTTCACTAGTATCAAGCTCCTCTAAGCACTCTAAGCCCCCGATTCTCTCAGGCAAATCTTCAAGATTCAAACATCCAGACAGATTAAGAACTCTAAGAGATTTTAGATTACCTACACTATCTGGAAGTCCCGTGAGGTTTTCACAGTCAGCCAAGTCAAGTAGATCGAGTCTTTCTAGATTTCCAATTGAAGGATGAACCTGAGATAATGCCTTGCAACCTTTGAGAATTAGCCTCTCTAAATTTGGGACATATATGAAGTTTGGAGTCTCCACGAAAAATTTTGAACCATTTAGGTTGATGACTTTTAACTTCTCTAAGACCTGCATCTAGAAAAAATTGGTTGAACAATTTTATTAGCTTGTTATACATAATAGATCATCTGATGAAGCATACACATGCATGAGTACTAATTCCAACCTTTTCCCCTCTCCAGAGGTTGCAAAGGAGGCTATCCTGCATATGGAGTTGGACAAGACTCTTTGGAAGAAAACTTGGTGGAAATGATGTAAGACTGTAGTTGTCCCATCTTAGCAGGCATAGTTCATTTGAAAGGTGCTTAAACCCAGAAGAGAGGTGGATGGCATGAATATCAAGCAATCTTAAGTTATTCATGTTTGTGAATGACTCTCCATTCAGGCGCACTGTTCTATGGTCCCCAGATTGCAAGACTATGGCTTTGATTTTTCCAGTTCCCTGATGAACAACTCATATAGTGTCAATACATGACTAGCAAGTTTTTTTTTTTTTCCCTATAGCAAATAAACATGCTTGAAAATTAATTTTGCAGATACTCACCGAGTTTTTTGAAAGAATATGGCATACATCCTCAAAAAGCCAGACTCGACTTCGTTCTCCTGGCTCTTCAAGAGACTCTCGACGAACAATTTCCCAAGCCATTTCTTGTAGCAAATCATGCATCCACAATTTGTTGCCCACGATTTGGATAAGAGATTTATTAACAAGGATTTCAATTCCAATATCTGCATACAAGTCGCAATTGTCCAAAACTTCTGCAACGTAAGGTTTCTCCTTTCCCTTGAAGAAACATGCAATATCTAGGAAAATCTCCTTCTCTTTCTGTCTCAGTCCATCATAACTCAACCTAAGCCGGTCAAAAATTTTCCCTTCTGGACATTCTTTGAGTCTGGCCAGTGCACTCTTCCATTGCGTCAAGCTCCTACAAGCCAAAAAGGAACCTAGGACATCAAGGGCTAGAGGAAGGCCATTAGCGTATCCAATAATCTGCTTCACGAGCTCATTGAACTCTGCTGGAGGATGATTACTTCTAAAAGCTTTCAAACAAAATAGTTGGAGAGCCTCACCAAAGGATAGTTCCTCCACCTTATATATGGAATTTACTCCATATTGGAGAAGCAAATGTTCATCTCTGGTTGTTATAATGATCCTACTTCCATGTCCAAACCAATCAAAACCTCCTATTAATTTTTCCAGTTGCTCCTTTTCATCCACATCATCAAGTATAACGAGAACTTTTTTATGTTGTAGTCGTTCTTTTATCATGTTCGCTCCTCTATGATCATCCCTGATTCTCAAATTGTCGTCTTGGAGAATATCGCCGAGAAACTGGTTTTGTAGATACACCAAACCATTCTTTTTTGAAATTTCTCTGACATCTGCAAGAAAACAACATCCATCATCAAATTGGCCGTGGATTTTGTCATAAACTGTTCGTGCAACAGTTGTTTTGCCTATGCCACCCATCCCCCATATGCCAATACTACGTACATCACTTCCGTCTAAGCATAAAGATTCAACTACATTTGCAACGCGGGAATGCATTCCCACAAGATCGCCTACGACGTAGGACAGCCGAGGACCCAGTTTATTTTCGACTTCTCCAATGATTTGCTGAATAAACTTGGTCTCATATCTGCAACAAAGAAATACAGATGATTAGTTCCCCAGCAAGAATTGAGGCTGTTTGGTTCTAGAGTGTATTCTGGTTCAAATGAACTAACATAATGCAGAGTATGACGGTTATGACATTAGTGGCATGCAAATAGTAAGGAAAACAAATCATTCCAAGTTAGGGGAAGAGAGGCCTACCCATCTTTCAATTCCATTCCAGCGAGACCGGCTACTTTACTCACTGCATCCTTCCACCTCTTTATATCTCTCTTGTCACCCGAATAAGCTTCCTCAGTTTTAGCAAAGGCTTTCCCAAAGTTTCCCCTCAATTTCCGTATGTCAGATGGATTGACCTCGTAGAAGATTGGTATCACTGATCCTTCATTAATATCCTTGCACTCCACAGCCTTAGCAACTTCTTCCATACACCAAGTAGAAGAAGCGT
The DNA here is from genome assembly GCA_014182725.1 of Eucalyptus brandiana. Taxonomy (NCBI): domain Eukaryota; kingdom Viridiplantae; phylum Streptophyta; class Magnoliopsida; order Myrtales; family Myrtaceae; genus Eucalyptus; species Eucalyptus brandiana. The sequence goes on along the minus strand of CM024673.1, from coordinate 12,455,711 downwards.
AGTTTTTAGAGAATATCACAAGTACAAGTCTTGACTGCTCTATTGCCCTCAATATTTCCGGTTTAATACATTTTCCCCTCTGAAGATCTTGGTGGTGATCATCTCGAAAGGCCACAATTCCTCTTCGCCACAAATGATCGTGTAGATGGTCAACAAAGTTTTTTCGTTTATCTTCACCTCGGAAACTCGGGAAAACATCGTACTTATATTGACTATGTTTGTTTTCTGGCCTTGGGAAAGATGCCATATCTTCTTGGACAAATTTTGCAAAGACGAGAAATGAATGCACCTTGTCCTTATAGGAGTCCTCAAAAATAAATCGGGGTTGTGTTGACGGTCTACAAAGATGAGGAGATTTTACGGGATTATATAGAGGCACTGCATCCAATCTCATAGTTCCATTCCAGGGCCAGAGGAGATGAATGAGTACAAGTGAATGCCCTTTGCCTGTACATCACAAAAAAAAATGAAAATGAAAATGAGAGCCAGAAGAGATTTTCAGACATCCCCTAGAAGAGGAATGTAAGATTTAGTGAGGGCTAGAGGCTTAATCTCGACTAATTCCTTCTTTGGAACTTCGTGATGTTATGTTATGACATGAACCATCAATTTGCAAAGACGCATGAGCCCAGAAAAAGGAAAAAGGAACAAAGTACAAAACAAAGATGAAAGAGACTCTGAAAAGTGCAACTTCTGGCGATTGGATTGGGTTAGGCCACTTCTAAGGGCAGAAAATGGTTAAATCAGCACAAAATCAACGCGCATTTAACGTTACGAAAATTTATGGAAGAAGATAACCAAAGGAAATGGCAGTTTATACGTCTAGAGCTAAGAAATGTTGAAATACATACAACAATTGACAAACGAGGAATGGCTAGATTCAGAAACAAGCAGAGGACAGACAAAACCTTGAGAATGGAAGAAGCTGGAGTCCGAGTGAAGAGATATATGCAAAAGCTGATCGAAGCTGTCGAGACTCGACTTGAGAGACCACCATCAGCGGAAGCTGTTCTTATGAAGGATTGCTCAAAGTGAAACTCCCCAGATAGATGACTGTTTTTTTGCATCGGCGATTATTAAATTTGCAATGTTACTTCATAATCTTTTCCCGCCATATGGAGCTAGGTATGATTTCCTACACAGTTTTTTATGCTAAAATTCGCAATCGTATGTCATTGGTGAGCGACTAAAATTAATTAGATGACTGTTTTTTGCATCGGCGATTATTAAATTTGCGATGTTACTTCATAATCTGTTCCCGCCATATGGAGCTAGGTGTGATTTCCTACACAGTTTTTTATGCTAAAATCCACGATCGTATGTCGTTGGTGAGCGACTAAAATTAATTGATATCTCAATATAAATAATGTTGAATAATCTCCAATAGATGTTGTTAGATTCTACCAATTGCAATTATAGATATTGTTAGATTGTGAAATCAATAGATAATCCTCAGATGTATAAAGAAATGGTGATACTTTTCCAAAGCTAGCCAAAAAAAAAAAAAAAAAAAAAAAGGTCGGCATGTGAGTAAAATTAATTGGTATTTTGTCATGTCAAATGTTGATATGATCAAATCAAGGCCTGCAATTGCTTTGACCTTCACAGCATTGATAAGTTATAGAAATAAATATCGATAGACTATTAAAATCAGCTGACAATTTTTAAGCATATATAGATCTTGGTACTTGTCAAAAACCTGTCAATAAGTTACAAACGCTTGATGAGGGGGAGCAAACCTACCGGTCATTTTCAGGTTATCGGAGTTGTTTGACACTTACCAGCAACGCATACCAAATTACCAATGCTGCAGCGAATTAGATCCCGTTTCAAAGATTTTTCCTCAAAATCCTCCTAACCTAGTATTATGTCCCCACAGATTCTTTTTCTTTTCTTTTTATCTTTAAAGCCAAAATTATGGCCCATAATTAATCATTTTGCCACTGGATCCGAATTTCCCTTTTCCGATCTCTAATTTTTCGTCTGATAATTCATTTTTCGAAAATTTCGAACAATGCCGATAAACAGACGATAAGGTGATGTCCAAAAATTTAATTTTGAAACCCTCGAAAGTTCGATACCTAAAATCGAATTAAATTCCGTGATTAAAAATCGATCAAATGCAACTTTAGTACAATCTAATCTATCGGATGGCTTTTAATGGTTCTCACGCGGTTGATCCGTGGTTGATAATTTTCGATTTATGTATGTGCCTCTTCGAATCGTGAACGACCATCGGTTGTCATATAATCATGAGGGAAATCAATAGAAAAATCGATTTATTGTTGTTCAACGCGAATGGAATCACCCGCGAACCGATTACGTACTTCCGTCTAATTGATTTATATCCATTCACTAATTGAGGTATAACAATGTAGTATTGACCCCTGTTGATTCTTATAGTCAAGCGATCGATCCCTGATCGAATTCTCTAGTCGAGTGGTTGATCCCTCATCGAATTCTCTGGTTTTTCACATTTTAACTCTTTACAACATCCCCCAAGTAAAGAACCGTTACAAATAAATGAAGAAACTAATAGATTTAAATAGGAAGCAACATAAAATAACCCAAATTTGATACCCAAATATTCGGTTTGATAACCTACTACTAATTCTTCATCTACTTCTGGTAAATCGGAAGGTAATCTCTCACATCCTGCTAGGGAAGAAATTAGAAAAATGAAAATCCCTATAGGTTGACGCCACAAATTCCATAAGCCTCAGTAATAGATGGATGGTAGCAAAAAGTCATAGCAAACTCATAGCTACTTGTACTAAAAAAACAAGTAAGCGTAATTCCTCCAATAATAAACTATAGTATAAGCTATACTAATATACGTAAAATATGGAATAAATATAAATACTAAATAAGAAATTGAAATACTAAATTAAATATATATTCTATATATAGAAAATATATATATTTTAGAATAGAAAGAAATTAAAATATAGAAATAAAAAATTGGAAAAAATAAAAACGAAAATTGTTGTTATTTTAATTTTTCTTTTTTTCTTTTTAGATTAGTTAACATCAGTTTAGAGTAAAATAATCATAAATGTGTCGATGAAATAATTACTTCATATATTTTGAAATAGGGCCAAATTTTGGGATATCACACGACATGTCCATGACGACTCCTATGAGGGTGCCGGGTCGTCTGTGGGCAGTGCATCTATCTCGAGCATAACACTACATGGCAATGCAGATCCTCGATAAATTAACGCCCATTTCAACTCTTCTTTTACTTCCATGGTGGAATCACCCGTCAAAGCATTTGGTTTGTAGTACTCGCAGTCGCAGGGGAGATGAAGGCAGTTCACCGTCGTGGACGCTTCTTCGTCTTTCCTCTCCTTTTTAGCTGAAGACCTAGAAGGATGTCTATATCAAAGCCAAGTCTACCGCGGTAGCTCCAGCTATTCAAAACCTCGACCTGCTTTGGTCCACTCCATTCCAGGTCTGTTCCGTGAAGGAATGACAGCTCGGGGATCGCTCTGAGTCAACTCCCAAGCAACAATCTTTACTATTTCAAGAAGACACCCATATGTAGACGTCACTCGGCACGAAGCGCTCTGCATGCGCAGATCGTATTTTTATATTCGCTGCGTTTACTTCTCCCACCGTCCGCATCTCATCAAGGCCAAAGAGACTTTTCTTTTTCCCTTTCATCTGAACATGATTTCTGTCCAGGAAACAATACCAGTTAAGAGAAATAATCCAAAATCACCCAAGAATCACCCAACTTCCTCTCCAAGGAAGATTGCCAAAGGAAACTCGACCAGCTAAGATGAATAATCTAGAATCACCCAAGAATCATTGCAACTTCCTCTCCAAGGAAGATCACCCGAAAGATATCTCAGAATCACCACAACTTCCTCTCCAAGGAAGATCACTCAATAGATATCTCTCTTAAATCTTCACATTGATTAATTGAATCAATCTAAGATTAGAATTGATACACCTAGATTAGGAAAATATACTCTTTCTTTTTATCAATCATTCTTTGTGTTATATATTGGCTCCTTTGTACAAAGATTCATACAACTCTTAATATAATAAAACTTTTCTCAAGGCAATATTTTGCAGAAATTTATCTCTCTTGAATCTTCACAATTTCGATCATATGAACACAGGGACGGCCTCGTGATGCGTCCACATTCCGAGTGGCAAACAACGATTGCAGCTGCTCGAGTTGAATTGCTCGGCCAACCCGCTTAACATGGAGAAGTTATTGCATGGTTCGTCCACCCTATAGGCCATTAATATCCCAATCATTAGTTGTGGAGGACCTATCACGGAGCTGATATGATCAACAGTGGAGATAGGTTTAATATATAGAATTTGTAGACCATGCAGTATTTCTTCCTTGATTACCGGTCCGATTAGTAAAGGTGATCAGCGGGCAAGTGCCTCCAAAAGAAAATAGACCAACTTGAGCAACAACCTTACATTACAAAGCCCAATCCCGCCTAAATAGAACCTTTATATAAAAATTTTATATCGTGGGTGAGCTTTTTGAAAATATATAATACACGCTCAGCCCAATGATCACCTTTATCAGTTAGTAAAATGGTAGTGTTTTTCTACTAATCTAGAAAAAAAATTTCCTAACTAGGCATTTAATCGATTACTTTCAAAATATAGATATCAATCATATGTCAACTTAATTAAAAATAAATATAGGTAACGGCCAATTTATAACATGTCAATAATTCGTCATGGAAAGTTTTCTTCATGGAAGAGTGTAGCCAATTAGCAATGTACTTATATTTTGATGGAGGGTCTTCTTGACACTTCTTAAACATACTTTACATGGGACACTTATTAATCATTGCAAATAGCCACTACCTCATAGTCATTTATAATTTTTCTAGGTTTGACTAGCGTACTGACATGTTTCGGGAATGATGAATGATAAGAATAGACCCGTTACACGCCAAATAAAGGGGACAGTACGTGCGTTTGGGAACCACTTCCCAAAGCCCCTTGAAGCCTGAAGATACTTGGGCAAATGCCAGCCCGTTTAGCAAAAAATTTTGAGCCCACATTCCCTAAATGCCAGCATTGTGAAGCCGAAAGCCCAAGGCAGGGGGGGACCTGCCTTGGGTGGCTTTTTCAGCGGGCACTGTTCATAATTTTTTTTTCCGAAATTGTCCTCACGAATTTTTTGTTTTTCCGGTTCTTGCCCTTGTGTCGCAACTGTTCATCTTCTCCGAGGGGTACGGTCCTGGTTGACTGCAAGCGACCGGCGACTGCTAGAGGGACGCCGGCGATCGTCGGGGGGTGGCGCTACCGACGCCGGAGGTGGCGCGACCGAGGGCTGGGTCGCCACAACCTAGATCTGGGGCGGCAGGCGGTCTTCTTCTTCCGCGAGCGGTCGCCCGCGACCGTTGCGCAGACGACCGACGCCGGGCGATGGCGTGACCGCCGCGACCCACGGCAAGGTCTGGGTCACCGCGACCCGGATCTGGGGCGCGGGGGTCGCGGGAGGACCTTGCCGCCCCCGATTTGGGTCGCGCGACCTTGTGGCCCCGGATCTGGGTCGTGGCGGCGTCGCGCGACCTCCGCGACCTCGCCGCCCCGATTCCGAGGGCGACGAGGTCGCGCGACCCCGCCACGACCCGGATCCGAGGCGGCGAGGTCCTCTCGCGACCTCGGCGCCCCCTGATCCGACGTCGCCGGAGGTCGTCGGAGGTCACGACGGCGTCGCGCGACCTCGCTGCCCCAGATCCGGTTTCGCCGGAGGTCGCCGGAGGTCGCCGGCGGCCACTACCCCTTTGGTCAATTTTTTTTAATTTTTCTTTTGATAATTTTTTTTTTACCTCAAAGATCTTTTGTAAATGTAATTTCCCAAACGCTATTTTACTCAAAATACTTTACAAAGAGCTTTCAAAGTATAATTTACCAAACACGGTTGCATTTTGGAAAACACCTTTGAGTTAAAGGTATTTACATTTTCCTAAAGACTTTCCCCAAAAGTGGTTCCCAAACGCACCCAGTGTTGGTGATAGTGACCAATATGAGCAAACCCCAAGGAGAATGTGAGCTTTATAAATCATGTCATTAGGTGAACATAACACGTATTAAACGTACACAAGTTGAACAATTCCACAACACATGACTAGCGGTCGAATTAAGATAATAGAATTGTAAAACGGCAAGTTCAATACTCAAATCAAAATTTGTCATCAATCCACTGACACGAAGCATAAATTGTTTTTTCAATTAATAGTTAGATAGATATTAGAAAATAGGCCAAGATGGATTTATTCCTTATTCTCGTCGAATCACAACAACGATGTCATAATCGTTTTAATTTTTCGTGTGGATTCTCAGCGTGAAAAATACAAGGACCTGGGTTTTACTATTTCCAGATCGCTTTAACGCTTAGCGCGCACTATAAATGCCCCCCACCCGAAATAATTCCCGGGACGCCGCACAGAAATGGCGGGAAAATTGGATTAGGATTGAGCCCTAGCAGGGGAAGGCGCAATCGGATTCTCCTTCGAGGTGTCGCGCGAAATCGTCGCTCAGAAGCACAAGGGTCTTCCCGCATCGATCGGAGCTCCGGAGCAAAGATGTGCCAGGTCGAAACCCTAGGGATCGTCGACGAGATCGCGGCCCTCGTCTCCGATAAGCTGCAAGTGGTACCGTTCGACTTCCTTTCCCTCTTTCGATTTCGATCTCCTAAATTGTTGCTTTTTCGTCGTCTCCGATCTCTCTCTCGTGTCGAGAAGTGATTGTTTTAGGAAGATTCACGACGCCCGCAGATCGGTAAGTAGTTTTTGATGTGTTTCCGGTTGTCAGGGGAAGAGAAAGAATCACTGCACATGATTCCCGTGTCTTAGTCCGTATTGAGTGTTAATGCACTACGAGATGAAGGGTTCTGTCGTGTGACAGCTTTGAATTAATCTCTATGTTAAAATTTGTAGTCTTTCTTCTAGCGCAGTTCTTCTGCGTGATTTAGTTGTCTAACTGTGGGATCTTGGAAAGACCGGTATTGGATTTGTAATGGCTTCGTTTCTTTGTAGAAAGCGGTTTTTAACTTATTTTCTCATTGGTTCAATCTGTTTGAGTCAAAATTGTCGTATCCCAGTTTTGCTCGCTTCTGTAAGGACACCAATTACTCTCCAGGACTTATGGGTGTTGTTCTTTCAATGGTCAGTTCTTTTTAGCAAGTTCTAAGCAATTTGCTTTCCTTCTCAGGTTTCATACAAGTGGTTGAGCCGCAATTTCTTGGTATCTTCAAATACTGCAAAGAGGTTGGCACTGTCTTCATAGAGAATGATTAAGAATACATGGGCTTGAAACAGCACTGCTAATAGTTACTTCCTCTTCAGGTTGCTGCAAGAATTTGTTGAAAGACATGGAGACGGATTGGAAGTAGTATACTCTTTATCTGGATGGTTAAAGGACAATCCGTTGTGTTACCATATCAAACTTGTTTCTGGGCCTAAACTTGCTGGTCAGATTTTATTTTGCGTTGCCTGTTGCCTAATATTTGTATTGGTTTGATGCTTATCTGACCTCCTGAGCTGTGTTATCCATGCACTGGAGATGGGTCTTCCTGAAATTACCAAATGGAATTCCTATATTCATATAGTTACATTGGTTTTGACCTTGATTCTTCATTTTATGATGTCTCAAGGAGCTAAATTGTGCAATGACTGATAGTCGTTTCTGACATCTATAACTAAAAACCTGCCTTTCAGATTTTAAGAAGAGTACCTTTTTGCAGTTTTTTTTTTTTCCCTTTCCTGAAAACATGGATCGATTGGCAACATGCTGCATAGGTAAATAACGGTTGGTTTTGAGGGACTACTAGATATGTAGGTTTAAATTATTTTTTAGGGGCTATTAGCAGTATGAAATGAGTTTTGCCTTCTGAGTTAATCAATTATGTCATGTCAAAATAATATGCCCGATGGCCATGCTTGAGTTCAACCATTTGTTACGAAATCTCCATGCCGACAGAGTGATGCCTTGAATTGAGGTTTGAATAGGCCCACTTGTTGCGGGGATGCTTATACAGCTCGATTTGTGGATAGAACTTTGAAATTGAACAGGGATCTTGTTGACTTCATGGTTGTTCATTTGCACAGTTATGAGAATGTGTGAACTTTATTCCCTCGCCTGCCACATATTAAATGTGTGTTCCTAGAAATTTCATGGTTTGATTAATTAATTTTTTTTATTAATTAATTATTTTATTAAGTCCATAAGGGATATTTACTTTGCTTGATGTGTATGCAGAAGCCAGGGAAGAATTTGACGGTGAATGCTCAGTTCAAGTCTATAGTGTGCAAACTTGCATTCCAAAGGATCCAGCTGCACTTTGGAATGCTGAATTTGTGCAGGCAGAGGAGCTTTTCGGCCAGGATGCAACCACTGAGAATTGTCTGAGAGATAACAGGTGTGATGTCTTAGTTCAGGTTTCTGAGTATCTATATGCATGCAGGTGTCACTAAACATAATATTTTGACGAGGACTAAACACAACGACTTCTCTGTGTGATTTTTCAGGTTCTGTGCGGTATCTAATCCCTTTGTTAGGCGAAGTGCGGAGAGGGAATTATTTGACTTGGGAGCTCCCAAGCTGAATGGCGCCAGAGCCTCAGGACCATCAAATGCTGTCCTTCAAAAGGTTAACCCACCACAACCGAGAAAGATTGAACAGACAAGCCAAAAAAAGTCGGAGCAATCCGTAGATATGCTTAAGCATGCAAATAGTGAAGGTAATGGTGCAGGAGTTCATGATCAGGCCAGCAAACTGCCTGCAGACAAAGAAAAAGTCGCTAACTTGCCTGCGAGTAAAAAGTTGGGCCAGAACGGCAAGAACTCTTCCACAGCCGGGGGTTCTCTAGCAAATCTGTGGGGTCGTGCTTCCACCACAACAAAATCAAGTGCTGGGCCAGCAGAAAATAGCAGCTCTGCTCCAAGTTCCACTGGTTGGTTCATATAACCCATTTGTCTCTTTCAAAAGTTTGGTTTAATTCTCTCAAGTTATGTAAAAAAAAATTTACAAGGACTATTACAGAGTTCCTTCTGTTAATGGAAAATATCTCTTCATCAGTTAGTGCAGAAGCTCAAATCCATGCACATGAGGCAGCAGAATCAAATAGTGATGATGAGGGTCGGGATATCAATTTTAAGAGAACCTCCAAAACTGAAGGTGGTAGAAAAAGAAGAGTTGTATTTGATTTGTCGGATGAAGAAGATGAGAATGGAGATGTGGTCAATTTGGCATCACCTGATCTTCCAAAAGCCCAGTCTATCCTCGCTTCAAAAGAGAGTGCCAAGGAGTTAGTTTCTGAGAAGAAGTGCAAGGAAGATAAAGTGGAAGTTGATGAAGTAAAAGTGAGCAAGGAAGGACTCCACCGGCCACCAGAGGAAGATGTTTCTGCTGTCAGCAGAGGCATGAACATTGGGATGTGCTCTTTGAAGGGCCAAAATCATGGTTCCTCCAAGGATGTAAATAAAAAAGTGACAAATCCTGCTCCAACCTCACCAAAGAGGCAAAAGGTTTTGAAGACTAGAATCGATGAACGTGGGAGAGAAGGTACCTTGATGCTTATTTATGGTTTTCGTATCTACTTAGCATGCTAGTTCTATGTAAATATTTTGGGGTTTGATAGGAAAGGACGGATTACTGAATAGAAAGTGGGGGCAATTGCCTCTGCTCACGTTTTGAAAAATGCATCAGGATAGTAGTAGTTTTATAAGGATTTTATTGTTTGCACCATTAAGTTTGTGAAGGAATTGTTTAGAACAATAATTTTCTGACAAGTTTCTGGTTTGGCCCCACATCTTTGGAAAGCTTAACATTGCTAGATGGTTAGTTGTTGTGCATCTATACTTGATAGTTGATCCTGTAGTAATTTGTCTAATGATGTGAGCATACAAGAACTTTAGGCATTATTTAAATCAACAAACTTAATTAAAGCACATGGACAAGTTTGCCCCCACTTCCTAGAAATTTCTACATCCGTCCCTGTTGATAGGTATTCTATACTTTGTTCTTTTCGGTGTAAGTTAATTTGTTTATTCGAAGGAGATGTAGGATTCACCAATTCTATTTTACAAACTCAAATACATCACAAAAGCCACTTACAAGGCAAATAGGCATTACCTGCAAATCTTGAGTTTTTTGTATGTTATCCATTGGTAAGAGGTGTCCTCAGGTTTACCTCTACATGTCCTTGAGTGCATCTTCTTTGCAGTAACCGAAGTGGTCTGGGAGGGTGAGGAAGAATTGAAGAAAGCAAACTGTACTGCAGCTGACAAACCTAATGATGACAAAGCTGCTGACACCAAGAGCAGGTTTGTTCTTCTCCTTTGGGTTGTTTTCGTTCTGCAATATCTCACATGACCTTTATTTGGGTAGAAGCTCACACTGGTATAGTTTACATGTATACATGCTTATAGAGAGCTTAACTAGACTGATAATATCTTACGCTGTTAAGATTGCCATTTCTTCAGTTACAATTAGGCAAAGATGAAAGCATGATTGATGACTCCTACCTTTTCCCTCATCCTTCAAGCAGCTCTAATTAAAAGAGGTTATCTGGATATTTCTCCTAACTAAATTCAACCAGTCTGTATCTTTTAACCGAGTCCCAGGTCTCCTTATTTTTTTTTCTGACTTGTCATGCCACATCAAGTACAGAAATCATGTCATTCAGTCAGAGACACGCCACAATTAGCTAATAGCAACACCCAAGTCTGGCATTCTTTGTGGTTGAGTTAAATAAGTGGAACTAGGGATCTGCTTTGAGCTTGACCACAAGGAATGGTAGCTGTCTCAAAAAGGACTATAGCACCTAAGGTTGATCATCATACTGGACCCATGACATCAGATGCTACTGGAGATTTTGTCATTAAATGACAGATTGGGGCTATGACTGGAAACATAATCTATGGTACTAAAAGATGGAGCTAGGCTACTGTCATGCTAGCCAGTTTGATTCTTGGCATATGTAGTGTGTCTCTTATGTTTAGCTTGTCCGCATAAATGCCTTTAACAAATTCGTGAAAACTTCAGGCCTCCTTTGACAAAGAAGTCCCCGACAGTCGTTCCCACAGGTCATGGCAATCCAGCTGGCAAGGCAGGAAACAAGAAATCTGGAAGTCTTAAAGATCCTAAGCAAGGCAACATCTTGTCCTTCTTCAAGAAAGTTTGAGTACAACTTGAGACACTTTATATTCTCTATCCTGTGTTCTTGGTTGTGATCTTCACTGTGTACATGTAACCTCCATGCAATTAGGTCATTAGTTATAAAATTTCCTACCTCTGTGATTTGGAATGGTTTCTTCTATCAGTGTACTTTTCTCTGTCCACGATCTTTGTGTCAATATATCGAGAGAGGAATGAAACATTACTCAGACTGGAGCGCGGGCAGAGACTAATAGCACATTGTCCAAAAACTTGATGAATTCAACCAAACAATTAGCGGCAGCGCAACATGCTATTACTTGTTATTGATCAATGTGTGGAGGTTGTTGCTGGCTTCTTCACTGGACATTGGAATGGATATCCTGAATTTCCGATGTATTGTAGAGGAATATCATAAGACCCTACTTTTATTAGTTATTATACCCCAACATAAACATTTTGCCGCCGGTGAACGGATTAAATAGACTTGACTGTTATTTTCTAGATAGCTACCCACAATTTCTTCTTTTGTACTCTAATATTTCGAAATCGATGTGGTCCGCCCTTCTCATTCTGACAAGCATATTGGGTTGGTCAAGTCTGTTCCTTTGAACAATTCAACGCCAGACAAGCGAGCGTTGAACGTAGCAGTTGTAGGGTATAATGAAGGATTGTTATAATTCAAGGTGGATTTGAAAAATTCAGCAAAGTTTCACGTCTTTTTTTATATTGTTCAAATTCAAGGTGGAATTGAAGAATTCAAGGTGGCGCATGTTTCCATCTAAAAGAATCAACCTTTTCTATTATTTTTCTTAAAAAAAAGTTAATGCCATTAAAATTTTCGAAATAATACCCTGATGATATATATCTCATCGAAAAATTCAAATTGGTATCTTCGAAATATTTGTTCAAAATTAATTTTCATTATTTTGATACTATGCATTTTAACGAGATCAATTTGGGTTTTCAGCACCAATTTAAGATTTTTTATAAAAAGAAAATTAATTCGAGATAAATATCATGGATATACCAGCATGAAATTTCTTTTGGTAACACTAACCCTTTAACAAATTTATACTTTAAACCCGAGTTTTCCATGGCTGCATATATTTTATCCATTGATATCTAGTGTGAATCCTTAAAAAAATAAAAAAAAATATATATATATATATATTCAGTTTACAGGGAGCGCAGCCTCCGTTGAAAGTTCAAACCTAACCCTTCGAAAAAATCAACACGGCCACTACCATCTCGACTAGAACTCGGAGCACACTTCGCCACGTCAGCGGTGTCCCACACGTGTCGCGCTTTCACTCGTCGGGCGTCGTGGCCGCGGGCCCACATATAAAACCCCCGGGATGACCCTATACAAAACCCACCCCCAACACCGGAACCAAATCGCGGCCTGAACCACCTCGACCTTCACGAGCTCCCCCCAGATCTGTCTTTCTCTCTCCCCATCGAACCCGAGGAAATCTCGCTCCACACCGCCGAAAAGTTCGAACGCGTCTTCAAAGGTTCGATCTCCGATTCTCTCTTCCTGGATCCCTCGGTTAACGTTGTCGGATTAGTGCGGATCTGCTGTCGATTCCGTTGCTCGAGCATGATAACTGTCCCTTTTTTGTTCTGCTTCCGAGCTCGACGATTGAGTGATTTCCGAGATGTTGACCGACGAATTGCGCGGTTTGGATTTCCGTACGACGAGATCCGGGTGGGGGAAGGGTGGGTTCGTGCTTGCGTGTTGGGGATCGCGTCGTTGTAGTGTAGATGCTTGGATTGAGTCGATGTGAAGAAAAAAAAAAAGTTTCTATTTTTCCTGCCCCGCGGGAACGTGTCGGTGCACGGGGGTTTTGCTAGCGCTTGAATATCGCTTCGAGGTGGACTGAGTGGTGTGATTTTGTTCTGAGGTCGGGATCTTGATGGGTGCTCGTTTATGTATTTGTGTGCTTGAATGCCTTTTGACTGTGTCGCTTGTGGCGTTGGTTTGGAGAATAGAACCCTTTGTGATGTCGGTTGTGTTTGGTGTTTGCAAGGAGTTGGGCGGAGTTGTCGGAGAGAGTTCTTGTTTTTTGTTGAAACATATGAAGACTAAAAAGAACTATGTTATTTTGTTGCGGACTCTGCACTCTTTGCGATATATTAAGTGTAGTGACATTCTACATTGGACTGCTTATTAAGATTAGGAGGAAAAATTTAGATCGACGAACCTCTTTCGGATGGCTCATGTCCATTCTTTTAGTCGCTTGTTATATCTGTAGCACTTGATTTTCAGAAATTGATGTTGCAATCTTAAGACATGGAGAGGGTTTTGTGTAGTGTTGTTTTGAACCCGTTCTCTTATTTATGTCTGGTGTGCAGGTCTTTGGTGGATTAGTGTCGGGAAGGTACCATGGGTGGTGGTTTCAGAGTGCTTCATCTTGTCAGACCATTCCTTTCGTTCCTGCCTGAAGTTCAAAGTGCTGATAGGAAGATACCATTCCGTGAGAAAGTGATTTACACTGTCATTTCTCTCTTCATATTCTTGGTTTGCAGTCAGCTCCCTCTGTATGGCATACATTCCACCACTGGTGCCGATCCATTCTACTGGATGCGTGTTATTCTTGCTTCCAACCGTGGAACCGTCATGGAGCTTGGTATTACTCCTATCGTGACATCTGGGCTTGTGATGCAACTCCTGGCTGGGTCAAAAATCATCGAAGTGGACAATAATGTCCGTGAGGATCGAGCTCTCCTGTAAGTATCAGTTAAAGTAATTCATATTTCCAGCACATTATTATGTCCAGAGCTGGATCATTCTCTTTTGATACCCAAGCCTCAGTGGTGATGTTGCATTTTTCGGTATCCCGGTCATTATTTGGTACTGGTAGACACTTTTAGCTGCTGCTCTGTTGTTAATATTCACCTAATTTTGATGCCCGTGGAACTCCTACTGCTGAATTAGCCTACTGCTGAATTAGCTTCCTACTTCTTATCATCTTTGAAGCATCAGTACGTGCTGAAAGATACCCCTAGCTTGCAACTTGGCCCATATTTTGAATTGAAGCTATTGGATGTCTTTATTGGAAATGAGGACGTCCTTTTCTGCATATGACCTTAGTCACGGTGCACCAGTTTTTCTGCTTGATCAAAATAGTGCGTCTTTTTTTTTTTTTGTGTGTGCCTCCTCAATTTACTTTGGCAAATTTTATTTCCTTTTATTTTTTTTTCCCTTACGCTGAATTGGTAACTTCTCTCTTGCAGAAATGGAGCTCAGAAGTTGCTGGGCATTTTGATTGCCATTGGTGAGGCTGTTGCATATGTTCTTTCAGGAATGTATGGAAGTGTTGGCCAACTTGGTGTTGGAAATGCCATTCTCATCATTATTCAACTATGCTTTGCTGGCATCATTGTTATATGCTTGGATGAACTCCTTCAGAAAGGTTATGGTCTTGGTTCTGGAATCTCTCTTTTCATAGCAACTAACATCTGGTAAGTTTTCCATCCTTTTTACCCAACTTTTGCTGATCCATTTATGAGCATTTTTATCATATGTTTGTTTATATATAAAAAGCTCTTGAGATTTTTTGACTGAGTGGCTTCATTCCAAATTTGATTGTTTTACGTTTTGAGAGAACATAGAGAGTCTGCACCTTTCTCATTTGTTCATTTCTCCTTTTCAGTGAATCTATTATCTGGAAAGCATTTAGCCCGACAACTATTAACAGTGGACGAGGAGCAGAATTTGAAGGTGCAGTCATTGCTCTCTTTCATCTCCTCATCACTCGAACGGACAAGGTTCGTGCTCTGCGGGAGGCTTTTTATCGACAGAATCTGCCAAATGTCACCAATCTGCTAGCCACTGTCCTGATTTTCTTAATAGTCATATACTTCCAAGGATTCCGTGTGGTTTTGCCTGTGAGGTCAAAGAATGCTCGAGGACAGCAGGGTTCATATCCGATCAAATTATTCTACACATCTAACATGCCCATCATTCTGCAGTCAGCTCTTGTAACCAACATTTACTTCATTTCTCAGGTAGTGGAGGTCACATTTCTGTGCATTGCTATGTTCAAATTTTACCTTGTATGACTCATGCATTTGTTGTTGGCATCAGTTGCTTCACAGGAAGTACAGTGGAAATTTCATTGTGAACCTTTTGGGTAAATGGAAAGAATCTGAGTACTCAGGTGGCCAATCTGTCCCAGTTGGTGGTATCGCCTACTATATCACTGCTCCATCAAGGTGATTATCTGTTCCTTTTAGAAAAATGATGTTCAGTCTGGCTTGAAAACTCACCAGTTGACATTTTGCTCTGTCCTCCTGCAGCTTGGCTGATATGGCAGCCAATCCCTTCCATGCACTCTTCTATCTTGTGTTTATGTTGTCAGCTTGTGCACTGTTCTCCAAAACATGGATTGAAGTTTCTGGATCCTCTGCTAAAGATGTTGCCAGACAGCTCAGGGTATGAAGTGTGTGAAACTTTATTTCTCTTGACAGAGTCTGCTAACAATTGAATGAGAAGCATCCTTATGGTTCAAATAATGGGGTATCAGCAGTTGCATGCCTGCATTTCGAGGCTACAATTGTTTGGCTTTTATGTACGTTTAGCTGGAGTGACCCTGGATTTATTAGGTTCATTGGGAGCTTTTCCTTTTCGACAATCATCTTTTACATCCCTATTGTCTGTTGAGCTTCTAAATCTCTGATAAGCTGATTTGCATCTTCCACAAGTTTCTGTGTTTTGCTGGAGCCACCTACTTATGACTTGTTCTTTGTCATTTCTTTTGGTAAATTCTAATTGCTTTCAAAATTGTCTGCCGGTCCTAATCTGGACCTTTTGTCATGCAGATTTGCACAGTTCCATCTTTTCCCTAACATCTCTCTTTCCTTGTCAATCTTAGGAACAACAAATGGTGATGCCAGGCCATCGTGAGTCAAACTTACAGAAAGAGCTCAACCGCTACATTCCCACTGCTGCAGCATTTGGAGGCATGTGCATCGGTGCACTGACTGTTTTGGCAGATTTCATGGGGGCAATAGGCTCAGGGACCGGGATTCTTCTCGCTGTCACCATCATTTATCAGTACTTTGAGACCTTTGAGAAAGAAAAAGCAAGTGAACTTGGGTTCTTCGGTTTCTAAGGTCGTGCTCTTCTCTGGCCAAAGCTTGTTCGCAGTCCAGTTTTGGTGAATCTGACCATGCGAGTAGGACACACATGCTAGCTTTGAGAGATTGGAGATGATTATAATGCTCCTAGGAAATGCAGATGGGCAGCATCTTAAGATAGTTTTGTTCCTTATTTATGCCCTTTTTTCTGCAACTATTTTTTGCAGTATGACTGGATCTGTACCGTTGCCACAGCCTGATCCTATAGTTTTTCCAGTTTGCAATTCAATAGCTTGTAAAATTACGTGAAACTAGCAAATTAAGAACGAGTAATGGGGCCTTAAGTTCTATATGGATGTCTATACTCGTGATGAGTTCTTTCCAGTTATGCTCTGCAGGCCCATGGGGAACTTCATTATCTTCCAGGTGCCAAAAGGAAAATTATTTTGTTTTGTGCGATGCGTTGGAGATGCGGCTTTGTTTCCGCACTTGCTGATTGGACAGTCATTGGGTGGCTTTATTTTCTGGCAAACCTCGTCTGAATGCATTGAATTTCGATTTCCACAAAGTTAATTGAATCGAGGCAATGGTTGCTTGACTTATGTCGGAATGCAACAGCAGGTTTGAAAACTATAATTTTGCTCTATCGAGGTAGCGATTTGGTTGATACAGAGAATGGACGGTGGTTTTACATGCACCAGATGTTTCGCTGGACTGTTGGTGTATGTATGTGCTAATGTTGGCCTTCAGAAACAAGCATTCAATGACGGGAAAATGAAGTGCAGTGATTCTTTTTTTGCTAAAAAAAAAGGTAGTGTTTGTATATTGATTGCTGCATGCCTTTGGACTCCAATCCGTGATGCTCCTTTTTGGAAATGAAATCTCTTTTTGACTTTCATTCTCTGCGGGTGTGTTTTGTAGTTGAAGGTGTTCTTTCTTCCTCCAAAGTGTCAACAATACGCCACGGTACGCAGGCAAAAGGTGGACTCTAATTGAAAGAATTGAAGTCCCTTTTGCCTATTGTAGGCATGGCATGCTTTCTTGCCTCCGCTTTTGTCTCATTATTGCATAACAAGAGGCCTCTTTTCGGTATTTCGTTTTTTATCTTCTCTTTCATTTGAGATGTAACGGGCATAAACGGTACTGCGGATTCAGCTTTCTTTTTCATCTGTACTAGAAACAGAATGGGAATATGAGACAATTATTTGGAAACCTTTTTCTTTTCATGCAAAACGCTGGCGTGGGCACGTTAAGACAGACAAAGGACAAATTGTCATGTTGGCAAAAATCAACGTGTTTTGTGAATGCAAACGGGCATTTTCCTTCCGCAGGGGGGAAACGTTTCTATAAAATTTATAAAATAGAAAAAGAACAAAAAAAAAAAAAAAAGCAGAAAAAAAGGGGTGTGATTTGTGCGGGTTCAAATTTGTTGACAGGTAGATAGGCCACTAGTACCCTGCTACATTCACTCATTTTCAATATTGAAATTATGACGATTTTCGTGTTTCTCGCTTTACTTTTGCAATTTTGATCTTCTCAGTTCTCACATAGCCCCACTTGGGCTGTATCGAAATGATCCGTTTCCCTTCTTGTCCTTTCTCGTTCATGTAAATCTCCTCCTCTGTCCTCGAGCTTTGCACCGTCTCTCTGTCTCTCTCTCTCTCCTGTCTCTGTCTCTCTCTCTCTCTCTCTCTCTCTCTCTCTGCGTTCAGAGTCTCTGTCTCCATTTGATCACTCTTGGCAGTTTGCAGAATAAATGGCAAAGCCCAACCCAGCACCTGCCTTTCCGGGCAGTTCCTCTTCCGAGCTAGGCGCTGAAGTCTTGAGTCTACCGTAGTAGCTGAAGACAAACGACAGCTCACGCAAAGCTCGAATCTTTTGAGTGGCCTCCATCTTTTCCTGCTTTGCTTTACTTAGCATTGCTATAAAGCCGCGTGGTGGCTTCGGCCTTTTTTTTCGCTGAGGCAGGGAGCCTGAGGTTGTCAACGTTGGGAATGTGCGGCGAAGAAGTAGATAAACGCACGGTCTCTTTCGCACTTGTTTTCTTGGGGTAGCGTTAGAGGTATGATGGTTTCTGTTTTCTTGCGAGTTTAGTGATGGCCTTCGTTTAGACAATGTCAATGAGCACCTACGACTGTTATGTAGTGTTAGTCGTGGGTCAAGCTGCCTCCTTTTCACCTCTGAGATGAAGGAACATGGTCATGCTCGACTGGGTTTTTAAGTTTCTGATGATCCTAAGTTGTTTTTGGTTCATACTCTCTGTAACGTGTCGCCTTGCACTTGTGCTTGCTGCATATGTCACTAGAGACCATTTCACAGGTATGGTGTAGCAGCCTTGTAGTAAATGGCATCTCATCTTCTACTAGTATCGACCGCCTGCTCGTAAGCAAATTCGTTTTCGTGGATTTATTTCTTAGTTTAAGTCGGTGGTTGGAGAGATTTTAAACGTTGTTGATTCAAGAGGGGTCGCATCACAACCAATAGAGAAAGAACGTTAGGTAAAATAATTACATGAGTTCCATGAGTTCTTCATGGATATGAATTTTTTTTTTTTTTTTTTTGAAGAATCTAGAGGATTGCAGCCTTTGGGCATCTTTCTTGAATCGCTCACCACATCCAAGGCTCCCACTTGTCCTCATTATTTTCTATTAATCTTTTTTCACAACTGATATTCTTTGCTTTGGAGTGTACTTTTTAACTCTTTTCAAAAGCAAGAGCAGAATCTTATAAAGCGAGAAGGACAAATCTTAAGGAAATTTCGTTTCATCCTCAATTTATGGCCTCTTTCTGAGCATTAAAGCATGCCACTTTCTGCTTTCTTCACCATGCTCATCATAGCTCCTAGCGACCCGTTACAGTATCCTTGTTCTTTGACAACCTTAAGCTTCCGTTGAACGACTTGGTAATCGTATTTTTGATAATCTATCTCTATTACCTCTTTCTTTCTGCAGATGGATTCCGCTCAACAGTCTGCAGTTACTCCATCAAAGTATAAGTTTGTGCAAGCTTTTGCGAGGTTTCTCCACCTTCGACCCACTACTGGGGTTGCCCCAGTTGATAATCTTGTTCAGAAAATCAAGCCCCGAGATAAAGTTACGGATGTTTTGCTAGAGGAAGACCGAAATTGGGATACTCTGCCTCGGTTCGATATCAAAGAGAAGGGTTCTCAGCAATGGGATGCCTTGGACGTGCTTCTTGCTGAATTATTTGCCAGTATTTCTTCATTAAAGGCGGCATATGCCCACTTGCAGTTTTCTGAGCGTCCCTATGATAGCGATGGGATTCGAATGGCTGACCAGATCATTGTATCTGAATTGAAGAATTTGGCTGACTTGAAGCAATCCTATGTGAATGAGCAGCTTGACCTTCCACTCGAGAGTTCTTTGTTGGCCGAAATCAAAGAGCAGAAGAGTATGGTAAAAACATATGAAATTATGGTGAAGAAGCTGGAACGTCAGATTAAGCTCAAGGAATCTGAGATTGCATTTCTCAGGGAGAAGTTGGAGGAATCAAGCTGGCAGAACAGGTTGCTCATCAAGAGCACAGAGCAAAGTTGGCCATTCTCTGATCTCAAGAATATACAGTTATCAAGCTTGAACCATATCCATTTTGATGCATTTCTTAAGTACACTACTGAGTCCCTGCGGAACTTTGTTAGATCCATGGTGGATGAGATGAAAGCCGCTTGCTGGGATCTCGACGCAGCAGCTATTGCAATAGAACCTGGCGTGATTTATCAGAAAGAAGACCATAAATGTTTTGCATTTGAATCCCATGTTTGTCGGGAAATGTTTGATGGGTTCCAATGCCCAGACTTTTCCCTGCCAAAAGAGTCCTTACCACAGGAGAGTAAAAGCCAGCGACAGCTATTTTTCGACAGATTTGTGGAGCTCATTTCTCGCGAGCCAATGGATTCCCTCCGCGAGAATCCTGAATCAGCATTTGCCAAGTTTTGTCGGGTGAAGTATATGCGGCTCATCCACCCTCAAATGGAACTGGCTTTCTATGGCAACTTAAGGCTAAGAAATAAGCTCAATGCCGGGGAATTTCCTGAAACCACATTCTTTTGTATTTTCTTGGAAATGGCAAAGCGAATTTGGCTCCTGCATTGCTTGGGATTCTCACTCGAACATCATGCCTCCATCTTTCAAGTGAGCAGAGGGTGTAGGTTTAATGAAGTATTTATGGAACCTGTGGCCAAGGAGGAGCTGCTGGCAGCAGACAATATGCCAGAAGAATATGACCAACAGGTGGCCTTTACTGTTGTTCCTGGGTTCAGAATTGCCAGGGCAGTTTTACACTGTCAGGTCTATCTAATGACTTCCAAACCAGCATGAGCCGCAGATATGTCAATATGCTTTTAAGGTTTAATTGTATCTTTAAGTGGAAACAATTGTCTTGATCTGCCTAAGCGGATCACAGGAAGAAGAGGAAAACTGCATACCAGGTTGCTAAATGTGCTGTGGGGACTTACTTCCAACATGGCTACACTTCTCTTTGTTTACTTTTCATTTTCCCTCAGATATAATTCTACCTGATCATAGGTACTTCTGAACAATGAAAATGCGAAGATTGGCTGTATTGGCAATCCACAGTGAATTTATTGACGGTTTGTTTAAGACATTCCCATCGTCCTGTGATGTTAGGAGGATAGGGAAGGAGTCCTTCAGCTGTCTTGATCTTCACTGTCTTGTATGATGTATATTTGGATGAAATGCATTCTGTTGGAACTTATACACGTATCATTTTGTAGCTTTACTTCGCATGCTTTTAATCTTTCAAACTGAGATCCCTATTCTCTCTGAAAGGTTTTAAAGACACATGCTTAATCCAACAGGTATGTATGGCAGCAGTATGCCGCCCACCACTTTCGTAATATACCTGATAATGGGGACAAGAAGGTCTGTTGTATCTTTTTAGACTCAATGGTCTGCCAAGCCTAGCCCAAGATGGTGCCTGAATTCTGTTTTGAATAATCCTTAAGCTCAGTGCACTTATTAGTGGTCATATGCTATGCTTCTGGTACATAAAGAACATTTTGAATCGTTTGTTTCATCTCAGACTTGGTCCGTCATTTATCAATGAAGAATATGTCAGAAATGGGCAATGTTACCATGGAAATTTCACTCACAAGGCTTGCTTCATAAACTTAGTGTTACACCTTCCCTAGCTTTTGCCTTTAATTTATCATTTTGAGCATCCAAAAGCATACAAAATCTTCTAACAATACGCTGCTTACCAGCAATAAAATCTAACCTATATATCTAGACTGTCTCTTTTTGCATACCCTGGAATTTGTAGGTGAAGTAGTAAATTACCCCACGTCCAGGCAAAGAACAAGAAAAAAGGAAACTAATTTGTCTGATAAATTTTCAACATCAAGCTCATGGAGTAGATTGAAGACGGGTTTCTTTGGATCAATGACCAACTCCGGGACTTGGAACCGACTGCCACAATACTCTGCCATCGTTGGCAATGTGAAGACCGGAGAGTTTTTCCTTGTCGATAGCTGTCAAATGCCCTTCATAGGGAAGTGGTATAATGCCGCTAGATGCGGCACTCGGAAGCAGTCTCTCCTCTAACAGCGGCAACCTTCGGGCTTCTGAAGACGACGGGCAGCAGATGATGATGATTAGAACGATGAAGATACGCAAGAGATACCTGAGCCGAGCCATCTACAGCAATTACTATCTCCGATCAGACCAGAAAAGGCAAAAGGTTTAGTACTTTTTATGGTGGATACGAGGAGGCAGTGAGTGAGCCATTTATAGCAGGGATTTGCACACGTTAGCTAGAAGAGTCAGAGACAAAAGGATCATGTTAGTTGGCTAAATTAGCGCAATTTAGATTAATTGAAGCTTGAGGTTGCATTATATAATCACGAGGTATTATATTCAAATGCTTGGTTTAGTGGAGGTTTGAATTTGGTGGCGAATGAGATGAGCCGTCGGCCTCCTTTTTCTTAATTTTTTTGTCGGAGCTTTTCATCATGCATTCGTAGTGCCATTATTCTATGGAGTCTAATTATCAAGACTCGTGACTCGTGAGGCTTGATTTAGTTTAGAAAAAGCTCTCCTTTGGTCTTTACTTCATGCAGCATCTGTAGGTCCTCCCTAAATGACTCCTTCTACTTCTCGTTACTGTCTCTACCCGAATCGGTTTGACCTCTTTGCAAGTAATGGCGTCGTTCAAATTGCCAGTTCAGCTACCTAAAGCGACATCACAGTAACTCTTGCCACTATAGACGTAAGAGTTTCTTCGGGTACCAAAAACAAAGAAAAGCGGGCGAAAATGTCAAAAAATATGCAGTTTTCTGAATCCTCGAAGCTCCAAGATGGCATCTCGTGGGGCTTCTGACAGCATCTAATTGGCCGTCCGCTTATACAATAGCTGAAAATAATTGGTTGACCACGTCAAGTAGCGCCTATGCATCTGCAATATAAGACACCCCGTTGACATGATGGTGCCGCGAAATCATATTCCGATTTCTGTATGCATGCGAGATTGATGCCAGATGCGACGACGAAAGCGGACAAAAGGTGCGTTGATTGAGCGCATGAAGGTCAGACTGATTGAAAAACTTGGCCCATGATGACATGTCTGCAGGGCAAGAGCCGGCTAATGAACTGCGTCAGAGGTTTTGATTAACTGATCTCTTTTATTTGGATACAGAAAGTGCTAATTTGTTGGGATTGGCTTGGCATCAACGTAAGGATAAAAGGTGTGATCTGTCTCGCATATGATTTTGAGGAGACGCCTGACAACCATACTCCCATTCCATAGATACTATTTTGTCCATAGAGTGATCAAAGTATTTAGTAAGTTTACTTAATAAAGATCTATTCGTTTTTTTTTTTCAAAATATTAATTACACATGGAAATAATTATCAAAGAAAGTCACAAACTTATTATATGAATGTCAGTTTAGTGTTAAACTTTTTAATTTGGCAAATTTAGCTTTAAACCTTCTTAACGATTTGTCAAGGTTGGCCAAAAATCACTTATGTGGACCTATATGGCATAGTTGGTGCTAACGATAACAATTTTTATATTAAAAAAATTCTTATTTTTTTTTATAAATTTTATGCTTTTTTGTCTTTATTTAGTATTTTTTTTTTTTACTGAAGTTTGACGAGGGTCATAGCCCTAACCCCACAATGGAAAAAAAAAAATTATAAAAACTTCATAAAAATTTGAGAAAAAGGTTTCAAAAATGCAAAAAAATATTTACATCAATATTGGTCATGCTATGCAGGATAACCAGCATTTGTATCAGTAATTGCTAGTCAATATTTGCCGAAAGAACTATATCGGCAAATTGTTAAAAATTTTAAGATTAAATTTGCCAAATTTAAAAACTTGGGATTAATTTGGCGTCTGTACATTAGGTTTACAAGTTTTTTGATAATTTTCTCCATGGGCAAGGTCCCTAGTTCAAGTCCAAGATGGCCTAATGACACATGATACGAAAAAGTTGATGTCTTGAAAAGTGCAAAACCTTTACTTATTTAGTTACTTAACAAGTATCTCGAGACACTTATTGATATGATTTGTTAATATTCTTTGACAGATGTCTCAACACAATACAAAGCATTATTAGTGTTTCATAACTTGATTGAGATCTGTTCATTTAAAAGGAAAAAAGAAAAGGATTCGACGCTACAGTAATGCAACTAAAACTCCATGCCTAATCATCATAACATGGTTTAAGGAAAGAACAAAGAAGATCCAGAAAAGAAGAAAGGGAAAGAGACAGCACTAATGCCTGGTCTGTTCACTGTTCCCAACAGTTTAACGAAGGAAACCAAAAGTGAGCGAGGGGAATATAATCCTGAGTGATTGGAGACAAAAAGGAAGAAATCTGGAGGACACGAAGAAAGCTGACGCCTTTACACCTTTAATGGACCCTTGCGCAGATTTCATGGACTCCAATGCCTGGAAATTCTCTTTGCTAGACCCGGCACTGTTACGTCCACTGATGGGTCATTGTTCTTAATTCGAAACGCACTGCCTCATCTTCATTCAAACCTCATTCTACATATTAGAATATCAAACCATAAATTCATTTGATAGTTTAAATCTTTAAAACAGGTGACAAACTAAGCGTGAGATAAAATGTTAATGTAATTAAATATTAAACCACACTTTCATCTAACAGCTTAAACTTTTGGAACAGTTGATAGCGGTCCCATAAAAATTCTTATACTAAACACAAAATGCACACATCAACTGATAGTTCCGAGTTCAATTTTGAGAGCGAATGCTGCAACTTTTATAGTGTTTGGGAGCCACGACATCTTATGATTTTCTTGTGAAGAGCTTTTCTTCGACTTCAAAGTGTGCTGTGTTTGATGAAGGGGTCGACGGTCGTAAGCAAAAAGCATCCTACTTCACGTAATAATTGAAAATGAGAAGCCAAAAATGAACTATCAAAAGGATCTCGCGACGGTGAAGATAGACAAAGTCAAATGATCAAGATTTTAAGATTTGGATTTCGTTTGAATGATGTGATTCTTTAAGTGGAAGATACACTGAATGAAAACCCATCCATGGAAACAAAGCAAGAGGAGATCGTATTCATTTCCATGTCCTCCAAATGATGATTAAAGAGAAGCCAGCACACCCTGATATTCCATCTATTCTTTAGAAGCACCAGAAGGCCTGCAAAAAAAAGTATAGACCTGAAAGCATTAGTCTTTGCAACACGAACCGGCTCGTCTTCTTTGCAAACAATGTCAGCGCAGCCGAAGCATCTAGCGAATGAATGTGTAGGTTTATTAAAAACGGGTAGCTAGTTCACTGTGATGAGCCGCACTTACTGCAAACAAGAAAGAAAGCGAAGTCTCCAAGCGAGTAAAAACGGGGGGAAAAGTTTCATAATGCGTACGCTGAATCGAAAGATGCGATTCCTCCGGTGAGCCCTCTTTGCACTCTTCAGTCTCAACCCCATCTCGTCGTCCTCTTTGCAGCGTACGGCGTTTCCAGGTGAATCCAGGTACACACTTCGGCGTATCGGGGGAGACCAGATACTGCTCTGCTCGTAGTCGAAGTCGAACTGATAGGCGTCAAAGAACTTGCCGAGGAGTCTGTCGGAAACCGACCTCGAGACCATCTGGATGGTCGGGCTGTCGATGGACTCGGAGGTGGTTTCGGAGGATGACGCTAGAGAAGATGGCTCCGACATGGACGGTTGATCAATGCACGAGAGCGAGAGAGAGTTTTGGTCCTCGTTTGTATGGTGGAATGTTGTGGTAGTTTTAGAGATGGTTTGATCTTATATCATACGACGAGAACCCCGGGAACAGACACACAGCTTTCAAATTTGTAATCTTGTGAAATTTCTTGTCAATCGCATCGGCTATAAATACTGTCACGTGTAGAAATGACCCTCGAGTGAATTTCTTGTCCATGCGAATTTAATATCATCACCAAAAAAAAATAAAACAAAATAAAAATAAGAATGGCATTAAAAAAGAAGGATTCCGTTGCCGGGACTTGAACCCGGGTCTCTCGGGTGAGAGCCGAGTATCCTAACCAACTAGACTACAACGGATTTGTTAAAGAAGTTATACTTTATTTTATATATTTAATAGTAGTCATCAAAACCCTCCCCCCGCCAAGAGGCAAACCTCCCGCTCATTTCGCTCAAAATTCACTCTCTTCCGAATGCATATTTATTAACCGTACGAGATTACTCTGTTTCATTTCGGTGTGGCTATTAATTCCTTACTTGCACTTTAGGGCATTCAAAGTAAGGGTATCGGAATTGAATCGAAAAACCGAAACCGAAATTGTGCACTTTTAGTTCAGTTTTGATTCGGATAATGGAAAGATAATCGTTATCTTTTTTTTCTGTTAAGGTTATTTCACTTGAACCAAACCAAAATTCTTAAGAAAAACTAAGGGCACGTTTGGTAACGATTACATTCCCTAACGATTCGACAAGAAATGATTATTTTTTATTCATTAGGAAACGATTCGAGTAAAAAAAAACATGTTTGGTAATCTGTCTAAAATTTCGATTACGGAATAGAATTGCGTTTGATAACGTGTTTATTGATTTTGTTCCAAATTATTTTTTTTTAATTTTTAAATAATTTTTTCTACTTTTTTACTTTTTTTCCTTTTCTTTTTCATTTTTTTTTTTTTTTTTTTTTTTCTCCTATTTTTCTTCTTCTTCTTATGGCCGGCGACCTCACCGGAGCGTCGCCGACCCTCAGGCGAGGCGGCCCTCGTCGGCCGAGCCTCGCCGATGGACGGGCGGGCCTCGCCGGGCCGGGCGAGGCTCGCCCGGCCACCGGCCAGGCCGAGCTAGGCGAGCCGGCCGGTGGCCAAGCGAGCCTCGCCGGGCGGGCGAGGCCCGCCCGGCCACCGGTCGGGCTAGGCGAGCCGGCCGGTGGCCGGCGGGCCTCGCCGGTGGATAGGCGGGCCTCGTCGGGGCCGGGCGAGGCCCACTGCCACCGGTCGGGCTAGGCGAGCCCCGCCGGTGGCCAGCGGGCCTCGCCCGGCCCGGCGAGGCTCGCCGGTGGGCTGGGCAAGCCTCCGGCGAGCTTGCCGAACCTCGCCCGGCCGAGCAAGCTCGCCGAACCGGCGGCGGCGGCGGCGGACGGCGGCGACGGTGGCGGCGGGTGACGGTCGCGGGATGGCGGAAGGAAGGAAGAAGAGTTTTATTGTGTTGATTCTTTTTTTGATTCTTGGATGCGGAATCAACTTTTTTTTATTCTCAAATCTTCTCCAAAACTGATTCTAACAAAATTGTTCTCGGGAACAAAAATTTTATCAAACGTGATTCTCGTCCCAAACTGATTCTTGGAACAAAAAATCAAAATCAGTCACTGTTTGGCACGTTGCCAAACATGGCCTAAATGCCCAACTTTAAATATTTCATCTTTCTCACTTTT
Source organism: Eucalyptus brandiana (assembly GCA_014182725.1). Lineage (NCBI taxonomy): Eukaryota > Viridiplantae > Streptophyta > Magnoliopsida > Myrtales > Myrtaceae > Eucalyptus > Eucalyptus brandiana. The sequence continues at coordinate 12,428,577 of CM024673.1, read as the reverse complement.
TATTCTATTTGGTTCCAATAAATAAGGCAAAAATTGAAAATCAAACCAAACTTAATTTGGTTTTCAGTTCAGTTCGTATTCGGTTTTGCTTACTTTATTGGTTTAGTTTGGTTTAGATTTCTTGAAAACTCGAACTGAATCAAACCATTGATACTCCTAATTCAAAGTGCTCTTAAATGCCTCTTAATTTATTTATTTATTTTTGTCTATCCTACTTTATTAATATTATAACGTTTATTCTCATACTTTTGCTTTGCCTCCTTACATGGTGTGAGAATCAAAACCCACTCCTAAATCACCCCCACCCCAACCCTCTAAGAATGTGGGGATTTGAACTCTCCACCCCCCCTTCAAAGTTAGAAAGGTGGCCACTAGAGTAAACTCCAGTGGTTTCTCAATTTAATTCAAGGGGCATGTTTTAGGAAAATTGTCTACAAAAGTCATATTTATTATATTTTTATCAATTCAGTGTCAAATATTTTAATTGTGTCAATTAAGTATTAAATGTTTTTTATGTTTTGCCAATGTAGTGCATCTAACCAAAATTTGATGAGAAATTACTATCACAGATGCCAATAAGACCAATGATCGGCGATGATGTGGATAGATTTAACAATATATTAATATTTTTTTGAACTCTTCTTTATTTAATTTTCCTTTTCCTTTTCTTTTTTTTTTATTACAACTCTAAAGGGCTGCAACTAGGGGTGTGCATGGTTCAGGCGGGCGGTTCCTAACCTAGAACCGAGAACTGCCCGCTAAGGACCAGTTCTGAAAAATTGGAACCGAGATTCACTCGTTTGTTGCATAGATCCACCCGGGAATCGGACCGGCCCGGTCCAGTTCCCGGGTGGATCCGTGGAACCGATCTTGACGCAAAACAATTTTAGTTTTCAACATAGAATGACTATATGACATCAAAGCAAGCAAAAGAAAGAAAAACTAAATTTAAGTACGTGGAACAAAGATTCATTTGTTGCAACTATAAATGTATCTCGTAGATAAAAAAAAAAAAAAAAAAAAAAAAAACGCGAAGAGATGGAATGCAACATTCTCCCATTTCTTGCTTGCAAGTAACCAAGATGGCTAAATTTTCTTTGACCAAAGGTAAAGGTTCCCTATTGTCCTACTTCCTTGTTTGTTTTGTCTAGAGACGCCAGTCTTTCTCCCTGCTAGAACGTCCATTAGGGTCATTTTGCCTGCACCACTAAAAGAATCCCATCTCAGACAGAAAAAACTGTAACATTATGTATATAATCCATCCACCTTCACTGACATATACCAAAAGGGTAATCTCAGTTCCTTCACTTAAATGCAAATCATCGTCAACTAGGAGTTTGAATTCACTAGAGCAATACAAAAACCGCACTCCATTTCGGGTAAACATCAAAGGTGAAAGCATGTGCAATTGCATAAAACTCAACATTGAGAGCAGAAGCCTAGACTTCAACCACCAAAAAAACATTCCATTTCCCACTTCCAAATTCAAAGACACGCATGACCATAGGCGATAGAAAGCTCCAAAATCAAGCATTTTAAAAACAAGCGGTTCCCCGCCTACGATTCCAACAAGAATCAAGAATTGCACATCATGGGTGGGGAGAAAAGAAAGAACTTTCGCGCGAGAACCTACAAAATAGGATTGGGGCAATCGCAGCAGAACCACTCCACCTCCAAAATCGCACGAATTTCCCACTTCCAAATTCAAAGACACACATGACCACAGGCAATAGAAAGCTCCAAAATCAAGCATTTTAGAAACAAGCGGTTCCTCGCCTACGATTCCAACAAGAATCAAGAATTGCACATCATGGGTGGGGAAAAAAGAAAGAACTTTCGCAGCAAGCGAGAATCTGCAAAATAGGGTTGGGCAATCGCAGCAGAACCGCTCCACCTCCAGAATTGTACGAATTTCCCACTTCCAAATTCAAAGACAGCATGACCACAGGCAATAGAAAAGCTCCAAAATCAAGCATTTTAGAAATAAGCGGTTCCCCGCCTATGATTCCAACAAGAATCAATAATTGCACATCATGGGTGGGGAGAAAAGAAATAACTTTCGTAGCAAGTGAGAACTCGCAAAATAGGGTTGGGGCAATCGCAGCAGAATCGCTCCACCTCCAGAATCGCATTCGTGCCTCTCACTTCAAACAGCACCCCGACGCACCTCCTTCACCCAAAAAAAAAAAAGCCCATTTGAGAATTCAATTCGGGACGCAAGATAGAACTAAGGAAATTAGGCTCCACGAGAGAGAGAGAGAGAGAGAGAGAGAGAGAGAGAGAGAGAGAGAGAGAGAGAGAGAGAGAGAGAGAGAGAGAGAGAGAGAGAGAGAGAGAGAGAGAGAGAGAGAGAGTATAAGAAGTAGTTGTAGACAACCGACGGTGAGGAAGTGGTCGTAGGCAGCGACGGAGGCGCAGTGACCAGTTCGAGATCTGCTGGTGTTGGTCGTCGCAGCTGTAGGGGTTGCAACAGTGTTAGATTGCTGGCAGAAGGGGCCTGGAGCGAGGGGGCAGACAGCAGCGAGGGGGCGAATAGCAGAGGCGGAGGAGTAGCGGTGGCAACGTCGACGCTCAGTGAGGAATTGAAATGGTGATAGGATTAGGAGAAACTGAGGAAGAGAGAGAAAGAGAGAGAGAGAGAACCGAAGACTAAGAGAGATGAGATATAAGGTTTCTTTTAGTAATTTTTTTTTTAATATTAAAAAGGTTTCGGTCTGGTCCGAGTGGACAGGCGGGCGGATCCGCCCATGGAATCGGGAACTAGATCGGTACTCACCGGTTCCCATAAATTGGAACCGGAAAACAGACCGGTTTCCTCAAGAAGCGCCAGTTTTGGGCGGTTCCGATCCGATTCCGGGCGGTTCCAGTCCGATTCTAGGCGGTCCAGGCGGATCTCGAATCTTTTTTTGCACGCCCTTAGCTGTAACGCCCTCATTTGTGGCTAACAAGGGTATTGTTGTCCTCTTCTAGACTAGGTGAAGCATCATGGCCTTTGCCTAGACTAGGCAAAGGTATCACAACCCTCTTGGGTCTATAGTTGGGAAAAAAAAAAGGAATGAAAGAAAATAAGAAAGAAAAAAATTTAAAAATTATTTAAAAAGTCAAAAAATTGTCCAACTTAATGCCGACTATGCCATGTAAGTGGTTCGTTAGCTTTCACATTAGTGATTTTTGGCTAAAATTAGTTGAATCAACTCATTTGATGAAATGTAAAAATGTTTATAATTCAATTAGTATAATTAAAGGTTTATGACTCAATTACAAAAAAAAGTACGAACTTAAAAGCATCGATTTTCGTGATGTGAACCATCTGATACTCTTCGCAAATAGTGTTGGCACTGCTGAATGAATGTGGAGGTTCATTCAAAATAGGTAGGTAGCTAGCTAGTGGACTACGATGAGCCAAACTCATTGCAAAGCAAGAAGGAAAGGAAAGGAAAGTCTCTGACCAAGTAGAACGAGGGAGAAAAGTTTCATAATGCTTACACTGCAATGAACGGTACAAATCCTTCACTTTTTGGTTTTTATCAGTAAAATAGTTTCTCAAATCCGTCAATATCATCGACCAATTTCCAAAAAGCCCCACAACATAAAAAAAGAAAAAAAGAAAAAAAAGGGAACGAGATAAGATGAAAAAAGATAATTCCGTTGCCGGGACTTGAACCCGGGTCTCTCGGGTGAGAGCCGAGTATCCTAACCAACTAGACTACAACGGATTTGTTGAATAAGTTAAACTTTATTTTATATATTCAATACTAGTCGCTAAAACCCTACCGTCTTCACCGAAAGGGCATTCCTCCCGCTCATTTCACTCCGAAAATTCACTCTTTTCTTCCATTCGCAAACTCTCTCTGTCGATCGGCGTTCGGATCGGAGCGGCGGCGGCGGCGGAGGAGATGAGGGAGGAAGAGGTGGAGAAGCTGCGGGGGGTGGTGAGGGACTGCGTGACCAAGCACCTCTACTCGTCGGCCATCTTCTTCGCCGACAAGGTCGCCGCCTTCACCCGCGACCCCGCCGACGTCTACATGCAGGCCCAGGCCCTCTTCCTCGGCCGCCACTACCGCCGCGCCTTCCACCTCCTCAACGCCTCCAAGATAGTCCTCCGCGACCTCCGCTTCCGCTACCTCGCCGCCAAATGCCTCGCAAGTCCCCCTTATCTTAATCCCTCTCTCTTTATTGTTTTTGTTAATTGGGTTGGGCATTGGCGTGTTATTTTCCTCTCGGAAGAAAAAAAAAATTGAAACTTGCTTGTGTTGAACAGGAGGAACTGAACGAGTGGGATCAGTGTCTGCTGATGCTTGGCGATGCCAAGGTGGACGAACATGGGAATGTGTACGACACGAAGGAAACTAATGCCATGTACTTAGATAAGGATGGGGAGGACCGCGAGATCAATGTGAGTTTACAAAGTTGTTGCCTGCAGCTGTTGCGAGTCTTTTTCTAATCGAAAAGGAAAACAATCTGTGTCTCGCAATGTTACTTAACATGGCAGAACTATTCTCATTTGTCATTGTGAAGGGGGTCTTATTATTTAGATGGACACTTCTGAGTAAGCGGTATCTGGGTTTTCCCCTTCAGTAGTAGAAGATGATGGGCTTCGGTAATTGTCTTGGAAGACATGCTGAATTAAATGTGAGCAGGCGTTTAGGATAAAATTTTTATTTGAAGGGAATAATTGTGAACTTCATGGTGCTGGAACTGTGAGAATTGGATACCTTATTTTCCTGCATATCTCTGTTCTACATTTTGCCTTTTTGCTTAGCCAGTATTTGGTAACTAATCTGGTCTTTATTTGTGCCAAATTGACTGCTTCAAATTGAAAAAAAATGACAAATGCTCTGGGCTGACCATCCCCAAGGAGCATGAGATTGAGTCATTATGGTAGAATGTTACCACTGCAAATATTGAATAAGCATGTTAATGATTTCTTTCTTTCAACAGATATCTTCAGCTATATGCTTTTTGAGAGGCAAGGCATATGAGGCTCTGGAAAATCGTTCCCAAGCCCGGCAATGGTTGGTTCCTTATGCCTATTTTGTTTGCACTAATTCATTTTGGTGAGCTACTTGCGGCTGGATGGGCTTGTTATGATCCTAGTTTCTGTTGATGGTGAAAATCTGAATGTTTGTTTCTTGTCAAATGTATCATAGCTGTATGTTGGAGAATTAATGTTTATGTTGAGCTCCCTGAATTTTGTTATTGTCTTGATGACAAGAGAAGAAACAAGCGTTCAGCTACTTGTCTGTCAATTTTTAACATTTTGCTGTGTTTTCTTTAAGGTACAAAGCCGCTGTAAAAGCCGATCCTCTCTGTTACGAGGTATGTGTGACAATTGCCATGGTAAATTTCTCTTATTTTTGGTGGTGAAGATGTTTCCTTCTATCTGTGTAGTGTTTCTGTATATTTGTTGTTTCCTCTTTTATGATTGACATTTTCTCACTTCTTGTGGTGAAACTTCTGTGTAGTCTCTCTAAATTAGCGTATTATGAAATGAGCATCACTCCTCACTCGCAATGATCTCCTCACTGTTTTGTTTTGTTCTTTTTCAGGCTTTGGAATGTCTTATCAACAATCACATGCTTTCAAGTGAAGAAGGTGGAGTTGAAATATATGTTATCTTGTACTTTCTTCTTGTCGTATATTAGGCCTTTTAGGTCCAAAGTTACATAACTAGTGGGTCTCCACATTATTTTACTTTATGGGTTTTTTATGGTAAGTACTAAACTATGTGGCTTGTCATGATGAATTGCAACATACTCTTGAGACCTTATAGACATACAAGACTGTTGCTTCATGATTCTAGATTTTTCAATTTTGAGTATGGTGCCATATGAAACTATGCCTTTGTTTTTACAGAAGCCAGTTTACTTTCATCACTGCATTTTGGTCCAGAAGATGAATGGCTCTCTTCTTTCTATTCATGCCTGATAAAGAAGGTAGTAAGGTGCAGCTAAGACAAGCTCTTTGTCATGCAAAACATACTTGGGAACTGCTTACATTATTTTCTTTTTCCAGTCCTGCATTCTGATCAGTTTATTTTTTTCAGTATGACAAAGAGAATGTTGTGGAGGCCAAGTTTAAAGAACTTGAGAATGAAAGTTACAGTAGTAATCCTTCTGAGCAATCTTTCATGCGGACCCTGAAGAATGATACTGATCTAATGGCATGCAAAGCTGAATACTATCATCAGTGTGGTGAATATCAGAAATGCTTTGAATTGACTTCCATGTAAGAATGACCAACTTGGAGCTTACAATGGCCACTCCTGTTGATACCTGACCTGGATTCTCCTTAATGTCTTAGACTGCTCGAGAAAGATCCCTTCCATATGAAATGTACTCTGGTGCATTTAACAGCTGCTACTGAACTTGGTCATTCAAACGAACTTTACCTTATGGCATGCAACTTAGTGAAGGACTATCCCCAAAAGTGAGTATAGTTTTCCTGTTACTGCTCTTTTATTTCAATTTCTCAAGGCCTTTGCGATGCTAAACAGTAATTTTCTAATGAATATTCTGGTGTTCATCCCTTCTACTTTGGTGGATAATTATTATTTGGAATTCACAGATGTGGTGTTTGGAGACTGTTTGACTTATTGTATTAGCGAGTCTTCACTTAGCCATATATATGCAGGAGGAAAAGGATGTAATGCTAATCAACTGAATATTATCCCTGAATGCATCATTTTTGTCATATTTTCAGTCCTAGACATTCTCCAATAGCTTCTTTGAGTAGAAAGACTGAACATTGTTTTGTCACGAGTGGCAACCAGCAAAGTACCACGATGAGTGTTATGACTTGTTGGGATTTTTATAGCTATATTACTGTTGTGGGCTGCATGAGCAAATTATTTGATTATGTTTCTCTGTAGGGCTCTGTCATGGTTTGCTGTCGGTTGCTACTATTATTGCATTAAGAAGTATGACCAGTCACGGCGATATTTCAGGTATAAATCATTGTTGCTCATTGTGATTGAACATGTTAATTTCTTTTATTGAGGGAACATAAGGGGTCCTTTTGTCTTTCATGCACACCTTCCCAGAAACCGTATTAAGTAATGCTATTGCGTCAGTTGAGTATTGTTTTCACCTGTCTTTATGTGTTACTGATGTGGATTGTCAGTTGCTCCTTTTCCTTTGTTAATGGACAAGTCTACTAGGCCCTTTTTATCATCTTATTGATGAAAGACTTGCACTTTTAAATTCCAAGCTTACTGTCGGTCAATCAATTCTGCTAAACGGAGTCATCTGATATCTTATAACATTTTTAAGGTTAACCTTTAGAATGCGCCTCCTTGATGTCCAATTGATTGTTGTGAAAGTTGAGCAAGTCTGTCATTTTAGCACAAGAGCAAAGCCAGGCTGTGAACGTGATCTACTCTATCAAACTTTATAGTCTGAGCAAATGTTGTGCCTGCTAACTGCTATATAAACATGTGGTTATTTGGCTGGAGTTGTCTAGAACTTTTGCAACTCTTCGAAAGCATATGGTCTGGAAATATTTACCAAATCAATTACTGTTTTCTTCTTTATCGAGCACGATCCACCTCTATTCTTCAGATATTCAGAACTTGTCTTTTCTTTCAATTTTGGGAGTTTGAATAAAAATTTGATTTGACATTGAGCACCTAAAATTTTTTAATGCTTTTGATACATTAAGAGTCGCCTCAAACACTTTCATAATTTTGTATGGATTGAATTTAACCTTTTCTGAATTTGGCGGGAAAAGCAAGCTGGAGAATTGACTGTACGCTATCATGCACTTTCTTATGTAGATGATTTGAGCAATAGTATGTCATGAATAGAGGTGATCATTGGGCGGGCTTGGGCCCAAGGTCAGGCATAATGTGTTGCCCATGCCCGCCCTTATATAAAATGTGTGAAGGAACTTTTGGGCTGGGCTATGCCCAAGCCAAATATGGGTGTGCGGGCTTTCTCATGTAAGCTCTTGCCCAAGACTGCCCATTTCCCTCTTGGCCAGCCTGCCTGTTGATCCTAATCACAAATCCGAATTCATTATCTTGTGTCGCTTGTTTTCTCCTACAGCAAGGCTACAAACCTGGATGGTACATTCCCTCCTGCTTGGATTGGTTATGGAAATGCTTATGCTGCTCAAGATGAAGGGGATCAGGCTATGTCTGCATATCGCACTGCTGCTCGTTTGTTTCCTGGGTAGTTACACAAGCTTTTGTTTAGTTATTTATAACTCTGCATCTTATGGACTCCTTCGAGCAACTTTGTTCTCGCTAGTTATGCTTTTTGTGGCTGTATTCTTTGTCTGAGAAATTAGTGATCTTGCTCGAGTGGAGACTTACCCAAAGTATGTGCGGTTCATGTATATAACTCCTGCATGCCTGTGCAGATGCTTCTTATGTTTTGCATTGTTGAATGCTCTTTGTATGACTCGATGACAGAACTTCAAATTTGCTTACTCTTATATGTGTGGAAGTTCAAGATACTGAAAGGACAAATGAATAGAATGGGTCTAACAATACTTATCATAGATGTAACTATTGTTGATAATTCCTTTTTCCTTCCAAGATTTCATCTAAATCAGTTCCTTTATAGAGCGCCTGTGGTTTCTACAAATTCAAAATTCCACCTTCTTCTGTCATTTGAGGAATTACATACCCATTAGTTATTGTTAGTGGTTTTTGGTCTAAAATGTCTTCAAAACTGTTAAAATTCTACTGTTATGTGACAGTGGTCCTTTTACAGGTTGAATCTTGATATTCTTTTATTCCAGGTGCCATTTGCCGACATTATACATTGGGATGGAGTACATGAGAACACATAGTTTTAAACTTGCTGAGCAGGTATATTACTCCTCTTGGAAATTTGTTATTATGGCTGTGTTTACGAATATCAGAAAATATTCTTGGTTTGCTCTTTCATTAGTTATCTGTGTCAATATTGAGTGATCCATGAACGAAATCTTCATCAGCCGTAAGTGTAACTCTTTTTGTACTGGAGTTCATCATATACTTCTTATTTTGTTATCTCTTTGTATCCCTCCTGTGTATGCTAATATTTATACCTTCACTTTTCTTCTATGCTATGTTAGGGAGTGGGGGAGATGAGAATTTGGTTGGAAAATGCCAAAAACTTTACACTTTCCCTCATCTCCCTTCTCAATTTTTTTTTTTAAAAATTTTCCTCGTCTTTCCCCCAAACTTTCAATCCGCGTTTTTCCTTCCTTTTCTAAACATCGCATTGGTGATACTTTTACTGCCCCCCCCAACAAAAAAAAAAAAAAAAAGAAAAAAAAGAAAAGAACAACAAGGTTTCTGTGAGATATATAGGAGTGCGTGTTAGGTTGATTTTCCTAGAGAATTAATGATGCAGCTAAGGCCTTTTAAATGTAGTTTTGAGAATGTCGGCATTTGGCATTGATATGTAATAAGTGCTAAAGATGATATTAGTTTCTAGAAGAGTGTACGGTGGGGTGTCCTCTGGGGTTAAAGAACTGATGCATCCTCTTAGTTTTAACAGCAATATTGATCTTTCCCACTAGTTATTAAGTAACCTTGTGCATCAAGAAAATATGTTTATAGTTGGAAACTTATGGAGAAAGTTGCAGCTATATTCACCATGTTCTATGATCATAACAGTGATCATTAGATCATTAGGATGTGTGATTTGATAACACGCACTTCTGATTGTCCTCTTTGTTGTTCAGTTTTTCATGCAGGCTAAAACAATCTGCCCATCGGACCCTCTTGTATATAACGAATTAGGAGTTGTTTCCTATCACATGAAAGAGTAAGGAGGCTTGGTCGCTTTGTTTTTTTTCCTTGCTTTAGGTTGTTCTCTGGAAATTTCTAAAAAACTAGGCATTATTGCAGTTGCTGTGGATTGCTGCATGAATCCTTTCATGTTTTAGCACTCTATTCTGAGTCTTTTCAAAGCAGTAGGTTGCAATTTTTTGTCAATAATAATTGTTGATGGTTGCTAAGATACTCTGAGATTCTGACACTGACTTGCTTTTAAATATGCCTTTTGGGACATTTCCAGGTATAACAAAGCTGTTCGGTGGTTTGAGAAAACTTTGGCTCACATTTCATCTTCTTTAAGTGAAATGTGGGAACCCACTGTTGTTAATCTAGCTCATTCATACAGAAAATTAAAGTATGTAAAGTTCTTTCGTGAGTGGCTTGTCTATTTCTTTGTTTTTATTTTCTTATCCTTGTTGAGTGTTTACAATTACAAAGGCTGTTCTCTGTAACGAGCTTTTCTATGCAAGATTGTTGGGAAGCTGGAAGAGGTTTTGATGAAGTGTTTACTGAAGTTGCATATTACCATTTTACTCATGTTTGAAGTAGAATTCATAATTGTGTGTTCAATGAGATGTGGCTCAGGTCCACCAAATCATAATAAGAAGAATACTAGACTTTGATATGCAAGTTTGAGCTACTTTGGTTGCTGCAAAGAATGCTAACAGAATATAATCGCGATTCTGTTTTACTCTTGTCTTTTATGTTTCTTATGAACCTTGCAAAATAAATGTTGAAATATGCTCAGTTTAAAACTTGACAAAATTTCAAAAAGTGAATTTCAAGATGTCATGTGAATTTCATAAACAAGCAGTACTGGATATATATTACTTCTAGCTCTCTCAAATTTATTTTTCCCTTGCCATCCTTTTTCTATTATCATTTTTGGAGGGGAGCTGATTTGTGAGAGAATGGGTTTGGGTGGCAAGCCATCTCATGTTAATTTGTTCTTACTCTTCAGGGGTTGTTCATCCTGTTTCGCTTGAAATGTGCCTTTTGAGATTGATAATTTGTCAGAATGTCTGGTTTATCCTTTGCTGAACCTAATCCTTTCATCTCCTGCATGTTCAGGATGTACAATGAAGCAATATTGAACTATGAGAAAGCTCTGGCATTATCCACAAGAAGTGTGTGCACTTATGCTGGTATTGCTTACACTTACCATTTGCAGGTATTTGGGTACTTCTTTTTGTAATTTATGTATTTATCTTTGTTGTTTTTAACTTTTATAATTCAATTAGTCGTTGATTGCTCTGCAGACAAATATACGAATATTTAATTATCCTTTGCTTGTGAACGCTTCATTTATATAAGAAAGTTTTAGATGACCTTATTTAATAATAGTTCCACTGCGTGTATATCAATTGAGAACTTCTGGAGGTTGGATGAGATTTATTTGGCTAGAGAGGCTTGTCTTACTTTATTTAAATCTAAGTTAGGCTAATTAAAATTTTTAAATATTCCAAGTCCTGAAAGAAGGTTTGGTTGATCCAGTAATATTTCTTGTATATAAGTCTTCTAACTCAACCATTGTAAGCAGATTTAAAGCACCCAAGGGGGGTTAAGATTACAAAAAGGTGCCACGATTTGCTAGTGGGAAGTATCAGTGGTTGTCTCTATGTTACAATTAGACAATACGAATATTCCACTATATGCTCTTGGCACAAAAAGTGCAAGGGCTACACTCAATACACCTGCAGCCTTTAGTAAATTTGGAAGTTGTATTCTTAAATCCAAGTTCTCTTTCTATAGCCATTTGCCCCTTTTCCGGAACATCGCGGTACTGTTTGTTCCACATTCCATGTGGCTGTTTGAGCATTTAGAGGACTTTTCCCAAGCAAAAGAAGAGTGATGCTTGGTGACGATATAAATCCATTATGCATCAACTCATATGGGATGTGTTACCTAAGTTTAAGATACATGGCTTGAGTCTAAACTGTTGAAGATGCAACTAATAGTTATGAAGATAGTCTTGTCATATTTGAAAGAGCATGTAATGGTTCTCTTCATTGCAGACAGAACATTGTAGGGCTTCTGAATATTAAAAGACAGAAGTGACTGAAATCTGAGTGATCTTTAACGGCTTTAAGAGTGTAATATGTTGGGCGTGTCATGGCACATCTCTTTCATTGGTTGTAGTACATTGCATGATATTCAGGCTAACAACTTAAAATTCTTAGGCTATGATATTGCTTTAGTTTTTAGATTATATTTGCATTTCACTGATGTTGATTGGATAACCATTCAGAAGAAAAATGTTTTACGGTGCATGGTGCTGTCTGGGTGTGTGGTCACACTTCAGGTGCTGCTTTGTCTTTTTGTGATGAATTTTGACTGGTCTGACAGTTCTGCTTCCTTCAATTGCATTTTGCAGGACAACTTCACGGCAGCTATTACATATTATCACAAAGTAAGATTCATATATTTCTGTGATGGCATTATTTCCCTTGAACTTTCCATTTATCTGTGTGCATTAGTCTGAGTAGACATAGATTTGTTCATGTGAAGATTTTGAATTGACTTATTTGACAGTACTTTTTATGCCAGGTATTCATGCATATTTTCCTTGCTATTTGCATTATGCACTCAGTAAAGTAGATTAATACGTTGCATGTATCAGCATTTTTCTCAACACTGAGCACCTTCTCAAGACACGCATGTATTTGAGTTGCTAAGTCTTTCCTTTCTGTTCGTTTGTTTTCAGGCTTTGCGGTTAAAACCAGATGATCAATTCTGCACTGAGATGTTAAGTCTGGCTCTTATCGATGAATGCCGTCGTGGTGTAGACTCGAAGTTCGAGTACCGTTAAGATGAGGTGGTTGGTTGATCTCATCTGTGGAGTTGTTGTACGTGCTTTGTAATTACAGGAAAAAGAGGATGACATAGGGTTATTTTGGGTTGCTGTATTTTTATGTAGTCTAGAGTCTACAGACATGTCAGGCATACCTTTGTCTCTGTAACCTTGTCAATTTCTTCTTCTTCTTTTTCATTTGCCGTAGTCCTGTAACATTATCTATATGTGATTAATAAAATTATATGTTGCTCTCGACCGATTTTGGGATGTTTGGACGAGTTACAGCATTTGTTGGTTTGTCATAGTTTGACTTAAAAAAACCTGGTTAGATGTTGCAAACTTGCAATGGCAAAAAGCCAAAACTGTTTCGAGTTGTTGAAAGAAGCAGAACTTCAAGTTCATCTTGTATTTTCTTTGACGGAGTGAACCTTTAAGAAATTTTATTCCAGTTCATCTTCTGCTACACGAGAGAGAGGCACGAGAGAGAGGCAAGTCAGATTCATAAGTCGAACACAAGGATATGTTCAGCTCATTACATGGACAGAATATGAAAACAAGCCATGACAAACACACGCAAGCTCGATGAGCATGGCATCTAGATTATATGTATAATTTATTTGTTGGAGAACGGGCAAGCAGCGGCTTCGGAGAAGTCGTTGGTATCTTTATTGTGGGATTCTGGGATAATTGAGCACATGGATGTGGTCAGCTCATTACATAGAATATGAAAACACGCCACGACAAACACTCGCAAGCTCGATGAGCATGGCATCTAGATTAAATGTATCATTTATTTGTTGGAGAACGGGCAAGCAGCGGCTTCAGAGAAGTCGTTGGTGTCTTTATTGTGGGATCCTAGGATGATTGAGCACATGGATGTGGTCAGCTCATTACATAGAATATGAAAACACGCCACGACAAACACTCGCAAGCTCGATGAGCATGGCATCTAGATTAAATGTATCATTTATTTGTTGGAGAACGGGCAAGCAGCGGCTTCAGAAAAGTCGTTGGTGTCTTTATTGTGGGATTCTGGGATAATTGAGCCCTTCAATAGACCTCCGAACAGCTGTCCTGGGTCGTAGTATATCTCAACTTCTTCTGCTCTCAGTGATTCATCAACCTGATATAGAAATTAAGAGGTGGTTAAACAACATCCCTGCCTGCAGAAGAATGGTTAACTCGTTTTTACAAAGTTACAGAATTCCCTGGTATCTCACAGAAATTGATCGAACTCAGTCCATCCAGTCTTGGCGGCAGCTAAGTTTATTGCTTACCAATTGCAGCATCTACTTTGGATTCATTTGTAATGAATTGCCAGACTACAATTGCAGCGCATGCAATTCTAAGTCCTTGCAAAGAGAATGACTCGCTGATATTTTCATACGTATTTGATTGGTTTAGTTCATCACTGGGGCAACACGTTAGACCAACCTCATTAACCATTTCCAGCTGAAAGACTATTTGAGTCTCCGTGCTTTTAACCGCATGCTTCTTATATAAAAGCTTTTTTCATACAACAACGCACCTTAAGAGTCGCGAGGCCATGAAATTCCACCATCTCTCCAGTGGGCGCATGCCCCTTGAAAGGCCCTTCAAAGAAACCCCAGTGCCTGAACTTGAAGGCAATAACTGGTGGCCCGGAGTAAACCTCCAGCACCTCCCACGCAAAACCACGAGGAAAGGCCGATCTGAACGTATCATGAGAAGATTCAAATGTCTCTTTTTCAGCTTTGTAGTATTGAAATTCCTCTGGCAGAGAAGTTTTCAGCAATGCGTTGTAGGTTCCGAGTTTCAGAGTTTCTTCAGCAGATAAACCCTCTCTACCTGAAAGAAGAACAGCAGCAGAACAGGTTTTTTTATTTTTATGCTTGCCTAAAGAATGTTTGTCATCCTTAAAATTTGCTGACGGTATGCTTACCATGTTCTGTAATGGGTTCATGAGTTCGAAAGGGCAAATAAGAGACTTACAATCATCATATAGAACCTAAGTTACATCCATACCATTGATGATTAACTTGAATTTTTCGGGACTTATTGTCCTGATGTCTTGCACCCGGGTCTTGTGTGAGACCTCCATTTCCCATGACTTGATAGCGTTTTGTACAGTTTCTTCCAACGATCCTTTCGGCCACTCCTTCAAAACATAAATACAGTACCAAGATGAGCGAGAGTAACGATTCCAAATCTGAAGTGCGAGAACCAGCAATACAATACAAATATCAACAAGAACAGCATCAACATCGCATCAACCTTGGTTCGGCCTTGTTCGAAGAGACTGTTCACATCTTCATATGAGGGAGGACCGCCATGTCTCCAGTGAGTGTTCTCAGCATCATCATACAAGAAAGAGCGGTACTTATCTCTCGGAACTTCTGCCTGAGTTTCTTGAGCTGCCATGATATTTTTCGCCTCTGGTGTTGTGGATACCGTTTTGAGGAATTTATAGGGAAGTTTTGTGAGAATTGGGTTATAGAAGTCTAGTCCTCATGGGAGTGGTTGCTAGATAGGTGTAAAAAAAAGCCATTTGTCTTCTAGCTCTTTGTTCATGCATGTC
The DNA here is from genome assembly GCA_014182725.1 of Eucalyptus brandiana. NCBI lineage: Eukaryota > Viridiplantae > Streptophyta > Magnoliopsida > Myrtales > Myrtaceae > Eucalyptus > Eucalyptus brandiana. Next base: position 12,413,454 of record CM024673.1, on the reverse strand, counting down.
CCTTCCTCGGATAATCATTGAGATTTTCTTGGACAGCGGGCGAGATATAAATGCTTTTGTTTAATGAGAGTTTCATTAGTATGTCCTTCATCTGAAAAAGTAAAATAAATGCTTGAGCAGTGGACTTTCATTGCCTTTCTTCATTAAAAAAAAAAAAGCCATTTGTCTTCTAACTCTTTGTTCTTGCATGTCCCTTCCTTGGATAATCACTGAGATTTTCTTGGACAGCGGGCGAGATATAAATGCTTTTGTTTAATGAGAGTTTCATTCGTATGTCCTTCATCTGAAAAAGTAAAATAAATGCTTGAGCAGTGGACTTTCATTGCCTTTCTTCATTAAAAAAGTACGGTAGCTTCTGATGGAGTTCTTCTAGTCCATGGAAATGTCAGGACTTTCGATGAGAAAGATGACTGATGCAAAGTAAGACATAGAATTCAGGGAAAGACAGCATAGTTTAGTTTTCATCCAATATCGAGTTTTTTAAGGCTTCAAAGCGATGATTGGTGAAGTGATTTGTATGAATTAGTGATGATTAGCAAAGCGAGTGTTTGGAAAAAACTAGTGGCTTCTGATTGTTACAATGGTCGTGGGACTCGGTAGTGCGGGGCTTCCACTAAAAGTGCAAGAAATGTATGGTGTATCTAGCTTTATAAAATTTATGATTACTCGTTTCCCAACTTAAGAGATTGTCCACAATTCAATGAGCTTCTAAAGAAAATGCACTGTAGAAGCACGGACACGTGCTTCGTGTCGTGTCTGACATGTGTCGAAGCGTGTCGCTCCAATAAGGTCCGATACGCGGTCAATACGTGTTGAATTTTTCGACATGCAGTCAGCTTTTCTCGACACGCGTGTCGACGTGTGGCCGGCAGAGGGTGGAGGCGAGGGAGCAGAGGCCGCGAGCGACGGCGAGAGACGGCCGCCACTGTGATGCTGCGATGGATCCGACGAGGTTGCAGCTAGGAAGGAGAAAAGGGCGAAGGCGAGAGGAAGAGGAGAGGAGAGGAAGGGGGTCGTGCCGCGAGCGGCGAGGAAGGAGAAGAGGAAGGGGCGTGGGTCGTGCGGAGCTCGAGAGGAAGGAGAAGCGGACAGCTAGGGTTTTTGGTGGGCCATCGCTTTTTTTTTGGGGGAGGGGAAGAGACAGGGACAGCTTGTCTGTCAGTGGAGATTTTTTTTTAATCAGAAAAATAAATAAATAAAATTAAAAAATAATTTCGAAAAATAAAAATACTGAATTTGTATTAAATTAATTAAAAATAATTTATTTAATATATAACGTGTCTCAACGTGTCGAAATTCTCTATTTTTAAGAAATGATGTGTCGACGTGTCGTATCGTGTATCGTATGTCCGTGTCGCGTGCCGGTGCTATATAGATTATCTTTCTCTCATTTTCACCAAAATACATCAAATCTCAGTACAGCCATTCCCTCTGGATCCAATGTTTCTGAAATCTATATTAAATTATCAGTTTCATATGGAGAAGTGTAATGATGTGAGATCTTGTGAGCTACCATTTAGCTTCTACTCACTATCATTTGTGAGCTACCATTTAGCTTCTACTCACTATCATTTTTGGAGAACTTCGAGCTGATCTAATACCTTTTCTGGCTTGCTTCAAGAGCTCATTAATAGCTTCCACCATGTCAGATGTGTTGGAAGATATGCTCAAGCCGGACGAAATCCATTAAGATGAATCAATTAAATATTATATTTGATTTATTGAATATATTTTCCTTTCTTTTGTATACATTTTGCACTATATTTACATGACTTTGTACATCAATAAAGAATGGAATAGGACACACAAAATTCCCCCAAAAGCTTCTCTTCCTTTTTCGTTCTTTCTATCTTCCCTTAGCTTCTTGTCTCCTTTCAGGATGGATTGAGTTATCCTTTTCTCCTGTTCTCTTTTTGGGGGTATGGTGGGATGATCTTTTCCAATAAAGGAAGAGCCAAACTTGCAAGAACATGTTTCGCGTCTCATTGGATCATCATTTTCAAATTATTTTCACGAGTTATACTATTCATCTCCCAACCAACTCCAGCGGGTGACTCAGGCCACTCATTATAAGTGTCAGCCAGCGGTTCAAATGGTTCCATCATCAGACCGAGGACACGATGCTTGTTCTGACCACCTTCAATAACGCGGTCAAGATCAAGAACCAATGAATAGATAGCCCTTGGCATCATTGATGGCCGCACCGAAATCATTCAATCCGTCTTTGACTATGAGGGGTCAGATGATTTGTTGCATCACGCAAGAAAACGATATACAAATACAAGAGAATACGGAAAAATTACAGACTCGTGCAATATAAACCTGAATGTGTGACTTACCACATCTGTACTCAATCATTTTAAAAGAGGTATTAACTACACTACTCGAATTTGGAGCATAACTAATGTTTGATACAGATACGGTGACACGACACTAATTGCCCCCTTATCTGTGCCTGTCAGCACGAGCGGAGATTTAAACTCATCCAGAAACAAGGAGAAACTTCTACTGATCTTCGGAATGGTTAACTGACTTATCTTGAAGTAAAAAAGCCGACCAACTGGAGGAGGACAGGAGATTTTCGACCCGGAAAATGGGTCTTTCCCCAGATAATCTGATTACCTAATGCCTGATTTTTATATTGTTATCCAAATTTCAAGCCGACTCCGCGGCTTTTATATGACCCGTTGATGTTAACCAAGTTTAGTTTTTGTAACTATATATTTAGCCATACCAGGAAGTGAAAGGTACTGAATGCATAACATAACTCTTGCGTTCTTCAGCCTCGACTGAAGAATAGCAACGGTCTACTTTCGGCTTTCACTATCACCAACACATTGAAGTGACCTGCTTTTGTGACGATTGGTTGAGAGAGAGAGAGAGAGAATTTTTTTTTTTTTTTTGGACGAAGAGAGAGAGAGATTAAAGACCCATAGTTTGAACCAGAACAGTTCAGGTTTTAGCCGTGTGAACTATATTTAAATGAAGGTATCTGGCCGTATCTGATATGATAGCAACTTCATCGGCTGAGGGAGGTTGCCATCGAGATGAAACATGTGTTTGAGGTTGACAATCCACTTTTCTAGAAGTATATGTAAAGGCAGACCGGTAACTTTAGATTTGGAGGGCACAAAAACCAAGATTTACACTAAAACTTGAAAGCATACAAATTTAGGAGGGAAATTATCCAAAAAGCTCTATATCAATTGTATTTTTACTAATTCAGTTCTTATATTTTAATTTCATTAATTCAATCCTAAACCTTTTTCACTTTTTTTCAATTAAGTCCATCTAGCGCTGGTAAGGGTCGGTCGGATCTTGCCTATGGTTGGTGAGGGTTGGCCGGCAACCATTGCAGGGTTGGCCAGCAAGGGTTGCCGGCCCTAGATTTTAAAACCAAAAAAAAAAAATCAAAAAAAAAAGAAGAAGAAGAAGAAGAAAGAAGAAAAAATCATAAAAAAAGAAGAAGAAGAAGAAGAAAGAAGAAAAAAAATCATAAAAAAATTCAAAATTTTATTAAAAAAGTGCAATGTCAATAATTTCTAGTCAAAATTAACCAGATAGATTTAATTGATAAGAAATGAAAAAAGTTTATGATTGAATTGGCAAAAGTATAATAGGTTTAGAATTTTTTGGACAATTTTCCCAATTTAGTATCTAAGGGACATTAGGTAGTCCGACACGAGTACATGGCTGCATGCATCAAAGAATTGGAAATACCCCGATTGACATAACATGAGGTGTATTCAGATCAGATAGGTGCATTGCACCCCCTTCATCTTGGAAAATCATCACAGGAGTTACCCATCAGACGGCTCCTCAATGAATAATCTTTTGGTTACCCACCCTTCAACATCAAACGTCTTCAGAATAACACCTTCATTTCATTAAGTTCACTTTGAGGCAGGAATACTTTTTCTCTTACAACTTTTTCATTCATTTCCATTTTGTTAGAAAATCAATACCAAATCAAACAATCATGAGCTGCTGTTTAATACATGAACCATCTCTCCTACAAACTCAGAAACAACTCAATATAACTAAAATCATGAAGACCAAATGTAAGACTATGAGACAGATGTCCAATTGGAACAAAGCTTAAAGTGATACAACTTCATTCTTAATACCACCTTTGTCTCTGTATTTGACAGCAAGCATCACCAGCTAAGTATTCTATCAATGGATGGAACAATTTTTGAGAATGTCACGTGACAACAGGGGACAATGAGTCAACAAGAGCAAGTCAAGTGAAGGAACTAAAGGAACTCAAAACTATTGGACAAAATGATAAAAGAGTAATCTGGAAACACATTAAATAGCAATCCACTTGGAGGGGATGTGGATGTTGAGAGTTTCATACATAATGCTACAAGGATCCGTCATCAAAAAATACAGAAGTTGCAGTAAAAGTGAATGCCCAAGCAGAACAAAGCATAGAGGCCAAAATAAGAGAAAAAGAAGTGTACTAAGAACATCATCCTACCATTCCATGCTGTGTGTGTGTGTTTGCTATATAGCTGGTGAAGGAAATGGAGCTAACTCCCAGCTTGAGGGGTCTACAGTATATTTCTCTCCAGGGATTTTTGTTTTACAGTTCAAATGATCGTGTTAATACCCATCCCTATATTTGACAGTATTTAATCCACCAGAAAAAGAAATGGAAACTATTGATTTTCATTATACACAAATCACTTCTTTTACCTTTTCAAGGTAAAATTATACTAAGAATGAAAAATCACCAGAAAAGCAATAAAAGTGCATTGCCTCAAGCAAGAAATTTGCAGACACACTCTACCACATCACTCATCACATAAGCTCAAATACTATTGCAAAAATCTGAAGCCTACTGGCCCTCTCTGTGAATCAGCAAAGGAGCAGGTGGGCTCATAATTTCATCCTTAGCTTGTGGAGAAGGTTCTTCTTTCACCACATTAAGCTTCCTATAAGGACTGTGGTCTCCAATTGAAAATCTGCTTGGACTTGGAGAATTACCTGCAGCATTCTTAGGTGAGCTAGAGATCTTACCAGCTGGGGAAGCTGAACCGGATCTGAATTCAAGCACTCTATCTTCATTAGGCAAGGGAGATATCGGCACCAGCTCACCATCGTCCCTTTGTTTTATGCAGAACTTCTCTTCCGCAATATCATAAGAATTCCCAGTTCGTACTTCTTGAGCAAGAGAACACCAGCAGCAGAAAAGCCAGAGTGCACAATCAGTAATCTCCGGTTTGCCACAACAGAACTTATAAGGCGGCAAGTTATATCTTTTCCTAATTTGGATCCTCCAAAAGCCACCATAAAGTAAACCGAACAGACAAAGGATGACTCCAGTAACAGTAAGAGCCTCCCTCACAATATCATCACCAATATTAACTGCAGCCAAAGTGAATATCCAGAAAGGGGCCATACAAAACAGAATAAAAGTGGCAATGTGGACATACATGTTACCAAACCCAAGTCTCTCCATGTTCCACCCAAAAACACAAAAGCTACAGAAGAGTGAGAGATATGCTAAAGAGATATCATCCCAAAAGTCGAGTATCCCTCCACTCCACATTGGTCTGTTTTCAACAATTATATGTGCATCTCTTGGTGCAAATGAATACCTCCTCTCGAAAGGCTTCACTCTCAACTTGTCTAGCTCCGTCTTTTGATCATCAGTAATTTGGACCTGAGCTTCCTCATCCACTCCAGAATCATAATCTTTCCCGAGAGGACTGATAATGCAGTAAACACCAGCAAACGCAGGTGCACCAATTGCGACTGATATGCATATGCCAACCCCTAAAGCTGGTCGTTCAGATCTCTTGTATCCTAAGTTCAATCCGCAAAGTGCATATTGAGCAAAACAATTAATATGAAGCAAAATAACAACCACCATCATATGTGCCCATTCATGGGGCTTATAAGTCCCGTTCTTGCAGTAAATTTTTCTCAGTATAGAAATGTCTTCTGGCCTCCATCTACACAGAAGTACTAGGTGGTAAAACCGCTTAGGATGTTGATACAAACACATAAGAGTAAAGAGCGCGTTGAGAATTTGATTGTTAACTTCAAACCAAGCATTCCTTTCAGACTTTTTGGGGATTGCTTTGTTAAGCATTCCCGTCATGACAAGAAACAAGATTGCACCGGACACAGCCACAACGAAGATCCACACAAAAAGGGCCATGTTCATTGGGTCCTTGATCCATTCCTTGGACATCCTCATGAGCGAGCCCCAATCAATCTTCCGTCTAAACACCGCATTGACGCGTTCTCGGATCCTATGACCACTCGGAGATGAAGCTACAGAACGCGAAATCTCATCTCTTTCCTTAGCTATCCGCATGAACCTGGCAGAAGCAGACCCGAATTTCAGGAACTTCAACAGATCAGGTGGAGCTCTCTCCCGGTTCTCATCACTCAACAGCGTTCTTCGAGATACTGAGACATGAACAGAAGTCGAGACCTTAACGCTTTGATCATTAGGCTCCTCAATTTCCTTTTTGTCCTTTCCATTATCAGTGGAAACCATCTCGAAGTAAAAACAGAAGCTTCCCCCAAAGTCTCTGGGTGACTATCTACGAACTCATACAATATCTATTATAGCTACAGCCTGACAATCACAAAGAGCTGAAAATCATATATTGAGCTATGGCAAATCATCTGACTAATATTTGAATAGACAAGAATTACTACAGAAACGGCAGAATGTCATCAAGAAACCGTAAAACCATAGTCACTACTTCAGCCGGAAGTCGAGAAAAAAAGAGAACTTTTCACTTGCCTGGCAACAATCGCACCCACATCGACATCAAACAGAGAGAAGACTCGATTGCATTCCAACACCCAAGAACTTAAATCCTCGGAAACCAACGAGAGGAACCCAGAAAACCGCTCACAGCGTGTCGTCGTCCCTTTACAGCAACAGCCAACCGAGATCGAAAGCAAAAGGAGGGACAAGAACTGGCGTTCCTCCCAGACGGTTACTTACTCGAGGAGGAAGCATCCGGGCGAGAAGAAGAATATCATCTCGACAAAAAGGTTTGATTTTTCAAGTGGGTCTTATCTCGACGAAATCGCATCTATCTGGGTTGAATCTGATTCACCGTGTCCATGCCCTTTTTGAGCTGTGAAATCAAATGGGTCGTCAGCCTGAAGGTGGATTCTGCAACTGACGACCGTGCATTCGGTAACTGTTGAACAACTTGATACTCGAAAGCCCGAAAACCGCAAAAAGAGAGAAAAAGAAGAGATAAAGCAAAAGGAGACGAACGATTTCTTCCCTATGCGTCAAAAAATGTGGGTTACTTTCTGACCAGTGGGATCCATCTAATCTTAAGTACTTGTTTGACCACGAAGAAGTCGGCAAGCGTTTGGGTTCACGCTAACTAGTGCAAAAACGGATGGAAATTGATGAGCTGGACACGGTTAAGAATCTCTCATCTTCTATCAATCGTTCGACCTGTTTATATTTTCTTAATCTCTTTGTTCTCTGCTCCTGTCCTATGTCGGGTCAACCTTTTGTTTGATGCTCTGTCTCTGTTTTGTTCTCCTGACTTCGACGTGCAAAACTGGAGATAACTGTCATCGGGGTATCGAGACATTATCCTATTTTGAGATTCGCATAGAATGTGCGTGCCTTGTACGGTCGGTAAATTGACGACTTGCATCAGAAAGGCATTATTTTTAAGTGAACGCAAACCCCATTCTAGTCCACGAGGACTAGTCGTTGTAAACTTATAAAATGTCCACACGTAAAGGCGACGTGACTAAAGGCTAGAGTAATTCCAAACGAGCCTAAAGATAAGGTAGGTTAGAATTCGGGTGAGACAGGACCACCAGCCATTCAATGAGCAAATCAAAGCTTAATCCAACAACTCTCCCAAAAGGCACTTTCTGAACGGCTTGTGTCCAAGAACTTCCCCAAAGAAGGATGAAGCAAATGGGGTCCGTTTCCCTCTGAAACACAAAGTATATGCACCCAAGAATGGAATTATGGATCCTAAACCTCCTTTTTAGGGATTAATTTTTCCTAACCACAACAATAATTTACCAATACACTCTGCTTCCTTCCATAAACTAAACAGAACTGCTATATCTTCTTTGTTTGGTATTATAAATTCCTTTACTGGGCCACACAACCCTCTTTGAAATTAAAGATACAAAACTGCATTCGAAGCTAAATCAGGGCTATGGTTTTTAAACAAGGTCAACTACTCTTAGTCCACCTTCCTCCGAGCAATGTCGAGAATATACTGATTCAAACGTTGGCCAAATATCGTCGTGGAGAATGACTCTGTGACATGCTTCCGAGCTTCTTCACCCATTCTCTCTGCCACTTGAGGGTTCTCTATTAGCTTAGCCATAGCTAATGAGAACTCTTGTGGGTTGGGATCGCAAAGAAATCCTGTTTCTTCATGCTTAACCGTCTCCACAGGTCCCCCGCTATTGCACGCAATTACAGGCTTATGAGCCGCCATTGCCTCCAAAGGGACAATTCCAAAATGTTCATCCTGCAAATTAGCACCATCATGTCAATATGACAACCATTTGTTTCAAATATGGTGCTATTTGTGTAAATGCGACATTTTCTATTTAACCTTTGGCGTGTAGAGAACACAAAGGCATTCAGAAAGGAGTTCGTTCCTCTTGGCTGTTGAGCAGGATGTGATGAAGTCAACCCTGCTCGAGATTCCTTCCCTTTCCGCTAGGCTTTTGAGCTCCTCCAAGTACTCAACATTCTCCCTTAGACGTTTATCGAAACCACCTAATATAATATATGAACATTGAAGGTGCTCCGCAATACACATAAAATCAAATCTAGTAGGCAAGCAATGATGCACAGTTGTCTACCTACTACTTAAGATAAATTACTGATAAATAATGTACAAAAATTGAACAGTCATTTAAATCTCTTTGCTGCATGGCTTAGGAAGAAAAGTCAGCTTGCTTAAGATGGATATCTTAGTACCAGATGGATAACTTAATCATGTTGAGTCAAAAGACTGTCCACATTGCACTGCTTCATTTGCATGCTAACTTGACAAAGAGCTACATACTAATCAATCTATTAATCAAAACATTCAGGAGTTATGATCTTCTCTATCTTTACACTGTCAAACAGAGTGTTCTTTTGGTTTTAACAGAACTCCTGCCCTTCACATGATTCGGCATAGACCTCTAAGATATCAAAATCCATCATCTATCTCTTCAACAGTTCAGTCTTTCTTTCAAATGTCCCGGTTATCTCGTGCCACCAATCAGGAACAGTAGAACAAAAAATCTCCTTGTGTCAAATTACCAATACCATGACTTCCCAATATTCTACAACAATGTTGATATGTTTGGTCATCAATCAAATATCTTTGCCCAAAAATTCCTTACAAATCCAAAAAATTTCAATCCGTGAGATTCCTACTCCTGAAGAGTTACTTTTTCATCTACAGATTCCTCTTCCTAAAACAAAAAAGTATATGTAAATTATAGAAAATCTTGGTAAGAAATATGCAATGATACATCACTTGCCTGCAATGGTCAATGAAGCACCATCCAAATTGTGACTGGAAAATTCTCCTTTGAGGTTATAGAGCCTAGCAAAAGCTGAGATTGCCAAGTCTATGTTCTTTTTCCTCTCAAAACGATTGATGGATAGGAAATTCAGCCTGAAGTACAGAAAGTGATAATTAGATCGTCAGCATAATAGGAAACTAGTGAGCCTGGTATATGAAGACGTTAAGGCGTATTTCTGTTACCTAATAGAACGGGGTTTGTCAAACTGATCAACACTGACTGCTGGGTAAAGAACAGCTGGCTTAATTCCTCGTGCATTAAGCTGCTTGAATGTTTTCGCAAAAGTAGCAGCTGTAAATTTACTGTTGACAAGGATCATATCTGCCATTCCTGCGATCCCGCAACCATACTGATGTGAAATTTGAAGACTTCATAAAACAGCCCATGGACCCAAGAACAAATAAAGAAGGCAGCATTAGAGCAAACCTGTTGTTATTTCTTCGATGAAATCTATGGGTTTCCTGTACATCTTCCTAAGAATAGTAGTATGTTGAGCAAGCAACAGATCCGGAAAATGACAATAGAATACAACCTGAATCAGAAAGGGGGATTAAACTATAATCATGATAGGAAGACATCCATCATTATGTGGTAGAGAAGATATAGATACCTTTGCTGGCTTTTTAAGTTTCAACAGTGGAATGACAGCAGAAACTTGATCTGCTATAATAACATCGTAGGAAGGCCACATAAGTAGCATGCAAAGAGCAACAAAAATGCACCTCACATATGCACATACGGCATGGAGACGGTAGAAGATGTGTCGAGGCAGAAAAGCACCATACACAGTAACGGGAAAGGCACCTGCATATTTGCGTTGACTGAATGCTCAGGGCAGAGATGGTGAAATAGGAATAGAATAGCCAATAGAATAAACAACTAGAGAGTTTAGAGAAGCTAATGAAGACCTTCCCAATTATGATAGCTTGTACTTATTTAAGAACATGGCTCACACAGAAAATGTTTATATGCTGAAATTTGAAGCTCTGAATGTGCGTTAGTAGCTAAGTGAAAAGTTGAAAGGAGAGGGAGCTCCAATCGTGTACAATAATTCAATCCAAAAAAAGGCAACACAAGGTCCAAATTCACTAAGAGAACAAGTTGTTATCACCAGAAAGAGAGAAGAGGAAGGTATAGAAGACAAACCGGAAAGAGTCTCCTCAAAACATCTAGTTCTATCATGGTGTGAGGTGAAAACATGAACATCATGCCCATGAGATACCAGCTCAACGGCCGCATCAACAATTAATCTTTCAGCTCCACCTATGCATCATACAAGGTATCTGTTATGTAAACAGACAGAAGATGTGGCAACAGCGAATAAATATTCAAGCATACTATCAATAGAAGTTTACTACACACCTCTTGAGCAAATCACGATGAATATCGTTGCCTTAAATGGTGGTACGAGAAAAGGAGCATACATGAGAAATGATAAACTTAACCAACTCCCCGATTTTCTTGCACAAAGGTTATTAAGTGTTTCCCCAATATCATTTAAATATAACGTGTCGGTTGTCAAAGTAGGTATACTTTCCCTCTACAAGAACATGCAAGTGCTTACTACCGCCACAAACCAAAGGAACTATGGCAAAATCCTTATCTCCCAAAATTCTACTTTTAGAATGAAGCCTTTTAAAGAGGATGTTATCATTGAAGCTTCCTATACACTGAATGTCCTTGTGAAACGTGAAACTGCTCTTATATTCAGTTTCAGGAATTATAACAATCCCCATAACTCCACCATCAATGAGCCCCCAACCTTTAAAGTCTAACAAACATTTTTCAGACAACTTCCACAAAACTATATGCCCATTTCAACTAGAACTGCATAACGAGCTTAAATTTGATCAACCAATGAAGTTTAAACTGCTTGGCGACTTTCTTCATTTGACTAAGCTTGACCAGGCCTGGCCTGGCCCATGATTTAAGCCTGAAACTCAATCAAATGCAACCTTCACATCAAACAAAACGTGGCCACCCACCAGAGATATTAGCACTAGCCAGACTGAGAGGAACAGCAGTTAAAAAAGTACATGTAAGTTTACCAGAATAAACTTATAAAAACTGAGCTCCATTTTAGTTAATTCTAAGATACTGTTCATTCAAAATGTCCAAAGAGAAAAGTAGCTAAGTCAAAGAGAGAAATTTAAGCAACTGAATCAGCGGATAATGATTTGCAATGTCGATGCACAACTGATGCAGGCAAAAATTTCTCAAATCCCAAATTTAAAAGGAAAAAAAATTACTAAAACAGGCCCACAAGAAACTTAATCTGTTCTCTTCCATGGGAAAGCCTTCTACACCACCGAGATTGTCAACAAAAAGTAAGAAAAATTTAACAAGATTTTACTGCAACAATAGCAACAGTAGGCAACTCACCAATACCAAGATCGGGATGTAGAATGGCTATCTTCATCTTCTTTTGACTTCCTTTTGCCTGCATCTTGTCCTCCATTGACACTTTTCACATCGACCAAGAAACTCTTCCTCTAATGGCAAATCACAGAAAACGAACCAAACATTTGCCAATTGTCAGCAACCCTTCAAGCCCCCGATCTTGAACATGCTTCTCCACAGCCAACCATGGTCCATAGGCCTGCAATGAGGAAAAGGTCGTTGTTGTACCAATTCTTACGAGAAAAGACGGCCCAAATAAGGAACCAGTCCCTTGGCCGATCATGATTCCACCGAAATTGCGAAGAGGAGAGACCGAGGAACTCGTGAAGTCGCACGCAAATACCCAGAAATTCAATTCACATTAAAAACAAAAACCCAAAAAAGAATCGACCACCCAAGCACAGAACAACAAGGCCGCAGCCATCAGCACATGACAAACCGCAGCAAAGCTTTAGCCTTTAACCAAGAACTTAGATTCTGCCGTATCGGGCATTTCACCGAACATGTTGGGTGCATTTAAAACTCCCCAGAAAAAAAAATCAAGAAGTAGTCGAACCAGGGAACCGCGGAAACCGATCGGTACAAGCACTCCGAACAGGACCCAAAAATTAAACAACGATCAGCCACCGTGATCGAAGGGCAAGGAGAAAGAACGGGACCCAAAGGTCGAGAGACGGAGAGCGCTCACCGGAATCCTGGCCGGCGCCTGGCAAGTGACTGAATCGGAGATGGGACGACGACCGGTGTGGGAGTCTCGTCTGATTTTACAACAGGAAGCGAGGAGACTTTTTTCTTCTACGTTCGCTCAGAATGCCCAGCCAATCAGCGGACATTGCCCGATGCTCCCATTCGCGTCTTTCGATGTTTAATTTTGACGGGCTAATATCACAAAAATCTTAAGTTAATATATTTATATCGTATTTATTTTAAATTAATTTTTATATCATTAGCAAAATTGCTCAAATTAGTGTGTTAGTACCATATTTATCATAAATTATTTTATATATAAAAAAAAAACCCCACCTCCATGCCAACCCTGGATTGATACCATTTTACTATGTTTACCCCAAATTACGATAAATATGGGATTTTTTTTTGTTAGATGTGATATGAGTATATTAATTCAGTGTAAATGTGACATGAACATACCCGTTAGGAATTTCTTATGACATATAAATTAATTTAGGATAAAAGTGGCATGTCAATACCAATTTGGGGTGAATTTGGTGCAAATGTACTAATTTGAAAATTTTTTATGATATAGAAATTAATTTAAGGTAAATATGGTATCGATACTAATTTACAAATTTTCATGATATTAATCTAATTTTGAAAAAAAAATACCAGCTTATTCGTTACATCATAAAGAAACAAAAAATAAAATGAAAAGGTTTTTCTTTCAAATTAATAAATTTTGAATGCAAATAAAAAGTCAAAATGACAATATTCACTCGAGTGTTTTGAAATTAAGAAGCTTTTTTATTGTAACAATTGATTGGAAAATATGTAGTCAAATTCACTTGACACGACAAATTTACAAAGCCATTAATTTATTATTAAGTATGTAGTCATAAAAAGTTAAAACATTTCCTTTTCATTTTCACATGAAAACAATTTAAACAATACATGAAATCTACGCTATTATATGAGATACATATACAAGAATAATTTAGGAAAAATGTCACAAATAATCCATGAACTTCAATCTCGTCCTCGGGTTTTTAATTTGTTCAATTTGATCCATAAACTATTGATGGATGTTCAATTTAGTTCCTAAACTATTTCGTCCTTTTGTTAGTTAAAGTTCATGAAATTTGTTGACATGGCTTTTAGTCTCTTAAGTATAAAATAAAAAAGAACACGTATTTCAAACTAAGAGAGAAAAATCCACATGACCACCATCCAGGATGAGCTGACATCTCAAATCAATATTTTAACAAAAGAAGAAGAATTTTTGTTAGAAACAATTGATATATTATCAGATCTAGAAGCCAAAAACTAATACTCGGACAGGCTCTAGTTTTCTATGAAAATCCCAACTAATTCTAACACAACTTATAATCTCAAAGATATTCTTAATAGAAATAAGAAAATTTAATCTAGACTCATTAATATAAATGACCTTAATGATGAAATTAATCAGCAAAACTTAGAAATGAAAACTTTAAAAATACCCAAGCCCAAATACAAAGAGAAATTTTGGTAATAAAATCTAAAATAAAAAAAAAAGGAAAAGAAAAAGAAGGTGAAAATCCAATTGATAACTCGATCTTAATTTTTTAATGACTTTATCAGAGAAAACATCGAGGAAATGGATCATAAATATAACAATAAAAATCAATGATGAATTTACTATTGATATCACAACACTTTTTGATGCAGGAGTCGATCTTAATTGCATAAGAGAAGAGTTGATTCCTACAAAATATATTTTATAAAACTACAGAATCATTAAATTCAGCCTCGGGAGATAAGCTTAGAATTAGTTTTAAGCTGCCTGGAGCTTCCATAATAAAAAAATCAAATGTCTTAGAAAACATCTTTTCTTCTAATTAAAGATATAAGACAAAATGCGATAATAGGGAAAGAAAGAAACATATTGTTAGTTTATATATGAACCATATTTTACAGAAAAACAAATTCTTACAAAAGCTCATCCAACTCCAATGAATTGAGAAGTTTTGCAATTTTGCCAAAAAGAAATTCAAGATTTATTAGATAACAAATTAATTAAAAAAAATCAAACACCCTAAAGTTGCTCTGCTTTTTATGTCAATATAAATGCTGAATTATAAAGGGGAGTACCCAAGCTAATTATCAATTATAAACCATTGAACAAAGCATTAAAATGGATTAGGGATCTAATTTTAAACAAAAATGATTTATTAAACCAACTCCATAAAAAATATTTTTAAAATTTGATATGAAATTTCGATTTTGGCAAATTCAAATAAATGAAACAGATAGGTATAAAACAACATTCACAGTACCATTTAGGCAATATTAATGAAATGTAATGTCTTTTAGTTTGAAAATGCTTCTTCTAAATTTCAAAGAATAATGAATGATATATATCGTAGTTTACATGAATGATGTTTTAATATTTTCTACTAGTATAGATCAACACTTTAAACATATATCTGTGTTTATAAATATTATTAAGAAAAATGCTTTGGTAGTGTCTCCTACTAAAATATCACTTTTCCAAATAAGAATTAGATTTTTAGGACATCATTTTCAATGAATTATCATCCCGATAAAAAGATCAACTCTATCTGTAGAAAAATCTTTTCATAAAATTAAAGATAAAACCTGATTGCAAAGGTTTCTAGGAAGCCTCAATATACTCTTACATCAAAGATTATATTAAAAAACCCTACTATGGACATTGGTTCACACTAATATTTTTAAACAAATCAAAATTCATGTTAAAGAAATACCCTACCTCCATCGCGCTGATCCTCTTGCTTTCAAAAATGTAAAAACATATGCTCGATATAGGTTATAGAAGTATTCTTAAACAAGTAAAAAATAATAAAGAACAAATAGTACAATTTGTTTCCAAAAATTGAAACCAAACTCAACAAAATTACTTTACTATCAAAAAAGAAATACTACCCATCATTTTAGTCATATCCAAATCCCAAGATGATCTTTTAAATATAAAATTCGTATTGCATATTGATTGCAAATTAGCAAAAGAAGTATTACAAAATAATGTATCAAATATTGCATCAAAACAAATTTTTGCCCAATGGCAAGCTATATTATCTGTTTTTGATTTTGATATTGAATTTATTAATGAGTCATCAAATTCTTTGCCCGATTTTCTAACGAGAGAATTTTTACGAGAAAAACAATGCCAAAATCCAACAAAGAAAAATGCAAAGCCATTATCGAAACCTCAGAATCATAACTCCAATCACCAACATTAGACCAATTCCAAGCTTGGTTAGATGTAATGAAAACTCAACAATTACCACTACCATCACCAACGTCACAATCACTCTAGTAGTTATAAATATGGTTAGATCTAATCAAAAGCCAAACAAATACCATTGTCACAATCAATATCACCTGATCTTATTTCATATTTATCTTTACTACTCTCATAAGTAAAATCAAAAACTACCTCATCACAATCACGCAAGCCCCAAACATGATCATAAACTAAAAAATTACTATCATTATATACTCCTATTAAAACTTGGGCAGATATTGCTAAAAAAAAATTATCAAAGTAAATTGAGATTACTTTAAATCTATGACTATTGGCATTTTACAATCCAAAAGAATCACAATTACTTAAGATAATAACTAGTGAAATAGTTGTAAAACCACATTATTTCTCTATGATAACTAAACCCTCTACCTTCACTAACTCTATAGTAATATCACAGTCAACATTCAAATTACAATTTATCACCAAAAGACAATATTAAGACCTCATGGTGGTTGAAAGAAAATTTCATCATGAAAATCCAAAAGTTTATGCAAAACATGTTTTCCTAGAAAATTGGTAGTACCCACAAACTGATTTGTCAAAACCCTAAGCCTATTATGAATAAATCCTTGTTGAAACCAAGTTTACGACATTCAAACATTTTGTATCATCCAAAAAACTTAAATAATATCACTTATTCAATGGCCACTATCTTTTAAGTCATACCACCAGAAACGTGGAAACCCAATTATCATACCTAATTACAATTTAAAGGCAGATTAACCACAAACTTACCATATCTTCCAACCTTCACTTATTGGGATTACTAAGAAACCTATTGGAATGCCTTTTCCCATCAAAATGAAGATGACCATCATACATGGCTTTTCTATTTCAAAACTAATTTCAATATTGAACAATTACTTTTTTTGTTCCAAAAATGGTAAAGTCATTTGGCCTTATAATTGAAATCTTACCTCAATAGTTTTAAAATAGCTTAAGAATCTTTCACACATATTTCGAATCGACTAATCATGAATCAAAGTTTTCTAATCTCATGCATTTTTTTCATTAATTTTCGAGTCTCCTGGGTAACTGCTTGAGAATTCGACTATCATCAGCTTTCTCACTCTTCACATGTCTAGCACCTATTTAGGAAATTCAAAATTAAGTGGTGGGACAATTTTAAGTTCGCTGAAAACCTTTTCGAGGAAAGTTTTAAACTAGCTGAATTAGTGAAATTATCAATTACCAACTGATATCAAAATTACTGAATTTCTTCAACAAAAACCACTAGCCCAAGCCCATTTGGCGGTCAATCACAAGAAATATATCGCCTTGCATTGGCAAAAATTATATTAGAATTACTAATCACCAAATCACATAAAAAAATCTTCAAGTTCCTCTTATGAATTTTATCACAGTGGCATTACAAATGAGACGATTGCTATGGTATTAATCTGTTAGATGAAGATGGAGACAAATATAGGAAATTACCAATCACAAATCACTAATTACCAAATGGAGACAAAAGCCAAAGAAGACAAAATATGATTTTCAAGACTATGATCAAATTTCTTTTGAAGACAATATCTGAAGATGCTGCTTACCTGAAGATGTTGTTGGCGATGCTGAAGATTTGACCAAGGCTAAAGAAAAAATAAAAATTGTGTATATATATATGATGATATCATGTATTCTGTTTTAGGGGCTTGTGTAGGTACTAAAGGAGGAGATGCCATATGTGAATACAAATGATGTGCAAGACATATCTATCCAAATTGGTGCAAAAAGAATAGAGGTGACAAGTGTCACAAGTAATTATGGGTGTGTGAAAAGTCAACTACAATCCTGTAATTGGAAAAGCATCTCCAAGAATTGGATAAGATTAGCAAGATAGGAAAGATTGATTTGATAAGGATTGTTCCGAAATATTGGTGCAAGGCTTTCTTTAAAATTATATGTAAGTTTGATATTACGAACAATGACTTGTTGGAATCATTTAATGGATTGATACTATAAGCTAGACACATGTCTATCATATCCATGCTTGAGGATATTAGAAAGAAGATGGTGACAAGAATGTGTGACAAAAGAGATGCTGGTCAAAGATGGAAAATGGACATTGCGCCAAGGATATCAGAGAAAACAAAAGGCAATAAAAAAAAAAAGTTTCTTTTCTCATGTGCTTTGGAATGGAGAAGATGGATTTCAAGTGCGCCTTAGGAATGACAAATTTATAGTGGACATAAGAAACAACTCATGTCCTTGCAGAACATGGGACTTGAGTGGGATTCCATGCTCTCGTGCAATCTGTGTCATTCTATTCAATGGAGAGGAGATAAAAACTTTTGTTGTCCACTGGTATAAGAAGGATATCTATTTAAAGACATATGGTCACTACTTGGAAGCAATGAATGGTGATAACCTTTGGCCTACTAGTGATAAAGAACTTTTGGCAGCACCAATGCCTCGGGTTATGCTTGGTAGGCTTAAACAGAAAATGATAAGAGAGGAAGGAGAATCTAGAAATGAGTTCAAATTGTCAAGACAAGGCGAAAAAAATCATATGTCACTTGTAATTCAAACAAGGCTACAACTCAAAAAATTGTCTGTTAAAACAAAAGGAAAATATAAGGTTTATTCATTTTGTCTCTAGTCTTCACCTGTGTCAATATCTTTGGCTTCATTTTCTTATTAGATGGGATGAAAAAATAAATACATCATAACAATGCCACCCTTCAAAAGATACTCTTCACCTTATTTTTAAGTAAGTGACTTTGTATTCCTATAATTGTATGTGCCATTTGAACTTGAGAATTGATGTTCTTAATAGCTTGGACTAGAAGGTAGCCAAGCCATTTCTTTACTAAGAAATACCAACCATAATGTGGTCAATGCGGAGACGGTGGAGAGCGCATTGCGCAAATTTATCACTATAATGGTACTAGATGGATAATTTTACAATCGAAACTTTGTTGTTATGTAAAGATTTGACATACGATTGATTGATGCATTTCTTTTGTCTAACAATAGAAGGCAAACATCATGAAAAAGAAGCAAGAAGAGCAAAAAAAAAAAAAAAAAGACAAAGAGGATTTGAACAATATTGGAAGTGTTTGATCAACAAGATCTCCAATAAAGAGACAAATTGACCAGAAAGTAGTTGTTTAAAGATATGGAAATATGATATGCTCTAGTACTTTTTGTTGATTCGGTATTCTTGTGTTTAAGATCAAGTGATGGATTTTTTTTTCCCCTTCTTTTTTGTAGTTTTGGAAGTGTTTGACATGTGGCAATGATGCTATTAAGAGCACAAGCATTCTCGGCAAGAGTTTTTTTTTTTTTTTTTTTTGACAATACATTCAATATATGAGAAATGTAGATGGCCTTATTTTTATATAATCTGTTAGTGTTCGAGATTACATTCAATACTCTTAAATAGTTGGCTTGCCTGTGGCTGTTTGTTTATGTAAGTTTCGTTGCATTTGATCGCTACGCTAATTTTAAACAAAAATAATTTATTAAACCAACTCCATAATTTAAAAATATCTTTAAAATTTGATATGAAATTTTGATTTTGACAAATTCAAATAAATGAAGCAGATAGATATAAAACAACATTCATAATACCATCTAGGCAATATTAATGAAATGTAATGTCTTTTTAGTTTGAAAATGCTTCTTCTAAATTTCAAAGAATAATGAATGATATATATCGTAGTTTACATGGATAATGTTTTAATATTTTCTACTAGTATAGATCGACACTTTAAATATATATCAGTGTTTATAAATATTATTAAGAAAAATAGTTTAGTAGTGTCTCCTACTAAAATATCACTTTTCCAAACAAGAAATAGATTTTTAGGACATTATGGGTGCGCATGACAAAATTTAAACATAAATTGATTTCTCACAAAAAATTGATTTCTCAATTTCTATTTCGAAACGAGAAGCTAAAAATTTTAGCTTCGATTTTTCTTCAAATCTATTTCGGAATAGAAATCTGTTTCATAAATAGAGAAATCAAATTGCGTTACCAAACGGTTTACATTATAGGCACTGCTTCAAGAAGAACAGAGAAACAAAGAAATCAAGAAACAGAAATTTTATCATGCGCAGCCTACATTGCTCAATGAACTATTATCCCGATAAAAAGATCAACTCTATTTATAGAAAAAATCTTTTCATAAAATTAAAGATAAACCCTAATTGCAAAGGTTTCTAGGAAGCTTGAATATACAATTACATTAAAGATTATATTAAAAAACCTTCCCATGGATATTGGTCCACACTAATATTTTTAAACAAATCAAAATTCATGTTAAAAAAATACCTTGCTTCATCTCGCCAATCCTCTTGCTTTCAAAATTGCAAAAACATATGCTCGGATATAGGTTATGGAAGTATTCTTAAACAAGTAAAAAATAATAAAGAACAAATAATACAATTTGTTTCTAAACATTGAAACCAAACCCAACAAAATTACTCTACTATCAAAAAAGAAATACTAGCCATCATTTTAGCTATATCCATATCCTAAGGTGATCTTTTAAACAAAAAAATTGTATTGCATATTGATTGCAAATTAGCAAAAGAAGTATTATAAAATGATGTATTGAATATTGCGACAAAACAAAATTTTGCCCGATGGCAAGCTATATTATCTGCCTTTGATTTTGATATTGAATTTATTAATGAGTCATCAAATTCTTTGCCTGATTTTCTAATGAGAGAATTTTTGTGGGAAAAACAATGCCAAAATCCAACAAAGAAAAAGGTAAGCCATTGCTGAAACCTCAGAATCATAACTCTAATCATTAACATTAGACCAACTCTAAGCTTGGTTAGATGTAATGAAAGCTCAACAATTGCCACTATCGTCACCAACATCACAATCACTCCAGCAGTTACAAATATGGTTAACTCTAATCAAAAGCCAATAAACACCATTGTCACAGTCAATATCACATGATCTTACTTCATATTTGTCTTTACTACTCTCAAAAGCAAAACCAAAAACTACCTCATCACAATCACATAAGCCCTAAACATGATCACAAACTCAAAAAATCATTATCACTATATATTACTATTAAAACTTGGGCAAATATTGCTAAAACAATTTATCAAGCAAATTGAGATTACTTTAAATCTATGACCATTGGCCTCTTATAGTCTAAAAGAATCACAATCACTTAAGAGAATAACTAGTGAAATAGTTGTAAAATCACATTCTTCCTCTATGATAGCTAAACCCTCTACCCTCACTAACTCTATAGTAATATAATATTCATCATTTAAATTACAATTTATCACCAAAATGCAATATTAAGATCTCATGGTGGTTGAAAGAGAATTTCATCATGAAAATCCAAAAGTTTATGCAAAACATGTTTTCCTAGAAAATTAGTAGTACTTACAAACTGATTTACCAAAACCCCAAGCCTATTATGAATAAATCCTTATTGAAACCAAGTTTATGACATTCAAACTTTTTGTATCATCTGAAAACTCAAATAATATCACTTATTCAATGGCCACTATCCTTTAAGTTATACCACAAGAAACGTGGAAACCTAATCGTCATACGTAATTGCAATTTGAAACCAAATTAACCACAAAATTATAATATCTTCCAACCTTCACTTATTGGAATTACTAAGAAGCCTATTGGAATGCCTTTTTCCCGTCAAAATGAAGATGACCGTCATACATGGCTTTTCTATTTCAAAATTGATTTCAATACTAAACAATTACCTTTTTGGTTCCAAAAATGGTGGAGTCATTTTGGCCCTATTATTGAAATCTTACCTCCATAGTTTAAAAATAACTTAAGAATCTTTCACACCTATTTTGAAATCGACTAGTCATGAATCAGAGTTTTCTAATCTCATGCACTTTTTCATTAATTTTCGAGTTTCCGGGGTGACTGCTTGAGAATTTGACTATCATCAGCTTTCTCACTCTTCACATGTCCAGCACCTACTTAGGAAATTCAAAACTAAGTGGTGGGACAATTTTAAGTTCGCTGAAAACCTTTTCGAGGAAAGTTCTAAATTAGTTGAATCAGTGAAATTACCAATTACCAATTGATATCAAAATTACTGAATTTCTTCAAAAAAAATCACTGGCCTAAGTCCATTTGGCGGTCAATCATAAGAAATATATCTCCTTGCATTGAAATATATATATATATATATTAGAATTACTAATCGCCAAATCACATAAAAAATCTCCAAGTTCCTCTGATGAATTCCATCATAGTGGCAATACGAATGAGATGATTGCTATGGTATCAATCTGCTATGAATATGGAGACAAATATAGGAAATTACCAATCACAGATCACCAATTACTAAAAGGAGAAAAAAGCTAAGAAGACAAAATAGGATTTTCAAAACTATGATCAAATTTCTTTTGAAGACAATATCTGAAGATGCTGCGCACCTGAAGATGTTGTTGCTGACGCCAAAGATTTGGCCAAAGATATCATGTATTTTATTTTAGAGGTTTGTGCAGGTACTAAGGGAGGAGATGCCATCTGTGAGTACAGATAATGTGCAAGACATATCTATGCAAATTGACGTAAAAAGAATATGGGTGACAAGTGTCGCGAGCAATGCTGGGTGTGTGAAAAGTCAACTACAATCCTGCAATTGAAAAAGCATCTCAAAGAATTGGATAAGATTAGCAAGATAGGAAAGGTTGACTTGATAAGGATTGTTCCGAAATATTTGTGCAAGACTTTCTTTAAAATTATACGCAAGTATGATATTATGGACAATAACTTGTTGGAATCATCTAATGGATCGATACTGGAAGCTAGACACATGTCTATCATATCCATACTTGAGGATATTAGAGAGAAGATAGTGACAAGAATACGCGACAAAAGAGATGCTAGTCAAAGATGGAAAAGGGACATTGCGCCAAGGATATTAGATAAAAGAAAAGGCAATAAAAAAGAAAGTGCCTTTTCTCATGTGCTTTGGAATGGAGAAGATGGATTTGAAGTGCGCCTTAGGAATGACAAATTTGTAGTGGATATAATAAACAATTCATGGCCTTGTAGGGCGTGGGACTTGAGTGGAATTCCATGCTCTCATGCAATTTGTGTCATTATATTCAATGGAGAGGAGATAGAAACTTTTGTTGCCCACTGGTACAAGAAGGATATCTATTTAAAGACATATAGTCACTACTTGAAAGTAATATATGGTGACAACCTTTGGCCTTCTAGTGATAAAGAACCTATGGCAGCACCAATGCCTCGGGTTATACCTGGTAGGCTTAAATAGAAAAGGATAAGAGAGGAAGGAGAATCTAGAAATGGGTTCAAATTGTCAAGACAAGGCGAAAAAAATCATATGTTATTTGTACCTCAAACAAGGCCACAACTCAAGAAATTGTCTATTGAAACAAAAGGAAAATGTAAGGTTTATTCATTTTGTCTCTAGTTTCTACTTGTGTCAATATCTTTAACTTTTTGTCCAAAAAAAAAAAATCTTTAACTTCATTTTCTTATTGGATGTGATGAAAAGATAGATACATTCTAACAATGCCACCCCTCAAAAGGTACTCTTAACCTTATTTTTAAGTAAGTAACTTTGACCGACCAAAAAAAAAAAAAAAAAAAAAAAAAGTAAATGACTTTGTACTCCAATATTTGAACTCGACTTTGTACTCCAATATTTGAACTTGAGAATTGGTGTTTTTAATAGCTTAGACTAGAAGGTAGCTGAGCCATTTCTCTACTAAGAAATACCAACCATAATGTGGTCAATGCAGAGATGGTGGAGAGAGCATTGCGCAAATTTATCACTATAATGGTACTAGACGGACAATTTTACAATAGAAATCTTGTTGTTATGTAAAGATTTGACATTCGATTGATTGATGCATTTCTTTTGTCTAACAACAGAAGGCAGACACCATGAAAAAGAAGCAAGGAGAGCCAAAAAAAAAAAAAGACAAAGAGCATTTGAACAATATTGGAAGTGTCTCCAAGAAAGAGACAAATTGACTAGAAATTAGTTATTTTAAAGAGATGGAAATAGGATATGCTCTAGTACTTTTTGTTGATTCAGTATGCTTGTGTTTAAAATCAAGCGATGGAGTTTTTTGTATCCCCTTCTTTTTTGTAGTTTTGGAAGTGTTTAACATGTAGCAATGATGCTATTAAGAGCACAAGCATTCTCAGCAAAACTTTTTTTTTTTTTTGACAGTACATTCAATATATGAAAAGAAATGTAGATAGCCTTATTTTGTATAATCTGTTAATGTTCGAAATTACATTCAATACTCTTAAATAGTTGGCTTGCCTGCCGTTGTTTGTTTGTATAAGTTTTGTTACATTTGATTACTACACTATTTTAGTAAAATGTGTCTCAATGAGGGTTTGTCTAAAAGAGGTCTACCTCAACCCAACCATCTTTGTTCCATTCTCAATCCAAGCATTTTGAGAAGTTTGATGTTGAGAAGGAAGAAGTATCGTCGATGTGAAGAAAGGGGTTTTTGAAGCCATAGTATGTTTTTCTTTTTTAAAGTACATGCCGACTCATAATTTTAGTATCTAGGCTAGCTCCAATCATCAATTAACACTCCACGTCTTCACTTAATAGTTTGAACAAATGGAATGATTGTATAGAACATTTGTTAATAGTTTAGGAATCAAATTTAAGAAATTTAAACTCTAGAGACGAGATTATACATTGGGTGAAAGTTCATGAATCATTTGTGATATTTTTTCATTACAATAAGTTAAGGACTCAATTGGCAAAAAAAAAAGAGAGTTTAGGACTGAATTAGTACATCCACAACAGGCTTATGATTTTTTTTTTTTTTTTGATAATTCTCCTCTTATCGGAGTTAATAGAATATTTGACAACATATTGTCATGCTTTGAAAATAGTAAAATTCTTCTCGCTCGACAAGTCCCTTAGGGAAATGCTAGGTAACAAAACTTTATCTTGCGCACCTAGCCATCGACAAGGTTCATCTTCAAAGTCTAAGCTCAACAACGACCGTCATGCCTTTAAAGTAAAATGCAGGGAAATACCTCTGTAATTTCTCCAGAAAAAGCATAGAAGAAAAGGACTAATCGAGTTCAAAGAGTATTTCTGGCCCAAAAAGGCCAAAAAACTAGAAGAGAAATTTATATGATGAGTCTCAAATCGTGCCGTGAATTTGGGGATGTAGAATTTTCTTCCCCGGAACTAAGGACACCCCTCAATGCACGACCCGAATGGACAGAAGGAAAGCGAAAGATGCGTTTACTAGAGCTTTTCGACCGTGACGAACATCATTCCCAGCATTGGAGAAAGTCGTAGTCAGATGGCGTTGGGGGGAGAATCATTCAATGGTCAATTAAAGCAAGCAACCGGTGAGCACAGTAATCCAAACGCGTCCAATTGAAAAGAAAAATGAAAAAAAAATATAAGAATTTGCAATTTCAGTTCCGACTGTACGAAACTGCACGCGCGCGAAAATCGACAGGCAATCTCGTTCTTCGGTCATTGCACGATTTCAATGAAATAAATAATGATGATAATAATAATAAGAATTAAAGAACTATGGGAAAAATTCGGACAAAATCGAGCTTTCCCTCTCGCGTTTCGTATTACCGAGACCGGGTCAAAGGTGGGGACCCGGCACGGTGTCGAGCGACATCCACGGCCCGGGAGGGCGCCACGTGTGCCGGCCGCGGGTCGATCGGACGGCCCAGGATCGCGGGGGCGGGGCGGGCGGGCTTCTCCACGGCCGGGCGGGCCTCTCCACGGCCGGGCGGGCCAGTCTCTCTCATCTCATCACATCTCCCCACGGTTCCAGACGGTCTCCATTGGCAATCGCTCCCCGCTTTCTCTCTCCTCCCCCGCCTCTCTTTCTCTCTCTTCTTTCTCTCTCTGGAAGACGCGAAGGAAAGAGACCCCCCTCTCTGGCAGGCACTGTGTTTCTCTCTCTTAGCGCCTTTTTCTCTTTTTTCTCTCTCTACCTTTGATGAGACCCGGGAGCGCGGGGGAGCGATGTCGCTGAGACGGGCGTTACTCTCGCGGAAGTTCTCCAGATCCTTCAAGGAGCTCAACGGCAAGCACCACCGGGAGGAGGCGGAGGAGGGCGGCGGGGAGGGGGAGGGGGCGGCGGCGGGGGCCGGGCGGAGCCGGAGGCCGCGCACGGCGAGTCATGGGGGACAATGCTGCCGGAGCTCCTCGGGGAGATCATCCGCCGCGTGGAGGAGAGCGAGGACCGGTGGCCCCAGCGCCAGAACGTCGTCGCCTGCGCCTGCGTCTGCAAGCGGTGGAGGGACATGACGAGGGAAATCGTTCGGTCGCCGCTCCGCAGCGGCCAAATCACTTTCCCTTCCTGTCTCAAGCAGGTCGCTCTTTTTTCTTTGGTGGAATTCGGGCCGCATTTCTTCGGATTCTTTGCTTCCTCGTTGTCGTCGGGGGAATTTGAATTGATTTGATTCGATGATTTGGCTCGTTTCCTTTCCCTTCGTTGAGTTTTTCGTTAATTGTTTCTCTTTTCCATATTGACGGAGATTCATAGAGCTCATTGTGTTCGTTGGGCTATTGTCAGTGTGGGTAATTGCTCAATTTGACCAATTCGTCGAGATCTAATTTAAAGTTAGGGTTCGACCTCATTACTGATGTCTGAACATTCGATGCGTCTTGTGTTGGGCATTAATTAGAGAGAATGGAGTCATTTCGGAAGATGCGAAAGTTCTAGATGGGAACGATGATTTGGATTTTAATCTTATTTCTTGAAATGGAAGTGAGGGCTTCACTCTGATGGCTTTCGCAGGGAAAATGAATGTGGCCGCCGGGAGTTTTCGGTGTATATGTATTCACCATCGTCTTCATTTCATTCTATGATATTTTCCAAAATCACCATATAATCATCTTATCCGTGACATTCTTGATAATATTTAAGTAGGGTAGGGTGGTCATCCTGCTGGTGAATTTTAGTCTACACTACTTTTAACTTTCGTGGTGCACGTGAGAAGTGGCAAAAGGTACTTTTGATGCTTCCATGTCAATGAAAGGAATAAAAAATTTAGTTCAGTTTGAATTGCATAAATTGTGGTTCTGCCTATGGGAACATCTCATTAGCAACCTAACAAATGAAGGATGATAACCTTACGCCTCTAACACTGTTGTTTGATCGTTGTTTTGAAGTATGGATCTCGGTGGCTGGGTTGCTGTTTCTGTATATTTAACTTCCTCACACCCGCAGTCTTGCTTGAATTATTGGAATTTCTTGTTTGGAAATTCCAAATATTGGGTGGTTGTTGATGGTTATTTTTCTAAATGTAGCCGGGGCCACGGGATTCTGCGCATCAGTGCCTTATAAAGCGGGACAAGAAGACTTCGACTTTTTACCTTTCTCTCACCCTCAGCCCATGTAAGTAAATATTTGCGGTCGATTTCTCTTTTCCTACTACATACAATCGATATGGATGGTTATCATTGATACTTAGTTCTTTTTTTCTTTGTTTTGGTCTAGTTGAGGTTCATTCCTGTTTCTGTATCTGCTTCAATTTTTTTTTTTGGCTTGATTACTTGCATCAAGTTTGCTAGAGCTAGAGTTTGCAGAGCAATGTCTGCTAAACCTTCAATAGATTTTTTATCCGAGTCGATCCAAGCTTAGGAGGTTGCATGATCTACTTTGGCTCAGAAAACTTAGTCAATTTTGACTTGGTATACTTGTGACAACTCTGCTTCTTTTTTTAATTCCAGTTTATCTGGAGCGAAACTTCTTCAATGTAATGGTCCTCTACAGATGATTACCTTTTTTCAAAAGAGACAGTCATACTTGAAGGCATGTATGATGTTTGTTTATTAGCGTGTCAATTCTTTGACAGTTTCAGACTCAACAAGTTGAATGAAACTTCAGTTGATGCTTATTATGGACTAGATGCCTGCTGTTTCTTCGTTCTCGGCATGCCAGCTTGGAGGAGTAATGGAACATGTACCTGTGGGAATGTCATTTCATGAGGATTAGGGATCATGGAATCATATCTAGATATTAGTAGTGGTTGAGAGGGGTTAATGTATGAATATGATGGTGTAAAATAAAAGAAGTCTTGAGCTTGTTCTTGGTCCCTTTTACCCTTGCTCTCATAGTTTGTTTTGAGGGGATAACATAGCTCGAATTGAGACTATTAGTAGTTCTAATGGTCGCAATAGATCAGTCCTTCTCTTTCTTCTTTTAGTTCATCTTTAGGGCATATCAGGGCTTTCGTGGAGGTCGGTAATAGTTCTGAGGACTCATGTTGTGGAAGGAAAGTTGATTGAAACCTTGATGGATTGAAGGTTGGTTCATTGACAGTAGATGTAAGTAGGAGTTGAACATCTGTTGTTACTTGCTGTTAGTATAAGTGAAGGGGACTTCTACTCCATCTTGTGGTTCATCCGCTAATATCAGTTCCTTGAATTAAGATATTAAGTTCTACTTTTGGTTTGATCATTCGACTGGTAAAAAGGATTTGGATTGATGTCAATGAATACATTAAATTGATATGATGGCTTTCTCGAACACCATGTTCCTATAGAATTGAAATTTTCTTGGCATAAATGGTTTGCCCATAATTGACTTTTTCTTACTCCTTTATTCTTCAGCAACGCCAGATGAGGGGAAGTTTCTTTTAGCGGCTCGGAGATATAGGCATGGTGCTCACACTGAGTACATTATTTCTCTAGATGCTGATGATGTATCCCAAGGAAGTAATGCTTATGTTGGGAAGTTAAGGTATGGCTACTTAAATAGGGTCTTGTTTTTGTAAATTTGCTCTAAAAGAATTTATTGGAATTTGTTTCTTCTTCCCCTTAAGATGGTGGTGTGACAAATTCAGTAATGTAAGGAAAATGTGTTTGAACACAATACTACCATGTCTCTGCAATTTCTAGGATGGAGCATCTTTATATGCCTACCTACTTAGCTATTCATTTTATAGTCTTGTCATACAGGGAGTATGAAGGAACTTGGGGCTTCTTGCCTAATTTGTCCAAAGCTTGAAATTGGTCTTTTATCTTTGATCTGCCAGAGGCTTTTTTACTGCTTCTAGAAGCCTGTCCTGCAGGACTTGGGTTTAATTGATATTTATTTGTTTACGAGCATGTTTAATTGTCTTTACCTGACAAAGAGAATATGGTTTTATTGTAGTTGTAATCAATGAAAATCTAACTTATTCCTTTCACATCTCACCATGGCCTTTTTAAACAGAAAAGGTGAATAGTTGTATATGTTAATCGATGGATTTGTTTAAAATTTCGTGCTTGTTGCAGCTCGGACTTCCTTGGTACCAACTTTACAATCTATGACAGCCAACCACCACATGATGGTGCAAAGCCCAGCAGCCGGGCGAGCCGCCGTTTTGCAAGCAAGCAAATAAGCCCCCAGGTCTCAGCTGGCAACTTTGAGGTCGGGCAGGTCTCTTACAAGTTCAACCTTTTGAAATCTAGAGGTCCGAGAAGGATGGTTTGCTCGCTGAATTGCCCTGTGTCAGTAGAAGCACCTATTGATAAACAGATGGATAATGCCAAGATGAAGAAATCAGGACCTATCAACTCTGACTACACAATTTTGAAAAATAAAGCTCCAAGGTGGCATGAGCACATGCAGTGCTGGTGCCTGAACTTCCATGGTCGTGTAACTGTGGCTTCTGTAAAAAATTTCCAACTCGTTGCCACAATGGACCAAAGCCAGCCGGGTGGGAAAGGAGACGAAGAAACCGTTCTTCTCCAATTCGGTAAAGTGGGGGACGATACTTTTACCATGGATTATCGGCAGCCCTTGTCTGCCTTCCAGGCATTTGCCGTCTGCCTTACCAGCTTTGGCACAAAAATTGCATGCGAGTAAAATGTAATTTTGCTATATGTAAGGTTTGTCGTCATTGCTGTTGTTTTGTATAATTATGCACTTTTGTGTTGGTATAAACATGGTATATCCTACGTTTGATCCAAAGCATATATGTACATGATCTCTGAAAAATGAATCGACTGGCTAATGTCTAACTACAGATGTGGAAAAACCGTGGGTTGCTGCAAATTAAGCTGGTCCTCTTACTGTATGTTGTTCTCTGACTCTAGGATGGTGGAAAAAGTCGTACTCCATCATGTTACACGAGAACGAGTGGAGTAGAAGATG
This sequence comes from Eucalyptus brandiana, assembly GCA_014182725.1. Classification (NCBI taxonomy): domain Eukaryota; kingdom Viridiplantae; phylum Streptophyta; class Magnoliopsida; order Myrtales; family Myrtaceae; genus Eucalyptus; species Eucalyptus brandiana. The sequence continues at coordinate 12,383,405 of CM024673.1, read as the reverse complement.
ACCGAGAACGTTCGTGGTATTTTCCCTGGAAAGTTGCACGCTTGATTTTCCAATGCCTCAGGATGTGGCCTATAAGCTGTTCTAGTGGCTCGGACCTCCTTTAAGTAGCGTTGACCACTAAATCGAAATGGCATTAGCGTCTTACTCCGAATTGACATGTTACTTGCACCATCTGCAGTTAGGAAGCTTCCCAGAACGCGATGAATGAAGACCATTGTTCCGGGAGACTCAACCGTTGTCATCCGTTGTCATCTTTCGGATTCTCGGACTGATTTGCAACATAAACATATGAATTACCAAACAATCGATGCCAGACACTTCCATCGTTTCAACTATAGCGGTGGAATCCTAGATCACTCACACTGGCACATCCATTATTAGGTTGTTTGGGGCTGCATCGCAGATGCACGCTTCTTCGGTCCTGCGTTCATGAAAGAATGGTTTAAATTTCAACCAATACAAAGACGGACATCGAGTCTCTTCCCAGTTCCCACCATCCAGATCTGAGCTCATGTATATTCTTCAGTACATGTGCTTAGAATATCATCTGAAACCACCGCCTACTCCCCTAAGAATGCATGAGGGAGAACATACATTCCTCTCCATGAATAAGACAATCACATCAGGATTATTTGCATTCTGCACAATTATATGGGATGCTGACCAATGCATCACGGAATATTACAAGCTAATGCGCCATTTCATACCCGAGATTGCTTTCCTCACGATGAGAGACTACAAATGGGGCATATTACTCGATCTGAGTGTTCTTTCGGCATAGGGAGCAGTTGTCACTGAGAAATTTAGCCAAGTGATTAACTGCGACCGGGATGATCCACATTGCATTCAGCACATTAGTTGAAAGAAGCAATAGGTTCTTGCAGAGAGCCATAGCAAAGGTACATAAAGGTTCATATACAACAGACTATCTCAAGACTCGTAAACGAAGATGCTGAAACGGAAACATCATTTCATTGCAAATTCCAACTCCAAGATGACCCTCACTTCTTTCCTCGCAGCTTCACACCAAGGGCTCTTTCAAGTTTGGTAATTAGCTGTTGATTAGGAATTGCTTTTCCAGATTCATATTCTTGAATGATCTGGGGCTTTTCATTGACCAGCTGCATTGCAATTCATGCAAAAGTGTCAGGATAAGTTTAAGAAAACAGAGGCGCATTTGTTCGTATAGATGCACTCCAGATGTCCTTTGGCCCTATAGAAACCCAAGTGTCCTCGGCCAAGTTCAATAAGGAAAAGACAAAAAGGAAGTAAAACACATACCTGAGCAAGTTGGGACTGGGTAAGCTTCTTGTCCATTCGAGCTTGCATAATAGCCTTCTTCAGTTCATTCGGCACGCGACCATCTACCAACCAAATATCATATTTCTCAGTCAACGCAAGTTCAACAAACAATCTTCAACAAGTGTGGAGGCAAATTGTACGAGAGCTAAGCACAAAGGAATGAACAAATGAACTAAAGCAACACTTCTGGCTGCATCAGCAGTCTGACACAGATTATAAATTCATTCCCGCAAGATAACACAAAGAAAACGAACAAATCTAAATGTAAGGAGGTTGCAAGGATTTGTGCTCCACAAAAACTTCAAATATCTAGCAAGAGAGAAAGTACAGCAAGATGCATCACTCAATAATTCAGAAGAGAAGCCACTTACGAGCAAGATTTTCTGTTTCTTCATCAAGCTTCCTTGTGTTCAAAGAGGTACTGCTAGATGCAGCTTTGTTTGAGCCAGCATTTGCTGCAAAGCATTAAAGGAATTTCTGAGCAATTAAAGTTCATTAATTAAACTGTCAATGCTTCACGTCATATAATATAGATGGCAGCAAAAGGCCACATTCATCTTCTACATGCATGCCCAGCCTACCAGTGAAAACACTCAGTATTCCTTGATCAACTTAATTAAGCAGCATCAATTTTACACGGAAAACTTTCAAGCAAAAAAAAATAATTTTCATGACAGATACTCAATGTTGTTTTGAACAATATAATCCAACCAGGTTCACCAGTCTTAATATATCTCAGGAAAACAACTAAGCTAGAGAATGTGTGACATCAGCAAAACTTTGACATAAGCAACAAGTCAATCGTGCCAATAGGCTTTGAAAGTTCATCCACAGTCCACACCAAAAACCACACCATGCAAGATAACAGCAATTTGTCAGATAAATCGTATGCAAAGATGTGATCTGTTTGTTACATCCAAAATAATGGGTCAAATATAATTGAAGGAAAGAAGACAAAAGCACTATATGTGAGTATGAGTGCTCTCTGGCTCAAAAAAAGACGCAGATACACTCGTCTACTGCACCGCAAGTGCTTCAATGTGGTTGAGAAAAGGGGAGAGAAATTAAGAACTTCTGTGTTCAAATGGTTCATTGCCTCAGGTGGTGCCACCACCAAACTAAAATTAAAATCAGCTCTGGAGTCTGAACATTAAAAATTGATTTGGCAGCAGATGATGACACAATAAGACAATGACAAAGTTAGCTTCGTTTGGCTTTTCTCTTCTCTCCTTCCTTTAAAAAGAAGTCAAATAAACGACTGGAAAAACAATTTCAGATCAACCCAACTGACTTAAAAGATAAACTCAGCTAGCATATCTTCTGCATTTGGTTGACAGCTATATGAACTCACCCTCTTTTGTCCACCAAAAAAAAAAAAAAAAAAAAAAAAAAAAAAACACTGTTTCTTCTGCACTCACACAACTCCTAAAGCTCGACACACGTCAAATTCAATAGGCAGGTCTCCCTGCCATGCACACATCATACAAAAGATGGGAGAGACAGTATATAAAGGAGTGGAGATGGGTTTTTGGGAACTTAAGACGTGACAGAGCTCTCTAATTGGCCATCAAGTAAAAAAAGTTGATTTTTTGTGACTAGCAGTAGGTATGGTGCCCCCTGGGGGAGAATCTGATTGGTACAGAACATGAACGGTGAAAAGCACAGCAAATTTAGACAGAGGAGAATAAGATTTGCAATAAGGGCCAAATTCTATTGAAATTGACAGCTAACAAACAATCTCTTTAGAGTGAGATCAGAGGGAGAAGCAGTGATCCAAAGTGAAAAGAGGTGAAGGTGACCTCTCGAGACTATTTGTTAAGCAAGAGTCCCCAACGCACCGCCATCATAAAGAACAACAATCTTAAGAACGACAATCTTAAAAATCAAAACAACAATGTGATAAGCAGACAATCTCAAGAGGAAAACATCTAAAGAAAGCTAAAGCACAGAGTCAGAAAATAAAACGGATTAAAGTATTCATTTTTAAAAGTTACAAGCAGAGGCATGTCGCCAATCCAAAGGGAAAAGGCATATTTCCAAATTAATTAAGCTCCTCGATGGATATTTATAATTCATGTAGACAGAAAACATGTCCGACCTTGCAATTCATCACCTTTCAGTAAATACGTAGTGACTTTGAATGCTAAACAAGGTTCTTCCAAACACCGAAAGCATCTACCATATCAAGCGAAACAGAGAACGGATTACTATTCATCCCGATTTAAGTCAGTCGCTCCTATGCACGGACACGGTGATCGGCAACAACACAACTTTTACAAAGTTTCGGCGACGAACTCTGACAAATCTATTTACCGACACAGCAAGACAAGTCAAAAACGCGCCACGTAACCTCACGATTCCTCCATCATCGAATCAAACGGCACGATGCGACCGCGCAATCGAAAGAGAAAACTGATCAACCATCGCTCCATCAGATTCATCATCACCGCGAAATGCCGAGAGAGAAAGAAAAGGGGGCGGGGCGGGGCGCGTGGTGGACGGAGTACCTTTCCGGACGGTCTCGATCTCGGCGCCGGCGCGGCGGGCGGCGTTGACGGCCTTCTCGTCCTTCTTGGCGGCGGCGTTCGGCGCCTTCTTCCGGATGACCACCGGCTCCCAGTCCTGCGAGATCGGTCCCACACCTGCCATCTCTCTCTCTCTACTTTCTCTCTCTTCTCTCTCTCTCTCTGCTTTCTCTCTCTAGAAATGGAGAATCGCGCTGCTGATAAAATATCGCCCTCGCTGCGCCTAAAACGAGGGTTTATATAGGCACAGCGGGAAGGGGATGCTGCGGTTTAGGGCGATGCTACCCTGCTCTCGCGGGCCCACGCCGCGAGGTTTGTGGTCCGTCAGATCAACTTCTTTTCAATCGCGTCCGTCCATCTTTCGGGTGGATATCTATCGCCACGTCCGCTGGGGGCCTACGCTCCAGATGCTGATCGTAGCGTCCATATGTCCGATCGCAGCCCGTTGAAAATACTTGTAAACCACACAATCGGTAATGCCGCGCTAAAATGGGATCGAATTTACGTCCATTAGACCTAGCGTTTTTTTTCTATTAACAGTGATCAAACTTTGTAAAAGAAGAAAGAAGAAATTCCCATATGTTGGCAATCAATTTTTCGATATTTTAATCAATCATCGACGCTCTAAATTATATTGTGTGCAACACTAACACTATAGTTGCATTTGCTTCTTTTGGATTTTAGTATCCACTAAAAATTTATATCAACCTTGCTCTAGTTGTTTCCAGAATTCTTGAAATATGTTCATTTTGTTTGGATGTCTAGAAAATTACTCATATTTTATGTGATCCGTCATGCGATTTGTCCATGTGCAACAATATCATTGTGATCCGTCTTGGGTGCTTCTTCAATGGTTATAGCAATTGATGTAGCCCTGGAAGGGCCCAATGTGGTGGACAAAAGTTGGTATGGTGATGTTGAAGACTGTCAATTTTGGCTGACAAGTCAAATGTTATATAATTTTTCTAAACACGAGTAAAGACTCGGGACACGATTATTGTATGAATGAAATGTTGTGATTTTCTTTTTGGCACTTCTCTGACACTAAACGCCTCAGATTTTTCAAAACATTAATATTGAGATAATACTTGAAAAAATTGACGTAATAATTTAAAAATAGTTAGTGGACATGGAAATTTTTAAAGTGGCTTTTCCCATGACAAATGCGCGGAAGTAAAATGGTAATGGGCCGAAGCCCAAAGCTGTCTGGCGAAGCCCATGAATTTTCCTCGGAGAAACGGAGAACGGAGCATCTCGTCGCTCCACCTTGTTCAGTTGTTCGGAACAGCAAAGTCGCACTCTCTCTCTCTCTCTCTCTCGTGGAAGCTCGTCTCCCTTTCTTCACCCGCGAAAGATGGATGAGGATCGGAATAGCGTGCAAGAACACGTGTACCCGGTTCGTCCTGTGGCTTCGACTGTCTTTTTTTTCTTTTTTTTAATTGTTGGAGCTAACTTTTGTGCTTTAGATTTCGGGTTATTTTTCGTCTTGATGGGTAGGCTTCGGCCTTTCTTCTTCAGCTACATGGTGACGTTTTCCAGTGTTTTTGCGTATTCTCTATCGACCCGTCACGACAGATTATCATGCCATCACACTGTGTTTCATTGCTTTTGACTTGAAACTTTTGTTGTCATCTCGGGATGATCCGTGCAGTTGCGTAGGAGTTCGCTTCTGTTGTCAGATAGTCCCTAGAGCTACGTTTTCCTTTTTTGGGTTTTTCGAGTTGAGAATGTACGATTGCAATTTGTATCAAGCTGCCAAGCTGGCCTTTTGGTTATCTCCCTTGCATATAGATGAAAGAATTCCCTCTGCAGTGGTTTGGTGTTTGGACCCGTGAATGATGGCCTTGAAATGCATCAGTGAATAGTGAAGGGCAAATTAGTTTTTTTTTTTTTTTTTGGGGGGGGTGGTTATGTCGAAATGGCTATTGACATAAGATTATTGTGGGTATGAGGGCACATTGAAGATGTTTAGTATGTAATGCGAGGAATGTGCAAAATGGTTTTAGCTATGGAAGGTTGCTTTATATTGTGGTTGCTACTTTCAATGGAGGACAAAACAAAAGGCGGTTCTTTGGTGTTTGCTTGAGTTTTTGCTGAGATCAGTTGCTGATCTTGTAAATTGGTTGCTATTCTTTGGTACATTCTGGACTAATATGCGTTACATATGTAGAGAAAAGTGGGGTGAAGGAAGACCTAATTACTAATAAGACATACGTGGGAACTTTAGGGATTAAACTTGATTAGTTGGATGTTACTGACAACGGCATACTAAACACAGCACGATGGAAGAGAGGGTCATTACAGCCAATCCCTGTTAGTGTGGAAAAATAACTTTGTCGTTGTTGCTGATGGTTTGTTTCTCTATCATGTTCTTTTGTTACTTAATTTCCACGTTATCCCATTCCATCTCCTTTGGCTTGTGATTGAAATTTCCAATTTTAATGTGTTGCAGCATTTTGCGTTAATCCTACACGAAGGGCAAGCATAGGGCTGGCATGCCAGTAGTTGTCAATCTGCCAGTTACCTCTCGTTTTCCTCAAATTAAGCTCCTAGTCTCCTTTACCAGGAACCTCCATTTGTCACCTTTTTTGTCCCTGAGACATTTATACTTACATTTGCAAGAAATAAAGGTGGTTTCCATTTGTTGCTTCTCTGAAGTGGCAATGCCGACTTCTTCAAAAACTGTTGTGGAGTATGCTAAGTCAAACCGGTCTTCATGCAAGAAGTGCTTCAAGACCATTGACAAAAATGCTGTTAGGTTGGGGCTAGTGAGCAGAGATTCTCGAGGTTTTGATATGACCAGTTGGCACCACATGAATTGCTTTCCTTTTGATTCAGATTCTATGAGTTCAACAGAGGCAATCAAAGGGTTCTCTCTTTTGAAGGTTTGAATCGATCTACTGTTATTACTTTTTTTCTTTTTTGGGGAAAATTTTGTTTGCCTGGACTTGTTGGATTTTCATTGTTCTGGGGATATAGTATAATGAAAGCAACAATGGAGATTTTGTGTATGTGTTCATGAGTCTACTGGGAGAGGATTACAGTTTGAAGTGGGGTAATTTTCTATGCTAAACTGGCTGAAGAAGAACCCATAATTAATCTTACCTGATATTTTGTAGTATCTTTCTCCATTAGATGTTGTTAGATAGCAATTTAAATTAGCTGTCCAGGATTAATATCTTGCTCATCTGCATGAGTTTGCAGAGTAGTGACCAAGAGTCTCTGAAGGGATTGTTAGGCAGCTGCAAGAAGACTCCAGAAGAGGCATGTATTTTTTGTTTTATATTTACACATTCTCAATTTGTTCTTGTGATACAAAAGTTTTGAGCTTTGCACACTGAACTCTTTAGAAGATTCAAGAAAGGAATGAAGATGAAGAAAATGAAATGAAGGAGAAATATCCGAAAAAGCGTAAGGTATGCAAAGGCGGTTTGAGGAATAATGCTTATTTGATCTTGTATTTCATCTCCCAACTCATGTGTGTATTTGTCTATTTAATTTGCAATATGGCTTTCCCCTTTCTAATTACTTATTTCAATAGGTTCAAGAAAGAGATGATGGTGCTGAAAATGAAGCAAAGGAAGGAAATGCTGGAAAAGCACAGGTAAGCATCTTAGAAGAGCCAAGTTTATGGTAGGGTTAATCGGTTCCCAATCCGGTTTGGCTCCACCTAGGAACCGGGAATCGGATCAGGAGGACCGGTTCCCAATTTTTAGGACCGAGGACTAGACCGGTCCAATGGAATGGTCATATAGCCAAAAAAATTAAAAAATTAAAGAAATACTAGAGTTTTTACTATTTTAGGGTTTATTGCTATTTTTAAGAAATAAAAAATATATTTTTATAAAAAGTGTGGGTCAGGTTTGGTTCTCCCCGGGAACCAAGAACCGGACTGAAAATCACTGGTTCCGTTTTTATGAAACCGGGAACCGGACCGATGCCGCCAGGAACCAGACCAAACCGGCCGGTCTAGTCCAGTCTAGGCAGTTCCTAGTTCGGTTGGTCCGATATGCTCACCCTTAGTTTATAGCTTGCAGTTTTGTTGCTGTAATTTCTCTTATGTTTCATGAAAACGATGGAATTTTTCGTACTCATTTTTGCAAACTTAAGTCAAGCCTGCCCTTGCCTAATGGAGGACACCTCAAAAAAGAGATATGGTGTAGGGAGGTTTCTTTATGCCAGCTAATTTTGTGCATGCTTTTGATCCAGCTGGCTCTACCTGAAGAGGAAAATAAAGTGGAAATCACCCTTTCAGTTTCTGCAATCAAGGACAATTACAAGGTTCATTGTCTTTCTGGTTATGTTGTTCTCTCAGTGCAGTTCAATGTCTTTGATATGTCTTTATACCGTTACATGCCCAGCAGTTGTTTTTCTGTCATATTGTCTCACGCACATTCGTCCTTATCATCCAGGATGCCAAACTATCACCAAAATGGAAAGCTTTTGAGACAATTATTTTTCTGGAGCGGGTGAGATATCTGTCTTAGAATGATCTTGATGGATTTTTCTTGATAAGGTAGAGATGGAGTAAAATACATCATGTTTTTTCTTATTCATGTTTTGCTACAAGGACTTCATACAGATATGTTTGTGCTTTTTTTGCGAAGGTTATGCAGCAACTGCTTAATTAATGTCTAGCTGGAGGTTTGCTAATCGTACCTATGATTATGATCTATTTTCTGCTGTTTCTTCTTCCTATTCATTAAATATAGCTATAATTGCACTGTCATTGTCTGGATGGTGAGGAGATTGAGTTCATCATCCAATACTGATTCCACGTGTTCGTTATTATGCGCGTGCTTTGAAGTAATCATTATTTCATTTTGATTTTTAATTGACATGTATTGTATTTGTGATTTCTGCTGGTTACTTGTATATTGAGGCACTTCACATTGTCACATTTGCTGGAAAATAATTGATATTGTTTGCATTTGTTTTCGGGATTATTGTAGGATGAAGGTCTTCATGACTCAAGTAAAATCGCTGCATTTGATTTTGATGGTTGTCTGGTGAATACATCTGTAAAAAGGTATCAAAGCAACCCATGTTAATTGATTTTGTAATTTTATTTCTGGGTTAACAGTTTTTTGAGTTTCGCTTTATGATCTTCTGTGAACTGAGTAATGTTGCATTGTTTGAAAATTTACCTCCATTTTCACGAGATGTGCTGAGCTTGACGTATTGTTGCTTTTAGCAGTCAACTGTATAGCAACTTTTGTATGCTTTCATTTAATTTGATTCACTGCAACTCAACTCCAGAGTAGGTCCAGATGCTTGGTCGCTTCTGTATCCTTCAATTCCAGAGAAGTTGCGGAAGTTGTATGATGAAGGCTACAAGCTGGTGAGCTTCATTTATTCCTGCATAAGGATTTCCTATGAAGACGAAATGTCATAATTTTGAACACGGTGCTGTATTGTATCTGGTTCTTTTCATTCAAATCATGGACTTTAGTTCCTGTTGATTGATCCTCCCTCTTTATGGGCAATAATTTTCGATGTGCTAATTAGGTCATCTTTACCAATGAATCCAACATTGAGCGCTGGAAGAAAAAGAGACAGGTGGCTGTGGACTCAAAATTAGGAAGATTGAATGGCTTTATCAAGCTAGTGAATGTCCCAATTCAGGTACTACAATTTCATAAACGTTGTGTTAGCATTCGTGACGTAGACAATGATCTACTCAAAGTGTCTAACAACATGATCAAACTATTTATTCATGTAATTCTCCATAGCTGTCCATGTTTTCATTGAGTTAAGAGGCTACTCTTGTGATGTATTTTCTGAAGGTGAGTATTTCTCTACTGTATGTTGTTTGTGTCAGGTCTTAGAGACCTTAAAATTATTCGATCTTCCGAGGATATTATTTCTTCCTTTGCAGTTTCATCTTCCTCTATCATGCCTGTAACTCGGCATGTTTCTTTCTTGCTTTTCACCTGCCAATCATCCAAAGAAATGACTTGAGCATGGCATGAATGCAATTAGAGATTTATGCTGTCCATCTCTAGCCTAAGATGAGAAACTTCAATCCTCAGATGACTCTTTCCTGCTGTGTTAATGGAATAGTAGCTTGTATCTTTCTGTCTCTTTTTGGTGGAGTAGGGTGATCGGAGGAAATCTTGCATTTAAAAGCTACAGTTTGACAATATACAACATATGCCTCTTTAAACTTTCTTCCGAGTTTACTGATGGAAAAAAAAAAGGACTTCCAAGTTCATCTATGATATTCTGTCATTTCAGAAAATTTGAAGTAGCGGCTGACTTGCCCAACTTAATGCAGGTGTTTATAGCTTGTGGCGTCGGTAAGCCTACTAATGGTCTGGCAGAAGATCCTTATCGCAAACCCAAAACAGGAATGTGGAATGTTATGGCAAAGTATTTCAACTCTGGCATTTCAATCGATATGGACAAGTAAGCATGGTTTATTTTTCTGTGTCACTGATGTAACCCTGTCTGATGGGCGGGGATTTGTTTGTTCATTTTGTCCCTTTTATCCTTCTTGCAACTTGTTGATTCAGTTTCTGCGTCATCTATTTTTGGACTGGGGGAGCGTTCATATGTAATATAACATCCATGCTTGAATTCTAGATCCTTTTACGTTGGTGATGCTGCTGGGAGAATCAATGACCATAGTGATGCTGACATCAAATTTGCTCAGGTATCAGAAACTGAGACGAAATATTTACTGCTCTCTGCATCATTATGCTTTTTCAATTGCATTTACTTTTGTCTGTCCTGTGTTTTCGCTCAGTTTAGAATTATTTCTACTTGTAGTAGATAGTTCAGATATTAGAGGTATATGCTGCAAACACTATTGAGTGGCCAAGTGAAACAGTCATATCAAGGCATGGATAAATTTGTCTTCTTTCTTGTTGCAGGCCATTGGTTTAAAGTTCCATCTCCCAGAGGAATATTTTCAGGAATGAAGGAACGGTGTAGGGCGCTTGTGTGTGCATGATCCATGCATCGAGTTGGATATCACTAGAGGGCTTAAGAGGAAGAGATTCTGGTTATTGATTGCCTTGTTTGCTTCTGGGAAGAGGCTTCTGATCTTGTCATGATCTCTAGCATTTTCGCTATTTATGGTGTTACTCAGATACCTCGGTGTGACATCACCTCTGTGCTCCTTCGCTTCTTGAATATGCTTTCATCTAGTTTATGGTTCCCAATATTTGCAAATTTCTCAGCTGCCTCTGTTCCTCACGAAAATCCGCTGAGACGAGTGCCCCTTCAATTTTCTTATTCATCCAAAGAGGGGGCAAAAAAACTCCATACTTGCACGAACTGGCAAACTACTTCTCTTCCTAAACGAGAAGAGAACCTGTCTACACGTCCTGGCGGAGTTTGTAGACACCGTAGTATCTAGTGAAGTGTACCTCGAATTGATTAACCTGTGAGTGCTCGTGGCTGTCAACTGGTGGCAGAGCCGTGATGGTCAGCGTTGACTAGTCGATTGGTGTTTGCATTAATAATTTCTGGTCTAAATTGGCCGAATGAGTAAATTTGTATTAATATGAAAATATTTAGGATTAAATTGGTTCAATTAAAAGTTTAGAACTGAATTGGTATTAATGTAATAAGTTTATAATTTTTCTGGTAGTTTTCTCAATTTTTATTGTTCAAATTTAAATTATTGGTCGATGAATTATACCTTAGAATGTCACGAGAAAACTAAGAATGGCCTGATATTAGGCTGTTTATGAGTGTGGCATTGTTATTAGGCTTCAATGTTTCTCTTGACCGCCGATTTCTTTCCATGTATTCCACGCAGGAAGAGGAAGACAACCTTTATCATTGCTTGAGTTTAAGTCATTAACAATGCAAGAGCCATCTGCCAAAAAAGAGGGTGAAAAAGGGAAGGCAATCTACTCTTTAGGGAAAGTTGTGACTTTGGAATCCCAACAATGCCTAATACAAGGATGCAGAAGTCCTATAAATCCAGCACAGAACCACCCCAAGAAACATGTAGGAGAAAAATCTTGCGAAAAATATTCAGAAAAAAGACTAATTAAGCATGAGCTCTATCCCAACACCGAAGCTTCCCTTGATCGATTTGTCCGAATTAGATGGCTCAAAGCCAGGGATAGGTCGGTGGGACTCCTTGCAAAGTCAAGTCCGCCAAGCCCTTGAAGAATTCGGTTGCTTCGAAGCTTTGTATGATAAGATGACATTGCAGCTCCACGATGATGTGTTCCAAGAATCGAAGGAATTGCTCGAGCTTCCGGCTGATGTGAAGCGCCGATTTGTCGTCCCGGACAAACCGTTCGATGGCTACATTGCAAATAACCCTCTTGCGCCTCTCTACGAGGTGTTTGGAATGGCCTATGTCCACAACTCGGGTTCCATCGAAAGATTTGCTGATCTCATGTGGCCAGAGGGAAACGCAAGATTTTGGTAATCTTATTTCCATTACGGGATTTTAGTTTTCTAATCGGTTCTCATTGAGGAGGTGTTAATAGATTAGTTTTTATCAAAAAAATCGCTGCTGAAGAGGCTCTAAAGGATATCCAATTCGATTAATTTGGTGCAAAAAAAGAAACTTTGAAATGAATCAGCTTATACTGTGCCAATGAACACCCCTATTTATGAAACCGGGGTCTCATGAACACGCAGTGAGACAATGAACAAATATGTCACGAAGGTTTTGGAGTTGGATTTGCTGGTGAGGAAGCTGGTTTTGCGAAGCTTTTGCATAGACAATCGCGGGAATTTACTAGCCGCGTCCATCAGGTACAATTTCCGTCTCATGAAATATGCAGCTCCTGCGACTGAGTCCAAGAAGATCGGGGTGATGTGCCATCGGGATGGGAACTCCGTTACCATACTTCACCAAAATCACGTGAACGGGCTGGAAGTGCAAACTAAGGATGGACGTCGGATCGAGGTCGCCCCTTCGTCTGCTTCCTCTTTCGTTGTCCTCACTGGGGAGTCATTCTACGTGAGTCCCCCCCTCTCTCCATTGAATTTTGTTTAAAAAGTTGGTAACATGCTGTAAGCATTTAACAAGAATTCGGCAAATAGACTTTACATATCAATCGTTTTACTGTTTATATTTGCATAACTAATCATCACGCTTGGCAATAGCTAGAACTATCGAAATTAACGCTGATTTCTCTGTCAAGTTCTTATTAACCAGTCGCCGTGCGAACCAAAAATTCTATAATTGATTGCATATTTATATGATAAGATTGACGCTAATTGACGCTAGCTTGTGATGAGGCAGAAGTCTTGTCCATTATCTACTAAACATCGAGAGTCACAATTTTCTGGACATTTGAGCTTGATCACTGTGAGCCTCTCCCTTTCTTCTTTTACCACGCAGGGATGGAGCAATGGGAGATTACAGAGCCCTTGTCACCGGGTAATGATGAGCGGGCATGAGCCAAGATATTGCATAGGATTCTTCTCTATCGACGGAGGCACAATTCAGTGTCCTCAAGAGCTTGTGGACGAGCAACACCCTCTGCTTTTCAAGCCCTTTGACATAGATGGTCTCTCCCGCATCTACAAGACAAAAGAGGGTCAAAATGGAGCTTCGGGTGTTGATACTTTTTATAGAATTTGAAGTACCGCATATCCTTTTTGCTCAGTCAATCGTTGCAAGTCAAGTTTAAAGGACCATTGTTTTGCCGTGTCTATATTTAATTGAGTAAACGGTCACTTATAATTTGAGAAGCGCTTGCTTGCGTTATAATCATTTGACTTCATTGCAGATCTTTTAAGTTATAAGTGCTTTAGACTATTGATGATCTGATTGCTTCTAGCAAGCAAGTGCTATAAAAAAAAAAAAAAAAAGAATCAAATGGGTGCTCACGAAGAAATTCCCTTTCTTTTCTCTCTTCTCACCAAAGGAAATCTTTGAGGAGAATGAGATGCTAACGAAGCTTTTATTGAGAGGCAATCGACGATGGATTCACCACCACACATATTCCAAGAAAAACCGGACAATTTGCTTTACTGGTTCCCTTTACTTCTTCAGTCTTCGTCGGCCATCTATAGGGCAAACCTGACACCAAGATGAGCGAAGACAGAGAGAATCTTTGCTAATTCATTCCTTACCATCGGTGGTTCTCATTCTACTTATTCATTCTCTGTACTTCATCAATTTCATGTCAATTTAAGCGATATCTAGACATGTCAAAATAGATCCAAAAGCCATTTATTAACCCATATCCATTTAAGTGGATTGTACATGGGCCATCTAAAATCTCGCAGGCCAGCCAATAACGGGTTCTAAATTAAAGGTAATGGATCTTAAATGGGTTATGTTATGAACCCATTCACAACTCATTTTGTTTATTTCTAAAATGGTTAATACCACGAACCACTCAAAACCAGTACATTTATGAAAAATTTACCAAAAATTAATTTTTGACTAAAAAAAATCCCAAAAATTGATATATCTGTGATAATTTTACTCTAAATTAATTTTTTAACCACAAAAAACATCAAATACATAGAACTCGATCGTTGATCTTCTATCTGTGGGATTTCTAGCCCAATCTGCAACAACATAACCTTCAATTTCTATATGACCATAATTCTTCATAAGAATGCCGTGTTTAGGGCATGGATTCAGATATTGCAATCTACGGCCCACCAACTCCATGTGACCTTAGGTAGGATTGTGCATGAATTGACTACCATAAGTAACAACATATGTGATGCCGGGTTTTGATATAGTCAAATAAATCAAACGACCCACCAATCTTTGGAACATTCCACTGTCTTTAAGAGGAGTGGTGTTTGTAGCAAACTAATTGCTATAATCCATAGGTGATTATGCAGGTTTAGCTCCCAATTTCCCAATTTCTTTCAACAAGTCTAATGGATACTTTTTCTTGGAGAGCAATAATCTTTTGCTTGAACTAGCAATTTCAATTCCAAGGAAGTAACATAACCTCACCAAGTCTTTGATGTCAAAATTTTCATATATATATATATATATATATTGGTTGAGAATTTTAATCTCTTGAGATTATCCCTAGTGATAATGATATCATCAATATAAATCAAAATGGCTGCCGTTCCTTTAGAGATTTTCTTAACAAAGAGAGTGTGTTGGACTCACTAGTTTTTAAGCCAACATGATAAGAGCAGTATTGAGCTTGCCATCTCAGGGAGATTACTTGAGACCATAAATTAATTTGCGCACAAATCTCCATCCTTCCAAGGAATGTCTCAGGGGAAGGTCCATGTGTACTTCTTCTTCAAGGTCAACTTGTAAGCAGGCGTTTTTAACATCCATTTGAAATTAACTGTAAATAACATGATAACTCTAGCTGAGTTCATCTTCACTGCAGGAACAAATGTTTCTTTGTAATTAGTATAACCTTTCGCTACAAGGTTTACTTTATGCCTCTTATTAGATCCATGACGTTTGTATTTTATCTTGTAGGTCCATGCATAGCCAAGAAGTCATTTCTTATATTGCGATGGAATTATATTCCAAGTGTGGATTTTGTCTAGAGCATGTAGTTCCTCATCCCGGGCTTTCTTCCACATAATTGACCTTTGTGCCTCAAGAAAGTTCGTTGGCTCTTGTCCAAAATCAATAGCAGTCAAAAAAGCACTGAACTCAGGTGAAATATTTTTATAATAGATTGATCTACGTTCACAATGAGAAATCCCCAATTCATTGTATCACCTTGGAGGATTTCATTATCTTTAAATAATATAGAATACATATGTGGGGATAAACATGAATATCCATTCAAAAGGTATATATAATTGTTATTTCCTTTTTTTATAGGTTGGAGCCAAATTTCCTACTATATTTGGACTACGTTGACTAGTCATTCTTATATTTCCAACAAATTTCAATGACATGCCATCCAGATTTGTGCTATCTTAGACGTAGCGCCCTAAGTTAATCCAATTGCATGAGAAGTTCAATTTTTCGGAGTCTCTTTCATTTTTGTTTTGTTACTTTGTTCTTTTTCCCTTTTTCTGGGCTCATATGTCTTTGCAGATTGATGGTCCATGTCACAACATAATGAAGTTCCAAAAGAGAAATTAGTCAAGATTAAGCCTCCAACCTTCGGTAAATCTTACATTCATCTTCCAGGATATGTAACTCTCTCTCTCTCTCTCTCTCTCTCTCTCTCTCTCTCTCTCTCTCGGTGATATGCAGTAATTCATCAAATCAAATGATCACGCAACGGGCATTTACTTGTACTCGTTCATCTCCTTTGGCCCTGGAATGGACAAAATAGGAAAGATCAAGCCTCTAACCTTCGGTAAATGTTACATTCCCACAAGATTACCCACAAAATAGGACAGCAGAGGGCCCAGATTATTTTTATCTGAACCGGAATAAATGAGTAACTCCTCCAAACTATATAGCCTCCATGCTCCCTGGGGGACTAATCATCTGCATTTCGTCGTTGCAGAAATGAGACAGTTTATTCAGCAAATCATTGGAGAAATAAAAAATAAACTGGGTCCTCGGCTGTCCTATTCTGTAGGCAATCTTGTGGGAATGCATTCCCGTGTTGCCAATGTTGTGAACATTTATGCTTGGGCGAGGGTGATGTATGCAGTATTGGTAAGTGGGGCATGGGTGGCGTAGACAAAAGAACTGTTGCCCGAGCAGTTTATAACAAAATCCACTGCAAATATGATGATGGCTCTAGTTTTCTTGCAAACGTCAGAGAAATTTCAAAAAAAGAATAGTCTGATATATCTACAAAATCAGTTTTCTTGGAGATATTCTCCAACAGGACAATTTGAGAATTGGGATAAGAGCAAACATGATAAAAGAATGACTGCAACATAAAAAAGTTCTTATACTCGATGAGGTGGATGAAAAGGAGCGGTTGAAAAAATTAGCAGGTGATGTTGATTGGTTTAAGCTTGGAAGTAGGATCATTATAACAGCCAAAGATCAACATTTGCTTTTCCAATATGAAGTAAATGCCATATATAAGGCAGAAGAATTATCCACTGATGAAGCTCTTGAACTACTTTGTTTAAAAGCTTTTAGAAGTAACAATCCTCCAGCAGGGTTTGAGGAGCTTGCGAAGCAGGTTATCAAATATGCTGATGGCCTTCCTCGTGGCCTTGATGTCTTTGATTCTTTTTTGGCTAATAGAAGCTTGAGGCAATGGAAGAGTGAACTGGACAGACTTAAAGATAGGTTAAGTTATGATGGACTACAGCAGAAAAAGAAGGAGATTTTTCTAGATATTGCCTGTTTCTTCAAGGGAAAGGAGAAAACTTACCTTACAGAAGTTCTGGACAATTGCAGCTTTTACTCAGATATTGGAATTGAAGTCCTTATTAATAGATCTCTTATCAAAATCAGGAGCAACGGAGTGTGGATGCATGACTTGTGACAAGAGATGGCTTGGGAAATGGTTTGTCAAGAGTCTCCTGAAGAGCTAAGAGAACGAAGTTGAGTTTGGTTTTATGAGGATGTATGCCATATTCTGTCAAAAAACTGGGATTCCACTCTGCATAATTAGTTGGCAAGCTGCTTATTTGATATAGGAAAAAAATTTGCTAGTCATGTATTGACATGCTGAGATTTGTTTATCAGAACAGGAAAAGTCGAAGGCATAGTCTTGCAATATCATAACGTTTCTACTCCGAAGAATAGTTTCTTTTCAGAAATAATTCTTTTCTATTTTTCCTCCAGGGAACAAAATAACGTGTTTGGTAATTATACAAAATTTCTATTTGTAAAATAAAAAAGAATAAAAATGCATTTGGTACGATTTTTTGTATTTATTCGTTTTTATTCTTGCTCACGACCACCGACGCCGCCCGTCGCACGCTCCGGCGCGCGCACGCTGACCGCACGACCGCCGCACGCCGACCGCACAACCGCCGCCACCATCTGTCACCGCCAACCACTGCCGCACAACTGCCACCCACAGCTCACTGGCCACCATCGACTGTCGGCGGACAAGCGGCCGTGGGAGGGGATGGTGGGCTGTGGGCGGTAGTTGTGCGGCGACGGTTGACGAGCGGCGATTGGCAGCGTTGGTGATGATGGTTGGCGACCAGCAGTCATGCAATGGCGATCGACGGTGACGGTCGGCGGTTGGCAGTCGTGCGGTGATGGCACGATCGCTGCACGATCGCCGCACGTCGATCGCACGACCGCCGCCACCATCCGTCATTGCTGACCACTGCTGCACGATCGCCGCCCACAGCCCACTGGCCACCGTCGACCACTGGCGGACAAGTGGCTGTGGGAGGGGACGGTCCCTAGCCCACCTCTCTGCAAACGCTCTGACACTCTCTCTCCTTTGCTCTCCTCTGCAGATGGTCTCTCTAAAAATATTAGGTACCCTATGAGTGCCACGTTGTACCACTCAGAGCATTGCAAATTCTCAGTTTTGCAGGATCTGCAATTTCCAAGTTGCCTAAAGAAATCGGGGAATTGAAAAATCTAAGATCTTTGAATTTAAGTAACTGCAGCAAGCTTAAGATAATTGAACCTCGCGTCTTAAAAGGTTTAATCATGTTGGAAGAATTGCATATGAAGGGAAGTTTTGATGGTTGGATGGGCAAGGATGAAATTCCGGTTGAGTCGTGTAATGCGAGGCTTGTCGAGCTGAAAAGCATGACAAAGCTGACCTTTTTAGAAATATCAATCCGAGATCCCACAATTCTCTTGGAGGACGATGACCTCTTTCATTTGAGAACCTGATCGGATTCTCAATCAACATAGGAAGTGTTGAAGGGAGGAAAATTGAAGGGGTGAATACCATGGAGCTCAAATTGGGAGAGAGCATGATGGATTTATTAGATGGGCTTAAGGCCCATCCGCTCAAGTTGGGCCCAAAAGGGCCCGGCCCACGGGAATAGGGCCCGTGGATGGGGGAAGGTATAAAAGGGAGGAGAGAGAGAGGGAATACACCCTTTGGCCATTTTTGAACGTACGCTCTTCACTCTCTCTTTCTCTCCAAACGCTTAAGGCGACGACGCTTCCCTTTCAAGGCAAATTGACATCATCGGATCAGAATTTCTTCCTCAATCTTCGGCATTGGTGTTTAATCTGTGGCTAACAAGGTACGCTCGAATCCGTGGTGTGCTTTACGATCGGTGATGCGTGTTTTCCCGGGCTTCGTCTTCCGCATTGATTTAGGAGTTCGATTTAGTGTCGAATCCGGTTTTCGGGGATCAGTTATTCCCAACATTGGTATCAGAGCCCTAGTTCACGTTTTCCCGATCAATTTGATGTTTTTTGATTGATTTTTCGCAAAAGGTTTTCGGCCGTACGGATCGAGGCGTGAAATCCCGACACCCGAGTACTGTAAGCCATTTTTCTGAGTTTTCGTAAGTCGGAATAAAAATCTGAAAGCATAGGAAGAAAGGCGACGTCGAGACGAGTCCGGGGACAGGTCGTATGCCGCCAGGAGACGCCGCACGCGCCCGGAAGCGCTGGCTTCGCCAGCGCGTGCGCCACACGCGCCGATGACGAACCGGCACGTGCGCGCCGGCGACCGGCGAAACGGCACGCGCCGGTCGGCGAACCGACGCGTGCTGACGTCACCCGATGACGTCATCGTGGCGCACCCAACGGCCGATAACCGTCGGGATGACGTCATCGATGACGTCGGCGATGACGTCGGTGGCGGTGGCGACCCGACCGACGACCCGACCCGACCCGCCGGCACGCGCGCGGCACGTGCGAGCCGACGTCTGCGTGACGTTAGCCGCTCACGCGCGTGGCACGTGCCGCCGACGCCCGCGTGACGCGCACCGCACGCGCGAGCACGTGCGGTCGGTCCCGCGCGAGCGGTTCGACCGGCCGACCGGCCGGCTGTCCGGTCCGACCGGTTCGACCGTCGCGACCGGTCCAACCCGCACGCCCGTTGACCCGACCCGTTGACCCGTTGACCGACCGTTGACCGTTGACCGACTGTTGACCGTTGACTTTGACCGTTGACCGTTGACTTTGACCGTTGACCGTTGACCCAAAAAAAAAAAGGAATTTGTTTCTTTTTCGGTCATGCCTATGTGTGTTATAAGTAATCCATTTTTTAATTCTGCATTTGTTGCATGAATTTTGGAAAATTATGTATTTTCCTTTATGAAAATTATGGATTATTCTCGCATTTGTTGCGAGGACTATAATGAGTTATGCGCGATACCGCAAGCCCGAGAAGGGACGAGGGAAATGCAAGACTTAAAAGGCTGATGTCGATTTAGCTAATTATCGGTGGCATGACGGTGATTTAGTATCACATGTGATCGAGTCAATCGGATGATACGGAAATCATCCTGGAATGGTTATCTTATGTCGGACTTTGAGAAGGTGCCGGCTTTGATAAACACTCTTCCACCCGAATGGCAAGCGGTGTTGGATCGGCTATGGGAGGTCAACGTGGTCCCGATTATAGGAAGCTAGTGGAAGCTTTTGTAAGAGAAATCTTATAGGATTGAGTTGGCCAAAACTTCAACCCTTAGATTGAGCGCCACATGGCGCCGAGAGAATGCGCCTTGGTGGCGACATGAAAGCTCTCCAAAAGTTTTTCCTTGGTTGGCAAATGTGCCTTCAGTTTTCTCAGATGTTTTGACTGATAGATTAAAAGGGACATATTCCCTATTTATTTCTTTGATTAATTGTGTAATGTATAGTTGTATTATGTGAAAGCATTGTTATTTTATTAGATATTACATTTTATGTTGCTTTCTCATTATTGCTTTGGTTCTTTGTGGGTAATTAGCTATGGGTAGTTTTAGAAGCTTTTGTAGCTTCATAGAATTGATTTTGCATAAGACAATTATATTAATAATAATTTTGAGTTAGGATTTTGGAGGATGATTGGAAACATAGTGACCTTTTGATTCTCAAGCCTTACTTGAAATTATTTATTAATATGATGGGTTTATGCAAATAGGGATGCATAAATGATAGGCATTAATTATTCGTGCATGGATGTCGATGTGTTCGAACGATGGTTCGGCAACTAAGAACGTGATTGCTTGATATGAACGGTAACAATTGTGAAATATTGAATAAGAAGATTCAATATGTCTTTGGAAAAAGCAAGAAGCACTAGAAGCTCTTGACCATGTTATGGAAGATCTTAAGGATGCCATGCGCCACCTTGAGCTAGAAGAGGACTGCCTAACGGTATTTGAGCCGAACAAAGATATTTGCAATGCTGGTTCTAGCTTAGAAAGGGCTTTGTGCTTTAAGCGCAAGTGTATTGATTCGTTCAATATGTGGGAATGCAAAGGACCAAGTCCTTATTGCAAGAAATCAAGAGTTAACCAACACAAGAGAGGAAAACGTCATCAAGTGAAGAAAATGTCAAGGGTGAGGTGTTACAATTGTGACAAGAAATGTCACTATGCTTGCAACTGTTGTGAGTCAAAAAAAAAAAAAAGTCAACACCTCTTGTACATTTGAGAACTTTACTTATGTGTCAAGTTCAATATTATTGGCTGAATCCAATCCTTTGTGGACTGTAGATTCAGAAACGACAGACCATAGAGGAAGGATAGAGAATCCTTCGTGGAATTCCGACGATACCAACTGGAACTAAGTGGATCTATATTGGAAATAACTCCAGAGCCGAAGTTAAAGGAATTGGCACCGGCCAATTGAACATGAGTGGTGGACGCACCTTTGATGTTCTATATGCTGGAGATTAGTCGAAATTTAGTGTCCTGTCTTAGCGTTGGTTAAGCTTGGTTTTGGTATGAACTTCCATAATAAAGGTTTAGATTTGTGTTTAGATACAAACTACTATGGTTGTGGTCTCTTACTGAATGGTTTTATTGTACTAAATGTTGACTATGGTGATGTCAATATGTTATTTTCTTGTTTCACGTCTTCTACCTAATATGATAATGATGTGAATATGGTGGCATGCTAGACTTGGTCATATGGGCCAACAACATATGAATAGACTAGCCAAAGAGGGCTTGTTGGGCAATATTGAAAAAGTCGATTTGTCCATAAGTGAGCATTGCCTAGTAGGGAAAATAACAATGAAACCATTTAGAAAAAGATAAAAGAGCTGAATTTCCTCTGCATTTAATCCATTATGACGTCGTGGTTCAATGAATGTGAGAGGAAGGCAAGGGGTGTTTATTTCATCACTTTTTTATAGATGATTATACTCGAGTCGGATATGTCTATTTGATTTCTCATGAATCAAGCATAAGTTGTTTCGAAGGTTTATGAACCTGCGAAAAATCAATTAGACAAGAAAATAAAGGTATTTAGATCCGATCGAGGTTGAGATTTTTATCCGATAAGTTCGAAAAATTATGTGATGAAAAAGGAATAGAAAGACAGGTTGTCTATTCCGTATACTCCTCAACAAAATGGTGTTGTAGAGAGAATAAACAACCCTACCGGAATGGTTAGGTCCAAGATGGCGCATACTAACTTACCTATCACTCTTTGGAGTGATGCGTTGTTAACTTTGCCAATATACTTAACCGGATGCCTTCCAAATCAATTATTTCCACTTCATATGAGTTATGGACGGTTAGAAAACCGGACTTAAGTTTTCTTAAGCCATGGGGTTGTCTTTGCCCTATATTCATGAGTCCTCTCACAAGTTTGGGAAATTGGGTCCCAAAGGAAATAAGAGTATTTTCATGAGATACTGCGAACACTCGAAAGGGTATGTGTTCATAGGTGAGCAGGAAAGTGGGAGTATAACTGAATATGAATCACGGGATGTCACATTCTTAGTGGATAAATTTCCTAAGAAGGGCGAAATAAGGGAAGATTGTTCCCTATTTGAAACCTTGGATCAAGATAATGATGTTAGTGGAGTTCGTCCAAGTGGGAGTAATATGAGATGTGATGAATTGAATTCAACTCATTCTCAATTGCAACCACCGATGTGACAACATCATCATTACCTAATCCAAGTGGGAGCATGATGGGGAATGATGTGCTAAGTGTACAATCTCCCATACGGTGAACAAGTCGCCAAAGTATTCCCCGTCAATGTTTTGACATTGAAAGGGAAACTTTTATGGTTGCTCCACAAGATGAGGATGAGCCAAGAAATATTAATAAGGCTCTAAATTGCCCTAATAAGGAAAAATAGATTCATGCAATGAAAGAGGAAATGGAGTCAGTGAAGTCAAACTATGTTTGGGAACCGGTTGATTTTCCAAAAGGACGCCTTGAGCTATTGGGAACAACTAGGTTCTCAAAATAAAGCGAAAGGGCGATGGCTCGATAGAAAGGCATAAGGCTCGCCTTGTGGCGAATGGGTATAATCAACAGGAAGAAATTGATTATGAAGATATATTTTCTCCTGTAGTGAGATTTACCTCGATTCGCATTATTCTGGCAATAATGGCAAGTATGGATCTTGAGTTACATCAAATGGATGTAGAGACTGCTTTCCTCAATGGAGAATTAGAGGAAGGAACATATATGGAACAACCTGCTGGTTTCATAGTGAAAGGCCAAGAAGAAAAGGTATGTCGACTTTGGGGGTCGATATATGGCCTTAAGCAGTCGTCAAGATAATGATATATACGTTTTCATAATGCCATAATGGCATATAACTTTACAATGATAGATGATGATCATTGTGTATATATCAAAATATCCATTGATCAATTTGTGATCATATCATTATATGTTGATGATATACTAATTGCGAAGTAATATGGAGTTTGTCAATATTGTCAAAAATTGGTTGTCTTCCAATTTTGAGATGAAGGATATGGGTGAGGTTACATATATTCTTGGAGTTAAGATTTCAAGATTGTAAACCCATAGACACTCCTATTGCAAAAGGTGAAGGATTGAGCCATAGACTGTGTCAGGGACTCCACAAGAGAAGGAATAAAGGAAACATGTTCCTTATGCTAGTCTTTGTTGGAAGCTTGATATACGCTATGATGTGTATAAGACCCGGCATATGTTTTGTAATTGGAATGGTGAGCGATACCAATCCAATCCGAGTCCAAAGACAATGGAAAGCCGTTAAGAGAATACTTGAGGTATCTAAAGGAGACTGCGATTATACGCCGAGTTATCAAGGAAAGGATCTCGCGACTCTAAGGCTATCCTGATGCTGATTGGGGAGGAGGTTTAAATGAAAGGAAATCTACCTCTAGGTTTGTTTTCTTACCGAATGATGGCACCATATGTTGGAGCTGTAAGAAACAAACATGCATAGCCTTGTCCACGATAGAAATTGAGTTTGTGGCATTATCGGCAGGTAGTGTAAGAAGATGTTTGGCTTTAGAGATTTTTGGATCATTTAGGTGTTATTGGAAGTGCTTTGCATTTGTTATTTGTTAACCGTGATAGCCAAGCAAAATGAAAGCGTACACCAAAGATCCAAAATATCATGGCAAGACCAAACATATAGATACTAAGTATAATTTTGTAAAGGATATGGTTGCACGAAAGGACGTGAACTTAGAGTACATACTACGCATAGAATGGTAGCAGATCCTATGACAAAGCCAATACTCAGAGATGTGTTTTGTGGTAATATGAAATCTCTAGGGTTGCGTAGAAGGCGATGTACTTGAATATTGTAATTTCCCTAAGTGTTCACCATTTGATGAATTTGTGTTTTCATCATTAATGCTTATGAATCTTTGTTTGATCTTTATGCATCTTAATGCTCAGTACATTATTTTAAGTTGAGAAGTATGTCGGACAGATATAAGATTAGCCCACTCACACGGGTAATCGCCTCTATTTACTGTGTGATAAATAGAGATGAGATTGTTTTTAAGCTTATTATCTAGGTGATAATCGAGAGCTCAAGCTTAAAATATGTATGTCGCCTTAACTAAGTGTTAAGATGAGGATATAATACTTACTATGTCTGAAAGTAAAATACCCCACATATTTTACCTTATCTGTCTAAGATGCCAGATGTGAGTTCTGATGAATTTTTGTGAATGAGTAGATATGTGAACTCAAGTTAGACATTGGGTATGTCTGAACTATCATCTGTACGGTATTGAAAGTTTAGACATACGCTCCATGGGAAAGGAGTTAATACCGTAATACGTATTTCATACTACGTATGCATGAGACGACCAATAAGAGTGGCAAAAGTTTGATCTCAACTTTTATGTCGTGTGAGACTCTTGAGGACAAGAGAGTTCCTCATTTTTTTGTCCCCTCGTGACTCTTACTTATTCTTAAGATTTCTATTTAGTGTTTGCTATCTTAGGATGTTGCCAATGGTCATGAGTGATTCGATCTAATGGGGCATTTCTAGAAAAGCAAGTTGGTGAAATTGAGAGTTTGAAGGAAAGAGGAAGATCGATTTTAGAGAATCACATTGTAGTTTTGTATTCACCGGTTAACCAATTATGACTGTCTTTGTGATAATCATAATTGTGAATACAATATATATATCATTGTTTAAAAGAGATCAAGAGAGATATAAATGTGATCGATCGATCTAGTGCTGCATACTAAGTCTACTCGGAGTGTGATGCCCATTATGAGCTGCTATATATTCCTAACGGATGTATGGCAACGAGCTCTCAAAGTATCTTTGGTCGCACGGATTATTCACCGGTATGAATGTTGAAGAGAGGAAAAGAGGATTACATTCGGCCCATCATGTTAAGTGAGAGTCTATGCTGGATTTTTCTCTGATGGGGATGAGTAGGGCTTGTCCGCCCATGTTGGTTTTGCACCACCATGTGCGAGTGGGAGATGATGGATTTATTAGATGGGCTTAAGGCCCATCCGCTCAAGTTGGGCCCAAAATGGCCCGGCCCACGGGAATAGGGCCCGTGGATGGGGGAAGGTATAAAAGGGAGGAGAGAGAGAGGGAAGACACCCTTTGGCCATTTTTGAACGTACGCTCTTCACTCTCTCTTTCTCTCCAAACGCTTAAGGCGACGACGCTTCCCTTTCAAGGCAAATTGACATCATCGGATCGAAATTTCTTCCTCAATCTTCGGCATTGGTGTTTAATCTGTGGCTAACAAGGTACGCTCGAATCCGTGGTGTGCTTTACGATCGGTGATGCGTGTTTTCCCGGGCTTCGTCTTCCGCATTGATTTAGGGGTTCGATTTAGTGTCGAATCCGGTTTTCGGGGATCGGTTATTCCCAACAGGAGAGAGCAATAATATTCTTTTAAGGGATTAGGTTCAGAAAACTTTGCTCAAGGTGCAATACTTCCATTTGGATGGATTGAGAGAGTTTAAGAAGAATGCTAATGAGTTGTGCATTCGAGGATTTCCAAATTTGAAGAACCTTGACATTCAGAATAGTCCCTCCATCAAATACATTGCCAACTCATTGTACGGTCTCCTCCTCATTGCATTTACAATTTTAGAGTCTTTGTACCTCAATAATTTTATTAATCTTGAGAAGATATGCCACGGCTTTATGGCACCAAAGTGCTTCGGCAAATTGAAAGTTGTGAGAGTCACAAATTGCGACCGATTGAAAAGCCTTTGGTTTCTCTCAGACATGCATAGACTTGTACACTTGGAAGAGCTTCAGGTGTGGGAATGTGAGTCAATGCGAGGCATTGTCACAAACAATGCAGGAGCTGCCAATGGCATAATTGAATTGCCCAAGGTACATCTTCTGAGTTTGGTTAAATTGCCAAATATGAGGAGCTTTTGCACGGGAGGTGAAATCATATCAGTTGGTGCTCCAATTCAGGTAAGATTTTCATTTTCTTCCTCTGTAGTTTGTGATGTTGGTGCTCACAGAACATTGTTGCATTTAATTGATACAATTTGATTAGAATTCAAATAAATCTTTGGTAAAATGCTGATAATGTGGCACTTTTTTAGGTTTCATTCCCTCGGTTGGAATCCCTGGTCATGGCTGAACTCCTCGACTTGGAAAAGATACTATACAGTCAACCTCCAATAACATATAGCAATCTGAAATCGCTAAGAATAAGTGAGTTTCGATCTGCATTGCTCATTCTGAAATCAGATTGGCTATTGAAGCTGCTAAATTTGGAGTCATTGGATATTGAGTGTTGTCAATCAGCAGAAGTAGTTTTCGACTTGGAGGAGCTAAAAGTCACCAAAGATGTCGAGATTCTCTCTTGACTAATGGCATTGACATTATTTGAGTTACCAAACCTGCAACGCATGTGGAAACTGGATGTACAATTACAAGGAATATCGAGATTTCAAAACCTGAAGGAACTCTTTGTCACCGATACAGGGCTGGCATTTCTCTTTCTGATGTCTATGGCTAGATATCTCAAAGAAATTAGAGTAATTGAAGTGCAGGATTGTCAAAATATGAAGGCAGTGATTGTGAATGAAGAAAGACGAGATGAAGGGATGGATGATAGGATAGAGTTCCCATTACTGATGCGATTAAAAATAACTAGTTGCCCTATAGAGAAATTCTTCTCATATCCTCGTGAAAAGAAAGAGTCGGCGACCGCTACTTCACATTCACAAGATGCTTATCCTGATTCCTTCTTTGATGAAAAGGTACACATCCCTTCTCTTGAGATTATATCCCCAACAGCCATAGGCATGCACTTTTTGAGGCAAGTGATAAGATCTCTTTATGGATCTTTTTTTGGTTTTATGAGTTAAAACGTGCATGTAGTTTATAGCTACATTTGTGAGAGTAAGGCTGCTAGTGAAAAATCATTCTTCCGTTGCATACAGATAGATAGTTAGGATTAAGCTAAATTGTAAAATTATTCACAGCTATGGTCTGACACATAATGCTTGTGAGCAGGTTAGTTTACCAAGCTTGGAGGTGTTAGTGCTGTTGTCAATAGGATCCTTCGGAAGGATATGGCATGGCGAACTTCTCAGAAGTTCCTTCTGTGAGTTAACCACTGTCCTCCTTTACAATGGCCCTGACCTACTCGACGTCTTCCTTTCGACAATTATAGGGAGGTTGCACAACCTTGAGATATTCAGAGCTACGCAATATCCCTACATGGAATCATTGTTTGATTGTGGATCCCTTGATTCGGATATGGAACAAAAACTTGTATTGCTCCCCAAATTGGAACAAGTGATATTAAGGAGGTCAAGAAGGCTGAGACATGTGGTTAAGAGCAATTCCCAAAAGGTTTTGGGTTTTCTTGGTCTGAAAACAATCAGTCTTAATCATTGTTCTGGCCTAAGATATCTCTTCTCCAATTTTACGCCACAACTCTAAAGAAACTTGAGTTCCTGTACATTCACAATTGCGAACAAGTGCAGGAAGTGGTTTCCAAGAAAGAAGGTGATCGATCAAAGACAAAAGATGTGAGTTTTCCTTGCTTAAGTATACTAATACTTGAGAAGCTCGACAACCTGATTAGTTTCAGCTCCGGAAGTTGTTCATATGATTTTGCCTCCTTAAGATGTCTAATTATTAGGCATTGTCGAAAATTGGGAGCATTTATCCCGAGTTCTACAAGTGTCAAGAGGTCCTTTGGCAAGACGACAAAAGAGGGTGACAATTCGTCACAACCAATGTTCAATGATATGGTTTGCTCTATTCCTGTTCTCTGCATTCTCTTGATCTAGAACGAACAATATTATCATTCTTTCTAACATTGTGCTCGCACAGGTTACATTTCCCAATATAAGAAGCCTAGAAATTGAAGGCCCTCAGTGCAAAGAGTTATGGAACTATCAAATGCCCACTAATTCCTTTTTCAAATTGGAATCCCTCCATTGAAGCACTGTGACAATCTCCAACGAATTGCCTCACCCCTTATGTGGAAGAAGTTGCAGTGCTGTCTCGAGATCCTAGTAGTGATTTCATGTCATTCCATCGAAATCATATATGAAAGTGATGGAATAGTTACAAGGAGTGGTAAATTGAGGAACGTGGTTTTGCGTGATCTCGACAACTTGAGGAGCATTTGGCAATACGACGGTCTCTCAAGTATCCCGTTTCCACACTTGAGGGATATAAAGGCTTGGAAGTGCCCACGTTTGCAAATACTTCTCCCAACCTTCACGGCGGCACTCCTCAGGCAAATCCAAGAGCTGGCAGTGGAATCATGTGAAGATGTGGAGCTAATTGTTGGCCATGGAGAATGGGAAGAAGCAACTAGTATGACAATCACCTTCTCGGAGTTAACTTATGTTAGACTGTGCGATTTGCCGAAATTCAAGAGCTTCTTACCCGAGAAATACTCTGTGGAGTTCCCATCCTTGCAATACTTTCACAGAAAAGGCTATGGAACTAAGCCGGACGAAAGCTACCAAAGTGACGGGGAAGGCTACCAAAGTAACTAGGATGGCTACTACTAAAATGAGAGGAAACACCAAGTTTATGAAAGTGTGGCCACGAAGTTTGTAAATTGCAACGAAAATGGTGTTTGGCAATGCAAAATGACTAGTATGGTAGTAAGAGATTAAAAACACTACAAGTGCCATAACTTGGCACAAAGGGACACGTAAGTGCCATAACTTTTGAAAGGTACACTTAAGTGCCACATTTGAAGAGAAGTGGAACACCTGAGTGCCACCTCCGGCGAATCTAGCCGAAAGTCATACGTGGCAATTAAATATTAATATTTTTTGCTAAGGTGGCTCGCCGAAGAGCTGAGTTAGCTCTAATTCACCCTAAACGATGTTGTTTCGGTTGTTGGCCAAAATAGAGCCCTTAAATCAGCTAAAATGACGTCGTTTTGGCATAATTTGAATTTTAATATAATATAAAAATTAATTAATTAAAATTAAAAAAATAATAATATAATTTATATTTATTATTATTATTATTATTATTATTATTATTATTATTATTATTAAAAAATGGAGGAGGAAGGCGGTCGATGGCCGATGGCCGAGCCCTCGCCGCCGTCGCCTCCCCGCCGTCGTCGAAAGGTGGGGGAGGGTTGGCCGGGGCTGCCGAGCTGGGGGCGAGGGCCGGTGGCCCTCGCCAACCGATGGCGAGGGCCTCTATGCCCTCGCCCCAAATCTGGGCGAGGGTCGCGGCCCTTGCCCAAATCCGGTGAGGGTCGGCGACCCTCGCCTAGATCCGGGGTGAGGGCACACGGGCCCTTGCCGCCGATGGCTAGAGCCGCCGGCTCGACGGCCCCGACCCTTGCCACCGGCGACCTCCCTCTTCCTCCTTCCCCCCCCCCCTCCCCTCCCCCTTTTTCCTTCATCCTCCTTCCATATCCCCCTCACGGCCGGATCTCGGCGAGGGTCGCAACTCTCGTTGGATTTGGGCGAGGGCTGCAACCCTCGCCCGATCTGGGGTGAGGGCTCGCAAGCCCTCACTGCCGGTCGACGGGGTCGCTAGCCTTTGGCCGGGGCCCGATGATCTTGGCCGACCCTCCCCCCTCCGTCGCTAGCCCTTCCTGGCGATGGTGGGAAGGTGGCGGCAGTGGGTGACGAAGCCCTCGGCCACCTTCTCCCCTCTTTAAATATTAAAAATATTATTTTAAAATATTATAATTAAATTTAATTTTAAATTTAATTTAATTAATTTTTATATTATTTTTTTACCATGTCGATCTAAAACAACACCGTTTTTGCATTATTTGGCCACGTCAGCGTGCAAAAAGGCGTCGTTTTGCACTCGTTTCGTCGGAAAATTGCCACGTATACAATTTGACCGGATTTTGGCTGGATTGGCACTCAAGTGATCCACTTTGCTTCGATTTTGGCACTTTATGTGTACCCTTTAAAAATTATGGCACTTAGTGTCCCTTTCTGCCAAATTATGGCACTCCAGGGTCTGCACCTCAAGAGATTTTCTATTTTTGCATTCTCGTCTACACTCCAATAAAAGAAGGTTGTGACTGTTCCCTTCAGTATTCATTATGCTAAGGTTTGCGATGCTGGGTTGGTCAAATGTGGGCAAGCCATCGCTTATCATGCTCTGGTTCGGAAGAAGGAAATTGCACTTACGTCCAAGAAATCAGAGTCTTTTTAGTTCCCCTTATTTTATAGTTGTCGCCGAACGATGCTGTTTTGTCTGGTTTTATTTTGGTCGAGAGGGATGGATGATTGATTGATTTATATTGCAGGGAAGACTCAGCTTATAAATTATTTCTTGGTGAACAAGATTTGGTATATTGTGATTTGCCAGGTTATCGGTGAGCTTTAGGCACCTGTTTATTGGCTTAAGTAAATTTCTCATGCTGTGTGGCAGCTTATAAGTGCAAAAATTACAGAATGCGAGCTACTATTTAAGTTCTGTTTCATGGAATGCTGCATCTAATTGAGTGAGGTAGGCTGATTCGAAGTTGTTAGAGTGGGAAACTGAAAAATCGATAGATTGCAACTTGTTGACAAGCTTCCAAAACTTGATTAAATGGGCTTAAATGGTTTAAGCGTTTCTGACCGGTCACTTTGGATATGCTAAGGCAGTATTCTTTCAGCTAAGATGCAGAGGCTGGGAATTCTGTTTTCAATTTACGGTCTTTCTGTTATTCACGTAATGGACTTAGTTTTCATATTTTGATATGAATGGTAATGTGGAAGAAGTAAATTTGTACATCCTCAAAAGTCTTCATTCTATACTTTTCATTATTGCTTTTGAATTTCACAGTTCCATGGAATGCCTGATGCATATCTTTATAGAAGCGATATGTTGTTATGAATGTCTGAAGATACTTGAATGTATATGACTGCAAAATTTTTTGTGTTCCCCCGTTTTGATCCTGCGTTGGATCAGATTTTATGCCATTTACTCTACTTTTAGCGGTTAGAATAGTTCCTTTCAACTTCTATAATTGTCCCAAATCAAGACAGGGCAAGATATCTAGGCGTTTTGAATGCTTACTCTGTATGAAAATTTTTTAGGCGATGTCTCCACTGGATAGTATATTTTGTCAAGAATTGAAACGATTACTCTTAACGTTCATCTCAGAAGTGTTTGTATGCAGCTTCCTCGATTGCATACATACATTTGTGGGCAAACTGTTATGGAGTAATTCATGAAGTGACTCCTTAAGACCTCAGCAGGGACCATGATCGAGTTGTAACCTTGACCTGATTTACCCGGGCAGAGGATGTTGAGAGTCCATCTTGGGATCAAGCTTAGGTTTCTACAGCGACGTCAATCTACCAGGAAAAATTTTCTTTCTTCATTGTTCACTTTGCTGTTTGCTTATACTAGTTGCCCCACCTAGCATAGAGTGAATTCATTTGTTTTTTGGTCTTTTCAAGGTCATATGCGTACGGATTATGTGGTATATTGACTGTGGGTCTCAGTATGACATCGGAGGTCATCCCAGCTTATGGAGGAAGGCCAGAGTTTTTCCTGGACAATGCAGTTACCCCAATTTACAGGGTTATATCTGACGTAAGTACATTAGATCTTTTCTTTTGTATGACATAGCCTGGAACTCTCCTATATCTCTTGCAATTTTTTATCTCGCAAAAATTTAGGAGGCTGAGAAAACAAAACTAGGACAGCGCACCATTTTACTTGGAGGAACTATGATGATGTGAATGAGTACTTCTGGTTATTCATTTGTGCTTTTCATACTGATGTTCTCAAAAGCTAAATTTTCCTAACTTAAGTAAGTATGTTACTATTTCCATGTATTGCAGGTCTCCTGATTGTTTTGAAGTAGGTTGGCCAATGCGTTTGGACCATGATTACTTCAGTGTACAGCCTTCACAAAATTGCGGTCGTCCAAAACCCCAAGTTCAGGGAATGCTTCTAAACTAAAGTAGAAAGGAGATAATGATGATGAAGAACTAGGAGTAAGCTGTACTACTTTTGCATCGGTTCCACCAGCATGTGGCTTCATTTTAATTGGTCTTATGAGTATCAGGAAGAAATCATTAAAATTACTGACTAGCCAATGACACATTCTGTTGTTTGAGGCATATGCTTCATTGAACTGTGCTCCCTGCTTGGCACGATCATGCATAGGATAATGTATGTTTCCTGATTTCTTGTTTTGTTAGCACTTGACAGTAGACAAATATGATAAGCTGACTTACAGAGCCTATTTTACATCAACAACTTACTAGGTGCTAAGCCAGCTTACATCCCCTCCCGTGTCCCTCCTTTTTGTGTCTGTTTCTTCACTTCTCAATTTCGCTAGAGTTTTGCATTTAAATGTCAAGACATCTCTGGTTTATCTTTTATATTGTTTGAAATTCTGTGAGATACTTTCTTGCTACAGCATTACTCATTTCTCATGCAAGGGAATTTCAGGGGTTTCATATTCCTTCACCCCTGGGCAGAAACATGTAGAGTTTTAGGACAATAGTGAAGTCAACAATCTGTGGTTGGGTAATAGCTTCATAATGAAATATGAACTGTGTTGAATAAAATGGGTTAGGATTACTGAGGATTCCTTGATAAACATCAACCCATTATAGCTTATGTTTCTTGTCACAGTATTCTTTTGGCGATTGCACTTCATCACTTCTCTTGAACTGCGAACATGTATGTAGCTTTTATCTTCCTTATATTTGCTTTTCAGCTTTAGACAACAAGCACAGCCTAGTGCTCCATAACTCTATATCCCATGGTTTTGCTTTTCCACCTTTGTTATTTATTTCAAAGGGCTCTAAGGAGGAATATCGCTAACCAAAATGGTTGGGAAAGACAAAGTTTGTCGTTTTGGCAAATCTTTAGCAGCTTTGACAGAATGTGGAGTTTTTAATCCTGATCCTTCAGGTGTGTCTACTCTCTTTGCCAAGTCTGGTGACTTCCTGTTTTAACTGATGGTTGTGCTGCTTATTTAGTAAGTTTATCTTTCTTTCTCTTTAGGCAATGATCATCATGGCCTATCATGATTTGGGATCTCCTCTTGTTTGACGAAGGAATATTTGAGGATGTCTTGAGCATTTTCATTACTCTGCAATCCTTCAGCTCCTTTGAGGTCTGGTACTCCATCTTGTCTTCATCTTTATTTGGGTCTTGACTGTCTCTTGCTGCAATTGTTGATTTTGAGGGCAAGTATAGCATGACAGAGAAAAGTGTTTGCTTTATAACTGATAATAGTCGGTCTAGCCCAAATATCAAATGCAATTGCCATGATAATAACTGATAAGCAGCAACCAGCAACTAGAATCAGAGGTGGATTCTAGTAGAACTAATTATGGAAAATAACCTTACCACCTCCTGCCTCCTTCCTCTTACAGCCTTTTAATGATAAGTAAAGACTTGTGATTGGCTAATGATTCTTTGTATCTGCTCAAGCACCCTGCATAACTTTTAGCATTTTTTTCATTCCATAGAAAAGGTAGATAACTCTAACGCCCCATCAAGAATGAAGTGATTTTTGCCATACACTTGTTTCTCAAAGCGGGCTGCATTAGTTACTCCAAATGTAATGCTGGACATTTCTTAGTAGATGATATGTCAGAAGTTACTATGTATTGAAAAGCAATATTTCTATCAGTTAAAGCGTACTCCTTTTTTGTCATCACATTAGTCAAGAAAGGGTTTCCCTCAACAGCCAGGCAATTTTAGTATTTGAATTCACCCTGAGATTTGATCAGAAAAGCCAAAAAATATTGTAAGCATGTAAGTTTATGAACTTTACATGACTTTGTATTCATTGGAAAGAGTTAGACAATGGTTGAACCTAGCAGTTGCTGCAATGTGGATGATGATTCTTCCTACATGTTGGTCAAGAAGAACCTGTTATTCTATGCAAAGTGGGAGCTGGCTTGAAGTATTGTACTTTTTGCAATACATGATAGCTGTTGGAATACATACGATATCTCATGCTGTCCAATTGGCGTTATTCCGGAAGTCTCAAACTGCCATATATGCACAGTACTAACCTGGTGGACAAAGGTAGGGAATTCACTCATTAACTGGTTGTTCTCATTAAATTTTCTATTCATGATTGGGAATTGTTGGATTTGGATCTAGTCATGCTCTGGTGCAGTCACATAATTTATGGCATCACCAGAACTGATTGTTTTAATGTGTTGCAGTGGATAATAGAACTAGTCTTGATATTCGGTAGATACTGGTAGTATGTAAGTTGATGATTGGATTATGGACCTTGTCCTAGAGAAATCTCCCAACAGGAAAGGTATTTCAGGATGCAGACATATGGTGTTTTTCACTGAGGTACTTCTCGATTCTAAGACCTCTCAACAAAACCATTTTGTATTCAGCAGCATAAATAGCACATTCTTGACTGCATGAAGAGGGATCATGGACGATAACGTCATATGTCGTTGAATTATGCGAACTATTTCTTATTAACTTCTCATTCTCTAGTTACTTTTGAGTCTACCTTGCAAACTGTGACTCAAATGAAGCACCGGAAAATTCATATGGGCCATTATCTTGATTGGTAACTGAGTTCCCGTCGAAATGTCTCTCAAAGTACTTTATTTCCATGATTTTCCAAATAGTGATGATTTTGCTGTCTAGAATTTTTTTCCATTCTATACAATCCTCATGTGTACCATGAAAATGTTTATTTACCTTAACAAGTGATGTAGTGTAGTGAAGACAGTGAGTCCACTGATATAGATATTTGTAGGACTGAAGATTAGGCTTAATTTCCTCTTTGCTATGGCATTGATCATTCACCTTTATCATCTGACTCTATGTGACGTCAACTTTGCTATGAATGTCAGTCACCATTGGTTTGACTACATTGTCATGGATCATTATTGTCCCGATCAGCTGCATCTGATGTAATGACTCATTGAACTCTCCCCTTGTATCATGCATGACTTTGTTTTAACTTTTAAGTGAATCACTTCAATAGATTTTGTGCGAAAAGTTTCAGCTTACCTCTGTATATAGTAGCCTAGGCTATTTATTGGACAGGGGAGGCAAGAAAGCCAACTTTCGCAGTTGAACTCTGTTCTGTTTCCCTCTGGTGAAACTTTGTTTTCTTAATGATATGCTCTGTAATTGTTTCTATTGGTCGCTCGTGATGTAAGTATACTTCGTTCTGCTCACTGCTCTGATCCAGCAAATTCTCATTCAGCTACTTCTTTGGAATGAGGATTTTCCCGGATAGAATGAATGAAGACTAAAGTGATATTCCAATACGATGTTCATTAGATCTTCTCATAACTTAGTACTTTATGCATGTCAACATTGTTTTGCATAATTTTAAATACAATGGCAGGAGCATTATTTGTCGGCTTAAAGAATTCGACTCCACAAATCTATTGCCTGATATCTGCAACTATATAAAAGAGCATTTCATGACGGGTACCGCACTGGCTTTCGATTGCTCTCTTTTCAATATTTCTGGTAAAACTGAGAATTTAGTGCTGAATTTTTGGTGTTGACCAATTAATTGTCGAAAATGAAGATAAAAATTGTTTGATGATGCCTGAATATTGAGCACTGAACAACATTTTTTTCATGCCAAATATAGAACTGTGAATACCATCGGAAGGTTTTAGACTTTTAGCATTGGAACAGGCAAGATTTAATTTCCAATTTGGATTTTTTTTTTCTATTGAATTAATTAAATAAAGCCACCATTACTTAGCTAATTAAGTGATTTTTTACCTTATTGAATTTTTTTTAAACCAAACTAGTTATGATTATCAAATGAGCTCGATTTCATTAACTGCCGAATTCATTAATTTTCTGCACTTATTGGAGTAATCAAAATGCCCAAGTAAGGTGATCTCTTTTTTTTTTTTTATCTCATCTCTATAATTTGGAGTGCGGCCATATCGATGTAAGCTGAGATGAGAAGTTGCAATTGGCAAGATCACTCGCATACAACAAATAAAGCCGAGCCTCTGGCTTTCTGGAGGACCCAGCTTGCACATAGTTGCGTACGATATTTTAGGTTATTATTTGTATTTTTTTATATGACTGACCTGCCACCTGTCAGTCTGTCACCAAATTATTGAACAAAATGCAGATAAAACCATTAATATCACCATCCAGATAAATTATGACAGTTTGTGTTGAGTTTGATAGGCATGAACTTATCCCAAAAGGTGATTTCCTGTACTTCTTGAATTCGTATTTCAAAGTTGGAAATGGCATTTGAAATGCAAACATAGTAAGTATCTGTCATTTTCCAATTTCGAGTAATGCCAATGCCATCATGACAGTATAGGACAAAATCAGATTAGAAATCTTCTAAATATCGCCTGAATGGTAAAAAAATCTCATCACATCTTTGGTGTAATCCCAAATAGGATTTTTTTTGGTTTTTCTTTTTTTTTTTTTAAATCTCACTTGCGCAGCACAATCTTCAGTAAATCCAGACCTCACTCTTCATCAGCTGTCAAGTTCACTCTCTCTAACTCCCTCTGGTTAGTCTTCTTCATCGCTAGGTTTGCCAAATTCACTGAATCTCCACTTTCAAACTGCATTCCTCACTTAGCATCACTGTGTCGTAGATGGTTCGAACACCAGTGAAGATGAGCCTCGAGTCACGTTGCAAAGCGACCGGGGTAGGTAGCCACTGCGGCGATATGATGGACGAGGCAACAATGGCCGATGCAGAGGTGAATGGTGGTGACGAGGTGGTGAGCACCATGCGCAAAGCTTGGGTGCCACTCGACGCCGAAGCCGACAGTCCGAGGCAGTGAGGGGGCGGAGAGAAGCTGGATGGAGATCCACCGGTGGATTGGCCATGGGGCAGCGAGTAATGTAGGCCACTTGCCTCTATTTTGGAAGACGAGATCCTTTGAGCGTAGTTGTTTGTGGCAGGATTCGAGCGCTTGTTAAGATTAGGCACACAGTTATAACAAAATAGAGAGAGTAAAAGCGAGGAAGCGAAATTAAGATAGCAGGTTTAACTTGATTCATCCTTAAGCTAAGAATACATCCAATTGAGGATTATAATATAATTAACATATTACAATATTTAATTATAAGAAAAATAGATTATATATAGATAATATGACTCAAGCCTAAACTATCAATAAAATACGGGTTCAAACTATAAAAAGCCCTTGGTGGCTCGAGGGGTTGCCTCGCAACTTCTACCAAGGCGGCCCCCGGGCCCTCGCTCGTCGCTCGCGGTGGACCCTCCTGTTTTCCTATCAATGGGGAGATAGTGATGGCGATTGGCTGTGGTTGGAGGAAAGTACATTTGCATAGTGGTAAAAAAACGATGATCAACTGTCGTGGAGATGGTCATTGTGCAATGGTCGGCGAAGCCGGATGAACCACCCCACCCATCGTTGGAAGAAAATTATTATTTTGTCTTAATTTTTTTTTTATCAATTCCTCTAACCCAAAGTTTTTATCTAACCAGATCAGAGGACGTTGCCATATATCGTGAATATTTTGCTATCTTATTTGGATTCAAATTCAAACTATTGAGAAAATTGATGATTTTTAGAGGAATATACAGTAATAACTAATGACATTGACAAGACTAATTTCAACCATACTAAGCAAGATTATTGGTTTCAAAGCAGAGAATCCAAAATAATATAATGGGTGAAATTAGGAATGATGTTTCAACTTTTTATCGAGTGAAGTATAAGATAAAATGCAAAGAATTTTGCTAGAGAGTGCTTCTTAAGCAATGAAAAAATGATTCCACCAAAAAAAATAAACAACGAAATAATGAAATGTACATGGATTTTTCCTTTCATGCCATGGTTAAAAATTACTAATATTTTGAGAAACTAAATAATGGAGAAACGAAGGTGTCGGTCCTGGACCGGCCCGTCCCACAATCTTTCTGGATCCACCATCCGCCCGGTAAGAAACGAAAATGCAAGAAAACCAAACGCAAAAAAAAAAAACAAAATGTAATCTTTTGCAAAGAATTCACAGCCCCGAACTGAAGTCAAAGTTACGAACTTTCACTCATCTCCTGAAGATCAGAGAAGCCATAGCCGAGAGAGAGAGAGATAAGGAAGACCCACCGGAGCTAAGCACAGGGAAAGCACAAACCCGTTCTCCTCTCCAATGGGTCTTCCTTCTTTGACCAGGTTGGGACCTTCGTTCTCCGAATCGCGCCCTTCTTCCGCTTCTCTTCCGGGAATGATATATTCATCTGACTTTGCTGTTTGGTGGGTGTCTGTGTAGCGCGTGTGGCTCGCTGGCTTGCGGCAGTTCTTCGATGCCGACCGTGCAGCATCTAGGGTTTCGTTGCACTCCCCTCGACGCGTTCTGGGTCCCTCGTAATGGGAGGAATTCCCGCCGGGGGTTTCGCGTGGCTTGCTCTTCCTCTTCGCCTACTGGTAAATTTGTTTTTTTTTTTTTTCCCTTCTTTTTTCAGTAATTTCTTTTAAAGTTTATTTCTTGCGCCGTTTCGGGGTGTTGAATTTTCGTGGTTTGCGCTCTCGTGTGCTGTGGATTATCACTATGCATTAGTTGAATGGCTTGTGCTTAAATCTGGAAGTGGTGCTTCGGTGTGGTGACTAGAAGTAGTCAGAAGTGGATTCTAAATGATGGCTGGAAGGTCAATGCAGATTGCACTCGAGAGAATGCTGGAAGTACTGCTTGAACTTGGCTTTGCTGCCATTTTGTTGGCTCTGATTTTTCTCATTTGTGGTTATGTTTCATGTCGGTTTGATAACTGCAAAGTTGTATTCTTATGTGGAAGTTTAGCCATTGGATCTATTTGATGTCTGGCTGTTAATACTGTGGTTGTTACTTTCTTTGGAGAGGTGTCACAGTGATCTCTAGTTTGCTTTAAGTAAGATTAGTTTGATAAGTTGATTTGATTGGGTAGTTGTATGTCAGACTTCACATTGGTAGATACTCCACAAGTAATGGTTTTCCAATGGTATTTCACACAATGGAGAGGTGTGGAGGCTAGAAAGTTGGAGTGGCAATAACTTTCATGTATGACGAATTCTCTGTTATCTAGTATTCTTTTTTTGGAGCCTTGTTCATTCACATTCAACAAAACCAAGTCAATTATTCAGTCCTCCTTTATCCCCCTTTTGTCTTACTCTGCTTTCTTGTAAGGCATCACTTTGTTTGAAATTTCCCAGTTTGAGTTCATTAATTTTATTTTGCTCTATGAATATATTTTACTTTCAGATCCACTCTTGGTAAGGGCTGCTAGAGGAGATCCTGTGAATAGGCCCCCGGCATGGATGATGCGACAAGCTGGAAGGTATATGGCTGTTTACAGAAAGCTTGCAGAGAAACATCCATCCTTCAGAGAGAGGTCAGAGACCACTGATCTCATTGTGGAAATTTCTTTGCAGCCTTGGGAAGCTTTTCATCCAGATGGGGTTATCATTTTCTCTGACATACTCACCCCTTTACCTGCGTTTGGGGTCCCATTTGACATCGAAGAAGTAAGGGGCCCTGTAATCGGGTCCCCAATTCGTTCTGAGGAGGCCTTGAAGTCATTGCATTCAATTGACTTGGGGAAACTTCATTTTGTAGGAGACTCCTTGAGGATCTTGCGGCAGGAGGTAATTGATGATAGCATGACATTCACATGAAGGGGTTCAGCTAATTTATATTAAGTCACCAACAGAGAAATAATTGTCATTGTAGCTACTTGCTTTTTGAACTCATCTTTTATAAAGGTTGAAGGGCGGGCCGCTCTACTTGGTTTTGTTGGGGCACCGTGGACGATTGCTACATATGTGGTTGAAGGGGGTACGACTCGGACATATACTGTCATAAAAAGCATGTGCCATACAGCGCCACATGTATTGAGGGCTCTCCTATCTCATATTGCTCAAGCAATTGCAGAATATGCCATCTTCCAGGTGGAATCTGGAGCTCATTGTATACAAATATTTGATTCCTGGGGTGGACAGCTACCTCCTGACATGTGGGAACGCTGGTCAAAGCCTTACATCCAACAGGTAGCAGCTGTTTTCATTCTGATTTCATCTAACTTCCTTGACACGGTTTCTTTGTTAGACATTCGGTACTACTTACTTTGTCTTGCTGCTAGAGTTGGGCTAAGCACGGATGGTCTGTGCATAAGCTTGGATTGCTGTTTGTGCATGAGGCTCAGTCAAAATGGTTGCATTTTTCTTGGTCTCGAGGGAGAACATTAACTTTAACTGTCGAAATTTGTCATCTTATATGGAAAAGGATGTCATTGACTGCAAGCATCTCTCTCCTATTTGAGTTATCGCATCCTTGTTCTGCCAAGTTTAAGCACCAAAAAATAATAAAAAAATCAAGAAAACATATATTTTTTTTTCATGTGGAAAGTGCTTTAGCTAATCATCCCATTTTCGTCTGATCCAATGACCCACATGGGATTGCAGATTGTGGATGTTGTGAGGGAGAAATGCCCAGGAACACCGCTCGTCCTATACATAAATGGAAATGGTGGCCTTCTTGAGCGAATGACAGAAACTGGAGTGGATGTGATTGGGCTGGACTGGACTGTGGACATGGCAGATGGAAGGAAACGGTTAGGTAGTGGAGTTGGTGTGCAGGGAAATGTTGACCCTGCTTACTTGTTCTCTCCTCTCCCAGCCTTGACTGAAGAAATTCAAAGGTCAATATATTTTTTCAAATTGCCTTGATTTTTATTGGTCGAGTGGCTAAACTTCCTTGTGGTTAAAAGCTTTGGATTGAAGCCTGCAACATTTGCTGTGTTGTACTAATGAAAAAGTGTAGATAGGGGATGGTGTTTGATGGCCGACAATTTTGGTAAATCTAAAATGAGACAAAGATCTACTCACCTAACATAGTTGGTAGGATCTGGCCTAGATTGAGGGAATTTTCATTGAGGATCCTGCTTTGATCATATGTGGACAAGTTATGGTGACTCAGAAATATGGCAGCTTAAGTTTATTTTGAAATTTGGATAGGTGAAAGAAAGGATAATATTTATTAAAGTTTGATCTGACTCGGTACATTTTCCAGGGTTGTGAAATGTGCAGGGCCAAAAGGTCACATTCTTAATCTGGGGCACGGTGTCCTTGTTGGGACGCCTGAAGAAGCAGTTGCCCATTTCTTCGATGTAGCCAGGAGTTTAACACATGATTCATTTTTACAAGATAATGCGGCAGAGAAGGCTACACTGGTAGCTTGACTGCAGATGATTACTTTGAGCAAAACCCTCTTGGCGAAGCTTTAGAATTTCAGGATAACTGCTGACTTTTCGCCTTCCTCTTCAGATTCACAGTTCTGGGTATTCATTGAAGGTTCTGTACATGGCTGTGAGCAATATAATTTGTGTCTTTTTCAGTTCAATCTGTAAATGACTATCGTTCAAATGTTACGCGGAATTGCATGTGTATCATGACCCTTTCTTTCTCCGCCTACTGTTGTTATCTGCCTTTTTGGATTTGGGGGCTTTTCATGAGGTTTAATAAGATTCAATTACATTTTCCAAATATTCATCCTCATATCAGAAGTCTTGTACTCTTGTTGGTTTGGTTTGCACTATATGTTTACTTTGCTGAATACTTCTAATCGGAAAAGAACGAAAGAAAGACGATAAGGCGTCATAAAAGCTATAGAAAGAGCTCCTGACGCTATAAGATCGTGGAGAGAGATATTATATTATTAATTGTCCTTGTCACTGGTGGTTGCAATTACCCTTTCTTGATCATGATTCTACGCGGATGGACAAAAGTAGGATCTGCCTAGGACGAGCCTAGCCTAGGTTTGCCGACCCATCACACAAGCATAATATATACATCACTATCCTCAGCTGGTACACCCTAGAGAAGTGAGGGTGGTCCAGGGCTACAGACATTCTTTGGCATTCCACCTTTTTGGGGTTGTTCTTTGCGAGATCTGCAGTGATTTAGTTTGGAGCTTATTTCAAGGTGATGACTGCCTACTCAAATCTGAATTATTGGCAATTTGTGAATCTGTGATTGCGGATTGTCGCTATCTATATATAGCTTTACCAGCTTGTACTGATTGTTCGTAGGTCTCTCATCTCACCTCGTTATGTTTCGCTGGTCGAAGCTTCAAATGCGTGAACTTGCTTACTTGTCAAAACATTAGAATTGCCACTTGCGACTCAAGATTGATTGGGTCATTAACCCAACCAAACTTCCTCTAACTTGCACTTTAG
This sequence comes from Eucalyptus brandiana, assembly GCA_014182725.1. NCBI lineage: Eukaryota > Viridiplantae > Streptophyta > Magnoliopsida > Myrtales > Myrtaceae > Eucalyptus > Eucalyptus brandiana. The sequence goes on along the minus strand of CM024673.1, from coordinate 12,340,812 downwards.
GATGGCCTATTTTCTGAGGCCAACGTGAATCGTGAATTTAGATATCCTTGGTGGGGACTATTGTCATTTGTCAATGCTTAAAGTCTCCAGATTGACAAAATCAGGCCATATACAACTTGTCCACAGCATAGCATCTGATCGATTTCCTTTGTCGAGTTCTAGTGCATGTCCTTTTCTTTCTAAAGCGAATGCTATCATAGCGTTGAGAAGCCAACAGTCATTTTATTCGTCACTTTTTATATCCACCTGAATGTAGGTGTAGATTAAGCGTATCACTTAAAGTTAGATTTCCCATATTATTTTTGCAAATAATCTCGTGTTTCGGTTATCCAATAGGAATTCTCAAGAGATATTTATCCAAAAAATCTTAAACCTATTATGTGACGGTCAATTCAATCACAAACTTTTCAATTTTTCCAATTTAATTCTAAAATTTTTAACAATTTATCGGTATATTCCAGCCAATTTTGTGTTAGGATGCTCATGTGAGTGACTTGTATTAGAGAACTCCCACATTAAGGAATTTATGTGATGTAGAGCAGTTAACATATTTTACTTGGCCTATAACTTATTAGTTTAAATTTTTGAGTGAATGTGGGTCCAATTGGATATATCGACAGCGTTGGATTTGGACTCCCTCTTGGTGATCTCTCCAGATGAAGGTATTGGGCTTTTGTTGCGAGCTCCCAACAAATCGTATTAGAGCCCATGGTTGTGGTTTCTAGGTAGGTGGGCTTGGACTTGGGTTACCTCTTAGCAATCTCTCCAGGGGTAAAAGTATTCAGAATTCTACTGTGCACTTTCAACATTGAGCAAAATTTGCTGACGTGGACACTAGCCATCTTATGTGGTGAACCTGCACTACTATTGATATTTATTGCAATTTTTTAATTTTTTTAATTTTTTGTTTTTGCTTTTGTTTTTTGTTTTGTTTTTTGTTTTGTTTTTTTCATTTTCCCTATGGCTAGGGAGGTCTACCCTAGGCCCTCCCTTGGATTGTTGCCCACACCAAATCGCCTAGGGCAACCTTTGCCGACTGTTTCCACGCTAGGTTGTCCTAGGTGATTCCCTCGTTCGGGCTAGCTTGTGGTCGGCCGTTTGTTGTAGGGAAAAAAGAAATAAAAATAAAAATAATAAGTTGTAAAAATTATTTGTGTCAGTACTGGCCACATCACTTAGGATGATTGGTGATCATTTTAGCGATTTCCAATCAATATTACTTAAAAAGACTATATTGACAAATTGTCAAAAAGGTTTATAATTAAATCTTCATAATTAAAGGTTTAAAATTGAATTGGTTATCTTACAATAGGTTTATAACTTTTTAACTTTTTGGAGATTTTTTCATTTTTTAGCTCGCATATGTCCCCATTTATCGAGGTGCAATATCTCGAGGTTACGGATTTTATTTGCGAAAGTTGAGTATGTACGTATCAGCCTGTTTCGTGTTTCCTGGCCACTTTCAGATTTCTTTTCCCCTTAAGCTTGTTTGAATGACATTCAAATACATTCTCCTTCATAAGCTTGACGTAGAGTACATGAATTTGGGACTTTCCTTTGGTAAAAGGGCAAGTAATAAGAATAACAGTGACAACTACGGCAATAGTAATAAATTAGCAAAATTGAATTGAGGATTTCTCGGACTAAAATGCAAATTTTGGGAAAATTATCAAATAAGTCTCAATTTATTGTTTGAAAGCCAATTAAATTTTAAATTTTTCGTTTGGTCAATTTAGTCCTGTTGAGAAAACCTCTAGGAATTTTGCTTCCGACAAAACCATTTCTCATGATTTTATAGATTTAGTCAATTAAAATGTTATTTCTGCTACGCCAAGTGAAAAGGACTCGAAAGACCAGATGGACCTTAAGGTGAACAAGTCGAGAGAATGGGATGTTCATGAGGACTTGGAAGAACCAATAGGTGAACAAGTCTGTGGAAGCCTCATTCACTTACGTGCTTAGGAAAATCGATGGACTATCATCAGCCAATTAAATGGGCAGAACCGCAGGAGGTTAATAGAAGCTACTGCTCATATTAAGGTAAGAAGATTATAATGTGTCACGTGGAATAATAAACGAAATTCTAGATATTGATTTCACTGGTATTACGCATCGAAAGGAATTTGACTGTCGATCACAAGTCTGGAATTACAAATTCATTCACTTTGAGGAGAATCGAATCAATCATCCATTATATTGTTGGACAAGTATTACTTCCTTTTTTGGAGTTTTTATTCTTGGAATCAACGAGATTGCTAAAGGTCCGTTTGTATGGGCAAACAGGTTTCTGGAGATTTATTTGTTATCTACAGCGGAAAAATTGATCATCTCAAAGATCGTTCAATGATGAACTTAAAGGTTGACAATTATAAGATGGATCAATGCAAGGTAAAGTAGATAAAGATGAACTGCAAGAATTACGTGGACACTTTACTTATTTCGTGTTCAGTTGAATCACTTGCTAAGAGTTATACATTAATTGTAAATCTTTTGAGAAGTGTATAAGTACTGTGGCGGTGCATGTAAATTGGTAGTGTGATCTTTATGACTGATGACTTAAAGAGCTACTAGTGAAATCTATCATTGTAATGGTTGTTGGTCTAGAAGAGCAGATGTAGGCTTGATTTAAGCAAACCACTATAAACCTACATACATCAATCTTTATCCCTTCACTGCCAATTTTAATTGTTTGATAGAAGCACCACATGCATATTAGCTGCATATACTTGCATCTATCAATTTGTTCTTGCATATATTAACTTGATTTTGTTTAATTCCACAAAAATCTACCAAGGTTCAGTTTATAACCTATTCACCCTCCTTCCTAAGCCATAAATCTTTTGATGATATGCCAATATAGTCATTCCGATAAATTTTGATCGATAATCGCTGACATAGACATCGGCCATTTTATATATACACAACAAATATTAACATAGACAATTTTTGCAATTTTTCAAAAAAAATAATTATCAATATTTTTCCCTTTCCTTTCTTTTCCTTTTCTTTTTTCCCATCTGCCTTTGCCAGTTGCCAAGACCTTAGTGATGATCAGTGGAGGTCGTCGATCAAAGTCTAGGGTAGGTCGTTCCACGTAGGATGGTCAACACTGACTGGACCTTCACATTAATGATTTTTAGTCAAAATTGGTTGGAATTACTACATTGACAAATCGCGAAATGGTTTATGACAAAATTGGCCAAATCGAAAAGTCTAAGGGTTGGCTGTTTCACGTAGGACGATTGATGCTAACTAGATCGCCGCGTAGTGATTTCAGACCAAAATTGGCTAGAAGGACTATATTAACAAATTGCCAAGGTTTATGACAAAGTTAGCCAAATCAAAAAGTTTAGTACTAAATTGGTATTCTACAATAAATTTATGCCGTTTTTGATAATTATCCCCGTCAATCTCAAACTACACAAACTTAGCTAATGGTGTAGCTACCTTTTCATTCATTCTCTTCTTCCCCTACTCAAGCATCCTTGGCCAAGTATTTTTCAGAAAGAGATCAAAAGGGCAAAAAGTGTCAAATTAAACAAGTAATCACTATTAGAGAAGGCACTGACCCATGATGGTCGAATTGAAAAAAATAAAATTAAATAGGTTGACATGACTATATGAATAGAGAGGAAGCAAAACGCTTATCCTATGAATGTTAATTTATTATTTTTTATTAATTAGGGAGAGAAGTTGGACCATTTCTTGTGCTCAATCATCCATTCGCAAGAAGTGGGAAACAAAGTGGCCACGAAGGGAAATTCATTCTTTAATTTGGATTTTATGCAACTTGGCATATTCATCACTAATGCGGCTCATAATCACGCCTTGACAGAGATTGGAGATAATTATTCCCCATCTTAAACAAAATTTAATAGTTTCGAAAGCACTTTTTGACTCGTTAATTGTTATTAAATAAAGCAAACTCGATAGAAGATATCAACCTTAAAATTTTAGGAGGAAAAAAAAAAATCTTAAAAGCCCAAATATCTTCTATCAAGGTGAACTATAAGCAACATCTTAATTTGAAAATGTCAAGATAATTGCCAATTGAGCCTCATGAAATCTCTCACGTTCTACATTTGAATTAGAATCTTACTTATTCTACGACCACTCAAATTTGTTTCTTAGAACAATTTTAATTTGCAATTCTTTTCTCTTTCTTGCACATTTAGAACATTCTTCATTTTTTTTCTTCTAATGCATGTGCGTCTACCTAGTCATAACTATGTACTAACCACCAACATGAGGAATTAGCCACCCACAATCATCACAGCTATCACTGTATGCCCATCCTAACTTGCTGAAGTGCTTGTCTTTGCCATCTAGTTTTCCATCTTGTCTGAATCTTATCAGTCTGCCAGCCTAAATTCAACTTCAACCAGCAAACCTCTGCTGTAAAATTTTGAGGAAGCTTCAAAGATAAAGAACTTTGACCCCTTTTATTTGGCTAAATTGCAGGGTGGGGATTAACAAGGAAGGGTCAAGAGCAAACACAAACTCAGTGGGAAGTAGGTTCCTTCTAAGTGTGACTACGTGAGAAAAGAAACAATCCCTCAATAGAACTCTATAGATTGATGTGTCTCCATGTGAATGTTGTTCTGCGTTTAGCACACGATGACAACTTGATGACTTTTCTTCTCGATAGATAAAACGAGCACTAAATAGCTTTAGAGACAACATCAAAAGATTGTAGATCTGCTGTCAAAGATCTTTGAAAGAGAGATTGATTTTTTCAATGAAGAGAAATGTGGTGCCCGATTGGGTCAAAGATACCAAATCTAACGTCCAAAAAGGCAATGAGGAATCCAAAGATTTAAAAAAAAAAATGAACCAAACTATATAAAAATGATCAATATGTGGGGCAGCAAGATCTTTAGGTGGGGAATACTTCTCTAAGGTTAACATATTCATTCAATTCAGGAGTGGTTTGATGGACCTATACGAAATATCATATGCATACAAAACTATTGCTAGTGTAGAAATAGATATGTCATCGAATGCATAGCAATTCGATCAACAGAGAGTAATAAGACAGATTCATGAATGTGCTGTGAAAGAATATGCGAGAACCCAATAAATTGAACTGCATGAGTAGCATGATAATGCATGCAATACCAATGTAATTTCAAGTAAGTACACGTTTGCATAAAATATGGAATTAGGCACGGTGCATGGCGCTCAGAGAGAGAGAGAGAGAGAGAGAGAGAGATCTGTCGGGGAAAGTTGCAGTGGTAATAGAGTTGCATCAATAGTTATACATATGGTGGAAGACATTCATGAACTCAAATGTTTCAAACCTCCAAACAGTCATCACCTGAGTTGAAAAGATTGGAAAAGAAGAAATTGAGACTCACCCACAAGGCAAGTATTTCCCTGATCACTGCTGCATTGGATACTTGCCTCTCTCAATTAAGGAAAAGTACAGTTCTTGAGTCATAAAAAAGCAATCTTGATTCTGGAAAAGACTATATATGATAGGCAATAAGGGCTCCAAAGAGTGATTTGGACTTTTCACGCCCACTCAAGCTCCTGGAATGAGATGAAAAATAATTAGAAATCCACAATCAGGAATTCATAACATCAAAATGTTCAATGACCACATGCTTGGTATTCAACACAGAGAAAATTATTAACAAGATAATTGACAGTCACATGGACATACACATTTTTACTTAGTGCACTAGAGAGTACATATTGCCAGATATACTTCAAATTTAGCATCACATTAGAAGAACTACGCATATTAAACAGTTCATATTGGAATTATCTTCATATGCACTTTCTATGTCTATGTTTGTGTAATATAAACGCCAGAAGAGAGGATTGATGAATGAAAGTACTGTAACTAGTATATACATATATTATCCGCAACTAACACCGGGTTTCTATTCGCCTGATAATGTGCCTATATATATGTAGGAATATAATGCTTGTGGATTTTGCGTCATGGGTAAAATGTCAGCCAGTAGCCCATATCTGATGCAGAGAGAAGGCGATCTGACTTATGTTGTATTCTCAATTTTGGTGTTGTTTTAGCACTATCAGACAAAGCATGATCCAAGAAGACTGGCACTATTCTAGGCACAAATTCTTAGCGTTAGAGTGTGATATTAACACGGCACATGAAGATGATCTAACAAGTGTTTTAGCATGTGTCCTCATATACCCAATCATTCTCACCTTGCTAATCAAGATGTGAGTGATTTAAATGAGGGGATCTGATTTCATGTCCATTCATGGCGGGCAAAAAATCGTGCGGAATCTAAAAAGAGTTATGATCATATAAAAAGAAAGCATACATATTTGAGAATTAATTAATTAATTATTCAAATCAAAGAGCAGTTGAGAAAGAGAGAGAGAGAGAGAGAGAGAGAGAGAGAGAGAGAGCATTTTTCTTACGCAGCATCGACAGAGAGAGAGCATTTTTCCTACCCAGCATCGAATGTGTCCTAAGAGTGAAAAACGTCAGGGAAAAAGTTACCAAGTACTGTTTCTGTCTTTTCTTGTAGCGACTGCGTACTGTGCAGATTAGGGTTTTATGAAGCTCATGTGTGGTAGGGTTTTCAAAGTAACGACAACTCATATATACTGTCTAGATATGAAAGAACGTACACACGCTGCAACCATATGATGTGCAAACTTAACCTTTCTAGAAGCACATCAATCTTGCTTAAGCTAAATAAGCCGGATCAATAAGCCAATATAATCATCATATACTCCTCATAACAATTGCATATATTGCATACTTGATCAACAGATTTCATCTTCTCAACCCAGATCAACCCAGAATTGAAGAACTATAGAGAAATAGAATTACCAGTTCCTAGAATCTTTGCAGCTCAAGATTGGTGAAGAGGAATGCTTGAGCTAGAAGTACTATTGGGCTTCATCAAACTCCGATTCGGTCTCTTCTTTTTCTTCTTGTAGGGAATTCCTCTAGCCTTGGCCTGAGAATCCCTTACTTCGCGTAAGTAGACCCGAATAGAGCTACTGGCGAAGGGGTTCGTCTCTGGCAACCCGCCGTTTTCTTCAAAGGCAGCCCTCAGCCTACCGATGAGCGCATCAAGGCTTCCCCACGCTTGCTTGAGCGGGCATGTGCAAGGCCCCGGCGGCTCAGGCTGGCCAAAGTACACACACCCGTTGAAGTGCACCTTAGTCTTTCCAAACTGATCAAGGTATCGGAGGAATTCCAAGACATGAGTGGAGTTGCACTGGGAGATTGCGACTGGAGGCCTTTGGTTGCTCAAGTACTGCCCAAAAGTGTTCCAGTCTCGTCGCTTCTGTGACTCGTAGCGGCTCAGTTGAGTCGGTTGCGGCAGATGGTCACTGGAAGGCGCGACGGATCTCGAGGATCCTTCCTGTATGGGATCTTTCCCTCTATTATCCATCGACATGACAAAGCTTTTTCTCTGGGAAATCAAGAATTTTTCCTTCCCTCTCGGTTTCTCTGCATAAGCTTGTGTAGGAAGAGAAATTATTGAAGAGGTTTTAAGGAGAAGAGCGGAGAGGAAGAAGTGGAGGAAGACGAAGTTAACATCATGGGGGCTACTCGAGGAGACACGAAATGGGTCCTTTGAAAGTGCTTTTCGCTATAGCCCTTATTTTCCTTTTTTCTTTTCTTCCTTCTTATTGGTATTATTTTGTCACCTTTGATGTACTGTCACCAGTTAAATTATTCTTTTCTTTTCCATTTAAAATATGATAATTATGCTTCCATCACCCAATGAATGATTATAGTGTGCATTAGCATATTTAGCACCACTGTTTAGTGGCCACCTGAGTCTAGCCAGTTCGAGTATAAGATTATTTGAGTTGGGCTGGGTTTCATGGTCTTAGTATATGTGCCTAGCTATACATCTCTCTAAAATAAGATTAATTTGGAATGAATCACATATCACCAAGTATACTGTGAGAGGTCCAAACAAAAATTCGTACGATGATCACTTTTAAGGATAATAAGTTCAAAGATATGACCGATCACTTTTTCAATTATAGGCTAAGTTCACTTAATATTGGTGGAACGAGATAATGATAGCTCAAGAAACACATGTTTAACACCAAATCCAACCCTAGTTTCCTTTTACCCTTAAATGCATAGCAGAATGACTACGTGGAAAACGTTTTTCTAACCGTGATCGTTTGAATTTTTTGAAATATTATGTGAAAAGAATACCAAAAATCCCAAACTTTACCTAAAACTTTTTTTTTGGTGATATGAAAAACTCCAAACTTTATCAATCGTGACATATTTATCCCAAACTTTTTTTCGTGACACAAAAACCCTAAACGTGTATTCGTGTGACACATTTACCATAAACTTAGGGCATTTTTGTCTTTTACTTTTTAAATTTTTTTTCTTTTTATTTTTTTTTTTTTTCTTCTTCTTCTTTCTTCCTTTGGCTGGCCATGGCGGAGGGAAGAGAGAAGAAGAAAAAAGGAAAAAATAAAAGAAAAAGGAAAATATAAAAAAAATAAGACGAAAATGCCCTTGGTGAGGTAAATGTGTTACAATTAGCAAAATTTGGGATTTTTCTTGTCATAAATAAAAGTTTGGGGGTAAATTTGTCACTTTGGATAAAGTTTGGGATTTTTGGTGATCTTTCCCAAATATTATTCAATGAAAAATGTTTTCATTAGCGACGTAATATATATTTAAACATTTTTTGTTGACAATGAAAATATTTGTCATTCACTTATTTTTGTAAAAGCGATTATTTTTAGGAAAATATTTTTCAAATCATTCATTTTTTTTCTTGAAACAAACACACTCTTAATTTAAAAATAAATTACTTCCAGTTTCCCAGTCATATTATTATATCTACAAGCTCGTATAGTGTATGGTGCGAATATATTGTGTGTTTTATAATATTGTACATGGTGAATGTGATTCAGGTGCATATGCCAGATGGAGTAATTAGTAATTTCGTCTCTGATTAATAGAGAGATTTGTCTGCTCCTTTCTAGGTTCAGATGCTTAGGAATGACTAATACAGTTGGTTAATTAGTTTTATCTGCTCTTTAAGCTATGCTCATGGAAGGTACTGTCCAGCACCTAGCTATATGAGGATGGCTTTTTCTTGGGCGGAATAATAAAATCAGAGTTGGAAAAAATGTCGTCACCAAGCACATCCTTATATAAGTTCTTATGATTATTTTAACTTCTGATAAGATAATAAAATAAGGGATGGATAAATGGTTGCTCAGCAATAATCTGAAATTTAGTACCTCAAGAAAATGCAGCAGGAAAAAGCGGGTCAATGCCTCTTCTGGCCTTGAGTTTTTTCGAAGTAAAGCACCTAAGACCCTTTTTTCTAGCATCATCATATTACTTATGGACAACGTTAATTTATGAAGTCAGGCGTCAAAATTTTGACGTAGACATAGTCCCATAGGACGACCTCGTCGTCGATAACTAAAAATTGTTCATTTTCTCATTGCAGTGGAGGGTTTCATCTGGTTCAGAGTTCTAGGATCCACAAAAAGAGTGATTTGAATCATAGCAAATTAATGACTCCTAGTATTGAACTGCTTGATTTCGATTCCCCCGGATTGTGTGGTCATGTTAGCACAGTGCTCGATCAACCTTCTTGAATATTTACTTAATATCAACATCGACCGATTAAATATTGCTCTCTAACTGTATAGTACGTCTACCGCCCTTGTTATATGTGTCCATCGTATAAAAGACTTCTTCTTCCTGCAATCTAGCCTAATGCTCACTCAATAAACTCTTTGAATTCGATTATCCAATGTAACGAACGCTTGTGACGACCGCCGACCTCCGGACCTAATTTCTTGACGAATTACAATGATGTGCACGTTCAAACCACTTAACTCCATCCTCCTTCTGGGTGCACATTAATTTCAACTCAATTATTCTACAACAGGATATAGTACCTATTTTGTTTTTTTGTTATCCCTTGATTTTTTTTTCGTTGCTAATAGTCCAGATTTATCAAGAACCTTTTTTGGCCTAATCAATTGCGTGAGAGTAACATACAAGTAATCCTCCACTGCTAATATCATATAATATCCTCTCGGTACGGATTGCGAGCGATGTTTTTGTTGTTTTTCACGTTTCCTTTTCCAACTTTTTCCTGACTTTATCATTGGACTTTTTTCACGGATGTTGCATAAAAGACGAAGAAATACGAGATTTATGCCCTTTAGCTTGTTTGCAGAATTTCAGTGTGTATTGCTCTGTTCACTTCCTTTATGAGTGCATGCAGACGGTCCAGTTTTTCATTTTCGCGTTCACATTAGATTGAGAACCAAACAGAAGTATATTTTGGCTTCTAGAAAAGAATCGTATGTAGTGCCAAATCAATTCGGTATGCGACCTGAAGAGAGGTTTGAAATGTCCACATCAATACAATTTCCGAACGATTTGCTCAGCAACCATTTCTTAAAAGTTTATTCATGTTAAGGCATTTTTCTGCATTGTTGCCTACGCCTCATAAGTCGTTCGCTTGGTTAATTTCTTAAGCTGCGTTTGGTCCTCCATATTCCGGTTGGAGTATTGATAGGATGAAGTGAAATTAAAAATCCTTTAAAAATCTCATCATATGTTTGGGGCAATTTAAGATAGGATCCAAAAAATTTTACAATATATCTAGCTACTTCAGCCTCCACCCTCCACTTCGGACACTCCTGTAGTGCCAGGAGTCTAATGTCCGATCCATCACCGCTGGCTTTCTCGTGGTCACTGTTGTCTATGTAAACCTTGCGTGAGAGTCGTGACCCCTTGTCTATGTCAAAGAAATAGACAAATAAAAAGTCGGCCGAGAAATTTGACGTAAATGGTGGGACCCAAATTGGATTAAAAAAAAATAATAAATAACTCAACAATTCATGCTATCTTCCAACTGAGTAATGAAGTGTCGCATCTTGTCACTTCGTTGGCATGGTGCGAGGACCATAGCTAAGATAGCCCGACTATAGTCACTTCCAACCATAGCACGATGGACATCGCCTACAACCATGCTGGTCGTCACCACTGACCGGTGATCGTGTTCCAACGAGTGAGGTGAAAAGGAGTCTAAAGACTTATCGTGCGAGGATTGTATAGATCATCCTCTCCGCCAGCTCCCTATGGCACACCTTTCACTTGTGACTCATGAGCCGACTGTTTATTTGCTGGTTGGTGAAGAATGGCAAGCACACCATTGGGTTGCTAGCAGCCAACCTCTCAAGCTTTGAGTTCCACCTATTATGCATCAGGATGGCCATAATAGTGTTCTGGTGCACAGTGCACACCCACGACGCACCCCTTCTCCACTGTTGCCTCCCTTATCGCCTCTAGATAGTCCTGTCGCTTTCTTCCGCGATGGAGTTCGGCCGCACGTCCTACAAGAAGTACCTCTTGCTGTTCACGAGGCGGTACCATAACTTCGTGAACTCATGTCCGTTGAGAGCCGGCATGCTCCCGAGGTCGACTTCCTCGAAACTGTAGTTTGTAACGACAGAGGTCGGGAAATGGAATTTTCGAAGATTTTTAAACGAGAAGGATTTTCAATCCTATTTTAGGTTGCACAAAACATATGATGAGATATTTTTATAATCCAAAGGATATTTAAATGGTTTCAAATCATCCTATCTCAATCTGAATCTTGACAACAAAACATCAACGAAATGATTGGCCATGATTGGAAGTGACAAGGACTGGCTGTCACGGGGGTACTCCTTGCACAATGGCTGGCAAAGCAATATTCGGACACGTCCTCCATCACTCAATTGTCGAAAGATACAAGGTATGTCAAGTTATTTTTAAAAAAGTTTAGTCCAATCCAGGTTTATCTCACTTCTTATCTCAATATTTATCTGGTAGGAAGGATATTATCAAAATACCGAATAAGATAATTTGTTACCCTATCCAAACTCAACTCCAGATAATCAAATGTAACATTGATGTTCAAATTTGAGTTTGAATACCCTCTTTATGTCTTTGTTTGGGTGTTTTAGTTTTATTTAGCCTAATAGAAACAAATGAGAAACCAGAAGATTACAAAATTAAACTGACTTTAAAGCACAATAACGGAATACAGTTGGGCCGAATAAGCCCAAATCTAAATTGCGAAAGCCCATTTCATGTACTTGTAGGATGGATCAAGAAAAAAGGGGTGACCTTGTGCATCTCAGCTATGGGAAAAAGCGAGGAACCAATTGGCATAGAAATAGGGAAAAATAGCGAAAAGTCTCGTATAAATGGAAACAAGTGATCTTGTTTTCTGATACTTCATATGATGGCAAATTGAGCACCAAAATAATTATTTTCTCAGATTGAGGATGATCCATAAATAAAACGAGGCTTCAATTATTTGATCTTGAAGAATTAAGTTTGTGACCGATTGGGTATATATAGGATACGAGGGTATATGTTTCAACATCCTTGATTAAAAGAAATTTTCTCCAGACTATACATCATATTGGTGGCTTATAAGTTGAAACATCATTCATATCTAAATTTTATTGAATACAGATCATTATAATATCCATATTTGTAACCACCTATTAGAAGATTGGTCGCAGAAAGTTATAACTAGAGGTGGAAAAAACATGACCCATCTCGACTTGGCTGAAGATGGATTTATCCTTGCAAACAAAGGCGCATTTAGGGCAAATGAATGAACACTATCTAAGATTTAGTAATAGCGTAGTCATTCTGAGAGCATGCTTCTCGCTATAGGATGATGCTACCATTTCACAAGGCAAAACTTGTAATACTCTTTCGTGCTACTAAGGTGTAAAAAGTATTGGCAACTGTCAAAACCCAATAGTAACAAAACTTTTTGAATAGTAACTTGTTTAGCTAGTAATACATTGGTTAGTTGCCATTATTTATTTACATAACTAATCACTATGTTAGAGTTACTACCTCTTATTTGACTCTAATTGCCAATATTTATTTGAAGTGTTTCAAAATTGCCAATTATTCCAATAATATATCAATATTTCACTATTAGAATTACCGGTCCGTTAAAGTTGCTCAATCTTATAGGAAATTGCCAGTCTTGGTTTGAGTGATTTACCAATTAATGTTACCTCTACTAACTCTTATTTGAGTGAGCCATTGACATTTTTATGATGGTTTAGAAATTACCAACGGTTTTGATAATTTGCTAATATTCATTTGGCGGAGCTACTGATGTGTTAAATTTACTGATTCTTTAGGAAATTATCAACGGTTTTTGGCTATGTTTATTACCAAGATAAGGCATCGCAAGATGCCGGGGAAACTTCTTCGAGGGTTTCAAGGATTTGTTGGATTGGTCATCGCCAATTTGTTGTCCAAACAAGGGGTTGATAGTTGATCAGGTTCGGATCTTTTCGAGAGCATTGACTTGCTGGAAATAAATTAAAATATAATGATCAAATAAATAATTTCATTTTTCCAACTATTGAAATATTTGGTGCCCACCACCGACAAGCTTGCGGGGCCAAGGGTAATTACACATGAAACGGTTCAATCTTTGATTATATTATAGTCTAATTAGCTGATTTTCTGAAAGGTAGCGACCTGTAAAGTGTAAAGCTGAGGTGGGAAAATCATCTTTAATGTGGAAATTATTAGCCTTCTCTTTTATAAATACTTTATTCGGTCAACTTTCTGACCTTGACAGCCACTAAAGTATGAGATAAAATATTCGAAATGTTATCTAGAAGAAAGATCCAATGCATCTTTGGCCCCAGGTTTGCACGAATAGTCAGACGTGTGATCAGCATAACTAAAGCCGTATATATTCCTAGGGCATTATCTATGCAATCTCCCAAGTGGTAAATAAACTTAAAATGTGATGAACACGCCATTAAATCGATAACGTACTTTCACGTCACAAGTGATACTAATTCACATCAGACAGCGAGAGAAAATAAGTTTTCGTGTTTCTAGATTATAAAGCAAATCAAGAGATACATTTATTTCATGGAGAATAAAAGATTTGAAAAATATTTTCCATAAAATGATTTCTTGTACCACTTATAAAAATGAATAAAAGAAAAAATTTTCATTGTCCACAAAAATTTAGACGTAAATTATCATCAATAATAAAAGAATCAATTGACTAATTATCTCAAATGATCTAAATAATTATTTTTTTCAAAAATATTTTCAAAATCATTTTCTGTGAAACAAACAAAACCAAAGAGTTGTTTAAACTCACACATTTTCCAATGTATACATCTTACAAAAGTCCATACATATATTGGTCAGATGAATCATAATCAACCCAATAATAAAACTAACGCAAAGTGCTGTCTAAAAAGTTGCCAAGATAATGCAAGAATTTTTTTTTTAAAACTACGATATATTTAAAACAAGCATTAATGTTTCTTTTCATCTATAAAATGTAGCCAAATCTTCAAATACTTATTTCTCTTTCTAACTCATTGTTTTATGAGCAAAAACTACCAAAAACCCCAAATTATGCCTACAGTAATACATTTACCTTAATTTTTTTTTCTAATGACACAAAAATGCCAAAATTCGTACATGTGTGAAAATCTATCTATGTGAATGTTGGAAAGCAAATGATGTAAAAACCCTAAATTATGTCTTTTGTGATATATTTACCTTAATTTTTTTTTAGTGACACAAAAGTCCCAAATTTATATATGTGTGAAAATCTATCTACATAAATGTTGGAAAGCAAACGATGTTGACATTGAACAACATTATTTTGACTGAAAAATCATTGGATAAATGTATAACATAGATATAAGTTTTGAGTTTTTTAATGGTTTTTTCCTTTTGTTTTATTTGCATCGATTAAATGGATTGAATGGGTCCGTACTACGCAGTGGTTCTTGTAGTGGTACGGAATGGGTCAAAAGGAGCATCCGAAGGACCAGTGGCTTCCCTTCATTTTAGCTTAAAATTATTCAGAGGGAAGATGGCGCCGATATTGACTTTCGGTCAAAGCTGAGCTGTCTATGAAAGTTACATGTTAATATATTAATCTAGATGACCTCCCTAGAGTACCTCATATGTCATCAGATATCATGGGGAAGATCATTTTTTCGAATATTTCCATAAGTAGTACATAATCTTTGTCTCCAATTTCCATGATGAAACACTAAATTTAGATCAAAGAATTCATAACCCGTGTGACAATTTGAGATTAGAGAAAATTCGAGTCAAAGTTGTTTATATTCAGTCACATTTGGAAACCAATTTATAATTTCAATCCACTTGCCGAATGTTAGGAGTGCACCGACAGACTTATTATGCTTTATCTACAATTTATTTTTTATATAAAGAAATAAAAGGGGAAAAAAGAAGAAAGAACAGAAAAAGTTGCTATCTCCACCCACGGCTTCTTGTCCATTGTATTGATATTGACCAGTCAGCAGAGGATGCGTCGGCGCGATGCGAAGACCCGACCCCATCTCCTCCGGTTGACACATCCATCTCTTCAGCACCCAACACCATCTTATCCCATTTGCATCAGCCAAAGTTTGAAAATCTCTAGCCTCGATTCCTTAGAAAGTGCTGCGGCTAGCTCTTTAACGGTGTCCTTTTTAAAATTTATCTTTCTGTTGTGCTGAAGTATCTTCAATGTTAGAAACAAACCATGTGAGCGAGAAGGTATTCTCCAACATTATTTTAATCTATAGAGGCCAAAGGTGCAATAGGTCAATAAATAACGATTTAGTCTTCGATGGGTGGAAGCTTATCCATTCACGTTTCATTACTGAGGCGGCTCCATGTTCATCAAGCGGTCCCGGATCACCGCCTGGTTTGGTCAATAAAAGAGGCCAGAGAATCGTCGCCTTTTCCGGAAGCTCGCTAATAAATAGAAAACTCCATCAATGCCCATCACATCCCAAAGATCAATAACTCAACATGTCTTCATCAATGTCTCTTCTCCACTCCCTTCTCTTGCTCTCGCTTTCGCTCCTTGCTCGAGCTGCTGTCCCTCCCTCCGCTCAATTCAAGTTCGTCAATGAGGGCGAGTTCGGGCCTTACGTCGTTGAGTACGACGGCAATTACCGGACCATCAGCATCTTTAGTTCCCCGTTCCAGCTGTGCTTCTACAACACCACCCCCAATGCCTTCACCTTGGCCCTGAGGATGGCCACCACGCGATCTGAGTCGCTCTTCCGCTGGGTCTGGGAGGCCAACCGGGGCAAACCAGTCCGTGAGAATGCGACCTTTGCACTCGGGGCCGACGGCAACCTTGTCCTGGCCAACGCCGACGGCCAGGTCGTGTGGCAATCCCGCACTACGAATAAAGGTGTCGTTGGCTTCCAATTGCTCCCCAATGGCAACATGGTTCTCTATGACTCCAAAGGCAATTTCGTGTGGCAAAGCTTCGACTCGCCCACGGACACCCTCCTTGTGGGCCAGTCCTTTCGGGCCGGAGCGGTGAGCAAGCTCGTGAGCCGGGCCTCGGAGACGGACAACTCCAATGGTCCATACAGCCTGGTCATGGAGCCCAAGCAA
The DNA here is from genome assembly GCA_014182725.1 of Eucalyptus brandiana. Lineage (NCBI taxonomy): Eukaryota > Viridiplantae > Streptophyta > Magnoliopsida > Myrtales > Myrtaceae > Eucalyptus > Eucalyptus brandiana. The sequence continues at coordinate 12,324,368 of CM024673.1, read as the reverse complement.
TTGTCCCTCTATTACACTAGCAAGAACTCTCCAAAGCCGCTCCTATACTACACATTTGCGAAAAACATGTACCTCGGCAACGAGTCCTTAGGCCAAGTGAACCTTGAAACCGCGCCGGAGACTGACGAAGGCTACGCCTACGAAATCACTCTGAAATATGCAGCAGCCAACAAGACGAGCGGCTTGGGCGGCGGACTCATATTGGCTAGGCCCAAATATAATTCCACACTGACCATACTAAGGCTCGGGATCGACGGCAACCTTCGGGCCTACACTTACTATGACAAGGTGGACTACCGGGCTTGGGAGGTCACCTTCTCCCTCTTCTCTCGGGACGGGGACTGGGACACCGAGTGCCAATTGCCCAGCCGGTGTGGGAACTTTGGGCTCTGCGCGGACAGCCAGTGTGTGGCATGCCCTTCTGCCAATGGGCTTTTGGGCTGGAGCGAGAGCTGCGCGCCGCCGAGGGTCCCGAGCTGTCGGCCTGGCGACTTCGGCTACTACAAGCTGGCTGGGGTGGACCATTTCCTGAGCAAGTACACGAAGGGTGAAGGGCCGATGAAGGAGGGGGACTGTGGGGGCAAGTGCAGCAAGGACTGCAAGTGCCTGGGTTATTTCTACAACCAAGAGACTTCTCGGTGCTGGATCGCTTATGAGCTCAAGACCCTGACCAAGGTCGCTAATTCCACGCATGTGGGCTATATCAAAGGGCCCAAGCAATAAGTCTTAAGTCTTGCCTGTAATTTGTATTATTGCGGTGTGCCAATAAGAGAGAAGAATGAAGCTTTCCCATTACTTTCGTGCTTGTTAGTTTTTTAAAGGCGTGCAACATGACGAGTGAATTATAAATTAGTAATAATATTACGTTATACTATTGGCAAAATAATAACCCAAAAAACCCTTTTATTTCATCCAAATTAATTCCACGATTCTCAGTTAGAGAAACAAATGCAGATCATCATGACAACCTTACATTACATGTAATGAAGGGTCAATATCATGATTGCAACAAATCCATCTTTCTTGTCGGCTGGTCGCTAAAATTATTGTTACAACCCTCCCGAGGTGTACGTGAGATGTATCCTGAGGGAGGGTAATGGTGCCAAGGAGATGCGAACGGTCTCTCTCGCACAATGGCACCTATTCCTAGCACGTGCCCTTTCAAACCCTGCTGATTGAACTTGATTTAATTAAATAGGGAAATGAAAGCCATGTTCACTTTTGGTCAATGCTTGAGCTTTCTATGAAAATTGCAACGTCCATATGTCATTCATATCGTTTGACATACTCCTACGTGCAAGCAATCTAAGTAGTACGTCACTTAATTATATTTCATTTTAATAGCATCATAACAGTATATCATATATCATGAAATATCATTGGGACCTAATATGTTTTACTTGGACTGTATATTTATACAATGAAGTCGATCATTTTTAGAATATTTTTGTCATCTTAATAAATGATTTTCATAATAAGAGCACTTGTGGTTAAATGGGAAAATTTCATGGTCCACCCCATCATAATATAAGGTTAAACAAAATCCAAGTTGAAATTGTTTATACTTGGCCACATTTGGAAACCAATGTAATAGTCTTAATTTATTAAGACAACTAGCTAGTGATAATTTAAAATTTTAAGCTAAAACTTTCCCTCTGCTACCATGGTACATCAGGATATTTATTTTAGATCGACAGCTTTATGCTTTGCATGAAATTCTTTTATAAAGAAAAGAAGAAAAAGAAAGGAGTGTTGCTATCCTCCCTGGCTTCTTGTCCATTCCATTAGCATTTTGACTGGCTCTACCCACGAGAGGATATGCTTCAACGTGATGCGACGACTCGATCCATCTCCTAAAATAGGTGACGACAAAAACGAAACCGATGTCTTGTTTTGACTTCTGGGCCCACCACTTCCTTAACACTTTATCAATGTCCATTTTTCACCACCCAACTCCAATTTGTCTCATTTGCAAGAACCAAAATTAGAAACTCTCTTTATTCAACTCTTTGAAAAGTGTAGTGAAGAGTAGGATTAATCGGTTTCAATGCGAGTGAAATCCCATCTGAAAGATGAAACTACATTGGACAAAGTTGATTCCAACTTTGTGGAACTAATAATCTATCCACCAAATTTTGGAATTGGATCAATCCGATTCGATTTCTGGATGGATCCAAAAATCAGTAGATAACTAGAAAGTCATGAATTACATATGCTTTTTTACGTGAAATTGCCTTTAAAAGGTGATTCTTACCCTTGCATGCCCTTCTTATAAGGTTATAAAGATATATTGATCATCATTAATCCCATTAAATCAGCTGCTCTTTAGAGGATTTTACATCTTGCACTATGTTGAAACCAACGTTTTTCCTTCTCTTTGCCACTCCTCCAAAACGGCATGTGTCCCTTTAAAGGGGAGCCACTCATTGTATCATGTAATGGAGAAATTAATCTATATTGCAATAAATCTTTCAAATTCAAACATCCATCTAGAATAGAGAACATTTAGACAAGAAAAACCTATCAGTCCGGCACGAGCAGTCTAATCCACACCTAGAACCGAGAAGCCTGATCAATTATCATCATTTCCGAATTTTAGGAACCGTGAGCTGCTAAGAACTAACGCATTTAGTTCGTTTCTTAGGTTGGAACAGGATCATTGCTCACCCCTAGTGAAAAGCTCTTTAATGGAGTCCTTTTGGGTCCATCTCATCTTTTTGGAAATAAAGCTACAATAAATATTATGCTAACGTATCATCATCGTTGAGACAAGCCATGTGAGAGAAACAGTATTCTCCAACGTTATTAAAACAACTGTGCACTAATTTATTCTATACCGGCCAAGCAAGCATTAGGTGAATGAAAGAATAATTCTGCCTTCGTCGGATGGAAGCTTGTCCATTAATGGCGGCTAAATTGTCATCCATTAATTAATGGTATGATCACGTTCACAATGTCTAAAGCTGATCACCGCCAAGCTGGTCAATAAAGAGGTCAAACACTCCGATCACTTCATCCTCAAGCTCTCGTTATAAATAGAGAACTCCACCATTGCCCATCACAAGCCAAATATCCAACAATAATAACTCGACATGTCTTCATCAATATCTCTACTACACTCCCTTCTCTTGCTCTCGCTTTCTTTCCTAGCTCGAGCTACTGTCCCTCCCTCCGCTCAATTCAAGTTCGTCAATGAAGGCGAGTTCGGGCCTTACGTCGTCGAGTACGGCGGCAATTACCGGACCACCAGCATCTTTAGTTCCCCGTTCCAGCTTTGCTTCTACAATACCACCCCCAATGCCTTCACTTTGGCCCTAAGGATGGCCACCACGCGGTCTGAGTCGCTCTTCCGATGGGTCTGGGAGGCCAACCGGGGCAACCCGGTCGGTGAGAACTCGACCTTTGCCCTTGGGGCCGATGGCAACCTTGTCTTGGCTGAAGCCAATGGCCAGGTTGCATGGCAGTCGCGCACCGCGAATAAAGGTGTTGTTGGGTTCCGATTGCTCCCTGATGGCAACATGGTCCTCTTCGATTCCAAGGGCAATTTCGTGTGGCAAAGCTTCGACTCGCCCACGGACACCCTCCTTGTGGGCCAGTCCCTGCGGGCCGGACCGGTGAGCAAGCTTGTGAGCCGGGCCTCCGAGAAGGACAACTCCAATGGGCCGTACAGCCTAGTGATCGAGCCCAAGCAATTGTCCCTCTATTACACTAGCAAGAACTCCGCAAAGCCACTCCTATACTACACATTCGCGGAAAACATGTTCCTCGGCAAGGAGTCCATGGGCCAAGTGACCCTCGAAAGCGCGCCTGAGACTGACGAGGGCTATGCCTATGAAATCACTTTGAAATATGAGGCGGCCAACAAATCGAGCGACGTGGGCGGCGGGCTCACATTGGCCCGGCCCAAATACAATTCCACACTGACCATACTAAGGCTCGGTATCGATGGCAACCTTCAGGCCTACACTTACTACGACAAGGTGGACTACCGGGCATGGGAGGTCACCTTCTCTCTTTTCTCTCGAGAAGCAACCTGGGACACCGAGTGCCAATTGCCTAGCCGGTGCGGGAACCTCGGGCTCTGTGCGGACAGCCAATGTGTGGCATGCCCATCAGCCCGTGGGCTTTTGGGCTGGAGCGAGAGCTGCGCGCCGGCGAAGGTCACGAGCTGTCGGCCCGGCGACTTCAGCTACTACAAGCTTGCCGGGGTGGACCATTTCCTGAGCAAGTACACAAGGGGTAGTGGGCCAGTGAAGGAGGGGGACTGCGAGGGCAAGTGCAGCAAGGACTGCAAGTGCCTGGGTTATTTCTACAACCAAGAGACTTCTCGATGCTGGATCGCTTACGAGCTCAAGACACTGACCAAGGTCGCTAATTCCACGCACGTGGGCTACATCAAAATGCCCAAGAAATAAGTCTAGAGTCTTGTTTCGTTTTTTTTACCCCTTCTCAGAGCTTGTGTTCTTTGCTTGTTCTGCGTTTCTTTCTTTTTTCGGAGCAACTTTTTTTTGTTGTGGTATCCCCATTGTATGAGAATGATGAAGCTTTTCTATTACTTCTGTGCTTGTTTAGTTTCTCATCATGATACAACATGGTGGGTGAATCATAATATTGGCAAAGTTTTATCCCCAAAATCTTTTATTCCATTAAAATCAATTCTGCGATTCTCAGTCGGATGGACAAATGCAAGTCATCATAACGACCTTAAATCCCATGTAATGAAGGGTTAAAATCGAGACTGCAAAAGATCCATCTTTTTGCCTGCGAGTCGCTGAAAGTATCAAACAAGTAAGCGGGAGCACGTCCTCCCTTTCCATGGCCTTCGGTCGCTCACTGCATTAATGCATCCCACATCATTGTCTCAATCTGCAACAACAGACGTTTCGTCATTGTTTCTGAAGTTGTACGTATTAAATGCAGTGAAGAAATATCTTCTGAAGTTCCACTGTATATTTGCCTCAACTTAGGCAAAAACCGATTTACGTGGACTTGGTCAACAAGTCGGAGACTTTCATCGTGTGAATTGCACGAAGTCTGGCTGTGCTTATAATTGATCTTCAAATCAAAGTTCAAAGTGCGAATCTCCCCATAGTGGATGGGTCTGTTTTTCTTTTCTTTTCTTTTTTAGTGAATTCACCAAACAAAAAATTGAGTTAGAACATATCAAAAAATTGAATGGAAAAAGACATTAGAATTTTTTTAACTTTTGTACAGCTTTCACTTTTGTGCCAAAACTTCCATCGAATCAATTAATACTATAGGTGTCAACTTCGTTTTTGAACTTTGAAAATCCAACGTGATAATATTTTATTATAAATCTGTTTATGTTGTTCACTATGTTAAGAACATGAGAACACAAACTCAGAAAGATCATTATGCTGCTATGGAGTTAACGAAGGCAGAGAATGAAAGCATTGCAGAGACAGAGACTGCTGTCATTAAAAAAGGTCAGAAGAAGCGAAGTGCACAAGTCAGGGACAGGGATGTTATCAGCCGACTACACAATGCGATGGAAATAAGTCGGTGTAAACAACACATGCCATGTGCTCAAAAGGAGAAGAGAAGTTTGTTATTAGTTCAGTTTTTGATATATAACAGAATAGATGAGATATTTCTTTTCTTTTTTAGTCTTTCGGAGATTCTGTTTTTGTATAACGGCTGGTTCTTTCCTTTAGCTTCCTAGTCATATAGAAGAGCTTCGTCTTCTTCTTCTTCATTGAGTCGATGTAACAGAAAAGTAAAAGAACAGAGGGAGAGCACACCATTGAAATGTGCTCTGTGTTGTATTGCATATACAGAGAAAATACAAAAGAGAAGAAAGTTTCATAATCTTTCTTCAATGTTCGTTCTTCTTGTTCATCTTCACATGGTATCAGAGCACAGTCGATCATCCGTGTTGAATAGTTTTCACGATTACTCGATCGTTCGTGAAATCAAATCGAAGGCGCTGAAGATGCAGAAGATCGAAGTGGCCTCTGAACTTTAGTGATCGCAGCAGATCAAAGTAGCTGTTGATCATTCTCATGTGTTGTTTTGGAGATTTCAAAGTGTTTTGCATTCGATTTAACTATTCTCTATTAAGATCTGAACATTGCTGGTGACACGAACAAAACGTCATCTTGTAAGATCAACAGGTAATCCTGATTTCAGTCACAGAGTCGTCTTTCTTCATCATCAAACCTCTGCGAACACATAAATGGCAGCAAGAACACAGAAGTATCCCTTTCCAATACATGTTAACATCTCCAATTTTGTCACAATCAAACTTGCTGAAGATAATTTCCTGTTGTGGCAAGCACAGTTTTACAGATTTCTTCGAAGTCAAGAACTTTTTGGTTTCATTAGTGGTGAAATTTCTTCACCTCCTCGAACATTACAAGCTGAAACTGAAGACTGTGAAACTGAAGCCATAAATCCAGATTACACAAATTGGACAAGAACTGATTAGCTTGTATCATCATGGATTAGTAGAACTGTATCTGAAAATATTCTGAGCTTGACCATTGGCTTAGAAACTTCCTACGAGGTATGGCAAACACTTCTCAATCGCTTTACTTAGAAATCAGTTGCTCGAGAGTTTGAACTAAGAGGAAAATTGGAAGCATGTCAGGAACGAGATCGAGTCATTTCTGTTTATCTAAGAGAGTATAAGTCCATCTGTGATCAACTGAATGCGATTGGAAAACCTATAGATGAGATAACCAAAATGTTTGGTGTTCTTGAAGGACTAGGCTCTAAGTATGAGAACTTTCGAACTACTATCTACTGCCTGAAACCCCAGCCAGATTATGATGAAGTGATAGCACAGCTTGAACGATTTGAAACAAGGCTAAAGACATATTCGATGAATCAATTTAACCCTAATCTATCCTATTTTGGACAAAGAAATTCTGAGGCACAACAGAAAGAAAACTCTGAAAGAGAATATAGCTTTTAGAATTCTGGTTTTGGAGGTCAAAGAGGCAGTAGGACGTAATTTTGGTCGAGGTCGTGCAATGAACAATGCAGGTTGTAGTTATGGCTATTCAGGAAGAAATCAGCACTACAAACCAAACAACTTGAATCATGATCGAGTAGATCAACAATTCAGGCAGAGGATTGATTATTCTAGTCCTGGACAGGGGTTTCGACCATATGCAAGTTATTCACACAGGTATCAAGACACCAAATCTTATCCAACTCCAATCTTAATGCCTCAGAAACACTTGCAGGATGTGAAAACAACAGAAAACACTCGATTAGAGTGTCAAATTTGTAAGCGACTAGGACATGATGCTCTTCGTTTCTGGTATCGATTCGATAATTCATATCAGGCTGAAGAGATTCCAACAGCTTTGGCAGCAGTACATCTAGAGGATCCAGAGGAAGTGAGTGGTACCCTGATACTGGAGCAACAACACATATCAATGTTGATCCCAGTATTCTTCTCAACTCTACTCAATATACTGGAACTGATACAGTCATGATAGGTAATGGCTCATGTCTACCTATTGCTTATATTGGTGATACTCAGTTGAATACAGAAAACAACACATTACCTTTAAATGATGTCTTGATTGTTCTTGAAATCAAAAAGAACCTTCTCTCTATTTCAAAACTAATAGATGACTATCCTTGTTCGTTTGTCTTTGATAAAATTGGGGTCTATATAAAGGACAACCAAACCAACAAAACAAAGATGCTTGGAAGGAAAATTAGAGGACTTTACTGTGTGGATCCACAAACTACAACAGCATACTTTACTCGAAGACACAGAATGATAGCAGCAGATGTGTGGCATCAAAGACTAGCTCACACAAACTTGAAAATAGTGAAGCATTTACAAAGTCAAAACTTGATTTCCTGTAATGCACAATCTGAATCCATATGTAGTAGTTGTCAAATAGCAAAAAGTACAGCTTTACCTTTTCCATTATCAGACTTTACATCTACTATACCCTTAGAAAAGATACACTGTGACATCTAGGGTCCTTCACCAGTGAGATCTTTTCGGAACTTTCAATACTATGTCATCTTTGTAGACAATTTCTCTCGCTATAGCTGGATCTATCCAATGAAGCTGAAGTCAGACTTTTATGATATTTTTATCATATTTCAGAAACTAGTCGAGAAGCAATTTGATCATCAAATCAAAATGTTTCATTGTGATGGTGGATGAGAGTTCACAAGTAACAGATTTCAGAATCATTTGCAGAATTGTGGTATAAAGCAGAGTATGTCTTGCCCTCATACACCATAACAGAATGGAATCTCAGAAAGGAAACATCACCATATAGTTGAATCGGGGTTAGCTATGCTGTATCATTCTAGAGTTCCATTGAAATTATGGGTAGATGCTTTCATACTAGCTAACTATATTGTCAACATTCTTCCTACACCAAAGTTACAAATGGCCTCTCCCTATTACAGACTTCATAATCAGTAGCCCAGCTATGAACATCTCAGGGTATCTAGGTGTGCCTGCTATCCCTGTCTTTGATCTTATGCACAACATAAGTTCGACCCCAGATCTCTTACCTGTATATTTCTGGGCTATAGTGAACGACATAAAGGGTGTCGTTGTCTTGTACCTACTGATGGTCGTATTTATATTAGTCGCCATGTGGTCTTTGATGAAACCTTCTTTCCCTTTACAAAGAAGGTAACATCTGACTATGATCAGTACACAACTCTATATAAACAATGGGAAGAAGAAGTTAATCTTCTTGATTCCACAAACACAATCTCAGTGGATAGTCACTCCAATAACCATACAACAAATTTTCAGTTACCACCTCCTTTAGAACTTGATCACACCCATACATCACAGTCTGAAGGTGTGCCACATATATCATCTTTCCCACAGCTACAGTCTGACTCTGTTGTCACAGAGCAACAAGATCCTCTGTCTACAATTGTCGAACCAGTTGAACTTGACATTGATCAAGAGCAACCAAACTTAACAGCTACTTCCTCGGGTATTTCCTCTACTCATCATATGCAAACTCGACTGAGATCTGGCATCATCAAACCAAACCCCAAATATGCATACTTGGCTGACTATAAAGTACCTTTGGAACCAAAATTAGTTAAAACAGCCTTAGTTGATAAAGGATGGTACAAAGCCATGCAGGATGAAATGGATGCTCTACATGAAAATCAGACCTAGCTATTAGTTCCTAGAACTAAACAGATGAATGTTATAGGCTGTAAATGGGTGTTTAAAACTAAACTAACACCTGATGACAGTCTAGATAGATTAAAAGCTCGCTTAGTTGCGAAGGGGTTTCATCAAGAAGCAGGGGTCGATTTTACTGAAACGTTTAGTCCTGTCATTAAGCATGCCACTATTCGGATAATTCTCTCTGTTGCAATGATGAAGAATTGGACCATACATCAGCTTGATGTTAAAAATGCGTTCCTCCATGGTACATTAAATGAGACAGTATACATGGAGCAGCCCCCTAGCTTTATTGATCCTCAACAGTCTCACTGTGTATGTCTTCTTAAGAAGTCTCTATATGGGCTTCGCCAAGCGCCACGAGCATGGTTTGATAAATTTAGCAACTTTCTTCTAGAGAATGGATTCTTCTGCAGTACCACTGATCCTTCCCTCTTCGTGCTTCACACTGGTTCAGACACAATATTATTACTACTATATGTCGATGATATAGTGCTAACAGGTAGCTCAGCTTAGATACTAACTACTTTGATCAAGTCACTGAGTCTTCATTTCTACATGAAAGATCTAGGCCATCTTCATTACTTTCTTGGCATTGAAGCCAAACGTTCTTCTCATGACTTATTTCTCTGTCAAACTAAGTATGCCATTGATCTTCTGACCAGAGCTCATATGACCAATTGCAAACCTGTATCAACTCCTCTTCAACTTCAATCAGTTGCTATGACAGATGATACTGCTCTGCTCTCTAATCCACTTGAGTATAGAAGTCCCGTGGGTGGTCTTCAATATTTAACAATTATCCGTCCTGATCTTGCTTATGCAACGAATACTCTATGTCAGAAACTGCAACATCCAACAGTTGCAGACCTTCATCGATTGAAACGAGTACTTCAATATGTTAAAGGCACCACTCATCTTGGCCTTTTTCTCCATTCTAATAGCTCAATAGCCCTCTATGGCTTCTCAGATGCTGACTAGGCTAGGTGTACTAACACCAGGTGATCCACCACTGGATATTGTGCATATCTTGGCTCAAACCTTCTCCCATGGTCAGCTAAAAAGCAACCAATTGTCTCTCGCTCTTCCACAGAAGCGGAATATCGAGCTCTTGCCTCCACTACTGCTAATCTTACTTGGATCAGTTTTGTCTTGCGCGATATTGCTATAGCTCTTCCGTCTCCAACTCTCTTATTTTGTGACAACAAGTCTGCTATCTCCGTTACAGCTAATCCAATCCTACATGCTCATACCAAACATATCAAAGTTGATTTTCACTTTGTTCAGGAGAAAGTCTCCTCAGGATCACTCAATGTTCGCTATGTTCCCAGCCATCTTCAACTTGCAGATATTTTTACAAAGTCTTTGTCGCACTTTGCTCATTCTACTCTTCGCACCAAATTGGGTATGGGATTCTTATCCCTTCCCAATTTGAGGGGGGATGTTAAGAACATGAAAACACAAACTCAGAAAGATCATTATGCTACTATGGAGTTAACGAAGGCAGAGAATGAAAGCATTGCAGAGACAGAGACTACTGTCATTAAAAAAGGTTAGAAGAAGCGAAGTGCACAAGTCAGGGCCAAGGATGTTATCAGCCGTGACTACACAATGCGATGGAAATAAGTCGGTGTAAACAACACGTGCCATGTGCTCAAAAGGAGAAGAGAAGTTTGTTATTAGTTCAGTTTTCAATGTATAACAGAATAGATGAGATAGTTCTTTTCTTTTTTAGTCTTTCAGAGATTCTGTTTTTGTATAACGGCTGGTTCTTTCCTTTAGCTTCCGAGTCATATAGAAGAGCTTCGTCTTCTTCTTCTTCATTGAGTCGATGTAACAGAAAAGTAAAAGAACAAAGGGAGAGCACACCATTGAAATGTGCTCTGCGTTGTATTGCATATACAGAGAAAATACAAAAGAGAAGAAAGTTTCATAATCTTTCTTCATTGTCCGTTCTTCTTGTTCATCTTCACACACTAGAGATATCCAAATCAGCCAAAACCACGGAGAAATGACATCATTTTAGCTATATTGATTAAAAAAATGCTAATTCCAAAATAATGCTAAGTAGTACATAATCTTAGTCTCTAATTTCCATGATGAAAACACTAAATTTAGATCAAAGAATTCATAGCCCGCGTGATAATTTGAGATTAGAAAAAATTCGAGTCAAAGTTGTTTATATTCAATCACATTTGGAAACCAATTTATAATTTCAATCCACTTGTCGAATGTTAGGAGTGCACCAACAGACTTATTATGCTTTATCTACAATTTATTTTTTATATAAAGAAATAAAAGGGGAAAAAAGAAGAAAGAACAGAAAAGTTGCTATCTCCGCCCGCGGCTTCTCGTCCATTGCATTGATATTGACCAGTCAGCAGAGGATGCGTCGGCGCGATGCGAAGACCCGACCCCATCTCCTCCAGTTTACACATCCATCTCTTCAGCACCCAACCCCATCTTATCCCATTTGCATCAGCCAATTGAAAATCTCTAGGCCTTGATTCCGTAGAAAGTGCTGCGGCTAGCTCTTTAACGGAGTCCTTTTTAAAATTTATCTTTCTGTTGTGCTGAAGTATCTTCAATGTTTGAAACAAACCATGTGAGCGAGAAGGTATTCTCCAACATTATTTTAATCTATAGAGGCCAAAGGTGCAATAGGTCAATAAAGAACGATTTAGCCTTCGATGGGTGGAAGCTTATGCTGGAAAAATATGGCTTCGAAATGGGTTGAACAATGAAATCGGATCGAGTAAAACAACTCGGACTTTGAGGCGTAATATCGTTATCTTTAAGGATTTATTTGCCCCCACAACGTTGCTAATGGTCACCGGAAAAAATCCTCCATGATACAACAAAGTCTTTGATGAGAATACTAGATAGCAATTCTAGTATTTCTCCAAAATCTCTCTAGAAAACAATCGAAAAATTAACAACATTTTTTCAAAAAGAAGACTCGAAAATGACCACATTTTTTTCTTCCGAAAATTGACAAATATATATATGAAATAGTCTTGCAACTCTTCGTGAAAATTGCCAAAGAATGAACAAACACGTCCTTTAGAAAATTGTTCGGATAAACAAATGCGACTCTTCAAAAGAAGTCGAAAACCAAACAATTGCAATCCTTCGGGAAAAGTTGCAAAACCGAATAAGTAATTTTTCCAAAAGTTGTCTTGAAAAGACACAAACAAAATTCGGAATAATAATTATTTCTTTTTTTTAATAAATAAAATTTCGAATTTTCATTTTTATATTTCATTTCCGAAAATTCTCAAAATAAAAGGTTGCGTACGCCAATTATTCTCACACCCGCACGCAGGTATGGTGGGGTCTAGCCCCATCCAATCACTCCTTGAGGTACACAAGAAAACCATTCACTTATAAATTTCGCCACTTCCTCTCACTTTTTCTATGTGGGACAAGGAAAAATACTCGGTTGTTTTGACAAACAAACCTCTAACAATCCCTCACTTTGTTTGTAAAAACAAATATTTCAAAATTAAAATTTTAAAAAAATAATTATTATTATTTTGAATTTTGTTTGTCTTTTCAAGACAACCTTTGGAAAAATTACTTATTCGGTTTTGCAACTTTTCCTGAAGGGTTGCAATTGTTCGGTTTTCGACTCTTCGAAGAGTCGCATTTGTTTATCCGAACAATTTTCTAAATGACGTGTTTGTTTATTCTTTGGCAATTTTCATGAAGAGTTGCAAAAACTGTTTCATATATATACTTGTCAATTTTCGGAAGAAAAAAAAGTGGTCATTTTCAAGTCTTCTTTTTGAAAAACTACAGTCAATTTTCGATTGTTTCCTAGAGAGACCCTGGAGAAATACTAGAATTGTTATCTAATATTCTCATCCGAGACTTTGTTGTATCCTGGAGGATTTTTGCCAGTGACCATTAGCAACGTTGTGGGGCAAATAAATCCTTAAATATAGTGATATTACGCCTCAAAGTTCGAGTTGTTTTACTCAATCCGATTGCATTGTTCAACCCATTTCGAAGCCATATTTTTCCAACAATTTTAAGGATTTAATTTGCTACAATGGAGTCGGAGACAATCAAAGTTATGAATCAAGATATGGTCAAACTGAACCGGTTTGATGGGAACAATTTTGCTTGCTGGAGGGACAAGATGATGTTCTTACTCACTGCTTTGAAGATTTCTTACATACTAGATCCTAACTTGGCGCCTATAGAAGCTCCTAAGCAATGGTATGAAAAGTTTAATTCGGTCATATTGTCAAATGATTTCATCAATAGTAGTGCCAATAGGTGTATATACTCTAAATTCACTAAAAACTACGGTGTCTTAGTGTGCTTGTATGTTGATGATACGCTTATCTTTGGAACGAATATGACTGGAATTAATAAGACTAAGAAGTATCTAACTTCCATGTTTAAAATGAAGGATTTATGTGAAATAGATACTATCTTAGGTATTAAAGTTAAGAAATGTTGTAAGGCAAATAAATCCTTAAAGATCCCACCTCAAAGTTCGAGTTATTTTACTCGATCCGATTTTATTGTTCAACCCATTTCGAAATCATATTTTTCCAACAGCTTATCCATTCATGTTTCATTAATGAGGTGGCTCCATGTTCATCAAGCGGTCCCATATCATCGCCTAGTTTGGTCAATAAAAGAGGCCAGAGAATCGTCAACTTTTTCCGGAAGCTTGCTATAAATAGAAAACTCCATCGATGCCCATCACATCCCATAGATCAATAACTCAACATTTCTTCATCAATGTCTCTTCTCCACTCCCTTCTCTTGCTCTCGCTTTCGCTCCTTGCTCGAGCTGCTGTCCCTCCCTCCGCTCAATTCAAGTTCGTCAATGAGGGTGAGTTCGGGCCTTACGTCGTCGAGTACGATGGCAATTACCGGACCTTCGGCATCTTTAGTTCCCCGTTCCAGCTGTGCTTCTACAACACCACCCCCAATGCCTTCACCTTGGCCCTGAGGATGGCCACCACGCAATCTGAGTTGCTCCTCCGCTGGGTCTGGGAGGCCAACCGGGGCAAACCAGTCCGTGAGAACGCAACCTTCGCACTCGGGGCCGACGGCAACCTTGTCCTGGCCAACGCCGATGGCCAGGTCGCGTGGCAATCCCGCACTACGAATAAAGGCGTCATTGGGTTCAAATTGCTCCCCAATGGCAACATGGTTCTCTATGACTCCAAAGGCAATTTCGTGTGGCAAAGCTTCGACTCACCCACGGACACCCTCCTTGTGGGTCAGTCCTTTCGGGCTGGAGCGGTGAGCAAGCTCGTGAGTCGAGCCTCGGAGACGGACAACTCCAATGGTCCATACAGCCTGGTCATAGAGCCCAAGCAATTGTCCCTCTATTACACTAGCAAGAACTCTCCAAAGCCGCTCCTGTACTACACATTCGCGGAAAAAATGTACCTCGGCAAGGAGTCCGTAGGCCAAGTGACCCTTGAAACCGCGCCGGAGACTGATGAGGGCTACGCCTACGAAATCACTCTGAAATATGCAGCAGCCAACAAGACGAGCGGCGAGGGCGGCGTAATCATATTGGCTAGGCCCAAATATAATTCCACACTGACCATACTAAGGCTCGGAATCGACGGCAACCTTCTGGCCTACACTTACTATGACAAGGTGGACCACCGGGCATGGGAGGTCACCTTCTCCCTCTTCTCTCGGGACGGGGACTGGGACACCGAGTGCCAATTGCCTAGCCGGTGTGGGAACTTTGGGCTCTGCGCGAACAGCCAGTGTGTGGCATGCCCGTCGGCCAATGGGCTTTTGGGCTGGAGCGAGAGCTGTGCGCCGCCGAGGGTCACGAGCTGTCGGCCGGGCTACTTCGGCTACTACAAGCTGGCTGGGGTGGACCATTTCCTGAGCAAGTACACGAAGGGTGAAGGGCCGATGAAGGAGGGGGATTGTGAGGGCAAGTGCAGCAAGGACTGCAAGTGCCTGGGTTATTTCTACAACCAAGAGACTTCTCGATGCTGGATCGCTTACGAGCTCAAGACACTGACCAAGGTCGCTAATTCCACGCACGTGGGCTACATCAAAGTGCCCAAGCAATAAGTCTAGAGTCTTGTTTGGTTTTTTTCCCCTTCTCAGAGCCTGTGTTCTTTTCTTGTTCTGCGTTTTTTTTCTATTTTCGGAGCGACTTCTTTTGTTGTGGTATCCCCATTGTATGAGAATGATGAAGCTTTTCTAGTACTTCCGTGCTTGTTTAGTTTCTCATCATGATACAACATGACGAGCGAATCATAATATTGGCAAAGTTTTATCCCCAAAATCTTTTATTCCATTAAAATTAATTCTACGATTCTCACTCTAAAATCGAGACCGCAACAGATCCATCTTTTCGCTTGCGAGTCGCTGAAAGTATCAAACAAGTTAGCGGGAGCACATCCTCCCTTACCTTGGCCTTCGGTCACTCACTGCCTTAATGCATCCCACATCATTGTCTCAATCTGCAACAAACCGACGTTTCGTCATCGTTTCTGAAGCTGTACGTATTAAATGCAGTGAAGAATTATCTTCTGAAGTTCCTCTATATATATGCCTCAGCTTAGGCAAAATCCGATTTACGTGGACTTGGTCAACAAGTCGGAGACTTTCATCATGTGAACTGTACGAAATCTGGCTATGGTTATAATTGATCTTCAAATCAAAGTTCAAAGTGCGAATCTCCCCACAGTGGATGGGTCTGTTTTTCTTTTCTTTTAGTGAATTACACCAAACAAAAAATTGAGTTGGAACATATCAAAAAATTGAAGGGAAAAAGACATTAGAAATTTCTTAACTTTCGTACGGCTTTCATTTTTGTGCCAAAACTTCCATCGAATCAATTAATGCTATAAAAAATTATCACTTAAGTGTCCTCTTCATTTTTGAATGTCAAAAATTTAACGTGATAATATTTTATTGTAAATATGTTTATGTTGTTCACTAGAGATACCCAAATCAGCAAAAACCACAAAGAAATGACGTCATTTTAGCTCTATTGATTAAAAAAAAGATTGCTAATTCCAAGCTAAACCCAAATCACAAGGAAGAAGAATCGAAGCCAATGTAGACAAGCAACAATCAATCTGCCCATCTAGAGAAAAATAAAATGATCTCTCGGCCAATTTCAATTCAATTTTCCTTCGTTGTTCTTGGAGATGGAAAAACCTCTTTTCAATGGAGATTCTCATTTCATGAGCGCAAACTGAGATGGATGAATGAAAATGCAATCAAACCGATTTATGAGTAAAAACAAAGTGACAAAAGGTGAAACTAAAATCACCAACACCTCTAGTAAATCTAGAAACAAATTTGAAAGAGGCGATGGGAGCAAAATTTCTTGTCTTATTCCAAAAAAAAAAAAAACCTGAACTCTAATTGCTCAAATTGGGGAAAGATTACCTTCTAAAATTTGCAATGGAGAGTACGAATAGAAGATCGGCTCATAATCGCTTAAGGGGAAACAAATGAAGACAGGCCGTGTCATTGATTTTGTCAAAAAAACTTGAATGTGATTCCTCTCAATTTGTTTCATAAACTCGGCTCCAACTTCTCTCTGCAACACATCGTGGAGGAGGCTGCTGAGCAAATTGCAGTCATCGTTGGACATCCAGAACGCGATCTACTCGTCTATGTCATCGTTAGTGCACCAGTAAGAGTAGTAGAGAGAAGCACCGAGTACAATAAAAAAAAAAAAGCATATCGAGATCACCCAAAGAGGGAAAGAAGAGGGAAGGAGAGAGATAAAAGGTCGTTCTTGTAGTTCCATGTCTCCTTCATTTTCCGCTTTGGACTTGAATTTGTTTTAAATTAGCCACATCAAACTTAAAAAATTGTTTAAAAAGTCACGTAAAACAAATTGCTAGAGTTTGTCACTGGAGGCACTTAAATTGTTGTTTTCTCTTTGAATTGATACTTAAGTGATGCGACAAAAAGTTTTGACATCAAAATGAATATTGCATGAAAGTTATGACATTTTTTTTTCCTCAAGAATTGGATATTATTATCAACAATGACCAGCTCCAAAATACCAAACCAATTTTAGCACAAAGAACAATTATGAACCTATGCTCGGCTCAGCACTACTATATTTAAAGAAATGCTAAAAAACGGAGATATTTCCTCTCTGTATATAACTAAATTTGTTAAATCGACTTTATTGGTTTTCATATTTGCACAATTTTATTCAACTTAATTATTTTCCTATCATGGTTTTGCATGAAATTTTTACGTATTGCTATTTAGAAAATAAAAACTAGTCTCTTCTTTATCATTACTCTTACTCTTATAACAACTCATCTAGTTTTCGTCCCTACTATCTTAAAAGCTTAATTTCCTTGGTGAATTTTTTTATGTTTTTTATGAGATAAATACGTCAAAAGTCCTAAAACTTGTTGTGAAAATTCAATCAAGTTCCAAAACTTTTAAAAAATGTAATCAAGTTCCAAAACTTATCAAATTAATACAATCGAGTCTTTTTATTAACTCTATTCAATTTTGCTAACGAAATATGCTAACGTCATTTTCTATTATTCCTTTTTTAAGACATGTGCCGCTGATGTGGCACCTACCAAGCGCTACATTAGGAAAAAAATTAAAATTAAAAAGAAACACAAAATAAATAAAATTAAAAAAAAATTAAAAAAGCTAAAAGTTATTTAAAAGAAAAGAAGAAAAAAAGAGAGAGAGAGAGAGAAGATGTGAGCAGACCCTCACCTGTGGTCGATTAGAGCCCTAGTAAACGATATCAACGTGAAATCTTTATATAAATAAATAAAAAGAAAAGAAAGGAATCTCTACCCCACCAGAGGATATTTCATTGGCATTGACCGACTCTCTTACCCCCACCGGAAGATATTTCCTACGTGATGCGAAAGAAGACCCTATCCGTCTTCTTCCTCTTCCTCCAATTCACATATCCATTGTTCACCACCCAAACTCCAACTTGTCTCAGTTGCAATGAACCAAACTTGCAACAATGAACAATTCAATGAGGCGGCTCCATGTTCATTAATTGATCAACGGGTTTGACAGAATCCAATGTCTAAAGCTGATCACCACCAAGTGGGTCAATAAAAAGGGCCAAAGACTCTCATCACTCCATCCTCAAGCCCTCGTATAAGTAGAGGACTCCCAAATTGGCCATCACATGCCAAGATCAAACTATAATGACCCAAACATGTCTTTATTATTGTCAAAATAGTTTGTTATCTTCAAAAGAGGTGACTTTTAATTATGAAAAGAAATAATTATTGATACGAAGAGAAGTGATGATTGATCGTGAAAAATGGTGATGGTAAGGATAAAATACCTATTTCCAAGATATGCTTTGATTGGTTGTTTATTGATAGCACCGAATCATACATTATTCATCACAATTGTTCAAGGATCACCGTTCATCATAACTACTCAAGGATCACAGTTGTTCAAAGCAATAACTTCTTTGTAACTCTCTCTTCTTGTTTTTTCATACACACAACTTTGATAACAAATTCAAGGTGAATTTTCAAGAGAGAAATTAAGTAATTGTTGGACTCGTTTCTCAACGACTTTGATATATCTTGAAGGTATATTTAGTGGAGCAAATAATACCTTAAGGACAATGGTCTCATTACACATCAAAGCTTCAAAGATATATAACTACTACTCTATCTTCATCAGCAATCAAGTTTCACCAACACCCTTAAAGTACTATTATTTTCATGAAGATGGATATTGTGGTTGCATCAAGTGTTCACAATCTTAATAGATAAGTATCAATGAAACTTCTGTTTCGGTTTATAAACTTGAATCATCCACCTTGTGGCACAATAGATTATCTACATGTGGGCTATCATACTTTGAAATTTATGAATAAAAGTGATATAATATCATGTAATAATCTTGATAGAAAGGGATGGTGAAAGAAGGTGCGAAGAAAGGATTCTTAATGCTCTGTCTGATCATCTATATGAAAATTTTCAATCTTACACAGATTCTTGAGATTTTTGGAATGCATCAGAGACTGAATGCAATACTACAAACAAGGTACCAATAGATTTACTATTCTGAAAAATTTTGAATTTGCCATCAATTTTTGCTTACTTAAAGAAAATAATATATTATGGTCTATTCTATGAAACTGGAAGGATACATGCTGGTAGGATAACTAGCACAACTAATAACAAGTCAACATTTAGATGAGTTTTCAAACTCGCAAATGGTGCAGTCTCTTGGATATCAAAAAAGTAAACATGTATCACTCATTTAGTGATGGCAGCACTATCGATGGCTAATAAAGAGGCTAAATGGCTAAGAAATTTGCTATTGGCCACATTTGCATTGCGATAGTAAGGCAAGAATGTCTAGGCATATAATAAAATATATAATGAAAATCTAGACATTGGATTGTAACACGAGTATGTTTGATAATTCATTTTTTTTTTTTTTTGGTGATCCAGGAAACCCCGAAAGCTGACAACCGGCGGGAAGAATCTAGGGCTGACGCAAGCTAACCACCACACTCACGCCAGCGGTTAAGTCATCCTGCGGCGCACTAGGGATTCGAACCCCTCCCCTTCGTGAGGGGGAGAGAGCCCAAAGCCAGCAACGCCACCCAGGTGGGTGGTTATGTTTGATAATTAATTACTAGTGAATTGTTCTAGTAATTTATGTTAGTTGGAGTAGCTAACATTGTCAAAGGAAAAGACGGCAGCATATCCTCCCTCTTCGTGGCCTTAGGTAGTTCGTTGCATTAAGTATTTGAGTAATGACACAACGGTTTCCGATACAATTATTTCAATCGACAACATCAGACACGTCTCATCATTTTTTAACCTACGTATTAAATGCAGCCAAGAAATTTCTTCTGAGGTTCCACCACTTTATTTGCCTCGGCTTAGGCAAAACCCGATTTACATGGACACGATCAATCGAGGTTTTCGATCGTGTGAATCCCATAAAATTTAACTGCTGCAAGTTTATCCGATGATGAACCATCTGCTTTTAAGTCAAAGTCTCTGATCATGTTAATTGCAGGAAATCCAATAGTGCTTTCTATTTGATCATGAGAACACGGTTGAAATAAGAATCTCCGCATAATTGACGGGTCTGCTTTTCTTTTCTTTTCTTTTTTCAAGCGGACTACCCAAAGCGAAAAATTGAGTTAGAACATGTCAAGAAATTGGATATAACTATCCAGCAATATTGTAGCAATGAACAATTATGTTCTGGTGCTGAACTCAGCATTACCGTATTTTAAAAAATGCTGAAGCGTATTCAAACATCCGTGGGATATTTTGTTTAGTAAGTTTTTAGCTTCACATATTTATATCTCTTCTAACACATTTATTTTTAAATTGCTAAGATTCAATGAATTCATTGTGGTCCGTACTACGCAGGATTGCTAGTGGTGATCCGGAATGGTCAAAAGGAGCGTCTCCAGGACCAATGGGGTCCCTTGATTTAGCTTATGTATATATTGGAGGTGATAAAAGACACCAATGTTGACTTTTGGTCAAAACCTGAGCTGCCCATGAAAGTTATCCATCCATATATCGTTCACATCGTCCGACGAGCAATGAAATTAGTATGCCACTTTATCACATTTCATCTTGATGACATCACGACGATATACCATATATAATGAAATATCATCCGGACCTACTACATTATGTTTGGAACGTAGATTTATACAATTACCTTGATCATTTTTAAAATATTTTCGTCGGATGATATTTATAATCTCGATCGATGATTTTTATAATGAGAACACACAACTTAATTGAGAAAATTCATGGTCCACATGATAACATAAAGTTAAAGAAAATTCAAGTCTAAGGATCAGTTCATTTTGCGGAAAATTGACCATTTCCGGAAAATATTTTCTCAGAAGTCATTTTCCAAGAAAATGACAATATTTTCTGGTATTCGGCTAAAACCTGAAAATGTTTTGAAAAATATTTTCCGGTGTTCAGTAAGGAAAATATTTTCTGCTCCCCAGATTGGCGAGCGCAAGCATCAAGCTTAAGGCTCGCCAGATCGACGAGCATGAGTTTGAGATCAATGAGGGTTCACCTGGTCCGACGACTAGCCAAGAAAGAAGAAGATGATGAAACAAAAAAAAAAAATATGAAATTAAAAATAATTCGAATAAAAAAAGAAAAGAAGAAGAAAAAATGTGAGGAGGAAGTAAGGATTTGTAGAGGTGTAAAGTAAGAGAGATCAAGTGAGGAAAATGTTTTCCACTTTTCAAAAGTGGAAAACATTTTCCCCTACTTTAGAAGACTTTTTTCCTTTGATGGAAAACATTTTCCCCAAGGAATTCATTTTCCGTGAAACGAACACCGGAAAATCCAGAAAATGTTTTCCCGGAAATTATTTTTCGTGAAACAAACGGAGCCTAAATTGCTTATATTTGGTTAGAGTTTGAAATCGATATCTAGTGTCAATCTTGTAAAATTTAGTCAACTTTGGACTAATGCTAAACATGGAAATATATTATAATGTATAGGCAAATAATGGCTTGAATAAATTTAAACTCCAGACCTTCTACTTCAATATTATGTAAAATTTTGTGGATTTATGCTTTATATGGAATTTTTCATAAGGAAATAAAAATAAAATGAAGAAGAAGAAGAAGGAGGAGTGTTGCCATCAACTCGTGGCTTGTTATCCATTTCCACTTACATTGATTGACTCTACGCAACTTAAAGAAAATTATCCAAAAAGTCTTAAACATATTGTATTTTTATCAATTTAAATCTAAAATGTCAATTTTGGCAATTTTGGCAATTGAAAACTAAAACTTTTCATCTTTTACCAATTGAGTTAATCCAATTAATTTTGGCTGGAATTCATAGACATGAATGTTGGCAATTTTTCATGGCACGATTGATGTTAACGTGGACAATTTTCAAAAATATTTTAATATTTCTTTTTAAATATTTTTTTTCTTTTTTTTCTTCTTTTTCCTTCTCTTTTTCTTTTCACTTGTGGCTGGCGAGAGTCGTTGCTAGCCACTTGCGAGGGAGTGATACCCTTGCTAGCTGTGGGCAAGGCTGCCTTCACCCTCAACCGATAAGGTTTTGGCAGCCCTCACCAGCCTCCATTGAAAAAAAAAAAAAAAAAGGAAAAGAGAAAAAAATTATAATTTTGATAATATATTAAAATATTATTAGAATTTGTCCATGTTAGCCCTAGCCGTTTTACATAGGATGACCGGTATATATATCAGCGAATTGTGGCTAAAATTAACTGATGAACTTAATTAACAAAATGTG
Source organism: Eucalyptus brandiana (assembly GCA_014182725.1). Classification (NCBI taxonomy): domain Eukaryota; kingdom Viridiplantae; phylum Streptophyta; class Magnoliopsida; order Myrtales; family Myrtaceae; genus Eucalyptus; species Eucalyptus brandiana. The sequence continues at coordinate 12,301,949 of CM024673.1, read as the reverse complement.
AAAAAAGATTTAGGACTTAATGAGCAAAATTAAAATGTTTAGAACTAAATTGATAAAAGTGTAATAAATTTAAATTTTTTAGATAATTTCTCCCAACCTAGGATGCTCATTACATTTCAATTTTTCACTGCCCAACTCCAACTTGTCCCACTTGCAAGAACCAAAAGATGCTTCGTGGGGCTTCTCTTGGCGACCATGAAGTCACTGAATAAATTACCCAGTAAATAGATCAGACCCGGATGTGGTTGTGCAGCCCTGCGCTCTTTAATGAATCCTTTTCAATGTATCACCCTCTGTCAAAATAACTATGGGATAAATGTTGTGCTATATTAAAGATAATTAAGATAACTCCCTCGATTCTCTATCTCTCGAGATAGTGTAAATAGGTCACCATATTTTTCATCATGGTACATAGAAAACACACAAAATGAACACAATTATGTCTTTCACATATTTCTTATCTTGGTATTAGAGCTTAGAAGATCTTAAAGAAATTTTGAATAAATCGTTAGTACCCGGTGCACACCAAGTAAACACCTTGAGCACTCCAGAAGGTCACTTTGCTTCTCGTGTCATTATTTTTCAATTACTACTAATATTTTTATCATTAAAAAAATCATGCGAGGGACGACATTGCAGACCGACTAAATCATCAAATTAAAGATGGATAGGACTGTTTGTATAAAGATATTGTTATATTTGGGGGCGTATGCTCAATTCTTTCTTTATTTAATCTATAGAGGCAAAACATGCATGAGGTCAATGAAGAATGATTCTACCTTCGACGGATGAAGCTTTATCTAATGTTTAATCAATGGGGCAGCCTGTGCTACCTTCCAACATGGAAGGGGGAGGCAGGGAGTTCGAATCTCTACTTTTTCAAAGGGTTAGGGTGGGGACGATATAGTTTCAGATGTGGGTTTCAACTCCCACGCCCTACAATGAGATAGGACAAAAGTTTAAGAGTGAGAGTTAGAGTAGAAATAGAGTAGGACCAACCAAAAGAAAAAAAAATCAATGGGGTGGCCCCATGTTCATTTATTGGCCAATTGTCTTGACAGATCACACTCTCTAAAGCCGATCGCCACCAAGTTGGTCAATAAAAGAGGCCAAAGACTCATCACTTTATCCTCAAGCTCTACGTCTACTACAAATAGGAAACCCCACCAAGTTGGTCAATAAAAGAGGCCAAAGACTCTCATCACTTTATCCTCAAGCTCTACGTCTACTACAAATAAGAAACCCCATGAATGCCCATTGCATGCCAAAGACCAAACAAAAGTATCCCAGCATGTCTTCATCACTGTCTCTACTACACTTTCTTCTCTTGCTCTCACTTTCATTCCTAGCTCAAGCTATTGTCCCTCCCTCCGCTCAGTTCAAGTTCGTTAACGAAGGCGAGTTCGGGCCTTACATCGTCGAGTATGATGGCAATTACCGGCTCACCAGCATCAGCAATGCCGTGTTCCATATATGCTTCTACAACACCACTCCCAATGCTTTCACATTGGCCCTGAGGATGGCCTCACATCGGTCCGAGTCACTCTTCCGCTGGGTATGGGAGGCCAACCGGGGCAACCCGGTCCATGAGAATGCGACCTTCGCGCTCGGAGGTGACGGAAACCTTGTCCTAGCAGACGCCGATGGCCGAGTGGCATGGCAATCGCACACTGCCAAAAAAGGTGTCGTTGGGCTTAAATTGCTCCCCAATGGCAACATGGTCCTCTATGACTCCAAGGGCAATTTCGTGTGGCAAAGCTTCGACTCGCCTACGGACACCCTCCTTGTGGGCCAGTCCCTACGGGTTGGGGCGGTGAGCAAGCTTGTGAGCAGAGCCTCTGAGAAGGACAACTCTAATGGACCTTATAGCCTGGTGATTGAGCCTAAGCAATTGTCCCTCTACTACACAAGCAAGAACTCCCCAAAGCCGCTCCTCTACTACACCTTTGGACAACACATGTACCTCGCCGACGGGTCGTTGGCCCAAGTGACCCTCGACAGCAGGTCGGAGACCCTCGACGGCTCCATCTATGACATCATTTTAAAATACGCGGTGGCCAACAAAACGAGCGGTGACGGGCTCATATTGCGCCGGCCCAAATATAATTCCACACTGACCATACTCAGGCTTGGGACCGACGGCAACCTTCAGGCCTACACTTACTATCACATGACAGACTACTTGTGGGCATGGGACGTCACATTCTCTCTCTTCTCTCAGGATGGGAGATGGGAGACCCAATGCCAATTGCCTAGCCGGTGCGGGAACTTTGGGCTTTGTATGGACAGCCAGTGCGTGGCGTGCCCGTCGGCCCACGGGCTTTTGGGCTGGAGCAAGAGCTGTGCACCGCCGAAAGTCACGAGCTGTCGGCCTGGAGACTTTAGCTACTACAAGCTGGCTGGGGTGGACCATTTCCTGAGCAAGTACACGAAGGGTGAAGGGCCGATGAAGGAGGGGGATTGTCGGGGCAAGTGCAACGAGGACTGCAAGTGCTTAGGTTATTTCTACAGCCAGGAGACTTCTCGGTGTTGGATCGCTTATGAGCTCAAGACGCTGACCAAGGTCGCTAATTCCACGCATGTGGGCTACATCAAAGTGCCCAAGAAATAAGTCTTGACTCTTGTGTTCTTTTCTTTTTCTTCGTTTTGTGCTTTTGTGGTATCCCCAATAAGCGAGAATGATCAAGCTTTTCTACTACTTCTGTGCTTTTTAGTTTCTCATTATGATGCAACATGTTGAGTGAATTATAATGTTGGCACAGTTATATCCCCCAAAGTGTTTCATTCTATTAAAATTAATTATAGGATTCTTAGTTGGAGGGACAATTATCGGTCATCTCAACAACCTTAATTTACATGTAATGAAGGGTCAAATTTGAGATTTTGCAATATCTTCCCGTGGGGGAGTCACCCAAAGTATCAAAGAAATAAGCAAGAGCATATTATCCCTCTCTGGGGCCTTCAACTTATAAGTAATGACGCAACTGCATCCCCTATCACTATTTTGATATGCAACATCACACATTCAACGTTCTTTTTGAAGTTGTGCGTATTAAATGCAGTGAAGAAATATCTTGTCTAGTTCCATAAATTTATGTGCCTCAACTTAAGCAAAACCTCGTGATATATATGGACTTTTGATCATGTGAATTGTACGAAATCCCATTGTGGTTGTATTTGATCTTTAGATCAAAATGCTAAATCGAAAAAATTGCTAAACCCAAATCAAAATGAAGAAGAATCGAAGCCAATGCAGGCAAGCACTAATCAAACTACCAATCCAAAGAAAATAAAAAGATCTCTCGGCCAATTTCAATTCAATTTTCTCTCATCGTTCTTCGTGATGGAAAAATCTCTTTTCAGTGGGAGATTCTCATTCCCTAAGCACAAACCGGGAGGGGTGAATGAAAACGCGGTCAAACCGATTCATGAGTAAAAACAAAGCGACAAAAGGTGAAACAAGAATCTTTTAACACTTCAAGTGAATCTAGAAACAAATTTGAAATACATGAGTGGGAAAAATTTCTTATTTTCTTCCAAAAAAACCCTAGACCCTTATTGCTCAAATTGGGGAAAAATGACCTGTGAAATTTGTAGTGGAGAGAAAGAGTAGGAGAATCAGCTCATACTCATGTGAGGCAAAACAAATATAGATAGGCTATGTCGTTAATGTTTTCCTTAAAAAAAACTGAAAGTGATTCCTTTCGATTTGCTTCATGAAGTTGCCTCTAACTTATCTTTGCAACACATTGCTAAGGAGGTTGCTAAGCAATTTGTAGTCATCGTGAGACATTTGAAATGTGATCTCCTCATCTATGTCTATTGAAGTTGTCCTATATTTATTATAAATGGAGTTGGTAGTTGGTTTATAAGTATGAAGGAAAGTTTCACTCATTGAGTTAACTTTTAAAATGAAAGAGGCTCAAGATCATCCAATGATATCATCATAAGTGCACCACCAAGAGTAGTAGAGAGAAGCACCAAGAACAAAATAAAACATATTGAGATTATAGTTTATAGAATGTAGCCAGATCTTGGCATATTTATATCTCTTCCTAACATATTTTTGTAGATTGAATGAATTATATGGGGTCCGTACTCTGACCCCAAAAATGGGGCCCGTACTAAGCAGCATAGCTTGTAGTACGGAATGGTCAAAATGAGCATCCCGAGGACCAACGGTTTCCCTTTATTTTTAAGTTCACAAATATCGGACGAGGAAAAGACATCAGTATTGACATTTGGTCAAAGCCTGAGCTATCTTTGAAATACTAATGCGGTAGAAGCAGTATACTGGCTGCCCTCGTCGGCCCAAGCGAACCGTCGCTGGCCCCTACCAGTGACCTCGCCAGCCTTGCCAACGGCCGCCAACTAATGGAAGCTGACCAACACAGGGAAAGAAAAAAGAACGAAAGAAAAAAGAACGAAAGAGAAAAAGAAAAGAAATTTTAGGCAAAAACACCCTTGATTTTTGAAATATTTAGCCGACTAACGATCGACAATGTCACTCTTCTTCAAAATAACAATGGCCTCTTTGGACTCTTATATGAAACAATCATAATTACTTCATGTCATTGTTTGAAACAATATTTATTCCGGTCCCTTATTTAAAAAAAAAAAAAAAAGTACTTCAAGCCTTTTTTTTGGAATTTTTCCTAATTAATTTGCCACTTGATTATATTTCAACTTAATCTCCAAAATCTCAATCTCTAATTTTCATAACGTCAACACTTTCGACTTAGATAAGAAAAAATTAGTGATCCACATCGTAATATAAAAGGGTTAGAGAAAAGTTGAGTTGAAATTGTATATATTCGATCATATTTGGAAAGCAACATAGAGGCCAAAGTCCCTTCTTCTTTTTTTGAGAAAAAGTGCAATTTTAGCTTGAGCCTTAATATTGACCTAAACCTCTTTTGGGCCTAATACAAAAGTATTGATTCTGACTTGGGTTTCAATTCTGACTTGTACTTTTTTAGTCTCACAAGAATACGCAAATTATAGCTACGATCTCGATTCTAGTTTAAAAAAATTTTCATTAAAAAAAGGTGAACTTTCAATCAATACCCAAAATTGGGGCGCCTCAAGTTTTTGCCGAGTACACGTTGAATCTTCAACGTCATCATGGATAGGAACTTAACAAGAGCAAGATCTGGGAATGGATTGAAAGTTTGTGCTTTTTAAATAAGATTAAAAGAAAAATGTTTGAGCTAGAATTGGTACCATTTCTAGAGTCAGTGTTTTTTCAAGAGACAAAAAAAGTTTAAGTCAGATTTAGGACATGAGCTAAATCTAGTGCTTTTTCATAAGACAAAGAAAATTTGGATCAGAATGAGAATTCGAGTTAAAGTAAATGTTTTTTTAAGGGAATTAGGCCCAATATATAATCTCCATCCATTAAGACAATGAGCTAAATCAAAATCCGATCCTCCCAATGATATGAAGTGGATACTGGATCCTATAATACGTACGTGCAAGTCCCTCGGAGTTTCATCACGTTAATACTAATTTAAACTCTAAGCAACAGATTTTTGCATTATAAGAAAGATGACTACCCCACCAGAAGATATTTCATGGGCATTAACTGACTCTAACCCCGACCAGAAGAAATACACTATCCATCTTCCTTCCTCTTCCTCCAATTTGCATGTCCATTTCTTCACCATTCAAACTCCAATTCCGTCCCACTTGCGATGAACCAGAATTGCAATATATCACACTTTAATAAGGCGACTCCACATTCATCGATCCATCAGATGGGTTTGACAGATCCCCATTGTTGGAAATTAATCCAAAGAATACACACTATTTGTTGCAATCAGAACATGAAAGTAGAGAAGACGATAACAGTTATATAATATTCTTCTTTTTATGTATACTTACAACTCTTGGAGAAGAAGAAAATAAAATATAACATAAAATTGGAGATGAGGTACGGATAACCGAATCTCCTTAAGGCAATTAGTTCCTGCCAATGGTGCTCCGCAAATTCACGAACTATGCCTCCCAAGATATAACACCTCGAACCTGTTTGGATTAGCACTATGCAAACAGGACTCAGTCGAACCGTTCAATTGAACCAGCACACTCAGAAAAATCAGAAGAGTAGAAGAGGACATCAAAGCTCTTTTTTTGGAATCGAATCGAGAAAACCAAAAACCATAACCTTAATGAAGCTCTATGCTCCTATCTATTTATAGAGCTTTTTAGTTCATGTACTACAAAGATACATGAATTAAATAGACGCGTGTATCCACGAGATTCATGAATAAAGAGATAGGTGAATCCAAGAAATTCATGTATCCAAAGATATATGAATTCAAGAGATTCATGAACTCAATAAATACATGAACTAAAAGATACATGAATTTAGGAAATTCATGAATTCAATAGATACGAGAACATATAAGTTCATGAATCCAAAAGAGATACGTGAACAGAAAATACGTATCTTAATTTATTAGCTTTCATTGATCCATTAACCATAATTAAAACCATAATTACAACACCCATGTCTAAAGATGATCAACATCAAGTGGGTCAATAAAAGAGGCTATAGGCTCTCTCATCACTTCATCCTCAGACAACTCCCACCATTGCCCATCGCATGCCAAAGATCCTAGAACTCTACTCCGCTCTCTTCTCTTGCTTTCGCTTTCATTCCTAGCTCAAGCTGTTGTCCCTCCCTCCGCTCAATTCAAGTTCGTCAACCAAGGCAAGTTTAGGCCTTACGGCGTCGAGTACGGCGGCGATTACCGGACCACCACCATCGTTAAATCCCCTTTCCAGCTTTGCTTTTACAATACCACCCCCAATGCCTTCACATTGTCGCTGAGAATAGCCACTAAGCGGTCTGAGTCGCTCTTCCGCTGGGTCTGGGAGGCCAATCGTGGCAACCCGGTCCAGGAGAACGCGACCTTCGCGCTCAGGGCTGACGGCAACCTCATCCTGGTTGAGGCCGATGGCCAGGTCGCGTGGCAATCGCGCACTGCGAATAAAGGCGTTGTCGGGTTCAAATTATTGCCCAATGGCAACATGGTCCTCTACAATTCCAAGGCAATTTCGTGTGGCAAAGCTTCGACTCCCCAACGGACACTCTCCTTGTGGGCCAGTCCCTGCGAGTCGGGGGGGGGAGCAAGCTTGTGAGCCAGGCCTCTGTGGAGGACAACTCCGACGGGCCGTACAGCCTGGTGATCGAGCCTAAGGAATTGGCCCTCTACTACACTAGCAAGAACTCCCCAAAGCCGCTCCTCTACTTCGCACTCACGCCACACATAACCCTCGCTAACAACTCCTTGACCGGAGTAACCCTTGACAGCCAACCGGAGAACGACGGGGCCACGCCTACGAAATCACTTTAAAACTTGGGGTGGCCAACACAACGGGGTACCCGTACATCCCGATTACGGTGGGCCGGCCCAAATACAATTCCACACTGACCATGCTTAGGCTCGGTATCGACAGCAACCTCCGGGCCTACACTTACAACGACCATGTGTTCCACCGGGCTTGGGAGATTACCTTCACTCTCTTCTCCCGGGATGGGGACTGGGACACCGAGTGCCAGTGGCCGGCCCGGTGCGGGAACTTTGGGCTCTGCCAGGACAGCCAATGCGTGGCGTGCCCATCGCCCTGCGGGCTCTTGGGATGGAGCAAGAGCTGCGCGTCACCAAGGGTCACGAGCTGTCGGCCCAGCGACTTCAGCTATTACAAGATCGCCGGGGTGGACCATTTCCTGAGCAAGTACACGAAGGGGGAAGGGCCGATGAAGGAGGGGGAATGCGGGGACACGTGCAGCAAGGATTGCAAGTGCCTGGGCTATTTCTACAACCGAGAGACTTCCCGGTGCTGGATCGCTTACGAGCTTAAGACGCTGACCAAGGTCACTAATTCCACGCATGTGGGCTACATCAAAGTGCCCAAGCAATGACCTTTTAAGTCTCTGCACTTGTTTGATCAGAGCTCACGCTCTTCTTTTCTGTTCTGGGAGCAACTTGCGTTGCTGTTGCATCGCCAATAAGCGAGAACGACTAAGCTTTTTGATGTTACTTATGTGTGCCTTTACGGTTTCTCATCATGAGATGCTACGCAAATAGTAATAACAATAGTAATGAAGGGTCAAATATTAAGATCGTGACACATACATCTTTTCATCGGTGAGTCGCCGAAAGTATCAAAAAGCATATCCTCCCTCTCCAAGGCTTTTTTTTTTTTTTTGGGGACAGGAGGAATCAGCTTGCAGCCGACAGCCACACCGTAAACCCTTCGGTGACGTTAACGCAAGACCCACCACCATGACGTCACGCTTAAGACCACTAGCGATCACGCTGGGATTTGAACACGTCCCCTTTGTGAGGGGGATGAAAGCCCAAGCCAATGCGGCCACCACATCCAACCGCGGCCACCACATGGGGTGGTCCCTCTCCAAGGCCTTTGGTTGTTTGTTGCATTCACTAATGAGTAATGACCCAACTGCACTCCATATCACTATTTCAATCTGTAACATCTCGCATTTTCATCAATCTTTTCAAAGTCATACGTATCAAATGCTGTGAAGGATTATCTTCTATAGTTCCACTACTCTATTTGCTCCAGCTTAGGCAGAACAAGATTTACGTGGACATGGCAAAATCGCAATTTTTGATCATGTGAATCATATAAAACTTAATTGCTGCAAGTTTATTTCATTCATGGATCACTATCGAAGTGGGAATTTTTCTATGATGAATCATCTGCATTTAAGTCAGATCATGTTAATCGCAGGAAATCCATCTGTGGTTGCACTTGATCCTCATGACACAATTGGAACAAAAATATCCACATAATGGATAGGTCCGCTTCTTTTCTTTTTCTTTTTTGAGCAAAGTACACAAAACGAATAATCAGTCAAAACGTATAAAAACTATCCATCAATGACCAACTAGGGTGACAGGTTCCTTGTCCAATCTGCTCGCACCCCACAACTGGGATCAAACCAGAGGAACCGGTTTCTAGAACCAAGGACCAATCCTATCCAATTTCTAAGCAGTCCAATTACCTAGTTGAGTTCAAAGGAGAGAATGCATCGAACTCTATGAAAGGTGAAAAATAACCAGATAAAGGGAAAGATCGAAAAAGGAGAGTAAGCGTGAATGTCTGGGGCAAAAGGGAAAAATAGAGAGAGGATAGAAGGCATGCGTAAGACATTTAAAATAAATAAATAAATTGGTCCAAGCGGTTTCAATTCAATCGGTTTGTCTAACTCACCCTTAGGACCAACTCAACAAAATGCCAAACATATTGTAATGTAATGAACAATCGTGTCCTCATATTGAACTCAAGATAACTATATTTAAATAAATGTTGAACATATTTAACCTTTATAGAATTTATTGTTTAGTAAGTTTTCAGCTTAAATTCGTAGAAAGTAGACAAATCTTCACATATATGTCATTTATTTTTAAATTGCAAAGATTAAATGAATTTATTGTGATCCGTACTAAGCTGGATTGGGGTGTTCTCATTCATTGATAGCATTATCCTGATTTATTCCTTGAGGGTTGTGCTAAGACTTTATATCTTCTGTTGATTTATTCATTGAGGGTATTTTCTACTTCACTAATCACCAACGAGTCTTTTATACTTTATGTTATTTATTCGTTTAGGGTTGCTTCAATTTACTAGTTGTTGTTGATTTTGGGTTGTTCTTTATTCATCAAGTGACGCTCCAATTCATGACTTTATGTCTTTTATTGATATTTTGGGATTTATTCACCGATGGTCATTCTACTTTTGATTACTACGTAAGTTATTCATTAAAGTAATTTCGAAATAATTGTATTTACTTTTTTTTTGGGCTGTTTTGTCCTTTAATTATCTAAATCGTCATTGTTTTTTTATCTTCTCTAGACTTTGATTCCCATTCACCAGGGTCATTCTACTTCACTGATCACAAACGAGTTCTTTATATTTTTTGTTGTTTATTCATTTAATTCATCGGGTGACGTTCCGATTCATGACTTTATGTCTTCTATTGATATTGAGAGATTTATTCATTAAGGGTCATTTTACTTCATTGATCACTACATGAGTTATTTAATGTAATAATATCGAAATGTTTGCATTTACTTTTTTTGGGCTGCTCTGTCCTTTAATTATCTAAATCCTTATTGCTTTTTATATTCCTTAGACTCCAACTCTCATTCATCAGAATTGTTCTACTTCATTGATCACCAACGAGTCCCACTCACTCTTCTTCTTTGACGCCTCTCTTTCTCCCTTCACCGCATCTGTCTCTCTCCTCCTCTTCTTCCGAGTAGTAAAAGGATAAGAAAATCTAAAAAGATGAAAAAAATCTCAAATTATTAATCAGTCCTCATCCCTGCTATAATTGAAAATCGCTGCATAATTTTCAACATCTTATTTGTTGCCGGGTAAATCTAACGCCATTGCATGATTCCCCTCCCCCCACCCAATAATATATGGCGATAATCCTCAACCTAAAAGTTAGATCTGGAGTAGGAGAGGCATCGCACAATTTGTGTTTTTCGTTGTTTATTCATTTAATTCATTGAGTGACGGCCTTATTCATGACTTTATGTGTTTCGTTGATAGTAGGGGAGTTATTTATTGAGGATCTATTTTGCTTCATTAATCACCAATAAATCTTTTATATTTTTTGTTGATTATATGTTTAGGATTGATCTGATTCACTAATTGTTCTTGATTTTGGATTGCTCTTTATTTATCGAGTGATGTTTCAATTTACGACCTCATATCTTCTGTTGATGTTTTGAGATTTATTCATTGAGGGTTGTTTTGCTTCATTGATGTTTTTCATTGAAGTAATGTTAAAATACTTATTTTTTCCTTTAATTATCTGAATTGTTATTGCTTTTTGTCTTCCTTAGGCTTTAATTTTCATTCACTAGATTCGTTTTGCTTCACTGATTACCAATGAGTCATTTATGTTTTCTATTGTATATTCATTTAGCTCATCAAGTAACATTCTGATTCATAACTTTACGTCTTCTACTGATATTATGTGATTTATTCATTGAGAATAGTTTTGTCTCATTAATCATTACGTGAGATATTCATTAAAATAATGTCGAAATGCTTACATCTACTTTTTTTGGACTATTCTATAATTTAATTATCTGAATCATCATTGCTTTTTGTTTTTTTTTTAATTTTGATTCACATTCGCCAAGGTCGTTCTACTTCATTGATTACCAACGAGTCATTTATGCTTTATGTTGTTTATCCATTTAATTCATTCAGTAATATCCCGATTCACGGCTTTATGTCTTCTATTGATATTGGATGATTTATTTATTGATGATCATTCTGCTTCATTGATCACTACTTGAATTATTCATTGAAGTAATGTTGAAATGCTTGCATTTACTTTTTTTTGGCTACTCTATCATTTAATTATCTAAATCATCATTTTGTCTTGCTTAGGCTTTGATATATTAGATTGTTGTGCTTCGCTGATCACCAACGGGCCCTTTATGTTTTCAGGTTCATTTTGCTTCACTGATTAACAATGGGCCCTTTATATTTTGTGTTATTTATTCATTTAGAGTTGCTCTTTTTTTATTGAGTGACATTTCGATTTATGGCTTTATGTCTTCTATTGATATTTGGTGATAAATTCATTAAGAGTCGTTCTGCTTCACTGATCACCAACGAATCCTTTATATTTTATGTTGTTTATATATTTAGGGTTACTCTCCATTCATTGAGTCTCATTCTGATTCATGGCTTTAAGTCTTCTGTTGATATTAGGGGATTTATTCATTGAAAGTTATTCTACTTCACTAATCACTACGCAAATTATTCATTGAAGTAATGTCGAAATGCTTGTATTTTACTTTGTTTAGGTTGTTTTGTCATTTAATTATTTGAATTGGCATTGCTTTTATTCCCATTCACTAGGATTGTTTTGCTTCATTGATCACCAACAAATCATTTATGTTTTCTGTTGTTTATTCATTCTCTTTATTCATTAATTGGCATTTCGATTCACGGGTTTATGTCTTATATTGATATGATGTGATATATTCATTGAGGATTGTTTTATTTTACTGATCATTACGTGAATTATTCATTGTAGTAATGTTGAAATGATTACATTTATTTTTTTAGGTTGTTTTGTTCTTTAATTATCTGAATCATCATGGCTTTTTGTCTTCCTTAGGCTTTGATCCCCATTCACCAAGTCATTCTACATTTAGGGTTACTATTTGTTCATCGAGTGACGTTTTAATTTATAACTTTATGTCTTCTGTTGATATTGAGTAATTTATTCATTGAGAGTCATTCTGCTTGACTGATCACTACTAAGTTATTCATTTAAGTAATGTCAAAATGCTTGCATTTACTTTTTTTGGGTTATTATGTTCTTTAATTATCTAAATCATCATTACTTTTTGTCTTGACTAGGTTTTGATTCTCATTCACTAGGATTATTCTACTTCACTAATTACCAACGAGTCATTTATGTTTTTTGTTGTTTATTCATTTAGGATTTCTATTTATTTATTGAGTGATGTTCTAATTCAAGGCTTGATGTCTTTCGTTGATATCTCAGAATTTATTTATTGATGGTTGTTTTGGAAAAATGAGGAAATATGTTATTTTGGAATATGAAGTTTCTGAGGTAACAATGTCCCAACGACTTTACCAACCTGAATGAATTCACCAACAACCACCACTACATGAGGGTAGTAAATAGGCTAAAGATGTGAGTGATAACAATGTTCCAAGTTGATTGAAGTATAATTTCCGTTTCAAACTTTCAATCTCGTATGATACACAGTGAAACAAAGAACATGGTAGAGGCATCCAAACGATATTCGCTTAAAATAGATAAGGAACTTTCGAGATAATTCGACTTAATTCATTTTTATATGATTTCCTGATTTTGTTAAATGTGTTGAGCTCTTAGATGAGTGAAATTCATGAAGAGTAACAATTCTTCTACGCGTCCACCATATTTCCTAATCCTATGTTGCACAACTCACTTGCTTAGCTATTCATGGCTTATATAATTGAATAACTCCGAAATATCGATGTTTAATGCAAATGAATTCACTTAATTAATTGAGCTAATTCATATTCTATTTCATTGTTTTATTGAAATCTTGTTTCGTAGCGGGTTGGCTGAAATTAAGGCCAAAATTGACCAAGTGCGCTCGGAGGTTGAGCAAATTGGGCAAGTTTAATAAGTGATATTGTTAACTTTTGCTTCAATATAATGCTAAAGATAGCAATTGCTTGAGGAATTTCAAAGAATGAGAGCAAAACATCAACAAACTATATAAAGATTTATGCAATTACAAAACCTCTCATGATGAGATTTATGGAGGCGTTTTATTTGTTCGTCTGCTAGGTTTATGAGTTTTTCTCAATAAGCTAGTATTACAATTGATTTGGTTATATTGATTATCTATTTTTCCATTGATGAATTTCATAAGTTCCAAGCGGAAAGACAAAATTTCATAGCAGGGCTTGTGGAATTAAGAACGAATGAGAAGTTGGGAACAACTCATGATCAAATTGAGCAAGTGAATGACAACATCAAAATGAAGATAATGGTAATTTAATAGTTCTAGATATGGGTAATGTTTTTGGAGTCGCTCAATGCTTAACATGTGGACATTGTTTCTTTTTCCAAAATGCAAGTCCTTAATGATTTCAGGACTTTGGTAACGTTTCAGGCGTCAATGTCAAAGAAGAAATGCATCAAGTGAGCGTTAATGTCTAAGGAAGAAATGCGTCAAGATCACACAACCCTAACAATGACAACATCTTAGACACCTCCATCCTGGGGTGTAAAGTTGTTGACTTTAGGAAATCATTCAACTCCATTTTTATCAAGTTGTAAATGCCCTTGCCACTGAGTTTTGCTTATTTTTGGGAAATTAAGATGATCTCACATATGCCATGACTATTTTGGCTTATTTAAGGATTTGATTCCTACTCAACATAATCTTTTGGTGACATTTCAGGCATCAATATTAGAAGAAGAAAGGCGTCGGGCGTTAATGTTTGAGGAAGAAAATTGTTAAGATCGTACAACTCCAACAATGACAATATCCTAGTTGCATCGTCCCTACTGAGGGGTGTAAAGCTGATTAATTATGGACTATAGGGAACCATTCAACTTCATTTTGATCAAGTTGTAAATGCCCTTACCACTAAGTTCTGCTTGTTTTTGGAAATATCCAAATGATCTCGCATACGCCATGACTACTTTGGCTTGTTTAAGGATTTAATTCCTACTCAACACAATCTTTTGGTTACATTTCAGACATTAGTGTCAGAGGAAGAAAAGTGTCAAGTGTTAATGTCTAAAGAAGAAAGGGGTCAAGATCGCACAACCCCAATAATGACAATATCTTGCCTTGTCCTCACTAAAATGTGTAAAGCTTATTAGTTGTAGAATTTAGGGAACCATTCAACTCCATTTTGATCAGGCTGTAAATGACATTGCCATTGAGTTTTGCTTGTATTTGGGAATATTCAAATGATCTCGCATATGCCATAACTACTTTGGCTTAATTTAATTCCTACTCAACACAATCTTTGATTTGATGACTTTGTTATGGTTAATCGCAGATGACCTTGATGTGACTTTGTAAGTGAATTTTTGAGAGATTTTGGGGTAAAAAGCAATGTAGATGTGATCTTAGTTAACCGAATTAAATGATGGGTTCATCTTTAATTTGTCCCCATGACTGGACAAAAATGGTGGAACCTTGTACGACCGCAAGTTGCAAGGTTTACTTTGGAGTTTGATGCAATTAATTTATATGTTGGTTTGATCAGTCAAATTTGTGGATGACTATTATTAGGTTTGACTTCCATTGTTTGTCATAATTTTCTCACTTGGAATGGCAATGGCCAATCTCACTTTCTTGTGCGATACTGATTTGATAAACATATGGTCCATGAATGTATAGAAGAGCAGCTAGTGATAAGTTAATTTCTTGATGATATCATATTAGAAAATCATTGGGCCACCACATCTGTAACCAATGTCATAGCCACAAGGGAGCCTACATCACTTCTTTAAATTAGTTTGCTTAAATCGAAGGCAATACTCTAGTCATGAATAGTACTTATGGCTTGCTTAATTTGTATTTTGTACACGCACCACTTCTATCCATGATATATATATATAAGTACTACATGATGTCATATTACCAATTCCGATGCATCCAAATCTGGTGGAATGTAGTTCTTGAATGTCAACCAAAATCTTTCTTTAGCGCCTGTCATTTTTATGAACATTGAAACTCCACCTAAATAGAGAGTAAAATGAAGAAAAGCAAGTTTACTGTCATTATACATCTTCCTCACCCCATAGTGAATTCTCTTATTCTATATCTTTTTTTGATTTCCTATTTGATTATCCTAGCTACAAATGTTGTGCACCTTTGATATGAATTGTTGGTTACTTACCAAAAATAATATTACCCATATCAACGATGGTAGATATGGGGATCATTAGATCTAGAATTTACTTGTGCTTGTGCATATGGGATTAGATGAAAATGAATGGCTTTTGCGGGCTATTTGCTCCCCCTCCAAAATCATGAAGTTTGCTCTCATTATTTCTGGATTATTTTAGATGCTCAAGTATACAATATTCAACAATGCTTGTTCTTGTACACTAGCAAAAGTTTCACTGGCAGTTCTCCATTGACATCATGTTTTGTGGACTTCGAGTAATTTCTTGTTTCAACTTCATATGAAGTGGATCTTATATATTGAAAGACCACTAAAGTTGAGAGTTTAAATGCATTTCTTAAACCATCCATTGTGTTTTTGTCCTCTGCATTCAGAATTTTATTTATCATGCACACATACAAGCTGCATTCCATATAGACGAGATTCAAAAGAGCCCTCCAACTCCACAAGATGAAATGAGAGCTGGAATGAGCTATTTCCATGAGACCATCTGGTGTTCCCAAGTTCTTGCACTGGGTTGACATAGCTTTGACGAACATAGGAATCAATGAGTCTGCTCCTTTTAATGCACCTCTAATTCAATTTTCTTCTTAAATGGGTGGTGATCGTGACGGTATGACTTTCAACATAGAGAAATGCACCTATGCTGGTTTAAGAAGTTATAAAATTTAGTTTCCAGATAACTTTTGCTACTCTCTCTCTCTCTCTCTCTCTCTCTCTCTCTCTCTCTCTCTCTCTCTCTCTCTCTAAAAGTGGATTTGTTGTGTAGGTAACCCAAGTGTAACCCCTGAAGTCACTAGAGACGTTTGCTTATTTGCTACAATTATGGCTGCCAACTTGTACCTTTCCCAAATTGAAGATCTAATGTTTGAGGTGCTACATGGGATCTGCATATGATTTTCATTGGATGTCGCATATCATTGATAATTATACATTTATCAACCTAAGATGCATACTACCAAAGAGATCTCTGAATTATCATATTTTCTGTAATGTGGCATTGCAGTGATGAGTTACACGTTCATGCGGATGAACTCCAGAGATCCTCAAGGAGAGATGCAAAACATTACATAGGTAATATTTTCTGAATTCCATGATAAGGTTTTTTTGAATCACAATCTGTTTAATGTTTGATAATCATTGGAATTGGTTCTCGGGAATGTTTTCCCCCCTTGCCGTATGAAACAAGAACATAAGTCATGTTTAAGTACTTCAGTGTTATAGCTATACATATTTTTGAGTGACTTCCTGAAGGCCAGCTACTTTGATGGTTCTGAATATTTCTTGAATTATACTAAATACCTTATTTATGAGTATGTACTTTTGTCTCCACCAAATCATGATGAAAACAATTCTCACCTAATCGCAGCAGAGCACCTCTAATGCCCTGCTAGGGTTTCAAGAGTCTACTTTATTTCATTGCATTTCACATTTCTTCAGTTTCTTGCCCAATTTGATGAAACATCATTCTTTTATCTTGGTATAGAGTTCTAGAAACATATACCACCAAATGAACCCCTATCGTGCGATACTTGGCGATTTGAGGGATAAGCTGTATCAGACACGCAAACGTTCTCATCAGTTATTAGTACATGGTATCTCCGACATATCTAAAGGGGCAACATTCACTGATGTTGAGCAAGTTCTTCAGATGATCATTTATCTACCCAAGTCTTCTTGCATTCTCTTACTTCATTGCATGCGACATGTTGTAATCCAACTGACTATCTAGGGCAGGCTACTATTATTGATATGGTTTGCAACCTCTTCATGGAGTTCTTGGAACCTCTGGAACTTTGCTATAGATCGCTCTGCTCATGTGGGGATCAGCCAATAGCTGATGGAATGCTTCTTGATTTCTTGAGACAAGTTTCCACTTTTGGCTTCTCACTTGTCAAACTTGACATCAAGCTAAACTCCGAGAGACACACTGATGCCTTAGATGCGATCACAAGGCACGGGAGAATTAGGTCTTACGGGGAGTGGTCTGAAGAGCGCCGCTAGGAGTGGCTCTTGTCTGAGCTCAGCAGAAGCGCCCATTGTTTGGTCCTGATTTTCTTCAAACTGACAGAATTTCTGATGTGTTAAACACGTTCCATGCCATAGCAGAGCTCCCCGCTGATAGCCTTGGGGCCTATATTATCTCGATGGCCGCTGCTCCATCCGATGTTGTAAATTATAAGATCTTGTCGTTTCCAAGTATTATATTTTAACAAAGGTGCTGGCAATGAAGCTCTTACAACGTGAGTGCCATGTGAAGCAACCACCGAGAGTTGTTCTGCTATTTGAGAAGCTCGCAGATCTTGATGGTGCTCTTGCTGCTGTGGCACGGCTTTTCTTAATCGATTGGTATGGAAGTTGGATCAATGGAAAGCAGGAAGTTATGATTGGCTATTCAAATTATGGCAAGGATGCTGGAGCGTGGCAGCTTTACAAGGCTTAAGAAGAGCTTATAAAAGTTGCTAAACAATATGAAGTAAAGCTTACTATGTTCCATGGCCATGGTGGCACGTTTGGGAGAGGAAGTGGTCCCCCTCATTCTGCCATACTGTCTCAGCCACCAGATACTATCCACGGGTCACTTCGTGTTACCGTTCAATGTGAGGTTATTGAGCAATCATTTGGAGAGGAGCACTTGTGCTTTAGAACTCTGTAATGTTTTACCAATGCTACCCTAGAGCATGGAATGCACCCACCAATTGCCCCGAAACCTTAATGGCGTGCTCTTATGGATGAAATGGCCACTGTGGCTACTAATGAGTATTGCTCAATTGTTTTCAAAGAGCCTCATTTTGTCGAATGTTTTCGTCTTGTATGAAATTCTTGTGTTGATTTGGACTCCATTACTCCTTCTAAATATGATGTAAAGAATGAATTGTTTTTTGTTTTATGGTTTGGGCCAAACCAAAGATGGAATACGGTGGTCTAAACATTGGGATCCATCCATCAAAGCAAAACCCCGATGGAGGCATTGAGTCAGTTCATGCAATCCCTTGGATATTTGCAAGGACACAAACAAGGTTTCACCGTCCAGTGTGGCTTGGTTTTGGCGCCACATTCAAGCATGTTATTGAGAAGGATGTTCGGAATCTGCATATGCTGCAGGAGATGTACAACGAGTGGCCTTTCTTTAGAGTGACCATTGACTTGGTCGAAATGGCGTTTGCCAAGGGTGATCCTAGAATAGCCGCCTTGTATGACAAGCTCCTTGTTTCTGAAGATCTTTGGTCTTTCAAGGAGCGATTGAGGTCTAACTATGAAGAAACAAAGAAACAGCTTCTCTAGGTAAACCTCTCTACCGTCCCCTTCCGCACTTTGTTTTGGATAGTTTTGGTCACTCTCCTTCCATGCCCCTTGAGCTTTTTCATTTAGAAAATGATTGGGCAAAAGATAGGACGAAAATTAACTTTGAGGAGCATGACCCTGCCTCTCGCAAGACTTCAATCTATGTTCGTAGGTCTAGCAATCCATCAGTTTAGTTTAATATTCAATTTTCTGAATGTCTGCTGCATTAAGTTTGTAAGATCCTCTTTTTTTACTGATGTGTTACAAATGTTACGTAATTCATTAATAAAAGGATGCTGCTGTAGATATCGCTTGTTACATTTCTAGTGACATTTCTTGTTTAAAAATGCATATGTGGTCTTTATCTTAGGTTGCTAGTCACAAGGATCTTCTGGAAGGGGCCCCCTACTTGAAGTAGAGACTGCGCCTCCGAGATTCATACATCACAACCCTAAAAGTATGCCAGGTGTACAAACTCAAATGGATCGAGAAGCCTCATCCAGAAACCTCCAAAGTATCGCTCCACGCATTTTTCAGATGTTAATCTCTGAGGTTGAGAGGGCACTTCAAGCTTCCGAGGTCATGGAGTCCAGCGGCTACAGTGCTGGTCTAGAGGATACCTTAATCTAGACCATGAAGGGTATTGCTGCTGGCATGTAGAATGCAAGCTAAAGACGCAAGATGACCTCCTTTTCTTTCCTCGTCACTTTTATTTCAAAAGTTTCTTTCCAGTTTATACACACCTGAAACTGATGATGCGTGGTTATACAACTTAAGTTGGAACTTCTAGGTTAGCCATATGCAATCAAATTGTCGCGTTTGACCTTTTTAGCAGGTTGCCTCTGTTGCCTTTTTCACGTGTGGATTGTACATCACCAGTTCTGTATGACTAGCTACTGGTGATTGATTTCCTTGTTCTATAGTGTTTTTGGTTGTAGCATTTTGAACTAGTGTAATGAGACTAAAGAATGTAATTCATCATCTGTCTGATAAAATGATGAAATTGCCTCAACAAAGGTATATATGTGATGAATGCTAGGATCAGTTCAATTAGGTTAATTCCATGAATGAGTAGCCTTTGACCAAATTTAGGAAACGAAGATGGTTTAAGCCCTGCATACGATCGAATCTCTCGACAAGAAACAAATATTTAGCTTTTGTTTTGAAGGCTTATTCCTCCCTTCCTCCTTCAAAAATTGCCCATCAAGGCCTTTATGTAACTAATTTAGAGATTTTGCTCTATTTGTTAATGCTTGTATAATAAGGGGAAGAAGAACATGATGGGACTCAAACTTTTGTCTTTAATTTTCAAGTACACCGGCAGAACTCAAGAGATATCCATACGGGTTTGAGTGCAACTCTTGTACTACTAATGAACACCAATTGAATCATCAAATCAATCGGCGTATAATTCTCTCATCCGCATAATAGACTTCCCGATTGGCTTAAGTGGATGGGGCAAATAAAGTAGTAGAACTTCACAAGATATTTCTTTGCTGCATTTAATACCTAGAGGTGTCAAAATTACCCGACCCAACCCGAACCGAATTTTTTGGGGATTTTCAGTTCAAGTCTCATTTGGCTTGGGTAATAAGTAGAGAAACTCGGGTGATTCTCTAGGTTGGGTCGGTTTCGTGTTTTGTGTTTGTTTTGCATCTCCCCTTCTCGCTTGAGTAATCTTTCTAAAACATGTGCCATACATGCAGTATTGTTTATAAACAACCTATTTATTCACAATTCGCATGCAAAAAAGAACATTAATTACCTTGCAAAGAATTACCAAGATACTCATATGTCATTAGCGGCAAATGGGAGAAGAGCCTTTTTAGATATATCAAGTTTGTCTATGAAATTAATGCAGCCAATGATACAGCCAACTACAAAGACGAATCATTTCCTACGTCCATGAAAGTTGGACAAATCATCTACAACATAAACTTTTGTGGATTAACAAGAGAACAAAACAACCTCGCTTGCTTTAAGGCAGAAATGACTCAAATGGAGGGGGGCCATCTCCAATGGGCCTTATAGCCTGGTGATTGAGCCCAAGCAAGCAAGAACTCCCCAAAGCCACTCCTCTACTAAACATTCGCGCAACACGTGTACCTCGCCGCTAGCTCGAGTGACCATTGACAGCAGGCCGGACCCCGACAAGGGCTATGCCAATGACATCACCTTAAAATACGCAGTGGCCAACAAAACGAGCAGCGTGGGAAGCAGTCTCACATTGGGCCGCCCCAAATATAAATCCACACTGACCATACTTAGGCTTGGGATCAACGGCCACCCCCGGTCCTACACTTACTAGGACAAGGTGGACTACTGGGCATGGGAGTTCACCTTCTCTACCTTCTCTAGGAATGCAGACTGAGACACCGAGTGCCAATTGCCGAGCCAATGCGGGAACTTCGGGCTCTGCACAGACAGCCAGTGCGCGGCATGCCTGTCAGCCCACGGACATTTGGGCTGGAGCGAGAGCTGCGTGCTGGCGAAGGTGACCAGCCATCGGCCCGGGGACTTCAGCTACTACAAGCTTGTTGGGGTGGACCATTTCCTGAGCAAGTACACAAAGGGTGAGTGGCCTGTGAAGGAGGGAAATTTTTGTGGAGCCAAGTGCAGCGGGGACTGCAGGTTCTTAGGTTATTTCTACAACCAGGAGACCTCTTGGTGGGCTACAAAGTGTCCAAGCAATGACTTTGGAGTCTTACTTTTACCTGAGAGTTTTGTGTTCTTTTCTTACTCTTTCTCTTTTCTATTTTCGGAGCAACTTGTATAGTGTTGGTATCGCCAATAAGAGGGAATGATCAAGCTTTCGTCTTAATACTGTGCTCGTTAGTTTCTCATTATGATGCAGCATGTCAAGCGCATTATAGAATAGTAATGATAATACGGTATCATATTGGCGAAGTTATATCCCAAAAATCCTTTTATTTCATCCAAAAATTAATTCTTGGAGTCTCAATTGGAAGGACAATTACAGGTCATCAAAACAATCCGGCTCCTTTGGGCTCAAACAAGCAATGAGTGGAAGTCTTTTGGGTCTTTTTTGTGTGTAATATTACATGCACCTTCTATTTGCTGCCATTTTATTTCTCTTGGTGTTTCAGTGAGATGCATTTCATGGATAAAGTCTTGTTCCTGCACAAGATCTGATAAAAAGCAAAGCTGTTAGGGAATGTTTTGGTTAGCGCTTTACCGGATCAGTCAGTCCTCCGCTCAAGTTCTCCTCGATAACGATTGAAGAACTTGCTCCCCAAGATAAGCTTTTTTAGATTCAGCATATCAAGTCAAATCACCTGCACAATGTCATTTTAAATCAGGTTTTGTCATCTACATCCTTTTGATTCAATTGAGACGATCCTCTTACCCCAAAAGCATTTGATGGAGCGGAACTCAAACATGACAAAGCAATGAACTTTAGTGGACACCGAAAGATTGAATATGGCACATAATCTTTAATTGGATACGCACTCTCGTGTAGAGTCGATATGTCTTGTCCGAGACCATGGAAAAGATGCCATTATATAATGGACCATTATGGGCCATCCTAGTCCATTTCACAGACAAAGTCCCATTTGGTGAAGTTGAGGCATTGGAATCATATGCCTGAATTCATGTGAACATAGGCCACCACACGACCGTGACACAGGAATATGTCTGGTTCTTGATGAATGGCCCTTATTTGTTCCTCTATCTTTCTCCTTAATAATCGCACCAATAATTGTTTTGGTTGCTGATCACACAATTTCCAGATTACTCTGAAAACGACAAGTATTCAATTATGCCCTGGCTCCGTTGGCTCTGTAGTAACCACTTGAGCCAATAACATCTTATTCTAGTGTACTCACTGCTCGCTAGAACAAGTTCATTCGCCCACTGAAGATCTTTTTATTTGCTGAAGAAGTCTCAGTTTCATTTCCAATTCTAAGGAACAAAAGCCACAAGAGCAAAGATGACTACTGGGGCAGGAACAGTGAGCTTGACAAATGGGAAGCTGATGGTGTCGGGCCAATGCGTGTTATCCGACGTGCACGACAATGTTTCGTTGACTCCCGTGGTCTCTAACGATGATGTTCTGTGTGATGGGGCTTTCATTGGGGTCAAATCTGATCACAAGGGCAGCCTCAGGGTCTTCCCTGTTGGAAAGCTTCTGTATGTATGCAATATCCTTTTGTTGTTACTTCTTTAATGGGTGTCATTTCCTCTCCAATTTCAAATATTTCCATGAAAATGTGTGGTTTTTGTGAGCTCAGCAGTAATTCAGCGTATGCGATATTCTTGGCTACTATATTGGAATATAGACTAGTAGTCCACGTTGTTGCTAGGAATCTCATCATGGCAATAGCCTATGAAATCGTCTTAAAATACTCAGTGGCAGACAAAACGAGCAGTGCAGGCAGCGGTCTCGTGTTGGGTCGCCAAATATAATTCCATACCGACCATACTCAGGCTCGAGATCGACAGCAACCTTCGGGCCTACACTTACTACGACAAGGTGGACTGCCGAACATGGGAGGTCACCTTCTCTCCCTTCTGTAGGAATGCAGTAGGGGTGTGCATCGGGAACCGCCTGAACTGGGAACCACCCAGACTGGACCGGACTAGCCGGTTTTGGACAGTTCCCAAAGAGGACAGTCTATTTCCCAATTCCTGCTTTTGGAACCAATGGCCGGTCGGTTCTATTCCCGGTTCCAAGGTGGGAACCGGATCAACCAAACTAGACTAGTTAATTATATATATATACACACGCACGCACATATATACAGCTTTAAATTTCTTAAGAAAAAATTCTAATTCCTCCAAATTTCTCCCATTCATTTTATTTTTTGCCCAAAATAGTAAATTTACCAGTTCCACCAAACCGGACCGGTCGGTTGGTCGGTCCGATTCCCGATTCTAGGACCAGTCGGTCTGGTTCCCGGTCCCAAAATTTGGGAACTGATCCTTCCGATCCAATTTCCGGTTCCACCTCGGAACCGGACTGAACCTGGAACCGATCAGTCCTAGAATGTAGACCGGGACACAGAGTGCCAATTGTCGAGCCAATGGAGGAACTTCGGGCTCTGCGCAGACAGCCAGTGCGTCGCATGCCAGTCAGCCCACGGGCACTTGGGCTGGAGCGATAGCCGCGTGCTGCCAAAGGTCACAAGCTGTCAGCCCGGCGACTTCAGCTACTACAAGCTTGTTGGGGTGGACCATTTCCTGAGCAAATACACAAAGGGTGACGGGCCTGTGAAGGAGGGAAATTGTGGAGCCTAGTGCAACAGGGACTGCAGGTTCTTAGGTTATTTCCACAACCAGGAGACTTCTCGGTGGGCTACATCAAAGAGCCCCGGCAATGAGCTTGGAGTCTTAACCTTACCTGAGAGTTTTGTGTTCTTTTTGTTGCTCTTTCTCTTTTCTATTTTCGGAGCAACTTTTATGGTGGTGGTATCGCCAATAAGAGAGAATGATCAAGCTTTCGTCTTAATACTGTGCTCGTTAGTTTCTCATAATGATGCAACATGTCGAGCGCATTATAGAATAGTAATGATAATACGGTATCATATTAGCGAAGTTATATCCCAAAAATCCTATTATTTCATCCAAAATTAATTCTTGGAGTCTCATTTGTAAGGACAATTACAGGTCATCAAAAAAATCCGGCTCCTTTGGGCCCAAACAAGCAATGAGTGGAAGTTTTTTTGGGTTTTTTTATGTGTAATATTACATGCACCTTCTATTTGCCTCCATTTTATTTCTCTTGGTGTTTCAGTGAGTGCATTTCATGGATAAAGTCTTGTTCCTGCTCAAGATCTGATCAAAAGGAAAGCTGTTAGGAAATGTTTTGGTTAGCGCTTTACCAGATCGGTCAGTCCTCCGTCCAACTTCTCCTCAATTACGATTGAAGTACTTGCTCTCCGAGATAAGCTTTTCTAGATTCAGCACATCGAGTCAAATCACTTGCACAATGTCATTTTAAATCAGGTTTTGTCATCTACATCCTTTTGATTCAATTGAGATGATCCTCTTACCCCGAAAGCATTTGATGGAGTGGAACTCAAACATGACAAAGCAATGAACTTTACTACACACTGAAAGATTGAATATGGCACATAATCTTTAATTGGATATGTACTATTTTGTAGAGTTGATATGTCTTGTTGGAAACCATGGCGAAGATGCTATTATATAATGGACCATAATGGGCCATCCTAGTCCATTTCACAGACAAGTCACATTTGGTGAAGTTGAGGCATTGGAATCATATGCCTGAATTCATGTGAACATAGGCCACCACACGACCGTGACACAGGAATATGTCTGGTTCTTGATGAATGGCCCTTATTTGTTCCTCTATCTTTCTCCTTAATAATCGCACCAATAATTGTTTTGGCTTGCTGATCACACAGTTTCCAGATTACTCTGAAAACGACAAGGATTCAATCATGCCCTGGCTCCGTTGGCTCTGTAGTAACCACTTGAGCCAATAACATCTTATTCTAGTGTACTCACTGCTCGCTAGAACAAGTTCATTCGCCCACTGAAGATCTTTTTATTTGCTGAAGAAGTCTCAGTTTCATTTCCAATTCTAAGGAACAAAAGCCACAAGAGCAAAGATGACTACTGGGGCAGGAACAGTGAGCTTGACAAATGGGAAGCTGATGGTGTCGGGCCAATGCGTGTTATCCGACGTGCACGACAATGTTTCGTTGACTCCCGTGGTCTCTAACGATGATGTTCTGTGTGATGGGGCTTTCATTGGGGTCAAATCTGATCACAAGGGCAGCCTCAGGGTCTTCCCTGTTGGAAAGCTTCTGTACGTATGCAATCTCCTTTCGTTGTTACTTCTTTAATGGATGTTTTTCCTCTCCAATTTCAAATATTTCCATGAAAATGTGTGGTTTTTGTGAGCTCGGCAGTAATTCAGCGTATGTGATATTCTTGGCTACTATATTGGAATATAGACTAGTAGTCCACGTTGTTGCTAGTAATCTCATCATGGCAATAGCAGTTGAAAATTAGACTGTACAACAACGGAATGAACCCAGGTAGGCAGTGGCAAAGTTAGCTCTTTTCAGGTTTCTCTTTGTTGGTATACGTGCTTGATTTATATATAGACTTCAAGCAGCCAATAAGTTTACTTGGGTTGGATGAATTGTTTGATGGAAAGAAGATTCCGCATGGTAGAGCCTACACTTTCACGGTACAGAAAATGAGTGATTTATTAGAAACAAGGGGACAACTTTGAAGACCTTCCTTGGCTAGAATTCAGTAACTACTTATTGCTTAGTGCCATCAGCTGCTGAATGAGTGGTTTTCTCCAAGTTTGGAGCACTCAAAGCAAAAGATTTGGCTCAAGCAAGCTGAAAATCAGCATTGGTCCATCTAGGTGCAAATTCCTCTTTACTGAGATTTAGATTTTAATGTCACTATTTTGGTTTCAATGCTGCAAAAGCATCTCTTGACTCCTGTATGTAGCAAATGGTTTGGTTGCTAATTTAGTATGCGACAATCTGGTTCCGTTCTTCGTCCTGTGCAAGTGCTTGTGGTTCTGTGTAACTGATTACTCAAATGGTTAAATTTTCTGATTTGCAGGGGTTTACGTTTCATGAGTCTTTACCGCTTCAAGATGTGGTGGATGACACAGTGGATGGGTGTCTCTGGCTGCGAAATTCCCTTCGAGACCCAATTTCTGTTGGTCGAAGTCCGCAACAGCTTGTGCTTGGACAATGCAAGAACAGGAAGCGATGGAACAGACAAACAAGAAATGTACATCGTCTTCCTACCACTCCTTGAAGGGGATTTCAGAGCTGTTCTTCAAGGGAACGAACAGAACGAGATGGTCATCTGCTTGGAAAGTGGTACGCAGTGAAAAGCATCAGTCTTTGCCAGATCATTTTACAAACCTTTAAGCTCTGTTGCACTTGGGTAACTGCTGTTTTACCACAGGTGATCCTGCCATTGATACATTCGATGGAAGTCACTTAGTATTCACAGCATCAGGATCAAACCCTTTTGACGTTGTTACTTATGCGGTGAAGTAAGTTCATGTTCTTAAAATAGCTGCTAAGCATTCTTGATAACCAGAAGTACTAAATTATGAACTAATGTGCCATATATATTAATTTAGTCGGTGCTGCCATCTCCGACTATTTTGGTTCCTAGCAGCTCATTTAGAAAGGCTCGCCTTGATAAATCATCTAAGCATCGACTTAAATGTAATGCACAGGACCGTTGAAAAATATCAGAAGACGTTCTGTCATCTCGAGAGGAAAAAGGTAGCGTTTCCTCCATAATAGCATCTTAGAGCAATGATAGGTTTTCTGAGACATATCAGGAATCTTCATCCCTTGGACTTCCGTTTACTCTTTGTGGCTCA
This sequence comes from Eucalyptus brandiana, assembly GCA_014182725.1. NCBI lineage: Eukaryota > Viridiplantae > Streptophyta > Magnoliopsida > Myrtales > Myrtaceae > Eucalyptus > Eucalyptus brandiana. Next base: position 12,274,840 of record CM024673.1, on the reverse strand, counting down.
GATCCCGGATATGATAAATTGGTTTGGCTGGTGCACATGGGATGCGTTCTACACCGACGTCACAGAAGAAGGCCTGAAGCTAGGATTAGAGAGGTTCCATCTCTTCCTTGACACCGAAATGCAATAGCACAGATCTAAAATTCTCAGACACTGATTAACATAAAATTCTCGCAGCTTCAAGAAAGGTGGGATTGCTCCAAAATTCCTTATACTTGATGATGGATGGCAATCAGTTGCGATGGATCCCAAAGGCATTGAATCAAAAGCTGAGGACACTGCCAAGTGAGAAGCTTTTTGCAGTTTTCCAGGGATGAGCAGAGTTTCTTTTCATCAACTTACTTTATCTCTGTTACCTTGTCTCACAGCTACGCAGACAGATTGGTAGACATTAAAGAGAACCCCAAGTTTCGAAAGCATCCCAAGGAAGGGCGTGCGGAGAAAGAACTGGGCTGTGGACTCCAGCGCATCATTGCTGAAATAAAAGAGGAATATGGTCTAAAGTATGATCTGCTACTAGATATGTTGTACAGGTGTTACAGAGTGCCTCTCCGTCAAGGTTTTGCCATTATCATTCTATTAAACTTTTTTGCAGGTATGTCTATGTGTGGCATGCTCTAACTGGGTACTGGGGTGGTGTAAAACCAAATTCCCCTGCGATGGAAAGCTACGAAGCCAATTTGGTGTATCCTATGTCATCTCCCGGTGTTGAAGCAAATTGTGTTTGTGATGCGCTTAAAAGCATTATGATGAACGGAGTTGGCCTGGCGAAGCCAGAGAAGGCTTATGACTTCTACAATGATCTTCACTCATATCTCGCATCAACTGGTGTTGATGGAGTCAAAGTAGATGCTCAGACCATCCTTGAGACTCTCGGGAAAGGCTATGGCGGACGAGTGAATCTTGCTAGAAAGTATCATGAAGCACTTGAAGCATCTATTGCCCGTAATTTCTCAGACAATGACATCATTTCTTGTATGAGCCATAACACAGACGGTTTATACAGGTCATCTCTACATCTAGAATTTCTTACATTGGATCATGATGAGAAAAAGGCAAGGCTCACGAATTTTTAAGCACCTGAACTGTGTGACATCTAAATGACTGTGCAGTGAGAAGAAAACAGCTATAATGAGAGCATCAGATGATTTTTTCCCAAGAGATCCTGCATCACACACGATTCACGTTGCATCAGTTGCATATAACTCCACTTTTGTCGGGGAATTCATGCAGCCAGACTGGGATATGTTCCATGTAAGTTTTTGCCTTTTCTAAAGACTAAAGAACAATGTAAGGGTAGGCATTCCATTATATCTAATTTGAGAGAATTCGTAAAAATCTTAGAGCCAACATCCAATGGCCGAATATCACGGAGCAGCACGTGCAGTCGGTGGATGTGCCATTTATGTTAGGTAAAAATACTGGTCAGGATTTCTCGTCTCTCTGGTCCATCTTTCTCATTCCTGATGTGTTGTAGTTGAGAATGCAGTGACAAGCCTGAATGTCATGACTTCAATCTACTCAAGAAACTCTCACTACCCGACGGTTCTATCCTAAGGGCAAAGTTACCAGGGAGGCCAACAAGGGATTGCTTGTTTTCTGACCCTGCTAGAGATAAGAAAAGGTGAAAATATATGAATACTTCGGCCATCTGGTCCCAAAGTTCTTTGTTTGTAATCCCTGGCTGCTTAATTTAGCACTGCGTTCCCAAAATTTTCTCATTGCAGCCTTTTGAAGATATGGAACTTGAATAGCTTCTCTGGAGTGATTGGTGTATTCAACTGTCAAGGAGCTGGTTGGTGTCGAGTCACAAAAAAGCCACTCATCCACGACGAACACGTAGAGACTCTCACTGGGTCTATTACTGCAAAAGATGTGGACTATCTGCCAAGAGTTGCTGATGACGGATGGAGCGGCGATACTATAGTGTACTCGCATCGTGGAGGTAAATAATGCTTTGATTTTACACACCGTTTGATGCAGTTTATGGAAGTTTGCAGTTAATGTGGTCAATGACGTTCTTTCTGTTTCCTTTAATGATCACATTAGGAGAGGTGGTTTACCTTCTGAAGAATTCATCCTATTCAATTGCGCTGAATCCTCGAGAATACGAGGTTTTCACTGTCGTTCCAGTTAAAAGCTTGTCGAACGGAGCAAAATTCGCTCCTATAGGTCTCCTTGAGATGTTTAACTCTGGAGGAGCAATCAGTGATTTGAAGTACGAACTCGACGAACCTATGACTATTTCCATGAGAGTTCGAGGTTGCGGCATGTTTGGAGCCTATTCATTGGCTCAGCCTAAGAGGATATTGGTCGAGTCCCGGGAAGTGCCATTTGAATATAGACAAGGAAGTGGTCTAGTGATCTTTGCTCTTGAAGTTCCAGATGAAGATTTGTACCTTTGGAGCATAGTCATCAAGTTTTAAGCCTTGAGGAACTTCTTGAATGAACTGAAATGATTTCTTGTTTATGAGTTGAATATGTAGTGATCGCAGAGAACTTCTAGTTTGTGATGATTGATCACTCACATTTCACAAGCTCAGACAATGAAGATTGCCCGTCACTTTCAAAATTTCTGATTGACCCAGCATCATCTTCAAGAAGCAAAAACACAAGCTGAAACACAGCATGACCATTCTCAAGATCCAAGAAAACCAAATTAAATGAGCTAACATTATCCGAATTCCAAATGCGACACGAGAATGATAACCTACCTTTGCTGCCGAACATGTAATGATGCTAGATCTACGCGACGGCAAACTCAACAGAGAGGACAGGACTAGGCAACTGCATTTTAGATTAAAGAAACCACCAAATAACATTGGGTTTGATTAAAGAAACAGAGCCACATTGTTTATGATCTAGACATTATGGCCAGCTGAAGTCATTAGAGATACTGAAAGTGGTTGTTTATCCCGTGGCTCTTGCTGACAGGTGCTGTGCCGACTATTGAATAAGCCACCGTCCCTATAATTCAGTATCTTAGCATTTTCGCTCTCCAAAGTCAAACCATCACTGCCTGAAAACAGGCGAGCTGTGAAAGATCCCACTTAACAGTATTAATCTATATGCAATTATGCTCAGTCTTTAGTCATCCCTTTGCCTTTGTAAACCTAAGCTACAAGCCCGTTGGCTTTAGTGGATGCGCATCACGGACGTACCACTAAAATGCCAATTCATTTGGTTTTATTGGTTTTGAATCCCGTAACGAAATATCTTTTACCAAGTGTTATATTTTGATTTTTATTGAAAGAGACCTAGGTTTTATATTAGTTTTGGACAAAGTGGGTCAAATGTGAACGGGATTATATACCTTATAATCTTGAAATTAAAGAAGTCGCGGGTTTACCTGCTTAATATTAATGATAATTAATGTTGACACATAATCAATGACATCATTTAGACTCACCTTTATATAATAATGAAACTCCATTAAAATTAAAGTAGTCTATACAATACAGAAGGTATTTCGACAATGCTAGATATGACAAAACACTACTTTCTACTCAGTTCAAAGACGCAACGCCGGAATCTAATCAACGACACTAGACAGTGAGGACAATGCCTAATAGACAATGATTTGAGATAGTTATGAGGACACGACATTGAAATCTAATCAACAAAGCTAGACAGTAATAACAACACCTAGTATACACTATTCCTAGATGAGTACATAAAATCTAATCAACAACACCAGACAGAGGTAACATCTAATAAACACCGTCTCTAGATGAGAATGAGGAAGCAATGCCAGAATCTAATCGACGACACTAAATAATGGGTTAGCACTAGAATCTAATCTATAGCACTTCTCAAAATATAGACACTCACCAGAACTGAATTTACAACAGGAATCTTAAATTACAGCTATGCTAAAGCTAAGTAAAGATAAAGACCAATATAAAATAGTTCCGTATGTTGTTCGAGGGCTAATTATTGGGTGACTTGTAGTATTTATAAGTCAACTTGGTAACTATCAATAGTCAGTTACTTCCTCTTAAGAGTCCCTCCATGTTTCATGTTGAACTGCTTTATCCATACTTGTTTGATAACACTATCACAACTTGTCCAGCAAGTATTAATTGCCCCTTCTTTGAGTTTGGCATCCTTTTACCTATACCTGCCTATTTCCACCATCACTATTGTATCTTCATTGGTGATATTTGGTTTCGACACGTGGCAACCCACTACTTCATTAAGGTCTTTGTTTATCCGTCAAAATTCAGTTTAGGATTTCTCAAAGTCCTTAATTATCTTTTCTCGTATGACTATTTATGAGCTGGGTCGATATAGATATATGGTCGTGATGGTGACTTTAGAGCTTTCGGTCCTTGTGACCAGCATGTATTCGTAGGGATATTTCTAGGTGTCAATACACCCGTATACTTAAATGGGTATAGCAGCATGAATGTTGGATTCAACGATGCCTGCTCTCTTGTCCTCCTTTTTCTCTTTAAAAATCAAGTGATGAACCGGTCAACTTGAGTTGGCAGGCGTGCCCCGACACCCAATTCATTGTATAAACCAAATCATTGACGGAATGCACCACGACATGCCAATTCATTTGTAAAATCAAATCGACACAATTCTGATGCCTATGCAGCCAAATTGCATCATATGGAGTCTCCTTTCAACGGCATTTGATGTCTCACCAGCTCAAGCGCATGCTTAGGGTAAAGATTATTGGCACATGATTGTATGGGCTTCAGCTAATTGGCTCAAAATCCCGAAACTAGCATGCGGGTTATCGAATGCAACATCCGGAGAAGACATAAACATTTATAAATTTGATAGTCGGCGTGCACGCAGCATATTCGCAACGTCATTAGACAATGATGCAATGGAAGAGCTCTGAATGGCTGTGCCTACAGTTCTAAAAGAATTCCATATTTTCGTCATCCACTTTCATTCCGCCTTCTCGCCTCCTCTTCACAAACAGAGCCTAAAGGGGTTTATTAAGTGAAAGCTCCACTTTGCATATGTCTTGCTTCTTCGGATCAACAAGCTTTGTCGAGTTGATCGGGCGGTATCCTGAATCAGCATTCGTATGCCAAATTAAGCCTACCTTTTCGTCGAGAGGGGACTAAAGAACTTGCGAGACCTCGACAAATCATATACGAGCGAGAGGGATTCTTGAACGTGAGATCCTAATCATCTTGTAAACTCTTGCCTAAACTTTAGGGTTCATATCTATGGATATGATGCATTGGCCCCCATCATGTACATATTCTCTGTGCACCGGGGATGGAGGTATTTTCACGGCAATCTTGGATGACACTGGAATAATTGCATATTTCCTTCTTGTTTTCAACACCAAAATGAACTAAGGAATAAGGGTACATACGTTGATCCCAGGAGAAGGTTTTCTGGTGTGCATCGAATGCACCACGACTCCACGAGAGTGATACGTGAAAAGGCAAGCCAATATAGTTGAGGTTTATTGAAATTTAAACATAAAGTTGTTGATCGCGTGACCCATTTGATGGATTGATCACACATGTCAGCTATTGGGATTACCCAGCGAAATCCTAATACTTTCACCTAAGAAGCTTACTAAGAGAGAGCTTAAATTCAAATTCGTTAACATACGCGATTAGACTCATCTTCTTCACTCAAAAACTTGAGCCACTAATAATTTAATATGAAAACATGGCAAAATCACCAAAAGAAAGTTTAAGTCCGAGCCCGTCAACATATCCAATTAGACCCATATAAACTAAAAAGCTTTTGGTAAATGAGTTACAAAGAGGGAGCTCAAGTTTCAATCCACCAACATATCCAATCACACCAATTTTAACTAAAAAACTTAGGTTAATGAGTTATGGAACTATTATGATATATTAACTAATTTACACTATATTTATTTTCCGATGTGGTACTTTTCTAATTCAATTCACCAAAGTCAGGTTTTACGACTTTCGCATGTGCATCCAGCACCATTAGTCAAATTTCCACTCACCACACCTAATTTGATTTGCATGTGAGAGAGTTGTTGAAATATCACAACTTGACAATGAGGTTCATTTACTCTTTACATACGAGTAATCTATCTCCATCTATTAACTTAATCTTTTTAGTGGGATTTTCTAGCATGATATCATGGCTAGATAATTTGGAGATTGCACGTAATGTCTATTGTACGCTTAGAGCACACTTCTTATCTTGTGCCATTATCTTTTTCAATAACTACTAATACCCCTCTTATCGACATCAATTCTCAACATCGTTTGTCTCCTTTGATACCACATTAGTCAATTTTGTTGCCGCATAGTCTACACGGCAACCACGATAGCCTCAACCTACACCACAATTAGCCTCTTGCCGCGACAGCTTGCCTTTGTTGTAGCCTTTTGCCACATTTTGCCACGTAGCCTGCACCAACAACCATAACAACACACAACAACGTAGGCAACAACGTCATCCGGTTCTCTCTTGAGTACATTGAACATTACAGCGATCCACATGGATGTTTTTCGGATTCTTTTAATCCAAATTCAAGTTGATTTTTTGATGTCACATTGAGTATGAGAAAAATGTCAAAGATATTTAAGGCAATTCCCAAAGATGTTAAGGATATTTCCATTAATTTTCCATATCTTTCATAATAGTGCTAATGGATACTCCATATCTTCTTTTGATTGCGCATATCCAATATGTTATCTAGATATTCGTCAAGAAAAATATCAAAAAAAGTCTTAAACCTATGACACTGGTACTAATTCAATAGTAAATTTTTCAATTAAAACAATAATTCTAAACATTTTTACATTTGTACCAATTCAAATTCCATCCGACCAAATTTGACCAGCCGACGCTGACACTGACGCCAACTAGCCAACAAACGCTGACATGACAATTTTTAATTTTTTATTAATTTTTTTCATTTTCTTCTTTCATTTTCTTTTTCTTTTTCTTTTTCTTCATCTTAGCTTTCTTCTCTAATAGTGGTCGACAAGCCTCCGACAATTCGCTGGCCACTAGGTGAGGCCAGCCTCACCCTAAACTCAGCGAGGAGCCTCAATGAGACTCCCCTGCCACTATAAGGAATCCAAAGAGGAAGAAGAGAAAAAAATAATAAAAAATAATAAAAAAATTCCATAAAATATAAATATATTAAAAATTGCAACGTCTTGGCCGAACGGCTGGCGTCCACATGAGCGTCAACTGATCAAAATGGGTTAGATGGACTAAATTGATACCGATATGAAAATATTTTAATTGAAAATTTTAAAACTGAATTGATATAAATGTCACATTTAAGACTTTTTTGTACTTTTCTAGATAATCATATAATAAAATCTATAAATATACGCATAAACACTTAATCAAAACACATGTAAATTTCACATTCTTCTTTTCAGCTATATTTTTTTATGTTCAGCTATGCGGCCTACACATAATATGCTTTCTCAAAGGGGCGGAATATGCCCTAATTGACTTTGAAATAATGTTCCATGAATGGACCGAAGGGCTGGCCCTTGCAATAGCCACCCATCTTGGTTGACCTACGTGAACCTCCAAATTTGTCTCCCCAGTGGGCAAAATGAGAAAATTTCTCCTCCAAATTGGTGAATTTGACGATTTGTGAGGCAACCCTCCGTTCCCGATTGGCTGCTGATTCGCGGCATCCAATCTTATGGCTTTTCCAATCTTGAATGGCCAATCAAAAAGCAGCAATATATGCAGAAATTCACAATTTCTTCCAAGCATGGAGTCCCGCTAAACACGTCTTGACAATAATCACGGATCTCGAGGTCCAAAAGCGACGCCCGAGATCGAAGCCGCATGACTTGTGCCTCTGGAAATCGATTTTAATGGTTAGTCAAAACCTCGGGAGTGGTCCAATCGTGTTGTCATAATTGAAGCGTGCGACATTCACGGCGGCGATGCTGGACCCACCCATCCGTTCTTGACTTTATTGATCGGATTCCAATAAAGCGGGAGGTCTTTTAGAGGACATTATTTTCATATATAATGACATAAATAACCCTCAAATTTTGTATCGATATGTAATATTATCTTTAAATTTTGGGAAAAGACCACAAAAAACCCCAAACTTTGTCCAAAGTGACAAATTTACCCTAAACTTTTTTTTGTGACGTGAAAAACCCCAAACTTTTCAAGTTGTGACACATTTACCCCATCAAGGACATTTTTGTCTTATTTTTTCTGTTTTTCCTTTTTCTTCTTTTTTTTTCTCCTTCCCTCCGCCGGCTCCGCCATGGCCGGTGGAGGGAAGCCGGCGTCCGGCAAGGGCTGCACTCACCCAAATCCAGCTAAAACAACCTAGAAATCCAAAGTAAACCAGCAAGGAAAGCACAAAAAAACCTCCACCACTACAAAATCGGAGACTCTCCTCCACATCAACCCCAAGAAAACCACCGAATCACCCAAACGCAAGCAACCGATCGGAGAATTACCTAACGCCAAAGCATCTCCGACGATGCCGATCGCCATACCGGCGGAGAGCCCTGGTGAGGCCACGAGCCGACCGGAGGAGAGGTGCGCGTAGCCGTCGAATAGGTGGTACGACTTGGCCTTGGGGTTGATCCCAATGCCAATGATGACGGCGATGATGAGGCCGTAGATACTAAGCACACCGGCCATGACGATGGGGACGATCGACTTCATCACAAGCTCGGGCCACATCACCTCCATCAACGCCACGCCGACGCCGCTCTTGGCGGTCCCCATACGCAGCCCCCATGCCTGCGCGACAACGAAGAAGAGGAGATTTCCCACCCCCGGTCGATCGTCGATTAAAGAACCAAAAGAGAAAAAAAGATTAAAAAAAAAAAAAAAAAGGGGGGGCGAAGGGGGAGTGTAGATCCGGTGAGGGCAACGGAGGATCGGGGAGCACGGCCCTCGCCGGCATCCTTGCCAGACGCCGGTTTCCCTCCGCCCGAGAAGAGAAGAAGAAAAAAAAAGAAAAAAAAATTAAAATGTAAAAAGACCAAAATGCCCTATAATTTATGGTAAATATGTCACACGATAGAAGTTCGGGGTTTTTATGTCACAAAAGAAAGTTTAGGGTAAATGTGTCACGATTGGCAAAGTTCGGGATTTTTCACGTCACAAAAAAAAGTTTGGGGTAAATCTGTCACTTTGAACAAAGTTTGGGGTTTTTCGTGGTTTTTTCCCTTAAATTTTTAATTTATTCAATATTTTTTTTTTGGTAAGATTGTTCACTATTGTTCATGAACTTTAAAATAAAAAATCTCTCTTATTTAGTGAAAAACAAATGGTAAAACCTTATAAAGCTTCTTTCTTTATGAATATTCTAATTCCATCTAAATAAAACATTATTATGATGACTTTTCTAAAAAATTAAGAGGTTATATACATAGAAAACTTCTCGATTTTGCTAATATTTCACCATCTATTTTTGGGGTCAATATTGACATGCAAGAGATAGGGATTCGTTCCTTGACAAGAAATTGGTAAGGGTCAAGACTTGCCAGCGAAATTCAACTTATTGTCTTTCTTTTTCCTTAACATTTCTCCTTAACCAAGTTACCCTGTAACTAGGGGCTTGCTTTGGATCTTTGGCATCTGGTAACCTCACTAAGATGTGGTGATTTCCAACTGAATATGGGCAATTTATACTTGTTTGCTAACGCAGCGAGCTACGAGACTATATTTCTTATTTTAATGTGTCGGTATCCACACACCTTATCCTTCCCAGTGCCCAATTTCCCTATATATCTTTTCCTTCTTCAGGAAGAGCGAATACTCTCTAGGTGCTTAACGTTTATGGGATGAATCCTCAGAGGAAACAATTTTAAGACTTACTCTAGTCCTAAATTCTTACCTTCATATAGAAATCGATAAGGGACAAGACTTGCCATTGAAATTGAACTTACATTCCTTCTTTATCGTTAATATTTTTTTTCTAATTAACCCATCTCATAAGTTTGAAATTTTAGATTTGTGGAATTTCTAGTCTTACTCTTGACAAAAAAAAAAAAAATTATAGTCTGGCTCGCACAACTTGTTGATGGGGCAACCAAATGTCTTCATTAACGCACGGCTATGACCTTAGATACTTAGCTGTCCACTAATCTAATGGCACATACTAATATAACGATAAAGAAATTGTATAGCAAAATTTGAATGATATACGGCATTGACCCCTTATATTATCTCTAGTATAAGTAGTGACTAAGGATTAATATGGCAAGCCTCGATGAGACACGACACAAAGATAAAAATTTATTGAGAGTAATTTGAACCCGATATATGACATAACGAATTCAAAACTAACACAAGAGGTCGGCATGTTTCCGTTGAATTAAGATTGATTGTAATCAAGTTGAATTATTTTAATGATAAGACAAATTGGGTCGAATTGTATGTCGTAGTTGACGAGGAGTAACATATCGAACTTGATGATATGTGCCTTTTCCTCTCATATGGCAGCCCGTCAACATATCAATCTCCTTTTTTGCTATGGCCGCCGGCTATCAGCATTACTTATCTGACCAATATTATCTCACTCCTCACGTCACTTAATTTAATATCATATTTATTGGTTTCAACGCTTCTAACTCGTTGACAATTAATATATGCAAAATAGGAAAACGAGACCCTATGACGTCATAAATTGTGAATGCCCTAATAATGCCGGCTGGGCGACGTGCCGCATGACTCCATCCTTTGGAATATTCATTGCATCTTTTTCAAGCACGCGCATATAATTCAGCCATTTTCGTTTAATATCATTTTTCTTTTGGAGTATTGAACTTTCTATCTATTAAACTAAATAGCACGCTTCTAAGGCGAACACTTACAGAAATATTTTCCTCACCTTCTTCTTTTTTTTTCTTCACCCACTTTGGAATTCTTCCCAGACATAGAAGGATCAACCGTATTGGCTACCGGGCTTAAAAGGATTAAAGAAATGTTGGGTTTATTTAAATTTATTTTGAATGTTGTGTGCACTGAATGACGCGACGAATTGTTACTGTGCGTTGGATGTAGTCCATGTCCTGTTCCTTTGGGTCTCAAGATGGAATTACTTATTTGTTTGTCCACTTGTAATTTGATGTGTTGCTTGATAAGTACGGCAATCTATAACCCGATTTTACTTGACTTGATAATGTTAAAAGTTGTTGGGATATCACGTCTCAAAGGCGTGACGTTTATGAAGCATTTTTTATTTGACAATATCACTTAAGCTCGGGTCATTATGAAGTAATTCTTACATAGTCACTGGCCCTTATATGAATGGCTAGCCTTTGACTGAATTCGTAAGATTATTAATTTTTTGATATGGAGGTATTCGCTGGTATAGTTTTGAAGGTTTATTCATCATCTTCCTCCCTCTCTCCCACCCTCAATAATGCCAATAAAGGCCACTTTTAATAAAATATATATAGTTAGAGATTCACTCATATTTTTTAATGCCCGTATATTTGAGAAAGAAGGATACGATGGGACTCGAACTTTAGTCCTTACTTTCCAAGCTCATTAGTAGCATGGAACTTGCACTCAGACATTGTACATACCCCTCCCTAGATAGTCCTCCACAACTAGAGCTTTTGGTCTCTCATTAACAAGGAAGACATCATTACCTCTAGGCATTTCATATGGTTCCTCCCACTTTCGAAGCCATGCCCTTCCCTAGATAGTCTTCCAACTAGAGTTTTCGGTCTCGTATAAGCAAAGAAGCCCCTACCCTCCGTCCCATCTCCCTCCTTTAAAAATGCCAATCAAGGCCTTTATGAACAAATTAAAGATTTGCTTTGTCTTTCTACTGCTTGTATAAAGTGAGACAGAAGAATATATAATGGCACTCAAACTTTATTCTTTAAATTTTCAAGTTCATTAGTAATATGAAAGTTGCACTTCAACATTTTACGTGTCTCTTAGCTTTTAATATGGTTCCTCCTAAAAGTTATGTCCTTCCCTAGATAGACCTCCAACTAGAGGTTTGTAGTCTCCCACTTACAAAGAAGGCATGCTTTTAATTTAGTTTAATTCCAGTTCCATCATTAGATTCGTCCCATGCCAACATATAATTGAGATGTGGTTTTAATGTAGAGTAAGTTCAATTCCATCATTAGACTCCTCCAACTAAAAAAAAAAAAATCTTGTCAATAGAAGAGTTACTTTTCTTGACATTGAGCTTTATAGGATTCTGCCCACTTTAAGAAAAAGGAAAAGTATTAATTATACCTGTCACCTATGTAGCACGGACACTCTCCGGAAACCTTCGTGTCGTGTCTGACACTCCGACACGTGTCCGACACGTCCCAATACGCTCCAACACGCGGTCAACGAGTGTCGAAAAATCCAACATGTGGTCAACTTTCTTCGACACACGAGTCCAGAATTCCGACACGCGATTCCGACACGCATGGGGTCAATTTTAAAAATTTCTAATACTTGTGGGGTCAAAATATAAATATACACAAAAGAAGTAATAAAAGAAGTAATAAAAATGCTATAAATATACACGCACGGGGTCAATTTTTTTTTTTTCATTTTTGTTTTTTTTAGAATTGTTTTAGTTTTTAAAAAGTCTTTTACTATGAAAGAAGTAATAAAAAATGCTATATATGATAAATAAATAAATTTAAAAATATCATTCATTTTTCTTTAAACAATGTATTTTTCCTCTAAGTTTTATGTATTATTGCAATAAATTAAAATAATGAATGATATTATTTAATATTTTTCGTGTGAATTAATTCTAGGCTATTTTTATTATTTATTTATGTATTTATATATAAAAATATATTTAATATATAACGTGTCGGAACGTGTCAAAATTCTCTATTTTTAAGAAATAACGTGTCGGTATGTCATGTCGTATCGTGTCACGTGTCGCGTGTCTGTGTCGGTGCTACATAGCCTGTCACATATAATTCTAGCACATACATTCCATTTGATCATGTGGACTTCATGTGACATCCGACAGCTCGAATGCATTGGCCTTTTTGCTAAGGGTGGGGCAAATATCAACAGCTAGTCCTCCTTTTCAAGGTTTTGCCACAATCCTTCAATAAAGAAACCATGCATTATAAATTCAAGAAATTCTATATTCTACCATCCCTTGTCCTTTTCCTCCATGCCCTCCAACAAAAAAAAAAAGAAAAGGAAAAGAACCCATAAATAACTTCTTCTTTTTTGAAGTTGGTGGTGTTCAAACAAAACAACCCAAAAAATAAATTCTCTCTCAGATCCCAACCAAAAGCAGCTTTTAGTTTTATTAGTTATATAACGGGGCCACCGTACACTCTCCCTTGACATTAGTGCTCAGCCTCTACTTGCGAACCGGATCATTTCCCAGATCTAGAATTATTATTATTTTTGGTCGAAATCTAGCATTGCATCCACATAAAAAAAAAAAAAAAAATCACATATAACATGCTTAATTTAGTCGGCATTAAATTGAATTTCCAGGAATAAAGGGCGGAATTTCAATCGAAACGAATCCGCGGGAGAGAGATTTTACATCCTCTTCGGACAAAACGAATCGGCGGGAACGACGTCGGATTTGGCATGTTTTTTTAACTCTTTACCATCCGGGATTGGATTGGATGGTTCGATCCCAAGGTTAAAAAATCCCTCGTCGGCCGGATCGCCAAAGCCGCGAGGGAGAGTGGCGGGGGGCATATTCCCCGCATCCAGAAATTCGGAATCTAGCGAGAGAGAGAGAGAGAGAGAGTGGCATGTTCGTGGGCGGACAGGGATCATGAGTTACGCCGAACAGAGAGAGAGAGAGAGTGACGACAAGCTCACATGCAAATCTTAGAGAGATTAGAAAGAGAGAGACTTTCTGAGTTTTGACGAGCCCTTTTTCTGATCGGGGCCCCGCCTTGTCTATAAATAACCGCGCCCTGCTCTGGATCTCGCACCTCTCTCTCTCTCTCTCTCTCTCTCTCTCAACTTTTTCCTCCGTCGATCTTCTTCGTCGTCGCTCTCCAATCTTCTCAGTCTCGGCCGCTTTACGTCAGGTACATTACCGTCCGTACATGCTTCCCGAAAAAGTAGCATTTTTTTTTTTTCCCACACTGTCGTCACTGTGGTTGTGTCGCTATCGACCGACCGGGTCGGATCCGGTTGCTGTGGCTTTCGATTGATCTGATTTCTATGGCTGTGATGAGAAGTTAGGGCCCGCCGCGGGTTTTGATTTTTCATGATGTGAGATTTTTTTATTTTTTTCTGGTTTTTTCTTGGCGATCGTAGTGACGGGCCTCGGATTCGAGGGATGGCGAATCGGAATCTGGAGAAGCTGGCGTCCATCGATGCGCAGCTCAGGCTCCTGGTCCCGGGGAAGGTGAGCGAGGACGACAAGTTGGTGGAGTACGACGCCTTGCTGCTGGATCGGTTCCTCGATATCCTCCAGGACTTGCACGGCGAGGATCTCAAGGAGACGGTACGGAGTTTCGACTCTTTGTTCTGCTGATATGCAATGGAACGGGATTGTTGTCGTAATCTGGCTGTGAATGTCTGCAAAGTTTGCGAATTTAGCAAATTTCCATCACCTAGTTTTGCATCCAGTCAATATTGACCTAATTTGAGTGTTAAATGTATCCGTTTTTCCTCGGTGAGTGTTTAAATGTCTTGAAATTTTGCGAATTTAGCAAAATTCCATCACCTAGTTTAGCATCCAGTCAATATTGACGTAATTTGAGTGGAAGATGTGTTCGCTTTTCCTTGGTGAGAGTTGTGTTGCTTATCGTTTATGGTTCTTCTCAATCTCGCATTTGCTTTTTGTTAAGAGTAATCTTGCGAATTCTATAGAATCTGCGAAGGAGAGTCTTTTTGTAATATAATTGTGATGTAATTTAGGTACAAGAGTGCTATGAGCTTTCTGCTGAGTATGAAGGCAAACATGATCCTCAAAAGCTGGAGGAGCTGGGCAATGTTTTGACCAGTTTGGATCCTGGGGATTCCATTGTTATTGCCAAATCCTTCTCCAACATGCTTAACTTGGCGAACTTGGCTGAGGAGGTTCAGATTGCTTATCGCCGGCGTAACAAGTTGAAGAAGGGGGATTTTGCTGATGAGAACAATGCAACGACTGAGTCGGACATTGAAGAGACGCTCAAGAGGCTTGTGGTGCAGCTGAAGAAGTCTCCTGAAGAAGTGTTTGATGCTCTTAAGAATCAAACGGTGGATCTTGTCTTCACTGCTCACCCTACGCAGTCAGTACGGAGATCTTTGCTTCAGAAGCATGGAAGGTCTGCTCTCTAGGACTTCCTATCATCTGTTGATATTTTATTTGGCAATACTGATTGTTTTATAACCCTATTGTAAAACCAATTTTTCTGTCTGGGTCTGAAGTTTTAACTCCATCAAGTGATACTTTGATATCATTCGAGAGGATCCTGTCATTTGACTGTTTCCTATGGCTATTCTGCCCAGGATCCGAGATTGTTTGGCCCAACTCTACGCTAAAGACATCACTCCTGATGACAAGCAGGAGCTTGATGAAGCACTTCAGAGAGAGGTATTTAATAGCTTTTCTCCCTTCCCCTAGAATTTCGCGTTGCTGGTATTTTCTTGATTTCAAGTCTCTTATTTCTGTTTCCATTGACCTTGTTATCATCCTTCCTTTCACTCTCTATTCATTTGAGTATTTGATAAATAATCACTTAATAGAACTATTTTGCCTTTGCTGAATTGAATGTTGAGAAGTGTCCTAGTGGTGGCTAATTTGAATTAAAGGGAAGAAGTAAGTCGGGGTGTGGTATCTTCTTGGGGATTTACCAGTTCCTCATGCATCCAAATCTTCAGTGGAATGTAGTTTTGGAATGTCAGCAATCAAGTTCTTGCTTTATAGTATGTCTTTTTTATGAACATTGAAACGCTGCCCAAATAGAGTAGAATGAAGCAAAGGAAGTTTATTGTCATCAATTATCTACCTCGCCCCATTGTTATTCTCTTTTTCTATATCATTTTCTTGTTTCCTATTTGGATATCCTAGCTACAAAAGCTGTATAACTTGTTTACACATGCCCCTTCCTCCACCACTGATATGAGTTGTTAGTTATATGCCAAAAATAAAGTAACCCATATCAACAGTGATAGGTATGGGGATTGTTGGATCTTGAATTTACTTGTGCCTGTGCATATGGGGTTTGGATGAAAAGAACTTGCTTTTGTGGGCTGTTCTTATCCCTTTCAAAATCATGAAGTTTGCTCTCATTGTTTTTGGATTATTCTAGATACTCGTGTATACAATATGCAACGATGTTCGTTCTTGTACTCTAGCGAAAGTTTCACTGGTACTTCTTCATGTACATCATGTTCTGTGGACTTTGAGAAATTTATTGTTTCAACTTTAAATTGAAGTGGATCTTATTTGTTGAAATTCTGCTAAAGTTGATAAATTGAGAACCTAAATGCATTTCTTGAACTATCACCATTGTGCTATTATCCACTGTCTTCTGAATTTTCTTTACCCTTCACAGATACAAGCTGCCTTCCGTACAGATGAAATCCGAAGGACCCCTCCGACTCCACAAGATGAGATGAGAGCTGGAATGAGCTATTTCCATGAAACCATATGGAAGGGTGTTCCCAAGTTCTTACGCCGGGTTGACACTGCTTTGAAGAACATAGGAATCAATGAGCGTGTTCCTTATAATGCACCTCTTATTCAATTTTCTTCTTGGATGGGTGGTGATCGTGATGGTATGATTTTCTATATAGGAATATGCACCTTGCTGGTTTAGGAAGTTCTTGATTTTAGTTTCTAGATAACTTTTGCTACTCTCTCTCTCTCTCTCTCTGTTTCTGAAGGTGGATTAATTGTGTATTTCAGGTAATCCAAGAGTAACCCCTGAGGTCACGAGAGACGTTTGCTTATTAGCTAGAATGATGGCTGCCAACTTGTACTATTCCCAAATTGAAGATCTTATGTTTGAGGTGCTAGATGGGATCCACATCTGGTTTTTGTTTGGATGTTACCTATCCTTAATAATGATGCCCCCATTGACTTAAGGTGCATACTGCCAGATCTCTGAATTATAATCCTTTCTGTGCAGCTGTCTATGTGGCGTTGCAGTGATGAGTTACGTGTTCGTGCGAATGAACTCCATTCATCCTCAAAAAGAGATGCAAAACACTATATAGGTAATAGTTTCTGGATTCCATGATAGGGTCTCTTGAATCATATTTGACAACTCTCCTGGTTAATGTTTGCTATCAAATCTGGTTTGTGTGACTGTTTTTCCCCCTTACTGCATGAGACAAGAACATAACAGTCATTTTTAAGTACTTCCGTATTACCATTCTGCACATTTTTGAGTGACCTCCAGAAGGCCGGTACTTTGATGGTTCGGAGTATATCTTGAATTATATTGCAGACCTTAAATTCACGACCGTATATTGTCCCCACCAAAACATGATGAAAATGGTCCTCACATATTTACAGCAAAGCTACTTTAATTCCCTGCCAGTGATTCATGTTTCTGCTTCCTTTAATTGCATTTCATCTTTCTTCAGTTTCTTGGCTGATTTAATGTATCATCCTTCTGTGTCTTGGTATAGAGTTTTGGAAACAAGTACCACCAAATGAACCCTACCGTGTGATACTTGGTGATTTGAGGGATAAGCTGTATCAGACACGTGAACGTTCTCGTCAATTATTAGCCAGTGGTATCTCCGACATCCCCGAAGAGGCAGCTTTCACCAATGCTGAGCAGGTTGTTTAGATGGTCATTTATATACCTACGTCTTCTTGCCTGCTCTTAATTCTAATTGCATGCAGCATGTTACAATTCAACTGGCTATCTAGGACAGCTACCGTTACTGATCAGTTTTGCAACCTCCTCTTGTAGCTCTTGGAACCTCTGGAACTTTGCTACAGATCACTCTGCTCATGTGGTGATCAGCCAATAGCTGATGGAACCCTTCTTGATTTCTTGAGACAAGTTTCCACTTTTGGCTTTGCACTTGTCAAACTTGATATTAGACAAGAATCCGACAGACACACTGATGTATTAGATGCGATAACAAGGCACTTGGAAATTGGGTCCTACAGGGAGTGGTCTGAAGAGCGCCGACAGGAATGGCTCTTGTCTGAGCTCAGCGGCAAGCGCCCACTCTTTGGTCCTGATCTTCCTCAAACTGATGAAATCGCAGATGTGCTAAACACATTCCATGTCATAGCAGAGCTCCCTGGTGATAGCTTCGGGGCCTATATCATCTCGATGGCCACTGCTCCATCTGATGTGCTGGCAGTAGAGCTCTTACAACGCGAGTGCCATGTGAAGCAACCCCTGAGAGTTGTTCCACTGTTTGAGAAGCTCGCAGATCTTGATACTGCTCCTGCTGCTGTGGCACGACTTTTCTCAATTGATTGGTACAGAAATCGGATCAATGGCAAGCAGGAAGTTATGATTGGCTATTCAGATTCTGGCAAGGATGCTGGACGCTTTTCTGCAGCATGGCAGCTTTATAAGGCTCAGGAAGAGCTTATAAAAGTTGCTAAACAGTTTGGCGTGAAGCTTACTATGTTCCATGGTCGTGGTGGCACAGTCGGGAGAGGAGGTGGTCCCACCCATCTTGCCATATTGTCTCAGCCACCAGACACTATTCACGGGTCACTTCGTGTTACCGTTCAGGGTGAGGTTATTGAGCAATCATTTGGAGAGGAGCATTTGTGCTTTAGAACTCTGCAACGTTTTACCGCTGCTACCCTAGAGCATGGGATGCACCCACCAAATGCTCCGAAACCTGAATGGCGTGCGCTGATGGATGAGATGGCTGTTGTGGCTACAGAGGAGTACCGCTCAATTGTTTTCAAAGAGCCTCGTTTTGTCGAGTACTTTCGCCTTGTATGCAATTCTCGTCTTGATTTGACTCCATTACTCCTTTTAATTATGACACTAGTAATGAATTGCTTTTCATTTTATGGTTTAGGCCACCCCAGAGATGGAATATGGTCGTATGAACATTGGGAGCCGTCCAGCAAAGCGAAAGCCCAGCGGAGGCATTGAGTCACTTCGTGCAATCCCTTGGATTTTTGCATGGACTCAAACGAGGTTTCACCTTCCAGTGTGGCTTGGTTTTGGGGCTGCGTTCAAGCATGTTATTGAGAAGGACATTCGGAATCTGCATATGCTGCAGGAGATGTACAACTCGTGGCCTTTCTTTAGAGTCACCATTGACTTGGTTGAAATGGTGTTTGCCAAGGGTAATCCTGGAATAGCCGCCTTGTATGACAAACTCCTTGTCTCTGATGATCTTTGGTCATTTGGGGAGCGCTTGAGGTCCAATTATGAAGAAACAAAGAAACTTCTTCTCCAGGTACAGCTCTCTGAAGGATTTCCTTTTCCTCCCTTTTCACACTTTTGTCCTGGAGATTATTGGTTCTTTCTCTCCTCCAGTTTCCCTCAGGTTCTTTTTGTTTAGGAAAAAATTAAGCAAAGGAAAGAAGGAAAATTGAGTGGGTTTCTACAAATAATTTTGAGGATCACGACCCTGCCTCTCACAGTATTTCAATCTTGCTTCATATGTCCAGAAATCCTTAGTTTAATTGATATAAGTTTTCTGATTTTCTGCTGCATTAAGTTCATTGGATCCTCTTATTAGCAATCTTTTGCAAGTGTTAAGGAATTTAGTTAATCGAAGGATACTGGTCCAGCATTGTTTTGCCATTAGAACAATGTGCAGTTGTCATAAATGACCTTTCGCCTTACTTCCATAAGGGTAGCTTGCAGAGTCCCCAGTAGGCTTCGCCTTGCTTCTATAAGGCTAGGTCACAGCGTCCCCAATAGGCTTCAAGTTCGTGGGGTGGATACAGTGATTGTACCACGATTTACTTTTCGTGTGATCATTCCTTGTCTAATCGCATGTGGTGTATCTATTTTAGGTTGCTGGTCACAAGGATCTTCTGGAAGGGGACCCCTACCTGAAGCAGAGATTGCGCCTCCGAGATTCATACATCACAACACTAAACGTTTGCCAAGCGTACACACTCAAACGGATCCGAGACCCAACCTACAATGTGGAGTTGCGGCCTCACATCTCTAAGGAGATCATGGAGTCCAGCAACCCGGCCAATGAGCTCGTGAAGTTGAACCCGACGAGCGACTACGCCCCCGGTCTGGAGGATACTCTCATCTTGACCATGAAGGGTGTTGCTGCTGGCCTGCAGAACACCGGCTAAACACATGGGGCGATCTGCCTTTTTTTCCTCGTCCTTTTCATTTCAAAAGCTTTATCCCCAGAAAATTCTAAGCTACACCCACGCGAAGCTGATGCTGTATAATTATCCAGCTTCGGGTGGAATTTCTGGGTGAGCTCTGCAATCAGATTGTGCCGGTTGACCTTTTTAGCAGGTCACCTTTCTTGCTTATTTAAGAATGCACTGTACAAGACTTGGTCTTGGCCCTTTTGGGCTCCGAGAGAATAACACAGTCGCCTGCTTCTGAGTTCCACGCTTTGCTTGAAAAGCCACATTGGGAAAGTCTTGAGGAAATGAGAAGCTGGATCTCCTGTTTTCATCTGAATATGACTCGAAATGGACTCGCGTGTTTCTGATTTGTAGCATTCGGAACTAGCTTGATAAGGGTGGCGAATGTCATCCATCATCCAGTGTCTGATAATTCCGATATGATTGTGTGATGGTCTCGTGTATAGGTTGTCTTCAATCCAAGAAAATCGACCAAAGTTTGGTTTCTGGAAAATTGCCTCAAAATATGTGGAAAATATAAGGATTAGTTCAATTATAACTTTATAAGTTTGTCCTAATTCATTATTTTGATAGATGTAGAGGTTGGAAAACCCTCTTATCTACGAATTAGGTATAGAATGAATGAACTATTGTGATAAAATCTCATATCCATTTAATCGAGTAGAGTTATCGCTCCAGAAATTGAGCTCAACAAGTATAGTGTCAAGTTCCACTTTACTTAATTACACACCTATCAACCACTAATTTTAAGAATAATTATACGATTAGAACTTTACCTTTTCCGCATTTCTTAGAATCTTTTGTACCTTTTCTGCTTTTCGCATTAGTAAATAACAATAATCCATGTCTTTACTCAAATACCATCAACTTTTAAGGGAGGAGGATAAAATTAAAAATAATAAAGGCCGTATGAATCCAGCTCATTTGGATCACGTGGTACGCACGTGATCATGCAGTCGCAGCTCCCCTTTTACTTTCTCCTTTTCTCCTTTTTTCCTTTTTTTCTCTTTTATTTCTCCGCCCATTCGGGCTTCGTTTCCCATTTCCTTCGCGGCGGACAACCGGAGAAGACTTCAGGCCGAAGCAATGGCTCTCTCGACGCGGCAGCGGCGCCCGCAGCCCTCCGATCCGTCGGCCTCGCCGGCGTCCCCTTACTCCAAATCGGACAAGCCGGCGAGGGGATCGTCGGGCGGCCAGGCGGGGGCGGAGGGCGCCGGCGACAAGGGCCTGACGTGGCTCACGCCGCTGTTCGCCCTAGGCCTCCTCCGCTACATGAGCGCCACCTCCAACATCATCCACGACTGCGACGAGGTGTTCAACTACTGGGAGCCCCTCCACTTTCTCCTCTACAAGTCCGGCTTCCAGACTTGGGAGTACAGGTTAGCCGAATCGGAGCTCGAGCCGAAATTATTCTCGTGCTAGCTTGCCGTGAAATGTGGATTGATCGAATGTGCGTCGTGCTTTTGTTAGTGCGATTGTCGTATACACGTAGTTGCTGTTTTCGCGAGTGTTGCGGCGAGATGGTGTTTAAGTTGGCTCCGGTTGAATGGAAGTGTGAGCTGATAGAAAAATCTATTTCTTTGGCCTGCTTCATGCTTGTGTGAACTGGTTTTCCAGCCTCGGCATGGATGTGTTGGGATTGTTTGTAGTAGTATGATTTGTGCTGCGTCTGCTGTTCAGGATTTGCTGGTGATTGGCGTGTTAAGAATGAAAAAGCACAGAGCTTGTCGTTTGTGAGTCACGTGTGAATTGACGGACGTGGTTGGATGTGTTCAAGTTAGCTTCAGTCAAGTATGAAGTGTAGGAAATTAAGGACTTCTTCTCTCGCAATTTTGATTTGAGTTTTGTACTGCGTTTATGCTGGAAGAAACAATTTGGCAACCTAGAATGGAGTATAATAGCCGAGGAACAGCAAGAGTTACCCGTTTTTTCTGCCTGGGTTGGAGTAAGATGAGCTGAGGAGGAGAAAGAGTGACATGTCAAACATTGAGCTCCACTTGTGCATTTGCAACAGAGACATTGTTCCTTTTTTTTTTTTTTTTTTTTGGTGGATAGATTCTACTTTAGTATGATTGTTTTGTTCTTTTGGCGAATCCCACCTCATCTAAATTTGATTGACCATATACTTGGGCAAACCTTTTCTCTTGCTTTTAGTGAAGCGCCCTTTCTTACGCTCTTTCTTTGCTGGATCACTATGGTGCTTGACCTAATTTCTACGTCTTCAATAATTTGAATCGTTTGCTATACTTATTGGTCAATCTCCTATTACTTTCTCATTGCAGTTCTCAATTCGCACTCCGGTCATATTTGTACTTAATCTTCCACGAATTTGTTGGCCGACCAGCTTCGCTGTTGTTTGGTGAAGAAAAAGTGAGATCATTGCTGATACTTGTCGGATGATTAAGATATATTGTGCTTTCTGTTGGATCCATTTTTGCCGTAATAATTTCACTCGTCCTCCTCCAATGTCTAGGTTAGAGTCTTCTATGCTGTGCGGTTCTTTCTTGGACTTCTTTCTGTCATTGCCGATGCAGTTTTGGTGGTAGCTCTGTCCAGAAAATATGGGAAGCGCCTTGCATCATATGCTCTTGCAATGCTCTGCTTAACCAGTGGTTGTTTCTTTGCAAGCACAAGTTAGTGGACCTTTTCCTATTCTTTCTTGTATCTTGGACTTGTCTCTAATTTAGTTTATCTGGCGGCCACGTCCATTTGCAGTTCTCTTTACGTGGTTCATTGCATTTTATTAGCATATCATCATAATGTCATTCCTGTCATACATGAACAAAGAAATGCTACCATCGCTCCCTTAAATTTTGTTTTTTCAAGAATCTGGATGTGTTTTGCAGGTTTCTTGCCAAGTTCATTTGCCATGTATGCCATGTCCCTCTCCTCTGGGCTACTTCTTCTCGACAAGCCCGCTTTTGCTGTTGGAGTTGCTGCCACAGGGGTGATTCTTGGCTGGCCATTCTCATTCTTGGCCTTTTTGCCAGTGACAATCTACTCTTTGACTAGAAGATTCAAACAGGCATTTCTTGCTGGAGCAATCACTTCTTTGGTTCTCCTCGTGAGTGTTTCCTTTCTATCTTTCCTAAAGTACATTTTGAGTTGATAATTAAGTTCGATGGAATATAGAAGAATTATCCCCATGGATGAGTCATCAACTTTAGTTTCAAGCTGAGTTTCTACTATCCCTGTGTTTGATTTTTCATGTCCTTGCTGATTGTGACATAAATGACCGATTAATACCCAGGCACTCTCACTGTACGTTGATTACTGCTACTACGGCAGGTGGGTGTCTTCTGTGTTGAATCTGTTGCTGTATAATGTCCTGGGAGGTGGTGAGAGTCATTTATATGGAACTGAAGGGCCTCTATTCTATCTGAGGAATGGATTCAACAATTTCAACTTTTGCTTTGTTCTTGCATTACTTTTCCTTGCAATCTTGCCTATTGTGAGGAAAAAATATGCTCCAGAGCTGCTGGTTGTTGTCTCACCTTTATATATTTGGCTTGGGTTCATGACTTGGCCGCCCCACAAGGAAGAAAGGTTTGGTTTGTACTACACATATATTTGTCCTTTTCGTGTTTTACTTCTTCTTTTGTTTCTTTCTATGTGTGATTTGAATGTTTTATGCGAATCAATGTGCACAGTGAGGTTTGTGACTGCTATCTAGTCTTCTTTTCCTTTTTTTCTCCTTCACTTGGATTTGGAATACAGGTGCAGTCCCCTTTGTTTTGACTCGCTTGGTGAAGAAATTTGAAATGCGTATAGGGTTGAACAAAACAAAGATGTAGTGTGATTTCTACTCTTCCTTAAGAAAACTGCTGTCAGTCAATATCCTTGATTGCATTAGAGAGGGCACTGCAGTGGATATGGCTTCGGGCTCACAAGATGTGGGAGGAGGATTTCATTATGCAGACTTCCCTGTATTAGTGTAGTTGCTTTTGTAATCTGGACCAATCACTTCTTTGTCACAAAGCAACCTCACTGTGATGCTAAGACTTGCTTCCTCTCTGAGTTTGAATGTGAAGTTGATGAATGAAACTTTCAAAGTGGTTGAGCATTTATTCTATGATGTGGCATCAAATAATTTTTTTGGTGGCAGCCAGAATGGTGTCAGTGAAAGTGAAAACTCTTCATTTTAAAGCCATGTAAGGGCTTGAAACATGATTATTGTCGAATGTGATATTATGCCCGCTCAATTGGCGCATGTAGTAATTTTCAGAACTGGAGCTGTACAAGTTATCTGATTGGCCAATTGGTGAAGAGAGTATGGTTCTATTTCTTTCAGATATATAAATAGAGAATTTGATGTACTGGTAGGCTGGTGATATAGTCCTGTGCTCAATTTTTGGAATAGTTCATGGGCTAGCTGGTTCTTGTCTGTCGTTCTAATTCATTGTGCAAATATCATGGCCTATTATCACCTTGACCCTCTGTGGGTGTTTATTCTATGTCCTGCAATGTAGATTCAACTGTCATAAATGATCTACTTCAGTATGTGCCTGTCAATATTTATCTTGCTGGTTAATGATGAAGAACAATTTTAATTTCTTGGCAGATTTCTCTACCCTATATACCCACTTGTCTGTGTTGCTGCGTCTGCTGTTATTGATAGCTTTCCTGATCTTTTCCGAGACAAGTACAATCCACGTGATGATTCTCTTCTGGTTTTGGTGAGTTTCTTTGAAAATAGTAATTTTATGCATAAAAGTTTCTATAGTCAATTATTGAGCAACTGTTCTCCACCTGCCTTCAGGTTGCTAAACACATCAGGCCTGCTGTTCTTGGCCTCATATTATGTGCCTCCCATGCTAGAACATTCTCCTTGATTCATGGTTACTCTGCGCCTGTAGAAATCTACAAGCTCCTGGAACACCATGAAGATGCAGGAATGGGTGAGGCACAGTCGTCCATTTTATTGCCATTTTTTATGATGAACTGGCTGACAAAATTTTGACACATGTTATCTAGCAAAATGCCTGTCTTTTGGGGCATTGTTTGATGGTAGTTTCTTAACTCCTTATTCCCAATCTAATGCCCCTAGCACAAACCTTTCGAAAGGTTATGCTTCCTGTTATTTATTTAGACTTTCTGGCCAACCTCATTTCAGTTACCCAAGTCATTCCTCCATGATGGTGGTTATTTTTTCAACAATAGCCTGCAGTGCTATCCTGCTTCTAGTTTTCTGGAAGCACAGTTCACGTTGTATGTTTCATTGTTATCATTGCAGGCTCTGTGTTGTGTGTTGGTAGTGAATGGCACCGCTTCCCATCTTCTTTTTTCGTCCCTCCTTTCATCAGTGAGGTGAGGTGGATTGATGATGGGTTTAGGGGTCTGCTACCAATCCCATTCAATTCAACCCTTGGGGGGACTGCAGCCGCACCTCCCTACTTCAACAATAAAAACAAGGCGGCCGATCAGCAATATGTAATGACATTTCTCTTTGTTGATCAATTCTTTGTACTCTTGTCACTGTCAGTGCTCACTTTTCCTCCTCCCCTCTGAAATAATGTCCGCATATGTTACAGCTCCAGGATCTTGATGCTTGCACTTTCCTCGTGGAGTTGCAGCTTAACCGACCTTACCCTACACGTGGGAGTGATTTGTCCACATGGGAGGTATAACGGTGGTTTTCATTCATGTAAGTTGGGTCCGTCCACTACTTCCTCTAGGAAATGCTGATGTTGTGATTATTTCAGGTCATAGCGGCGTTGCCTTATCTAGACAGAGAGCTCTCACCTGCCAAGTACAGGTCCTTTTTCATCCCCTACAAGTGGCATGAGAAGAATGTCTTTGGCATGTACAAGATTCTTAAAAGAATAAGGAATTGATCCTAGTGGCAGGAGAAGAGAAGGATGTCTTTGGCATGGCTCTTGATTTTTGTTTTCTCGGGACAAGGCCAGACAGTAATATCTGTTAACCCCTTCTTACTAACCCTGTAGATGTGTGAGAGAGAGAGAGAGAGAGATCTGGGCCTTACTCTTAGCCAAACAGCCATTTCAACTTAGCACTTCGGACATGCTTTGCGGGGCAAGATGTGGGGCATTTCTTGCGGGGAGCTAACAGAGATGTATTAGCACTAGTTCTCTGGTTTTTATGTGACGTTGATGGAGCCTTCGTCCCTGGTTGGTATGCAATTTTTCGTATTCCATGAATATCAATGATGAGTTATTTGGGTAACATTTTTGCTGGCGACTCTTTGTAATGGACTTTCATCTTTGGAAGACCCAACTCAGGCGTAACGTGGTTTTTGGTCTGTTGGCCATACTCGGCCGGCTTGACTGACATGATTGGGCCCCATGGGAGAAATGGCTGCACCGCAAGTGACCCAGCGGACAAGCCAAACCATCTAGCAGGTCTTCACATTCTTGTGTATACTGCTTCACTTGGTGTTAACGCCTTTCGTTTCTGGTTCTTCATCCTACGAGCATCCAAGTTTGAGCTCGTGCCGGTTCTGTAGAGTTCGCATTCACAGCTTATTTTATGCCTGTCAAATGCTTGCCGCCTTATGACAGGTCTTGTCAACAATGTGCCTCGTCAAACATACATATTGAAAAACATTTCGATGCGTAAGGCATGGATTATGCACAACATAGAAAAGGTCGCAAATTGAAAAAGACAGCGCATTAGAAATAATGAATTTTCTTCATTCGGGTACATGACAACATCTACTGAATCCTAGTTTAATACTCAATTTGTGTTGGCCGGATTCTTATTTCTTGTTATGAATACTTGGGCGACAAGGTCCCCATTGCTTTTTCCAAAGAGTGAAGACATGAGAATGGGATGACGAAGTGGAGTTGGGTGGGCCTCTTCTTTTTATTTTTTGGGAGATGCTTGCGTTGGGACGACGCGAGGGAAACCGCTCCGACGCTCATTGCATTTACCTGCACTTTTTGTTGGACAAACAGGATTAGACTGTTGCGTATATACTACCTGCCTATATGTATATATGTCTATGTGCGCGCGTGTATATGATCATATTTAGAATTCATGCCTTTCTATGTAATTTAACAATTATCAACTGCCAAATTCTAAGTCTCAATGTATCTGAAACAATGTCAAGAAATAACTTCTGCATAGCCTTAATTTAGAAAATGATAATATATCGATTGGATTCGAGATTTTGTCTTTTTTTTTTTCTCTGGATATACAAAGTTCGAGGGATTTTATGGGATAAACCTCGGTTGTAAAATGTTGCTTTTACCGTAATTCATTTACAAATACCATAACATGTAAATTCTTTGGACTTTTAATGAGCAAATTGAAACTCATTTGCTCATATTTTAATTATCACTGATATTTGAGATCTTGAAATTTAAAAAGTGAGATTTTATTTATGATTTCGTCTTATTGAAATAGATAGTTTTGTTTGGCCCATTATCGACAAGCATATAGGATTCCTATATTGCTAGAGAGTGCTACAATAAATAATTACGTATATAGTAATTTAACGTCTGTTATTTTTATATTTTCAAATGTAAATCCATCAAATAAATAATATATTATGGGCCCACGAATCGTAGCGAACTTCTTAACCATCTTTATTCAATTTCGATTTTAATCTGCGAACGGGAAATTTCATCTTCGGAGTTTGAGGGATTTCCCACGAACTGATGACGTGGCGAATCCGCGGTAAACGAGCGCGTGAGCCCCCACCTGAAATGAAATCCTTAAAATAAAAAAAAATAAAAATAAAAAGAGTAAAAAAAATCCACGTCAGCATATAAAAAGTCGGACGGGAAGGCAGAAGTCAAAAAGAAGGGACGGGGATTTGCAAATTGGCGCAGCAGCTCGATTAGAAATTTCCCATCGAACCAAAGCAAAGCCCTCGCTTTTTCTCGCACTCCTATTTCTCCTTCTCCCCCAAGGAGGCACTTTTCTCTCTCTCTCTCTCTACTTTCTCTCTCTAGCTTGAGCTAGGTAGCAATGGCGAACAGCAACCTCCCTCGGCGAATCATCAAGGTCTGTCTTCGATCTCCCTCTCGAATCCCCCCCGATCGGCGTTCGCTCTCGTCTCTCTGCATCGAACTTTCCGGCGGATGCACGAGACGTTGAGCCCTTGCCTTGGCATCGCGTCTTTCTGGAGCTTCTTTTTGTCTCGGTCGAAGCATTCGTTTGCCTTTATGCTTTTGCGTGTTTGTTTGATGATCGATTCCGGATGATCCGCGGCTCCGAGGGTTTTTCCCGGCGCCTCCGTAGCTCGACATTAGGGTTTTCACTTTAGTCCCTTCCTGTACCGCCGCTTCGTCTCTTTAGATGACGAGTTAGTTTTTTTTTTTTTTTCAATTGGCTTCGTTTGCTGCTTAGCGTTGCTTGTCGAACGCCTGTTTGCTCGAGAAAACGTGGTTGGTGAGAAAAGGCTGGAGAGAAAAGTGTTTTACGGATGCAATCTGCTTTATGTGAACGAGTCGGGATGCGTGTCGACGTGAATCTATGCGACTTGTTGCGTTTCGACGGTTGCTTATTCTGGATCTTTTCGTTGCTTCGCAGGAAACGCAGCGGCTCCTAAGCGAACCAGGTGAACTTTTACTGTGTGGCTCTAGCTTTATTATAGCTTTATTATGGATCATAAATGTTCAGCAATCGGGTCAATTTAGTGGCTGTACATAAACATGATTAGGGTTTATTGTCTTCTTTGGAATGACAAAATCTAGAGGACTGGAAGGAAGACGGTTGTCTCTTGTTGCTTTGATTGGTGTTATAGTAGTCTCTCTTCACCTGGTACTTGGAATGAGAGGGCATCTTATTGAAATTCTCTCCGATCTACTTTACAGCTCCCGGGATCAGTGCCTCGCCTTCAGAAGACAACATGCGATATTTCAATGTGATGATTCTTGGTCCTACTCAGTCACCTTACGAAGGTACTGACTACTAAGTAATTTGTGTGGTGGAATGATGAGTGCGCAAATGTGCATGTAAGGCATGGCCTCAATTTCTTTTAAGGTTCAGCTGCCGTGTCCATGCTCTTGCTTTAATTTGAGCACGTATGCTGGAGATTCGTGTGTTTGAGTTTGGATGGTGGTGAAGTGGTGAGCTAGCTGTAAGCTATGGCTCTTGATGTTTTCTTATGCCTAAAATGGCTGATACTGTCCTTATGCATACAGCTGATAGTTTATTAAGTTACAGGCATTACTCTTTTGATGGTGGAACGTCTAGGAAAAGTTTTCATTTTTGACTGAGAGTGACATTTTTAAGGTCTTTGAGCAACTGATCAGTTATATTTCCCCTTAGGCATTCTAAGTAATGTGGTATGTACTCCTGTGGAGTGAGATATGGTAACAACTCCTTGTCCTCAACTGTGGATATAGGCTGCATAGATTATGGTCGAGCGAATTCATGCGTTACCCTTTCGGGGGCATATGAGTGTACACTGCATTCCTATCTCTATTATTTCTCTTCCATATCTCGATGCATTCATCTGTTTGTAATCTTTTTGGCAGGAGGAGTTTTCAAGTTGGAGTTGTTTTTACCAGAAGAATACCCAATGGCAGCGCCCAAGGTAAATATCCCTTTGGTCCTTTAGTTTGGGCTTAATCAGCCTTGGATTTGGTTGATGGTTCCTTCAAATTAGAGTGTGGGAATATAAAGCAAGTCACGGACCAGAGTGTGGGAATTTAAAGCAACTTTTCAATGGGATCATGGGCCAGAGGTATGGCATTGCAGAAATGCCGAGAATTGCTCTGTAAAGGTGAAACACCAGTGATAACTTATTTTCCTTTGATAGTTGTCTCGTGTCGATCAAAATGATGAAGGAAACAAAGTACCTGCCATTGCTACCATTTTTCAGCAGAAAAGAGGCCATGGTACTCCTAGTGAGATATAAGACTTGTACCTTGACATGTGGATTCATATCTTAGAATGAGCAAGTTGGGTATGATTGTGGATTCCACCTTCTTACATTGAGCGAGTTACTCTACTGGTTGGTATCTTCCATTAGGAAGGTTCTATTGTTTGTAGTGACAATGGTTGTTATTTATTATGTTCAGCTGTCATGACGCCATTGGCTTTTTATTTGTTCTCCTATAGTTTTTCTAATTGCCCAAATTGACCATATCAAATTTCTTTTATGGGGCCGTCAAGCTCTAGTATAATCAATTTTACCCTGACCCTCAATTAGTAATGAGGGTCAAAGTTAAAGCTCCCATATTGCTTGGGAAGTTAATTTTGGTTTTGCAAATTGTCGTAAATGGTGTTGAAAGGGCATCTCCTACAATGAACTTTGCTAAGAACCTTTTTGTGGAATCAAAATTGGAATTGATATAATAAATAACTGAATTACCAAAAATAAAAATAAAACGACTCTTGAATCAATCATACTTAAATTGATGTGGATTAGAAAAAAGCAAATTACAACAAACAAAATTACTACAGGTCGAAACACGATAGTTGTAATGTAATGGCAACAAATTGTATGCTGTACAAATAAAAGAAATGAAGTCTCAGTTACCATTTACGTTTCTGCCAGCACATTTTCATATCATTAAAGCATTTTACGTTTACTTGATTACTAAAAATCAAAGAAATAAAGTCTTGCTTGTCTATCCTAGTAAAAAGATCCAAGCTATTTGCATTGGAGGAAGAGGGGAGGTAGGAGAGGGGGGGGGGGTGGGGGTTGTTGTAGCTTTGGTCCTCTAGTATTGGATTATTCCATAATTATATGTTCCAAGCATATGATACACAATGATTAGCTTGCTTTCTGGTTTTAGTATTTGTACATAACCTGTTTGGGCAATGGCATGGTTCGTGAATTCTTGCAATGAACATTTTCATATTCTACCAGTGTCTACTCAACAAATTGATCTTGTAACTAAGTTCTGTGTTGTGATCAACAGCAATGATTGATAACCTGATCTGATCCCCCATTCCTATGCACACAGACAGTAAAAAGAAAATAAAAACTGGGAATTGCTAGGTTCAATTGTTTAATACAGTCAAGCCTTTTGTCAATGCATTGCTAGCAATCTAATAACTCTCCCCTGATGGATAGCTGTGTTGACATATGTCTTAATTGTTACGCAGAAGTTACTTTCTGTGGCACATAATTTCATTGGTCCATGGACCCCGCTTTCTTGAAAAATCTTTTTGTCTGTCTCCATATTCTGTAGCCTGTTTATTTTTACCCCCTTTGGCTGCGGTCCTCAGTTTTTGAGATTGTCCTTTAACAGGTTCGGTTTCTCACCAAGATATACCATCCTAATATCGATAAGGTAACTTTACTTTGTTGTTCAGAAAAAAAAAAAAAACTTTTCATTTTGTCCTTCTTTTCTAGGGTCATCTTGTTCTATCCTTCTTATTGAGTTTTTTCGTTAATTGAAAAGCTTGGGAGAATCTGCCTCGACATTTTGAAAGACAAATGGAGCCCTGCACTTCAAATTCGGACGGTGCTTTTGAGGTAATTGTGATTTCCATCTGAAATATGGTTGGAAAATGTCTGATGATTGTTCAGAACATTCAGAAGTTCTCCTTCAGCCTAGCTTTCTACACTGGAGGTTCAATTGGCTTTTTACATTTACCTTCTCATGGAGAGGGCATTATTTGGCTACTTGTTCAGTTTGAATAGACTGTTATGTGTAACAACATTCTTGCTTATTGGGGTAACGTTTCTGGTAGTATCCAAGCTCTCTTGAGTGCTCCAAACCCTGATGATCCACTTTCAGAGAACATTGCCAAACACTGGAAGACAAATGAGGCTGAAGCTGTGGAAACAGGTATTCTTGATGTATTTGTTGTCTTATGACATTACTGGTGATATTGTTCTGGGTATATAATGTACCATTGAGACTGTTGGTTGATACTGTCAAGAGTTTGTATTTTCTGATGCCTTTCTATCCTCTTCTCTCTTTTATTTGGAAACTGCAGCGAAGGAATGGACCAGATTGTATGCTAGTGGCGCATGACTGCATTAAATTTTGCCTTCTTTCAAGTAACATTACCTAAAAGTCGTGTAAGGTGGTCCCTGTTTATCCAACACTGGAACATGGAAGAACTGATGGTTGAAAGATCAAAGTCTAATACTCTCAGGGCTCCCTGAAGTGACTGTTCGATTTTTTCTTTTCCTCATTATTGGAAGCTTTGTACTGTGAATGTCTTTTGTTTAAGTGTTACGTGTCTTTCTCGTCTCCAATCAGTACAAATGGAGATAATCTGTTCGCTTGACTTATTATGGAAGTGTCATTTCTATTTGGAAATGCTAAATTAAATGCAAGACCTGTGAATATTGGTATAGATGTTTGCGTGTACTTTTTGGCTATTGGATTCTATCACCGTGCCTATTGTTAGGTTTAAGTCCCCGGACTATTGGTTCGACATTTTTGTTCAGATAGGACCTGGCATTGCATTTACCACCGTCGGCAAAATCAGTACGTGCCAAATGACTTAGATATCAATACGGAAATAATTATGATTAGCTATTCCCAAATTAGGATAGAATTCTATCTTAAGAGGATGATAGGGGATTTCAAGATGGTTGCCGCCAAAATTGTCTGTTGTATATTATTTATTAGGCTGTTTTTCTGATGCATTTCCACGCGTCCATACTTGTGCCTTCATGAATGACCTATTTTTAGATTAGACGGATGCTTCTTTCATATTGGTCTGGAGATCTTATTTTTAGATGCACGCGCGCCACCGTTGTATGGTATCTTTTCTTTCCTCGCTCTCGTACGTTGTGAATGTATGAAAGGAAAGGGAGGAGAGAAAGGGACGATCGTCAGACCCTGCGAATCCGCAACGGCTAAATTTGCTGTTTCAGTTTCAGGCCGGCCATCTTTTCAGGGACATCGCCGTACTCACTGACACTCGCACGTATCTTTTGTCCTCAATCTCATCTCTCGTCTCTCTCTATCTACCCCACGCGCTTCAGTTCCGTGGCACTGATACCCAGTCGTCTTCTGACCATTATCCATCCGTTTCGTCGATGGTTGGTCCATATGAAACCGCCTCTCTCTTACCTTTTTCTATTTTCATTTTCGGGCGCTCTATTTTCTCTTTCTCGCTTTGCTTGCTCGTGCACGTCTTTGCAAGCGACAATTTCAACAACCTTGGCGTCACCGAAACCCAGGACGGTGCGAGGAGTTCACAAGGTTGATTAGTCAATTACCCTGCTGAAATAAAAGAGTAACCTGTTGACCCTACGACAACCTTCATTTGACATATCAGCATTTATGGACGAGGCTAACATTTGTTAAAAGAATTGTTTTCCATTAGGGTTCGGTGAAAAGTGTGATTTTATTGTGAACGTAAACAACATCCTTTGCTGGTAGACCCCCTACTATCTTCTCTTTCTCGCTTTGCTTGCTTGTGCAAGTCATTGCAAGCGACGATTTCAACAACCTTGGCCTCATCGAAACCCAGGACGGTGCAAGTAGTTCACGGGTCAATTAGTCAATTACCATGCTAAAGATAATGATTAACCTACCACCTTCATTTGGCATATCAACATTTATGGACAAGGCTAACATTTGTTGAACTATTTTGCAATCGGGTTCGGTGACAAGTGTGATTTTATTGTGAACATAAACAGCCTCCTTTGCTGGTAGACCCCCTACTAAATGTCAAAAGTGGATACAGAGGCGGTGAGTACTATTATTGGCAAAAGAGAAATTAGCCGGGGGGAAAAGCTTCGTGGTAGGCCATTTCGTCAAAATCAAGGCTTGGATCGACACCTCCCTCCTCACTTCACATGCATTATATGGAGAAGTCACGTCCAAGATAAGCAGCTGCACAATAAATGGATGGTGCAAAGACACGGAAATATGAAAAGCAAAAGCCCCTTCCACCAACCAAATTTCGTTTAAATATCTCATTATCTCAAGACAACCACCGAACATCATCATCATCATCATCACCATCATCATCATCATCATGAGACAAATCAATATACAACCAAGGGCAAACCGTCTCTTTTAATCGTCCCAATTTCATAGCACGCACGATTCCATCGATAGTGACCCATGTAAATCGCATCCGACTAAACAACGTCGTAATCATTTAAGAACCCCCTCCTTTAGGGCACATCCTCAGATGAAAAAAGCTAAACGCTATTTTCTGAAGTGATGGGTAGGTTAAGGACTCAACAACCAACCAATGATTATCTCATCACCATTATATGCTTTTGTCTTGTACCCAATCAAAACCGCTTTCTCCCTCACTTGCCCCATTTTGATCCTCACCTTTTCCCTATAATATATATATATATATATATATATGAACGAAGAGGACAACCTCTATAATGCAATAGAGAGAAGGCACACACGTAACCATCGAAGGACGACTGAGGCTGAAAATAAATTGTGGCCATCGCCGTCAGCGTTAGATAAGACCGCCGGCTAAATTAGCGCCGACCAGCCAGCCATCTACCTTCTCCATCTTCTAGACCATATTCATTTTTAAATTGAGTTTTTCTTCTTTTTCGGTTGGGTGTGGGGGCTAGCTCGGAAGACGGCCAACATAAATGATTCACATGTGAATGGAGTAACCCCCTCTCGAGAGGGGACTCCCACACCATGCCCCCACCTCAAAGGTAAAATGACATCCTCGCTTTTATAAACAAAACCCATGCACACATACAACTTCAACCCCAAAAGAAGAAAGAGAAAAATTCAACGTGCAAGTGAAACCTTCAGGACTACTACAACTTCTAAAGTAGATATGATTAAAAACAAAATAGTGTGATGGATGGATTCCTCTGCCCACCCCACCTTCTCTCTCTCTCTCTCTCTCTCTCTCTATCTCTCTCTCTCTCTCTCTCTGATATACAATAAACAAAAGCAAAAGAGGACAAAGTGGACAAAGAGAGAGCAATGAATTTTATCAACCACCCAGTCCTGAGTCCACCACCCCACAATAAGAAAACCAGCCTTGCCTTAATGACACGTACTTTTTCCTGCACTCCATACCGAGACTCCCAAGACCAGGTCAGTCTGTCTTATTCTCTCCTCAATTTACCATACTACCCTCTGAGGAGATCAGCAATATCTCGTCTGTCCATAAGATCCAACAAAACATAATGCAATCAAACACATACATCTAT
This sequence comes from Eucalyptus brandiana, assembly GCA_014182725.1. Classification (NCBI taxonomy): domain Eukaryota; kingdom Viridiplantae; phylum Streptophyta; class Magnoliopsida; order Myrtales; family Myrtaceae; genus Eucalyptus; species Eucalyptus brandiana. The sequence goes on along the minus strand of CM024673.1, from coordinate 12,239,651 downwards.
CTCTCCACCCTCTTACTCAACCAACAACGCTGAGGTGAAAAAAATGCAAGATCAGACCCCAGAAGCTGCGTGTTAGATTAGCTAAACTTCGTATCTAATGCAAAGAAGAGTCGAATCAAAGGGAAAAAAAAATGGGGAACTTTTATTGATCAAGTGACTGACAAAAAAGAAACAATGATATTCCTCAAGACATCACGGTTCGTCGATCCTCCTTTCACCAACCTAATCGAAAGTAGCCACCAGACATCCAATTTCTTTCTCCCTTAAAGCCTCCACCAATATTTCATGTGTATATATCATCACATATATACATTGTACAAAGCAGTCCCCTACCAATTATAGCCAGCCAGCCAGCCACCAATCTTTAGCCTTCCCTCCCTCCTCCCCTCTTTTCTAACATATATGTGCTTGTAGGATTCAATGATTGTACATGAAATCTCAAATTCTATCATAATGAGATACAAAAACCAGGCTGGCCTACTACATCAATGTGAAAGAAAGGGACCCCCCTCCAAAAAACAAAAGAGGAAAAAGAAAAGGAAAGAAAAAAAGAGTGGGGGAGAAAGAGGCAGAACAAGGGACCAGAGAGCAATGGAGGAATCAAAGAATCAAATGAAAACTGCAAAAGCAAAACTAAAAGCTATCTCTCTCTGGCCTCTCCCGTGGCTGCTAGTGAAAGGTTATTACATTGAATGGAATATTTATGTCACAGGTATCTGCATGTCCTTACAGGGCGGGAGGATATATTGGCAGGGTGGAGGGAAGAGCTCGAGGACAGTGGTTTCTGCAGGAGCAGACCGATATTGCAAAAATGGCAGGGAAGCGGAAAACACAGTGCTCCCTATTTGCGCTAAAAGCTATAATGCCTCACCGAGTGTTCCAGCACGTCACGACTTGGGCACACGATTTCTTTCACTCGACATCCGCTTTTGTAGATCTTGAATGTAGGTACAATCCGGACATTCTCAGCACTAGCAATTGCTGGACATTCTTCAACATCCACCTTCAATGGAGGAAAAGGTTTCGCATGAGAAGTTCATTTTTTTCTCCTTATATAAACACAGATAACGACAGCTGGGGCAAAGGTTAGAGTGAAATTCAGTATGAAGCAGTGGCGTAAGCAGGCCGTACCTTAAGAAAACTAATGGATGGATAGCGGCTGCAAAGAGTATCCAGAAATGATGACATCTGTTTGCATTGAGAATCCGAGGCTGTTTTGAAGTGCACCACAGAAACTCCTGCAATTATAAGATTGCTTATTGTCAGAATTAATTCTGGAACCACGGATGAAGACAAAGCACAACAATTCAGAAAATTCAAGGACCTGGTAAGGATATGGCAGCCTTGAACTGCTCAAGACCCAATACTTCTTCAACTTCACCGCCAAACTTCATGTTGGTCACCTCTTCTCCAAGAGATTTCTTTAATGCAACTTGAGCATGGAAAAGAGATTCTGCAACCTCATTGTCATCTGGAAGTTCCCTTCTGAGGACCTCATAGTCTCTCACTGCATCTTCCCACCTTTCTAGCTGTGAGTAAACAAAATACAACATTAGCCAACATAATTCAGCTCCCACTAGAATTGTATGAAAGTGAAAACGCAGAACTACCGCAAGACGGAGAGAACATTACAGTACCTTGCTGTTTGAGGCAGCCCTTCGGAGAAGGGCTTTCATATAGTTGGGTTGTATTCGTAGAGCTTGGTTGCAGTCCTCAAGCGATTGCTCCCACTGACCAAGTTTAAACCAGCAAGCAGCTCTATTACAGTACAAAACAGAGTTTGCAGGATCAAGCCTAAGCCCATCTCCATATGCCATGCAAGCTTCAGTGAACCTTTCGGATTTGAAGAGATCATTTCCACGCGCCCGAGCTCTCGCGATCAACCGGACATTTTTCAGCAGCACTGAAACTTCAAAATTTTGCGCATCAATTTGCCCAGCTTTCTCAGCAGTGGAGACTGCATTGTCAAACCTGCAAGACATCCATCATCTAAATGTCACTCTCTCTTCGACCAATGTCTATTTTTAGCCTCCATATATATAGTATCTGAACTCACCTTCCCAGCGCCATCTGAATTTGAGCTCGCACGAATAGTAGATAGGCTTCAGAGAGCATCCCAAAGAACTTAGCACGTGAGCATGAGTCGCTGAGTGGTTCTGATTTGGGTATACTATTTAACCTCAATTCGGCTTCTTCAAGTTGGTGAAGCTTCAAAAGTGCTTCCACTCTACACATAAAGAGCTGTATATTCAATTCAAACTTGCTTAGATTTGTTGGTCTAAACAGCGCCAGCTTAGAAAAGTACGCCATAGAAATAATCAGAACCTAATTACCTGACTAGAAAAATCAGCTCCAGCAGCTATAGCAGCATCACTTTCTCTTAGGACTGTTTTCCACTCGCGAATCCTGCGCGCATCGGCACATCTACTGAGGTGCTTTTCTACGGCCTGTAACTTTTGCTGCTCATTTGAATCTGGTTGCAACCCTGCAATGTACATATGTCTCCTAGCATTTTCAACCTGCCCTAATCTGCAAAACGATCGAATTAGATAAGTTTCTGCACACCCACTTAACCTAAATTTGCTATGGAAGGCAATGCAGTAGAAGGACCAAAAAAATGAGACCAGCTTTACAGATGCCGATGCCTTTTCTTGGCATACTAATGCCTTAACTTGAACAGATTAATCAAAGTTCACAAACAAAAGAGAAAACAAGCTCAGATCAACTATGTGCTGCAAATCAAATAATATAATTGTGAAACTTATCTAGCTTCACTAATCACTCCAAGGAATATCAAACATGAGCAGAAAAACTCCCAATGGACATAAGAAACCACCCGAAAAAGCATTAAAGATGAACTTGGAGACCAACGAAAGTCAATCCCAATGGATCATAGCTAATACGAGTACATTGCGGCCCAAAGCAATAGAAGTAAAAGAAATGGCGTTGGCATAAGGAGCGTGTGTGCAAGATCAAAACTTGTAACTAATAGATCTGACACCCAGAAGAAACGATGTACTCTTAACATTCTTAAGACACTGAAGTAGCCTAAGGTGACAAGTTAACAAATTTCCAACAATGGGAAATCATCGGCGAAGCCTGCTTATCGACCATTCGTATCCAAATGACATCGAAAGCTTACCTAATAAACAGGGATACTAATCGCTGGTGTGCTCTCCAATACTTTGGATCCAATTTTACTGCCACCTCACACTCCCTCACTGCATCAGCCAACCGCCCGAGACCCGTCAGGGCCGCAGCCCGGTTGCTCCGGTAAGCCGCATTGGATGGCGAGAGCACGATGGCCCGATCATACAACATCAAAGCCTCCGGGAAATTCCCTCTCCTATACTGCTCATTCCCTGCCCTCTTCAGCTCCTCCGGATCCGATCCCCCCATTGCCCTCCTCCCGGACTCTCCACCGCCAGCGACAACTCTCGGGGTCACAACAGCCGCCTCTCCCCCTCCTCCCCCCACACCCACGCCCACACCCTTCGCAGGCCCCATGCCGCCGCCGCGCATTATGCTCCCGTGCCCGTAATTCCCCGTGCCGGACCCCAATACGTCGGACCTGGAGCCCCGGTTCACCGCCATGCCCGTCTTGAGGATCCTGCCCGAGGGGCAGATGTTGCCTGTGGGCAGGACATTGAGAGGCGGCGAATTGACCGAGGACTGCCCCGAATAGTGCGTGTGGTGGGTGCTGGCAGAGTCGGATCTCGCCGGACCCGAATAAAAATTCCGGGCCGCCTTGCTGGATCCGGCCGTCGGGCTGTTGTCGCTGGACCCGGAGAGCTCGCCGGAGTGGTGCTGGTTCGCGCCCGAATCGGGCCTCCGGGCCAGCACGTTCTGAGCATTCCGCCCCGAAACAGATCCGGACGAGCTGGAGCTACTGCTCGTGGTGGTCGTGGTGGTCGTGGTGGTCGTGGTGGCGGTGGCGACGCCGCTCTGCCGGGTCCGCAGAGGCGAAACGGGCGAGCCTAGATCGAGCTCGCGGAAATCGGGCTTGTCCAGCTCGCAGCTCAGCGACTCGCGGAACCGATCCGAGAGGGCGTCGGACCCTAGCTCCGCCTTCCCGGGGTGCGACATTCCGGAATGCGGCTCCTCCCCTGTTCTCAAATTCCGGTCGCCGCCTCCGAGCGCGCGCGCGCGTGTATTCGCAAGGGGGGTATTCCGAGTCGTGGGTTCTCTTCCTCCTCCTCAGCACCCCCACCCCCACCCTTTCTCTCTCTATCTACCTCCTTCTCTCTCTACCCCTCTCTCTGGCCCTCGTCAACAATGTCTGTGAATGGGATGACAGTGGGAACGCCGGACGATGCGGGAGGAAGAAGAGCGAGAGCGACGCAAAGACGCGAACTTTGGAGAAGACATGGGGAGTTAGAGATAGAGAGAGAGAGAGTGATGGGCAGGGGAGGCAAAAGGAAGAAGAAGAGATGGGGATCTCGTGATACGAAAGGGGGAAGCAAAGAATGAATGCGGGAGTGCTCTCTCGCTAACTCGCTACGCAGAGAGACATAGTGAGAGAAAGAAGAGAGAGAGAGAGAGAGAAGGAGAAGAGGGGAGAAGAGAGACAGTGATGCGAGGGGGGATTTTATATTTTCCTTCGATTTTCGCCTCCTCCCTCCATCCTCTCTCTCTCTCTCTCTCTACTTTCTCTCACTTCCACCTGCCGCTTCACGAGACAAGTTTCGCCCTCTCTCTCTCTCTCTCTCTCTCTACTCTTCTTCTCCACCCTCTTCTTCTCATTTTCTCTCTCTACCTCTCCGGGTTTCTCTGTATTTTTCTCGTTCGGCAAAAATGAAATAATAAAAAAAAAATCGCGAAATTTTTTACTCGATTATCTTTTTCCTTTCCTCTTTATGGCCATTCCGACCACTCGCGGGTCGGGAGCGTGGCGGGTACTCGCCCGCCCGTTGCCGATGCCGGATCACCTGCTGCTCTTTTTAATAATCAGCACTGAAATTACTCCTGCAATCGGGGCGTCGATGAAGACTGGGAAGACTTCCTTTCCGCCTTTTTCTTGGATAATTCCGGTGAGATTTCCCCGTATTCCCTATCGCGGCGGATGCCGAAATTAGCATAATCCCAATAGTCTAATCCAGGCAATAATCATCTTTTTTTTTATTTTGATCTTTTGTAAATTACTCGTTTCGGATTGTACGTTGGATAGGTTTTGCGGCCGTAAAGCGTTTGTGGAGAGGCGGGTGTTTTTTTTTCTTTTTTTTTTAGCGCATCCGGCTCGGGATTGGATTGAAGGGAGGAAATTAAAAAAAGGCTTCCTTCGGTTCCAAGTTCTATCCCGATTTATTTGAATTTATTGAAAATGAAATGACGAAACTTTCTTTTTATAAGATTCAAGTATTAAAAGTGACCATGACCGGGACTCAAATTCATCAAACACCTTCTTAAGTAAGAAAATTTATGTTTATATTCAGGCCACCCACCATTTTTTCATGAATTGTATAGCCACGATTGTCAAATCACACGGCTCTCCTTTCAACCTTTACTCGATATCACAACGCCGAACACGTTTCAAAAAGTTTAGATATTGACATATGTGAAGTGATATAACAAGTTTTGGCGAAAAAGTTGATAATATTTTTCCCTTTTTTTTTTTTTGGAGGCATAAAAGTGCCTCATATAAGCAAGGTTTTAATGTTTTTAAAAGTACAAATTCTATTACTGCATATATATATATATATATATATATACGGATCGTATACTGCACGTATTTAAGTCGTCAGGATTTATTTATTTTTTAATCAATCAAAATTTCCTCGGAGGACAAAAAAGAGAGGTAATTTCCGAACCCTCCTCCCTTTGTTCCTTACCCAGGCCAGAGAATCCAACACGGAAATCCAACGACGTCGGCCCCCGCCCCCGCCCCTGCTTTGACGAAACTACCCCTCCCGCGGCCCCGTTTTCACTGGCGATGCCTCGAGATTAGGTGAGAAGGATCGACGAAGAAGGCCCCCCCTCCACCTTCCCTCGTTTAGAGCAAAAAGGGAAGGGACAAACCGAGACGAAATGTCAAAACTTGCTTGGCAAGTCCCCCCCCCCGAGGAGATGGCAGGATCGTAAATATGGATGGAGCCGGGGGGTGGAAGCGGCAGAGGAGGAGGTCGCTTGTCCCTTCGGCATGTGCAGAGGAGAGAGAGTGGGGGGAAGTGGCCGTGCCAGCTGGTCCATTCAGAAAACCCCAGGCGTGCCCGGGTGGCGTCCAGCTCAGCAGTCGACGGCGAGATTTAACGGCGCGCCGTCGAAGATTCCCCAGAATATGCTTCGTATTCCGCCGACGATGACGAACCTACTCTGCGGATTTATTATTAGGCTTTTGCTCAACTGAATATAGACCGCCGGATCTGATCGGCCCCCCACATTAGATCGCAACCATGTTCGCTTTTTTTTTTGGCCGGTCGTACTCTATCCCTACCTTAACTCTTTCCCTACTTTAACTCTTTCCCTCAGACTTTTGATTGAAACCCACTCCTGAAACTAAATTGTTCCTACTCCAATTCCTGAAAATATGGAGATTCGAACCCTCACCTCCCCCTTCCATGTTGGAATGGTGGTTATTGGGACAAACCCTAGTGATTCCCAAGTTCACTTTAGTGTGCCCACAAACATGTTTTCGAAATCGGCATGGTTGAGTTTGTGTTTTCGTATGTAGTCGGTTTTTTTTATTATGCATGGCTAGCAAATTCGATGTCTTCTTATTGCTTCAATTATGTATTGGTCATGATCTGAAATCCAAGCTCATTAGTTTTTACGAACAGCTTATATCGTGCATCACGTTCTGACACACTTAAAAGGAGGAAAACGAATGGCTCCATCAAGGAGAGAATTAAGAGCCTAGTAGGGTTAGTCAACGGGAGAATGATGAGCCAGCCAACGGAAGAAGAATTACTTAGACTCAATCTATAATATAAATCAACATAATTATAACTCGCCAATGCGTAGGGCCTACAATGAAAACTACACAATCGGCGATTTTGATAACGTGGACTATATGTAAAAGCCAATCTATGTAATAATTTCTTCGGGCGGTGACTTGTTTAACCTCAATAGAGAAAATCGGGACCTCCAATTCTAGATCTTGACATAATATGTGGCTTCCAATCGATTGACTAATCAATTAGAGCTTTGTGACATTCGTGGTCTCGTATGTTAGGAGATATACTCAAAATCGTTAGGTATGACACGCTCGCCTTTAACAACTTCCCCTGATGACGATAGGGAATATTTCCAATCATTATCTCGCAGAGCAAATTAGTCTTTTTTTTTGAATAGTCTACCGCAATACTACTTACAAAGTCCCAAGATTCCATCCATTGTGTGTTTTGCTAACCCCCGGCATGCCCGAAGGCCGCATCACCATCCATTTTGGAAATCAAGTTGGAATTCTTTATCAAGAATTTACGAGAAAAAAGCATTTATTTTTATTTTTTGGGGGGGAAATAAAAGCAAAAAATGGGAAATGTGAACAGATGCTTAGGACGAGTCAAACGTTGATTGGTCAATGCGCTCTTTTTCCTTTTTCTTTTTCCGGGGCAAAGAGCTTAAATACTCCACCGGCAATTTTCCCAACCGCTTTCGATTTTTCCCTTCTTCTTTTTTCCCCCCAATAAATCGAAAATAAATAATGTGTTGGACGGGCTCTCCCGGTTGACCCCCGACGAACAATAAATTAGCCCAAAAGGGCTTGGGGGGTCACGAGTCCATCCGTGGCTTGCCGGTCACAGGTCGATGGGCAAAGCAAAGAATCGATTCTTTGTATAACATTTCGGACACATGATTTTTCCTACTATTTTTCGGTGGGTATAAAAGAAAGGAGGAGGACCTCTACTTTTCAACGGTAATTTAATATGGAAAGTATATAAAATTGGGTAATTATTATATATAAAAAAAAAAAAAAAAAAAAAGAGGCCGGAATAATTTTTCCTTTTGAGTAAACTTGATAATTGGCCTTTGGACTAGACTTTGTTTACATGATGGCATGGAGATAACACAATCAAAGCATATGCTGTCCAGCAGTACAGCTTGAACCCGGCCAAAGCTCACGAGTCACGATTTGGACCTTTTCTTTTTATGGCTTCAGAGCAAGATAGAAGCGATAGACACCAATCTGGAAAGATTCTTCCTGCTCATGACTTGTATAAAAGAAACAAAGAGTAATTAATAGTAGGTTGCACAAAGATACCTCCTTATAAAAAGAAAAGGAAAGAAAAAAAGACAAAAAGCACAGTCGAATTTGATTGTATCCCTAAGTAAATAGAGCTCTTCCATAGGGTGTTTGAACTTAGCGATTCGATGCGTGAATATTGGTTTAAGATGTATCGTATTATGAACAAAAATCTTACACTTAATTTATTATCCATTTGTTTTCATGTTGCTCGCTATATAGTTGAGTATTTGTGATTTAGTGCTATCCAAAGTGATGGTAAATTTAGCATCCACAACAATTGATTCATTTTCCTCGATGATCAATGTATCAATCAACTAGCCAATCATAACTAGGGTTTAAGATTGCAATGCAAGAGGTGACAACTGAATTCTCTTAGACGAAACCAATTGTAAGATTTCATGTGAATGCAGATCTATCATCTTACACGCTAGTCATATATGCTATTTCCGAGCATGAGATGACAACACATGGACACTCTTTTTTTTGCTAACTTGCATCAAATCAAATGCCTTAACCATCCTGAAATTTTTTCCACTTCTCTCTCTTTCCTCTCTACACCCACCCCTTAGATAATGACTCACCCCACGTCGGATTGCCGTGACCTAACGGGTTGCGGTGTGGCATCACAGGCAATAGTGGCCGGGCCCTGACATGACGGTGGCAATGACGGTGACGGGGACGAGAGGGGGAGGAGCTGCGGCCAGGCATGAGGCGGCTGAGGGGTTGGAAAAGGAGGTGAGATTCATGTCGAGTGCGACGAAACTTATGATTGAAGGAACACGTGTCGCGATCCCACAAAGTAGAGTCAACAAATGGGTTCATCGTGAAAAGTGGACAATTGATATGCACCCGTTTCATACCTTTCTTCTTAATCAACAAATTCCCAATAGACATGGACATTAATGATTAGCTTCAAATAATCTCACTAAATTCTCTTTTTCAGCCGGCTATTTGAACGCGACCTGTCTCTTATCAGGCTTGAGATGTAGAAGGGATTCTTGGCAGGCTTGAGATGTAGATTATTTATACATTTCTTATGGATTTATTCATTTGTTAATATTGATAATCCACGCTATATCTACTTAAAATTTTGATAATCCGATCATTGACAAATACACCGATTTCCCTGTATCCTCTTATGGTGAGGTGTGTATTTTCACTATTAATATATACGTGCAATGTCATTAGCCATTGACTTGACAAACCATAGTCGCAACAAGTCTAATTTAATTCAAGCCCCCGGCCATATATATTAAAAGAAACAAGATTAATCCAAACATATAGCTTAGTTCCACTTGAAGCATAAATCAATGTAGAAGGGATTCCTAGCCGGCTTGAGATGTAGATTATATATACATTTCTTATGAATTTATTCATTTATTTGTGTTGACAGTCGGCACTGTATATACTTAAAATTTTATAATTTGATCTTTGGCAAATACACTGGTATCACCGTGTGCTCCTGTGATGAGGTGGGTATTTCCACCAATAGTATATACGTGCAAAGCCATTAGCTGTTGACTTGATAGACATTAGTGGTTTACCCAATTGAAAATGCTTAGTTTTTTACCCATCAAATGCTTAGTTAGAGTTAATTAGTGTTTATACTTCATCAAATGCTTCAAACCCGATAGGCCATTCTCGAATCTCTCTAGAGGGGATGCGTGTAAAATATTAGGTAAACACCTGTAATTCAATTCCATGGGATCTTTCGTTGACGAAATGTTTTGAGGAGTTGAAAATAAGCTGAGATCTGGAAACTCCCGTAGAAACTACAAGAGCACCCCAAGGATGCCTCATTGGTGCAAAAGAAAAATCTCAAATTACCCTTGATTTTAGTGTTGGGAATGGGGCACAAGAGTGAAGATCTTACCCAATCAAGACTTGCCCACTATAGGAGCAATAAGATAAGGAGTGTGGAAGTGGAACTCGTCAACCAACTACATGGGACAATGTGGGGCTTAATGCTTTGTAGTCTAACCAATCCTTTGTATAAACAAATCTAATCTTGTCTCCAATCATATTATAAGAGCATCCCGCTTGGGAATAGACACATTTCTAAGGTGGGTTAGGTTGGCCACTATATTCATTTTTTTTTTCTTGGCAACCATTGGGATTGCATCAATTTTGAAATCATTATATAGGCGATGCCTCTTGATTAGGCCAAATTCTATAGAGATCCTTTTTGTCCACAATACATATTTCTTGCGTGTATTTCACATATGGAATCATCCAATAAGATATTCGGATCATTGAACGAGTCTTTGTTGACCTCGAGCCATTCCTCCAGCGTTAGTACCTAGTCTTGAATTCTTAATTTCCAGGATTACCTGTGCCATCACTTCCTATCATTGAAATTTCCATCTACTTACCTTTTGTTCTTATGCCCAACCAAGCCAAAGTACTCCAAAAAAAAAAGAAAAAAAAAAGAAATACATCATTTATATATGAAATATACAATAACATCATATACATACGGTCTTTCCTTATCTAATTCTTCCGCTTTTGGATCGATAAGTACCTAAGATATCACCCCACTACTCAGATAATCATTCCGTGTGGTTTAATTTCATCGCCCACATGCGGACTTTATATCTTACAACGATTTTATACATCAGGTGAAATCTCTCTACAGACTTTATGTTAAGGTACCGTTCGACTAAATTATTGTCTTTCGGTGGGCAAAAAGGACTGCAGAAATCAGCAGGAACATGCCCCCCATTTTCTTCTTCGATCGGACCCCATCGAGTGTGTGATGATCTAAGAGGCTTGTGTTAGAATCTTTGGAGGGGGAGGGGGGGAAATAATGAGGATATAATGGAAGTTGACGGGTAGAAGACAACACCATCTGGAAAGTCACTCCCACATAGAATTTGGGCCTGACCCTCCACTCCATTATTGAGGTGTAATCGATTGCATGATTAAAATCCGAGCGTAACGAGGAAGGATCCTCACGGGTGCTTAGTTTTCAAATTCCGCCTTAAGTTTCTATCTTCGGGAAGCCTAATCATTCCGCCGAGAGTTGACCCCGTCATTGTTCCACTAGCTAAGCAAGAAAAACCCTAATTAGCGTTCAAAAGGGAAAATCATGTGGTGAAGACATTATTAGACAAGAGGGATCGGATGTTCGATATTACGGCCTCCTGTCCTTTACTCTGTTCAGGTTGAAAATTTAGGAACTCGACAATGGAAGTCACTAACGATATCAACAAAGTTGGCAGGACTTTATGACCACTATATTTACATCATAAAATTGATGGGAAATTACCTAATCGGTCATAAACTTATTATACGAATGTTAATTTAGTATTAAACTGTTTGATTTTATCGATTTAGTCCTGGATCTTTGCTATAATTACTAGAAATCGTTTGGGCTATTCGAAAAGTTTAAGATTCTTGATTACACACTAATTAATTACCATGATGCGAAATCAGATCCCAAATCAATTTTCGAAGAGGATACTCTCAAGAAACCTGATCGATACTTGTCTGAAAATGGACCGAGTGGAGTATGTCCAAAAAATGCAAGGTCTTCAAACCAATTATTGGTGTTTAGTCTTTGATAAGGAGCAAAGATTGTGGAATTAATTAAGGGATGTCTTGATGGATCGCGTTAGTTTTGGCGTTATTTGATGCCCGTGGGCCTCTTTGTCAAACTCACGGTTTTGATAGTTAATTTCGTTTCTCTTTTTAGACCAAATCATGGCTACCATGGCTACTTGCCAATAAGTCAATAGCCCCTCTATATGGCCTAGGCAAAGTAACGGCTCTCTCCCGATACAGCGGCAAGAAAAAAAATTGAACTTTTTGCACCGCTTGACATCTTATCGTATATTTTGCATATTACCACGCATTTGCACTTGACTAGAACTGGCCATGACGTCTTTGTGCTTAGTTACATCAACACGTAGACATTGTGAATGGCATGGTATTGCATTATAGAAAATCTTGATCGATTCGCTTCATGAAATGCAAATAAAATGACGCGATCCACTTTCAAAATTTGATTTCAAGTATTGCTATTTAAATACTGCAATCTAATTGATTTATTATAACGATCTTGAAATGATAGTGTCTTATATTATGCTGTCATGACGAATGACAAATTAGTTTTTGAGTATTTTTTTTTCCAATATGATGCAAAAAACAAAAAAAAAGGGTTTTCAATAACTCAAAGCACAATGGCGAATTTCATGAAATAACAAAATGCGCCCCTCGATTCCAATCCCTCTGCTCCAGATTGCTGTCAAATTTGATCACTCTTTTTCAAAACCTTATGAAACAAGGAGATGTATGGACCTTTCTGACGAAAATACAAAACGTACGTCCTTAAAGTCTGCCAACTTTGATCACCCCCCCTTTTTTTGGCCTTTTGTCCTGTCGAATGTTTAAGGAATCGTTTTGGCTTTAACCACGAATTTAAACGTACTTTAAAATTTTGCCCACTCTAGGTCAAGGAAGCTTGCAAAAAAGTCTGTCGCCGCCACTATTTTTGCACCCAATCAATTTCGATCCATGTCCTTCCAAGACCAGATCAGGAACCCCCCCTTTCAATCCTGTTGCCCACAGATTACGAAATCCCAAAACCCAAGAACCGAATTAATTAGCGCAATTAATCTCAATTAAGGGAGGGTTGTGCTGGGTTTTTCTTCTTTTTTTTTCGTTCCCTTCTTTAATTTTTTTTGCAATTTCCAAAGGTCTGACCCTGCCATGTGACCTGTGAGAGACATGAAGGAGAGGGGAGGGGTAGGCAGACTTCAAAACTTAGAATGTCTCGAAATCCCAAACCTCAGTGCTTAAAGAGTACGGAGCGCATTAAAATTAAGGATTTCTCTGAACACGCAATTAGCAATTGGGTCAGAACTTGCATGTTCATCACATGAAATGGAGAGAGAGAGAGAAAACATATTTTTTCTTTTTTTCTTTTTTTCCCTTTTTTTTCTTTTCTTTTAAACCTTGTTGGGCTTTTCAAGAAGGGAAGGGGCCATGAATTTTCCTCGTCGTGGGGAGTGTTTCGTATTTAGCTTTTTATTATGTGGATTTCGACCTAAGTGGTAAGGTAAATGTTTGCAGGAGCAGTTTTTTTTTTTTTTTTTTAAACTTTCCAAGAATCTGTTCGTATCAATGTTCTTTGATAACTTTTGTTGTTTTGCTATTACTGTTCGGCCTCGAAAAGCTTCTAACTTTGTGCATAACCAAGTTGGGTGGCTCAGAAAGGAAATTGAAATTTTGGTAATTTTCCCATTATTCAATCATTCTTGTGAAAATTCTCATGTGGAGAAGAGACTGGCGGAGTTGCGGATTTTGGAGATCAGAAAAATTTCACCGAAAGGGTAGTTTTGGTACAGGTCCCCTTGACTGAATGTGCTCTCCCCTCTTTCCTTCTTCCAAGAATTTAAGCAAAGATGGAGAGTTCCATCTTTCGTTGGGGGTGAAAGAGGAGGAGAAATTGATTTTTAGGGCAAGTTTTTCTTTTTTTTTTTTTTTTTCGTCGGTCATGAGGAGGTCACGTGATGGCCACGTGGGGGTGTAGAGAGGCACGCAATGATTTTTAGGGGGAGAGAGACTGTTGCCGTGTGGAGTCCTTTTCTAAAGTTGAATTGTAGTTTTTCATGCTTTAGGGAGAAATGTGGTCACTTGATCTTGGACACTGTTTTGTCTTGTTTCCTGGAGATGGGAGCAACCGGAAAGATGATCGGTCCTTGATGAATGATGGCCTTGGTGAACTGGCAAACCCGGGGCCTATTGCCGATAAAGATGAAATTCTAGAAGAGAGAGAAAGAGAGAGATATCAATATAAGGGAAAACTCCAAGAAATATAGGCAGAAAATTTGGGATCGAAGATAAATCCGAGAAAAGTATGATTTCGAGAGGGACACTTTGACAATTGTATTGGTTGCTTCTGAAGATAATTCCGAGCAATTATGATTTTGAGAGTCGGGACGCTCCCCCAATTGAAATGGTTGCTTCCATCACTTACTTAACAATATTGATTTTAAGGAATATTCCATCGCTCCTTTTAATCCTGAGGGGAAGGTGATTATACAACTGAATTATAGTAATCGAAGTTCAAATTTGAAACTATTTTTTTTTGGCACTTTCCATCGAAATAGATCATCCGATTGTGGATCGACTTTGCTAAACATATATTCTACCTAAATATGCCAAATAGTCGATCCCAAAAGACACTATATTTGGGAAATTATGTAGGCTATAGGGTCGTCATATTTTGATTAGTCTAATAGGGTGAGGCCTGAGGAACAGAATGTGGAACCACCATGTGGTGGATTCCCAAAGGTTGATAAGAACCCAGAGTGTTTACAAGTTCATGTGTACGGATTATACTAATCTAAGGACGGCAATAAAATAAAATAAATGCAAAAGAAAGGGAGATTTTGAGACAAGATAATCATGGTGTGTCCGAGCTCCCATTCGAAGGGTCACTCGATTGAGTGCTGTATTTGAGACATTGGCGCCTTTTTGGGCTTTCATGTTGTGTCGTTTTCTGAGGAACCTGTCGTTTGGACCCTACCCCCTTGCGTTTTTGGCCCACTCGATCAGGCCTTCATCGGTCCATTTCTTTTCCTTTTCTTTTGCAACCTAAGTTCATTTATTAGGGTCTTGTTTAACTAAATGTGGAAATGATATGTACTCCAGGCACTGTTTAATATTTTCCTATTCGTTATTATATCAGTATCATGTAATTTTGACATCATCTAAAACCCTTGTATTATTCATTGATCAAACATAAAATCTTTCAAGAAACGTGTACGAACTGACTTTTACTTTTCACTTTATTTGAATCTTGCGGTGCATTTAATTTGACTCTATTTTTAAACCCGAAACAATCAAAACTTTCACAGCATGCAAAAATCTGCAAGTCCCACAATCATATGATATTTTGAAACTTCAATGATTTGTGTCCTAAAAGTGTATGGAAAAGTTCGAACGTAGATGAACGAACACTATCTTGAGACATTGATTGAGACTCAACGCCACCAACCATGTATGGCCTGTGATCTCGTAGATTAAGGTCCCCTCACTGTGAAACTGAGTGACGATCATCCGAGTTTGATTGTTCCATCTTGATTCATTGATTGATTCACCTCCATCATGAAAATAGAATGCCAACAAAAAGAGGGACAATTCTCATTTTTCTAGCAAGCACACTAGCCAAGCCGATAACAGGACGGGAATTCGTCTTCAGTGGCCGGCAAAGAATGCGAGATTTAAGCTTGATGCATTCTTGCATCAAAGTCTTGCAAATTATTCATCAGTGCATGAAAGATTGCCCTATGTATAAACCCCACTCTCTCCTTGCATGGTAAACTGAAAAGAAAAAGGTGGGCATGATGACATGACACATCCCCAGCCTTATGTGTGTATACTGTTCTATCTCATTTATAGCTTCCTTTTTTTTCTTTTTTTGCTGACAATTGATAAAAAAGAAAAAGGAAAATAACAAAAAACATAAAAGGAAAAGGGGAGAAAGGGTAAAGATGAGAGGCTATCATTGGAGGGCAGCCTCATTTGAGTGGGGCCCACCTATTCCCCTAGCACTTCCCTAATGATAAATGGCACAAGACCACATGTATGCACATACAATTGCCAGGCTGGCAGACAAACTTCTGTTTAATTTTTCTTTTTCCTCTCCTCTTCTTTTTCTGCTGTCAGACCCCCTTATTTTTCTTTAATTTTATTTTCGGTCCTTAGCCTCGGATACCTTCTTGAAAGAGACAGGGGACAAATATAGAAATTTAGAAATTTAAGAACAGAGAGGGGAACTCTTCCTCGTGGCCTGGTTGGGTCGTTGGCATCGTCCTCTCAAAGCCTCAACTTTGAACGCTCCGATTGCTTTCTTTCTTCTGTTGATCTCCAATTTTCGGCAGTCTTTAGTGTTTCTTCTTTGCAGGGGTGACAGCCATTTTAAAAGGGTCTTTCGTTGTCGTTACTCTGTAGAAATACGGGGTGCGTTCGAGAGAGAGAGAGAGAGAGAGAGAGAGAGAGAGAACTAAGGAGTGGGGGAAAGCTTTGGGTAGTGTAGAGGCCAAAAAACAAGAGGGAGAAAATAATGGGAATCGGGGATATTAATGGGGGGAAAAAGGTGTCAGGGAGTGAGGTGAGCAGAGCAGAAGCAGCAGTTATCATTGGACCTGCAAACTTCATAGAATTGATGGAACTCGCATCTCTCACTCTCTCTAGGGTGGCGGGGGTGGGACTGAGGAAGAGAGGTGGAAGAGCACGTGATGGCCATTGGGGAAGAGAGAAAAAGATAAAGTCGGATAAACAATCATATTGGTGACTTTTTGTAGTTTTGCAGTGTGCAAACCCCATCATATAAAGTCCTTTTCTCTTCATTTTCTTGGAGCTTTGCACTGCAAAAGACCAGTAACCCCCATGATCTCTCTCTCTCTCTCTCTCTCTCTCTCTCTCTGGAAAAAATGGAATCATGAATCCCTGGGTCTCGTAATGTCTCATGTTAGAGACAGATTTTGGTAAGTAAAACAGGGGAGGACAGAGCTCGACC
Source organism: Eucalyptus brandiana (assembly GCA_014182725.1). Classification (NCBI taxonomy): domain Eukaryota; kingdom Viridiplantae; phylum Streptophyta; class Magnoliopsida; order Myrtales; family Myrtaceae; genus Eucalyptus; species Eucalyptus brandiana. The sequence goes on along the minus strand of CM024673.1, from coordinate 12,222,942 downwards.
TTCAATGAGGACAAGCAGCATCGTGTGGTCTCATCTTCATCTGGCCATTCCTCCTTGAAATGCTGAAAAAACAGACTGATCTTTGCCGTAGCTCTGGAGGATTATCAAAAAAGGGTTGCGGCCATTTAAAACAATGTACACATAGCACAGAGACATTTAAAATGCAAGTACATTTTAGCAAGAACCGAGATCGATGGCGTGAGTCCAAGGTTCCATTGCATGACGTAACGATATCATGTCTTAAAAGTATAAAATCCAATAGTTCATGTACATTTCACTTGCAATCAACTCGAAGCAGTGAATTCAGCCCACACATCATATTGGTCGGAGTCAAAGACCCTCAAGCCAACTCGGCGATGACCAATTGACCTTTCTATTTGGCATCTATATGTTCTGAGCATAGGTGCATACAGTGAGCATCCAAAGCCAAGGCTTTCCGATATCATAACTGCTCAAGGTAAATTATACATAATGAGATGGGAAATCATATTCACACTCATTAAAACACGAATCAAGAGAATAGGACCGCTCATTGGTTAAGCCAACAGAAAACCAAGGGAGATTTTTCTGCAGCCGTATAAGCCCAAAGGAAGAACTTCCACAGTCGATCAAATTATGGTAATTGCTTGACATGGTCTACAGGAACAAGCAAGCAGGTCAGGGTTAACCAAAGGCCCAACCCCTTGCGGTCCAAGCACAAACTTAAGCTCAGGCAATCACAAAAGTCACATTTATCCAGTGTCTCTTGTAGCAGCGACATTGGAAAAATAACTCTAGGCTCAGCAAATGTAGACTGCAATGATAATTTATGAATCTTAAACCAATCTTTCTTCCACGATGACCACAAAAATAAGGAAAAGAAAGAAGCCTATGTCTTTCCTCCTGTGGAGAAGTCGACACCCAACACATCGAACCCTAGTTGATTAAATAATTGTCATACCCAATTAGGTAAGCTAACATGGATTTTATACATGTTCATTCTTAAGGAAAAATCTACCTGTTCGGTTCTTGAACGAACCATAGTTATTGACGAGGGAAATGAGGGGAGAGACAATCTTGTGCTTCTCTTTCAGTCACAAAAAGTGGAAAACTACTGAAGTTGCAAGAAGACTAGCATAACCCTGCGAAATTACCTTCCTCATATAGATCTAGTGAAGAACATTCTATGATGTATATGCAAGGGTGGTCATTGAAAAAAGTGAATATTAATGAGACTAATTACATTATTAAGAATTAATTCCAACATAGACCTAACAAAAAAAATAAAATAGGGAAGTATAAGAAAACTATGAAAGACCTACATCTGAATTCTCGTTTGAGATGGGCGTATCAAGAATAAAAAATACAAGGGGTGTATCGCTACAGAATAATGAAAAGGACCTTAGCTTGTTAAATCCATAGTTTCAGTAGTAGCACCAACTCATCAGCAAAGTAAATTCTTCATTCTTCAAAATTTTTCCATATAACTGGCCTTCCGAGCAGAACGAATTGACAGAAAGAACTAATCATCAGATGCCACAGCAGGGCTGTCCGAGCAGATCTCCTTTTGATGAAGTTCAAGTAACTTCTTTTCTGGACTACATAACCCTGCATGTCAAGTAATTTTGTGACGATTTCTATTAGCAATTTTTCAGGGCAAACGGATTGACAACCACTAGTGAAAGATGGTCAACATTTTCGTTAGGTTTGGTGAAGCTTTAGAATGTCATTCTGGACCGACCAGATACTTTGATGAGCACCAAACAGAAAAATCAACTACTTTTGACAAATAACTGTGCCAAACCACTGGAAAATTCAATCATGCCGTTACCAATTTTTTGTGCGTAATGATGATTGGGTCTTTATAGAGTCTTGTCTATCAAAAGCAGATCTTTTTTGAGTACTGAGACCAACCTGAACACTTCGGTATATCCCACACAGCTATGGATGAGGATGTACACTCTGGTTGACATAGCTCTTTGTTATTCTCATGGTGGACATTCATTGCAAGCATCCATGCACCAATTGTGACATCCTCATTGCTGAACATCCGGACACTGTCATTCAAACAGAATAAACATCTGATAAAATGACTAATTGAGAGAAGTGTTGGCTCACTTGATTGCATTGTCCTTTCATAACTCGGGTTAAATCACATAAAGAACAGTCTAGGTTTGCAAGATTTCATCATGATACAAGCCGTAGATCAGCAAAAGATATGACTGGTCCAGCATTCAATGGCAAATGTAAATTATTAGGCTTTTGATGACCTAAAACAAAGTGTTTAAGTTGTGCAAGTGCTTGAGCATTGCATTAGACTCAATCGACTTCTCGACAATGAATTAGACATGGAAGGCTCAAAGCAATATACACAACAATAAATTAAGCCTCATGCCACTGGCCAGGTCCAGCTATATATGAATTCTTTTAGACCATAGCACCAAATTCTGTATTGAGTCTTCTATAAGGTCTAAATGCTCCACATCTCACCTTAATTTGCATGTAATTTTATAAGATACGCTATTTTAATAAATGTATAGCTCTTTAAGCAAAGGTCTCAGTCAAGGCCACCTAAGGAGCAAGATATCATTGGCTGAATCTACCACGAGAGCACAATTTTTCACCCCAAGTATCTATCCTATGATGAAATGAACACAAGCACATGCCACACTGCATGAGTCCAGCAGCCATTACACGTCAAATTGCTGGATGTGAATGTTGGCTATTGACGAGGAATCCATATATGCAGAACACAATTTGCTTAGCTAGTCTGTTCTCTCTTCTTAAATTAGGAACCGCATGATTAAGCAGTATAAGAACTAAAGCATAATTTGGTGTAGCTAAGCAAATTAGATTGATCCAACTAAAATCAGATCTTCGTAATCACGAATTCCAGTAGAAGTCTGATGTGACAAAGGATAAGCACTCACAGCATTGGGAAAAAGTTGGAGACTTCCTTAATTACCCCCAGAAATGAAACGGCCATATGCCGATATTTCTATAAGGCTATTTAAGCTAGTCAGAAGACATTGATCAGAAAACATGCCTGTTGTTTCTGAGAGCCACCAAACTTGCAACTACTTCTGCTGAAAGGGCATAGATTGGACCATAAGCATGGAAGAAGTATTCTTTCCCTAGCAAATAGCCTAATGGCTCATACCTGCACATGGAGAATGGTCCAATCACATAAACAAAAAGAAAGACAAAATATGAGAAGGGACACTGATTACTGGTCATAAGCAAGCACCCTCAAACATCTCTACCTGAGCTACTTCCCAACTTTCTTGAGTAACTTTCTGCCAAACTACATGACCACTCCATCAGTTTCGCTCTAGAGAGAAAACTTGTGAAGGTTTCAGCTCAAAGATGAAGTTATCCAGATAGATCGGACTTCAAAGGAAGCTTAAGAAATTTGAACACAGAGAAAATGCGGAAAATCGTTGATACTAACTTTCTGAAAGATATAATTGCTATATGTTAAAAACTTCAAGATGTGTAGCTCTTTTTCACTACATGCCATGACAGGAATTAAAAGTGAACATAAATTAATGAAGAGGCAAAGGATTCCAAGACAATACGAGAGTTCTCTGAAAGAAGATACAAGGCAAAGCATTCCTACAAGCACAATATAATGGTCCTCTTGAAGAAGAAATTCAAACAAAAACATGGAACTAACCATTTAAGTTTCGGGTCGGTGAAAACTGGGCCCTTTTTCATGCATCCAATATAAGTTTGGGAATGACTTCGTTCCTTTGTCAAGAGCAGGGAAAGCCGATCTAACAGTTAATGAGATGTGATTGCAAGATCATAAGACAACTGGTGCGAGTCCATAGTGTGATGAAAATGCAATAGGAGACCGCAATTCAAGTTACCTGGCCTGAGATAGATGTCATCATCCGCTTTAACGTAGAACTCAGCATCATAAAGTGCATAGGCGGCTTTGAAGAAAGCTAACCTGCAGTTTAAAGCAGATTATGATGGGAAAAGAGAGGGAGAGAGAGAGAGAGAGAGAGCGAGAGAGAGAGAGAGAGAATGGTGTTTACGTTTTGTAGGGGAGCTTGCTGTACTCCTCTTCAACATCCAACAGTAAGAAGTCATCATACTGTGCCACTTCCTTTTTCAATTCCATCATCTTCGTCCTATCATTAGTCCTACCAATGACAAATCTAAAAACTAATCCAGTGTCTTCCTCCAAGCTGCAATTTAGTCCATAAAGTCAAAATCAATAGAGTTTCCTATAGCTATACATGAAGAGCACAAGAAAAAAATCTCGGATTTTAGCTAATTGTACTGCTTGTATGCAGTAGTTGGAACTTAGCAGGTTAAAATGCAAGATAAAATGATGATATAACCATATAAACAGCTGTTAAGAAAAAACACCTAACAACTAAAGCCAATACTCACCAACCAAAAGAGCTAATCTCTTGATGATTGATGACTACTGAAAGAGTCATCTAAACAAACTAATCTCAATCTCTACCATGTTCTACCATAACAAATATTCATGTATAGCCATATAACCGTTCCCTATGTTCCTCAGCTGCATCAGTGATTCGAAACTTTGCTTCTTTACACTGCTACCAAAGAAATATTAGTTTCAACATTTCTGCTTCTTTCAATAATATGCTCCAGATGATAATTTCCTGGAATACCACAATTTGAGCTACATTATAGTTTTTTTTTTTTTGGTAAGCGAGCTACATTATAGTTTTAGACCCTGAAACCTGAAAAACAACTTCAACGGATACATGGTCAATATGAAGTGATCTTCATCAGCCGAAGAATAAGAAGTAATCTCTCTAGCGGATACTACATAGTAATTTCGTTGGGTTCATAGTTAACAAGAAATAAGCTTTCTAGCGTAAACACTATGGATGCCACTCAGCATTCGCAAAAATGAGTGCGTTCTTCCAATGAGCTGCACACTGCAAAATTCAACAGTGGCAATGGACCAAAGCAGCCACTCGCGATTCGCTGCAAATTCTCATACATAACAAACAGCTGGAATTGCATTCTTATTCCCAAGTCATTGACAACAAGAGACTTAAAAAATTAAATGCAATAAATCAGCATCAGCAGATCAATTCCGCACCGTGAGATCAGACAATTCGACGAGCACGAGCACGAGCACGAGCACTCGGTCAGATACAGCAAAAGAAAACGCGGCATACCGTTGCAATTTCTCCCGATCCGACGGCATCCACGTCCGCCGGACAGATCTCCGGCGGCCGACAGATCCAAACCCGGTCTGGATCCCCACAAACCCCTTCACCTTGCGCCTCCTCAGAACCTTCCCGCCATCCCTGACCAACAAACCGCCACCGCCGTCCCTCGCTTCCCCGCTCCACGAGACGCGGAGCAACCGAGGCTCGGCGCCGGAGCACCGGGAGCCCCTGCCCGGCCCGAGGATGGCGATGAACCCGAGGACGAAGCCGGAGAAGCCGACGAGGAGGCAGCAGGAGACGATGAGCATGGTGGAGCGGCGAGGCGAGGGCGGGGAGGGCCGGCCGTGGTGGTGGTGGGGCTTGGGAGACGACGGCATGGCGGCGGCGGCGGCGGCGGCGACGAGGCCGGAGAGATCAAAGGCATGTAGAGAGAGAGAGGGAGAGAGTTCGTTGAGATCGGAGAGAGAGAGAGAGAGAGAGAGAGAGAGAGAGTTTGGTTGGAATTGCTTTGCTCAGGAGAGTGACTTGAGAGCTGAACAAGCTTCGGTCATTGGCGGAGCTGTCGTTTTAACTTCGACGACGGTGATTCCCCCCCGCGCGGACGGGAAAAGGCCGATCATCCTCCGGAATCTCCAAACAATTTATGAGATACGACGTCGTTTTTGTATAGAAAAATACGACAAAAGTGTTGCGTTTTGCGTCATGAATACTTTTCGAATCGAAATTCCTTTTCTTGAATATTCTTAAGAATGTTCTAAGAGCACCGGCCGGCTGGATCTGTGAAAATAATTGAATTAAAAAAAAAAACTCTATGATCTTCTTATTGTTTTTTGCTTACAAGGACTTTCTTAAATGGTCTTATATCGTGGTTAGTGCATCGTATTAAGAGCTCAAGCTTTAGAGAAGTACCGGTATTTAATAAAAGAAGTTTGGAGTTTATATTTTTGGTGAGAGCTAACGAAAATTTTATTTTTTACATAATTGACGAAATGCAAGTGATTTTAGTAACTCCATCAAGAGGACTAGAAAAATCTTTGAATTGATCATATGCGAACAATGTATTCGAGTCTTTTACCAAAAAAAAGATAATGTATTCAAGTGTAATTGTTAACATCGATCTAGTTAAAACTAGTTAAAAATAAAGGCGAACTTGCCAATTGCCATATCCATATCTAGTTAAAAATAGAGGCAACTAAGTTTAGTTGCCACAAAGTTTATAAGTCATTGGCATCTATTTGAAATCATTCAGTATTAGAACATGCATTTAACCAAATGATGTCGTGGCCAGAGAATGTTCCGACATTTGTAGCATGGTCTAATACTGAATAATTCACTAAATTCAAACCATTCCTTTTAATATAATGACGCTTCTAGGGATCACATTAATTAAGATAAATAGACAACATCCGATCTAATTTCACATTGATCTTTATTGTTTTCTCGTATTTTCTTATTAATTAAGGGAAAATACCCATGAAAAGTTCTATTTTGGACTGAATTAACTTAAAAAAGGACATTGCTTATTTCCCCTACATCAAAATCCAGATTGGGTATTGCATCCTGAGGATTGAGCAGTGTTTATTCACTTACAAATCCAAACCCAAAAAACTAGATTACCATATTTACATTTGCTTATAATTTTATCACTTCCCATACAATTCACAAGCTTTCCGGGCTTCTTCCCCACAGGAGAGCTGTGTCTGGTCATACACCAGCATGGTATCGACATTACAATGCCTTCCGCCGGTTTGCTTTTCCTTCTCCCCCGGGGACACAGGGGGGCCATCGCAGGATGGCTTCGAAAATTGGTCCCACGAGCTAGTTTCTTGTCCTATAACTACTAGCAAATCCTCGGTATCCATACGCCTAACTAAGCTAGCACAACAGGTGCTTTCTGATACCTGTATTGACTCGGCGGTTTCTGTCTGGCAAAATTTGGACAGTTCTTCCGCGCCCTTTGGCTCATCCTTGTGATGGTTTTCTTCAGCAGGATGCACACAGTTGACAGCAAGCTCTTCTTTGGAAGAGATTCCTGCTGTTATAGGAAGGTGAGAAGTTTCATCTGCCAATGCAAAATTCTGTGTGGCATCGCAAACTCCTTGTCCTATCTCGTTTGTTAGTTCAGTTCCTTGCAAAAGCCCTCCTTCGTTGGGGCTGACTTCCCTAGCATCAGCTTCTTCGTCGTTTGCATAGCAGGTTTCAGCAGATTGTACTGACTTGGTCGTGAGCTCACATTCTGGAAAAAGACACAGTTGATACATTCATTCCTAAGTCTGATCTCCTAGCAAAGTGCGATAAGATACATTGAACTCTTTTGGCCTGAGATGTTAAAGTAACAAAAAAGCCGGCACATCGACTTGAAGAGGCGCGACAATCACCTGATAGTGCCTCAGCTTTCTGATTTGTGTACAGGCTCTTTTTTAGCAGTACTGTTCCAGGAAAAACCATCAAGTTGATCTTGTTAAGTGCTTCCTTTTCGTCCTTTTCCACATTCTTGAAGCCAAAACCTTCAGTCCATGTCTGCACCAAATCTGGGATGGCAGCTATCACAAGTTTTTCCACTCCAAAAGACACCAGTAGCTGGATAAATCACATAGGAAGAGTGATTACACATTTAACCATTTCAATGATGAACTGTTACGAATTAATAAAACCCAAAAGCTCAAGATGCTTCTACATAATAATCATTTAACCACCATGCCATAGCAAAGTTATCTTTAGTTTATGTTTCCACCATTGCCACTGCATATGGTATGGATGACACCACAGACACACAGACACACAGACACACACACACACACACACCCCACAACACACAGGCATTCCTAAATAAGCAAATGTTTAGAAGTGCCCGGTAGTACAATCAGGTCTTCAGTGGAAAGTATATAAATAAGATAATATTAGGAAGAGACATGTTTTAACAAAGGTGAAGAACAATGAGACTAGTTTATCCATATAGGCTCAGATTGAAGATATATCCTGTGGTTTTAAGGGTGAAATATAAAGGAAGTACATGCTCCGTGCATCATTCTTGAGAGCTCCAATTCTAAATCATCAAAGGGAGGAAAAAACTTGGTTGATAAATAATCTAACGCCCATACATGGAGTACTCTATGGACTTATCTTTAGATGGTTAAGGACAGAGATTCTTGTTCTCATCAGGGCAGTCCCCTAGTACTCCAAAAGAAACAAGTTTGTTTCAATAGTTAGCTCATAGCACAAAACAATCCCATCAGTGTCTCCCAGGTCTAGACTATTGCCACATTTATGGCACTAGCAATCACTTCGGTTGATTAGTCTGAAATGTATGTGTCTAGTCATAAAGCAACATTAGAGCTCACCTTCTCTATAGCAGTCATAAGGCGTCGACACATTCCCTGCCGCCTGTATTTGCTACAAGTTGCAATTAGGGGCATCTCTGCAACTGCTATTCCATGAATCCTGCAAACCAAAAGGCATGATGAGAATATGTACACCTGAAGACCGTTTCTGGACTTCCACCATCTGTGTTAACATAGGTTCCTCAGGCAACCCTACCTTGTTTAGGACACAAATGTAATAGAGATACAAATGTCAAGAGTACTCCCGTAAGTTTAGATGATGCATGTTTCACAGTTCTAAAGAACACAAAAACGAGTGGTGAACAGGGTTACAATCATTATCAGGCAAAATGCCCCACAACATTAAACTCGGTTAGAAATTAGAGATTTTTGCTCAAAAGCGAACCGTATGTAGAACGAATCACCAATGCTTATAGTCAATACTCAGCAACTAAAAATATCATTCCCGAGGCCAATAAACTCTTCAATAATCATATCTGGCAGCATCACAAGATGTTGCAAAGGATTCTTAATCCTCTAGGGTAAACTATTCAGGACATTGCAATGAAGTATTCGAACCTGACACATGCAGCAGATATTAACACATCATCTTTCTCCAGGACCATGGTATAAAAGCCACGAAAGTTCAGCCTTGCAAAATCTGACCTAAATATCACCAAGAAAAGGAATAAGAATTAATTAGAAAGGTATGGAGCAAATACAGAGATACCTCAATGGGGTGGACAATGCCAAACTGAAGTTGCAAAACAAACAGGGGAAGAAGAAAAAAATGATGCATGACAAGAAGTCACACAAAGTAAAGCCAGAAAGTTGAAGACAATAGAGTGTTGCAAGTAAAAGAATAGGAAGAGCAAGACACGCAAACTTACCCCCAATTATATAGAACATGAGGTATCATATCTATTCCCGTTCTTGGATCCAGCATGGAGACAAAACATTCCTCCATTATAGTCAGAGCAACAGCCAGTTTCGAGTTGCATTCTGCCTTAAGAGCAAACCCTTGGGCAGAAGGAACCTTCTGGTCATCGTGGATGCATCTAAGCAGAGTCCAAGTGAACCCATCTTCAATATGGTTGATGAGACCAATACGAGAATGAAGCCCAGAGTAAACCTACCCACATAGTTGACATATGTATCAGTCAAAACAAACAGAAATTGGAAGACAGCATTTCCAAACCCTTTTCAGCAAATTAGGCAACCTCATAAAATCTAATAACACAGCCAAATGGGTAAGTTAGCACATCTCTTTAAGTTCAAACAAAGTCGTGTTTGAAGGATAAGCCATGTTCCAAAGAGGCACTACATTGAAAAGAAAAGGACGAGGGTAAAAAATATGCTGACAAAACATCGCATTCAATACCCAATAGCATAACACCTGGAATGAACAGCGATGCTTAAGATGCAATTCTTCGAGGGTTTAGAGGGTTCATGAAACATAGAGCCAGAAGGCTGTAAAAGTTTGATTTCATTGCTGAACTTGGTTCTGGAAGACGATGGCCAATGAGGCTACAAGTCCTACAAGTTCCCTCAGTCATTATCTACGTTCCATGAGTTCCGCAGACAACTTACTTTTCTCTAATGCAAGGCTCGGATGTATCAGTGCTTGCTTTTCTGGAAGTAATAACAGTTGATCTATCCAAGATTTGGCTAAATCAAACATCAAGCATGGTTTAAGAGCTGCAGTAATTTTTTCCTCAAAATTTTCATATGCTGATCCAACAAAACAAAATGAGCAGTTGCATAGGAGCACACACAGTACATAGAAGACAGGGTCTTGTTACCTCTTGACAGCCTTCACCACAAAACCACCCATCAGTTATCTCCAGGTCTACATTCTTTTCCTTCATGCATGACTCGTGATCTGTTCATACATCATCCTTATCAAATGAAGTGCTTAAATTATACTTAAAAGTTGCCAGTAGAGGCATCATGGATTGAATAAATATACAGTCCACGATAAACTTTTTAATAAAAATGCAAATTAGACATTTATAATTATTGCTGCATGGATCGATAATCAAATGAAAGATTCAAGCATATCTGAGTCTTCACAAAGACAAATGAAGAAAATGCGCAAACCAAACAACACTAACAATGTATATCTTCATCACCTAGAGATTATTTTGTGTGAGCACCAGACTTAATGCAAAAGACAGTACACAGTCATTTGAAAATCATAAAACCATCAACAGAATTATCATTATCTTGACCTAAATACTATTTAATGTAGCAGCCAAGTTCCTAAGGACGGACAAGACTGCATTTAAGTGAATTTTATTGAAAAATTAAAATAAAACCATCCCTGAAGATGATACTATTCTCTTTTAATATGTAAACCAGTCCTGCTAGACAAGCCTTACTCCACGGCTTGGGCTAATATGCTTATTTCATAATCGAACTGAATCTTTAAATCCTCCATCAATGTTCCAGTTGTTTCCAAATAAACAAAGAACAAGACATCTGACAACAATAGTTTGCAATGATTAACTAATCAACAAATTATCAGTGACAAACCCCAGCTTAGAATTCACATGATACTAAAGCTCATTCATCCAGAGTCAAACATTCAACAGCTATTCGACGTTTCTCAAGGAATTGAGGCTTCGGCTCGACATTTGAATCCCAAACCAGTATAGGATTCTACGTATGTATAATATTTTTACAACCAGGCACATCACGAAGACCATAACTAAGAGAGAAGAAATGTGTATTACATTTGTGTTCACACTGCAAACACTTCAGTGCATCATTAGAGCTTGCCTTCTTGTCATCAACTAGGCATCCACATATTCGACATGTGCAGTTGGGACAATACCATTTGCCCTCAGGCAGGTCCTACAATGGTAAAAGAAAATGATGTGACTCGATTGACTTGGTACTTCTCCTCATCCCATAGGAAACAAGATACACAACCTAATGAATATGAAGAGAAATAAACTACAAGCTACATATTTTGAGACATGTTACAAACTTAGATTCAAACTCCTCGCCTTTATAGCCGGAACTTGCATGTAAACCTACTTTAATATGAGGAAAGTTCCTGATCCCAATAGATGTTTGCTTGGCCAAAAAAAGAGGATTTGTTATGAGGTTGTACACTTTTATGTCTTAACCGTAGTTTTAAAGGGCAGTACTTAAGCAAGCGAACCAACAAAGCAAATGTGAAACAGACACATGACATACCTCCTTCAGCAAGCAAGCTTGATGGAAAGTAGAGGGACAGTTGTCACAGCAAATCAATTCACCCCCATCACCACAGATTCCACAAGAATCATCATTTGGATCATTGTTGTCAACTTGTACACTTGGCTTTCCACTTTTCCTCAACTTATATTCAGATGACCAGGCCTCAAGTACACACAAGACAAATGGCTCACCTGATTCCATAAAAAGGTTCATGCACGGACGATTCTTCTTGAACCCCGCATGAATCTTGAATTGAGAAACTGATAGCACCATAGTACAGCACCGGCAAATGATGCCATTCCAAGTGACCCGACCATCCTTCTTCACAGTATTGTCTTTAAGATCACGGTATTGGATAACATCATTATGAGAAATTACTCCAGAATTTATCAACCATGACAAAACAGTTCTAGCACCTAGTAAGGAACTCCCATCCATTGAGAGTTTGCCCCCCTTCCCAAAATTTCTTGGACGCAACTTGCACGCACCCTTCTGCCTCTTCAGCATCCTCCGAGCCTTTATTCTGCGACACTTGGTTTTAGGCATAGATTTGGAAGCACTTCCACTGACTTCTTGGTTTTTCATTATCGCTGAGACAAGCAGCTCATCATCTTCAATATCACACTTTCTTTTCTTTGATCTATTTTTCGAAGTATCACATTCTCGGCTAATCTTCTTATATTTCAGCTTTCTCTTCTCACTCTGGAACCTGGGAAGGCTGAAACATGAGGACTTGCAACTTCCTTTAAATCCTTTTTCTGTTGCCAAAAGATCCTGAATCTCATTAAACTCCAAGTGAGGGCTGTCTGTACCAATACCTGGAGACTCAGCCTTGGTCGGCAAAGTCACACCCATTACATCATCCTGGTCTGATGTTGCTGACTTTATTTCAGATATCTTCTTTGACTTCCTTCTCATTTTCTTTCTCAAACTAACATCTGCCGGAACATCACTACAGTCCACTTCTTTGCCATGCCCAGACTGCTCGACAGCTCCAGAATTCAATAAGATGGCTACACCTGGTTCAACTCTGTGAAGTGAATAAGGTGGATGACATTTAGATTTATCTTCCAAATAAACCAAATTATTCATATCAGACAAAGGTTCGCATGATTTGCAACTGTCTGGAAAACAAGAAGCAAAATACCTGGAACAATGACAAGGGAAGGCTGCCGGATTTATTCTCATCTTAATAGCATCTTGGTCCTTAAATGACTCTCCTTTATCTTCACAGGTCACCAATGATACATCTTCCAAAACCTGCTTATGTCTCTCCATGTCATGCTCGGAACCCCCTTCATTGCAGCTCAAGCAATTAGACTTGCCATCCACACCCAGATGGGACACTGTTCTAAATCCTTGAAGCGGAACACTTACACTTTCCGAATAAGCAGGACAATAATACAGGGTATGGCCAGATGAAGTGCCACCATCAGGACCAGGAGGTGGTAATGGTAGGGGATCCAGGTTGCAGATTTTGTCCCCCTGAGAGTAATTTGCAGTCACATCAGCAGTTTGGATAAAAGGAGTGATGCCACTATCACCCGTACGGAAAGACATCCCAGTCAAAAAAGTCCCATGACTCCCATCAGTTCTTTGTATGCCATATCCTGAGGAACGGCCAGTGCAAGATAGCTTTGCAGAAGCAAAGCAGTTCCCATCAACATCCGCCAACTCGCTTCCACAGGCCTGAGATGAATCGCCAAGGAAGCCTGAAATTTGGCTTGCAGTGAAGAAGTCTCCGCAGATATCATTTTTCTTCACAGCCAAAGCAGCATTTCTTTTCCTGTTCATGTCGGTGCGCAAACTTGGTCTTACTTTTACTACTTCACCTTTTCTTAGTATACCAATTTTCTTATCAATGAACACTACTGCCACAAAGGGATCTAAGAGATTCCAGCGATGAGCCAGTGAGTTAGACAATTCTGACTGATTTAGTTCTTTCTCAATACTCAACAACAACTTTGTCAAATCTGACAGGAATAAACTGAAATCATTCCATTCTTTACTTTCATCTTCCCGCACCAAAGCACATCCATTGGCCAGTAACATTTGTCCACATGATATCCATGCTTTAGAGAATTCACGGAATGACCTCCCTGCAGGTGATCGAAATTTGTACTCTGTATAACGCCTACTAGGTCTTTGATGCATGGTGATAAGCCATCCCGCTGCCATAAGTAAGTGAAAAGCATGGAGATGGAGAAGACGGCGAGGTTCCTTGGCAATGGTAGAACTATCGGATACACCAAGTGGAGGAAAATCATAAGCAATTGGCCTTTCGTCAGCAAGCAGGGGACTAGACTTGTCAGCGGCATTAGCAGATGGGCTTGCTGCAACTATTCTGTTTGCAATGCTCTCCTGTGAAGCCGGTGAAGCAATAGCTTTCTTCACAGCAAATTCCATACTACCATTACAATATGAACCTGTAGCTCGACAGTTTGAAGTACTAGTATTTCCCACACAAGCTTCTCTGTCCACTTGCATGAGCTCTTTTAGCACATAGGAATTGTATGCAACCCCCTTACTGGAAGATTCTGCCACGATGAATTTCTCTTGATCAGACATGCCAGAAATATTCTTGTTAGAGCAGCATGATGAACTGAAACCTCTCTTCAAGTCAGGCACAGGACCAGCAAGCTGATCTGCTGGAAATTCAATCCCCTTTACACAAGATACTTGGTCATTCTTATCTGTGAAACTGGAAATCTTTCCGTGATCTTCTTCTACAACAAAAGATTTCTCGCAGGAAGTAATTTTAGAAGCAGAGAGACTGGTCAGAGCAGAACTTTCACCATTAGAACAGACTGAGAGATCCATGTTTTTACAAGATTCAGACTCAAAGTCAATAGGTCCAACAGATGGTGACATTTTCTTTCTCTCACCGGTGTAATTTCCAAAAAGCACCTCTCTAAAAATACTAAGCTCATCATTTGAACCCTCGAAACCATCATCACAGGGGTCCTCCATGTTGTTAGTCAGCACAAAGCCCGCAACATGGAAAAATTACAATTTGTCCCCAGCCTCTTCAGTCCCTTGCTTTATTAAGGATCATCATTATTTTGAAGAGGCAGAATGCAACGCCGAAGTTAAAGTTTCACCTGGAACGCCTCTCTCGGAACTTTCATAAAGCAACAGTGCTTTGGTAAAAGTTGTCTTCCATACAGTACAACCATAAGTCTAGATCAGCAGGAATCGCTAAAGAATCTGTCATATAAAACAAGAAGAATCTAAAAGATAAGATGCAGAGATAATACAACAATGTGGGAGTAAAAACACGAGTAACTCAGCAACAAATTGTTTCTGTTGTCTTCAATAATCAATCCAACTTGAGCACTCACAAATTTCATAGCATCATACTAACCAATCACCAATAGTCTGCATACAATTAAAGCATAGGATATGAATCGGGAATGCTGAAACAGAACTTTCGTTTTGGTCCATGGAAACCATTAATAATTCTAATTGTGATGTTATTTAAATCTGAAATTACAGTCATGAATTCATCATTTAACACGGTTCCATAGGCATGCATCTGGCATAGTTTAGATATATGGTCCTGAACTCAACCAGTCTAATCTTGTCCCAACTAAATTGGCAAAAGGATAATACCCTCAGAACATGTTTCCACTTACCTAGTTGATCCAAGTCCCAGATAAAATTGGTTAAGAAAGGGAATGTAAAGGTAAGTATTCAAATTTAGAACAGAGAAAAACTTAGGAGCCGGTGGTCTCCGCATGCCGGAAGTACCTATAGAATTGAGCTAATATCTACAAAAATGTTCGCAGAAGGTTTCCTAACTAATAGAATGTTGTTCTTCCAAGGTGTTTTTTATTTCAATAACAACTAAGTCACCTACTCTTTGTGATGATTTATCAAGCAAACGAGAAACTGGAGTCTGAGCTAGAAAGAACATCCGCAGCAAATGGAAAATAAAGCACAGACCTGCTGCTTTGAATTGTTACTTCTGAATGAAGATGCTGCTGGACTACTTAGAATATGGGTAAATTACTCCGTACAATTAAATCAGTTTGCAAATCAAGGAAGAAGACAAATCAACAGGGATCTCATACAGCCATATATGCAATATCTATGCTTTCCATTTGAACCATTCCCATTCATAGAGAGATATTGACTCCACCGCTTAGCGTAATCTAACTTCCCATTATTGCCTTGGAAACCTAAGAGTGGTATTGTAGTTTTTATAGGGTCCCACTGGACCAATCATTCCCGATGTAGTGTAACTTCCTTTTAAGGATTTATCCATTATCAAATCAAGTCAGTTTGGCTAAGAAACCACTCGGAAAACAGGTTCTGTGAGGTGGTGATTGATAGAAACCACATAGCTTTATAATACATGCACCACCTCAGCCAAAAAATGAGGTTTACGCATATAAATGTTGCAATTTTAACATATTTACCTAGACTTTTCTTTCTTTTAGACAAGTTAAAAACACGCAATCACATAGATGATCTCACCACATTGGAATAACAAGTTCAAATCTATTATAATGATGGAACTGTTTTGGTTATTAAAGTAAGTTAAACTCGCTAGATTTACTTCATAGTGCCAATTGTGTCTTTCTTATGCATGATAGATAACCAAAGAGAATTTGTTTACTTGGAGTTCCATGTTAGGTGTTCCAGAGGAAAAGGGTGGAAAATGGAAGGATCATGGTTTTAAATATTAAATTGCTTGGCCAGAAGAATTATCTGCAAAAGCGACATGAGAATAAATAACGGGTCTCTATCACATCACCATGCCATGTCATCAAATAACATGGAGAACAGTTCTCCTATAATTGAATGCTAACTTTGATCCAAAATCCGCATCTGATTACTAAGCAATTTAATCAACCAATAGAGACCATAATCTCAGCGAGTTCATTTACATCCAAACAAGCAAAGTGCAAATGCATATAGAGAAAGAAACGCCTCTTATGCAGCCCTTGCAATTTCATATGGAACACGGGACACGTGTTTATTGAAAAACAGAAGCTAACAGTCAAGTCTCAAAGAAAATAGATATAGCCGTAAAGTGGATATGTTAGGGTCAGCTCCGGCAAAATTACTAGACTGCGAATGTTTCTCCACATCTCCATGACCATTCACAGCTCAATACTTAGTAGTGAGCGCATTATATGGGATTTCATGCAGGAGATGACGGTGAGTGCACCTTAATTGGCATAACTAACGAAAAAAAAGGAGATGGACTATCCTTCCTAAACCAACGGAAACCTGCAGAGACCGGTAGCAAATACAGAGGGAAAATGAGGTGGACCAGGCCCTCTACGGTCTGCTAAAAGGTCCAAGATTTAGGATCGATCAATCAAATTGAGGGTCTCCGGTCCTCATTCAGGCACGTGCCCAAACATGCAATGATGCTCATAGATAACAGCCGAGGCTACACATTCGTGTGATGATTCACCTAAAGCTGGAATCTTTGGACATAAACTCTCATCTATTGCTCTGCAGCTGAGTTTTCTGGGGTCTGCATGATGTCTTATAGTCATGAGAGAGAGTGAGAGAGACAGTCTGTACGTCACCGCCTCTCGTTCATAATTAGACAAGCCACCATTATCGTCAATCTCAGCATTCCGTCCTGCCGAATTGCTCAGGTCGCAAAGGCTCGGCAACGAATTATGGAAGGGAGGGAGAGAAAGAGAGAGGCGACAATTACGATCATCATCGCAAAGAAAAGATCAAGAACATCAAAGAGTCACTGAGAGCAAGAAGCCACACGAGCAATACGCAAGCACCCGTCGCCACCGAATCAAAGCCCATTTCGAGAAAAAAAAATCAAGCCATCTCCAGAACGACGACACTCCCAAAAAAGCCAAATCCTCGCTCGAATCCACCCCCGAAAAACCACACGAAGTCAGCGTCTCCGCCGCGGAAATGACGGGCGCCGGAGCTCGAAACCGGCGGCGAAAACCGCATTACCGCGGTCGAGAGGACCGAGGACCCAGATTAGACGGAGCAGGCAGGAGCTCACCTGGGCAATGCAGCTCCCGATCCGCATGCAGGACCGGCGGAGGCGGAATCTCGGGCTAGGGTTTCGGGGCGGAGGAGGCGGAGGGAGGGCGAATTTTCACGGAGACGATCGGGAGGAGGAGCCGCCGAACGAAGGAGGGGCAAAAAGGATGAAAGACGGAGTGGGTTTTGGCGTGCGCTCTCGGCCTCATTACTCCCCCGTCATCGCAACGTACGCGAACCGAGAGGAGGAGCAGCAAGCAGCAAGCAGCAGCACTACTTTGGGAAACCCGAATCCAGCGCTCACGAGCAACAGATGGCATTTACCATTTTCTCTCTCTCCCCCATCTTTCCCTCTCTGTACACTCCACTCCCCCTTCTACGCTCGCTCGGTTCATGCGTGTGCTGATTGTACTATCCTATCCCACTATCTCTCTCTCTCTCTCTCTCTCTATCTTTCTGCTTGTCTCTTTGCGGTTCACTTTCCCTTCTTTCTTTTCATTTTTCTTTACCATTTTTTGATAAAATTGCTCGCGTCACGCAGGACACCGCGCTCGAAACCGGGAGGCGCAAAGCGGGAGGGGTTGCCTTGCCTCCTCTCCGAATTTAATTAAAAACAGAAAGATTTTTGTACTTTTTCGGTGGGGGGTGGGTGGGTGGGGAGGGAAGGCGATAAGGTGTGACGCGGGGTTCGCGTTTTCCGTGGAGGTCGGTTTCGGTTCGCGACGCGGGACGGTCGTTTGCGGTCGCGAGCTCCAGCGTTTGAACGGAAACGGAAGACGATGTTTGGCGTTGAAAATTCCGCCTTTTTCGTTTGCTTTCCGCGATTTCTCTGCATGGGATCGCGACCGAATGGGTCGGGCTCCGTTGCGTCCGAGGCTTGAAGATTGGGTTTTTTTTTCCGCCTGCCGATCTAAAGCGTTGGACTTTTCGCTGTCTCGTCGCTGTTGTTACATGCATTTTTCGCCGCGCCGGGGATTTTGGGATTTGGGTTTTGCTTTGTGTTAGGTTTGGGTTAGGTTAGTTATGCATGTGTGATCTTTTTGCTTGACGTTGATGGGAGGTACTTGTTCGAAAATGGAAAGCATTGGATCCAGATTCATCAACCGCTTTGTTACTCGACTTAGAAAGACTGTCGTTACGTGAGAATCTATATAACTAGTGCCCTTATTTCTTGGAGATTTGACAGCGGTCTATTTGATGAAAATGCGTTTTTAGCAGCTAATTGATGATGTCCCGAAAAGAAAACTTTTGTCGTGAGACGTAATTATGGTAAACTCAATCTTTGACCTCTTTAAGAATCCGACCGCAGTTGCTAAGTGCATGCCATCGCTCTTTTAATCATGACCATTGTCATGCATTTTAATACATAGCAGAATGCTGGAACGTTGGAATTGATAATTTATAAATTGAAAATAATTTCCTACCTTTAAAATTTCCTGAATATATAGGATAAACCTTGCAATTGCTTTTTTTCGACTTAGATAGATTACCATTAGTAAATCAAGTCTTTAAAGTCCTCCCTCTCTTCTTCAATCTCCAACAAACATGGGGAGGGTTTGAGCTAGTCTCACCCTCTCCTCCATCTCATGTTGATTTTGTTTGCATTTTTTTTTTTCTCATTTTGTCTTTTATTCTAGTTTGGACGTAGAAGCTCTCTTCTCTCTTCTCCTAGTTTAGTTTTATATTTAAGAGTTTGAACTCGCTCAATTTAGTTTTAGATTTGGGAGCTATTCTCTTACAATCTAGGTTAGGGAGCTTAATAATGCTCTCGGAATTCGATGCTCTATACTTTGTTTGTTTACAAGTCCTCTACCTGCGGCTTCAATTATAATCACATAAATTGTGATGTATTATTGAACCACGACAATTTGCTCTTCCAAATGTTAGATATGTGCTTGTTCAACATGTTTTATTATCTCCATATGGCCATGGTGTAAAGGAAGCCAAATCTAGATGTGCATCATCAATTGGCAACGCCATAGACGATGGAGCATAAAACTTCGACAAAAAAACGGGATTTAGCGTTTGGCCACCAATTATTTTACTTGACAAATTTATTCTTGCAGAACAAGTGCATGCTTAACCTTGCTATTGCTATGTTAATCCTCCTTATTTTTCTAGATTTGGCTTTGCTCTGCAATGATTTTACACTTTGCTCTACTTCGATTCACTTTGTTATGAAATATGTATAGTTCTTATGTATATTTTTTTAGTAATGACTATGATTTTTCTGTCAATAAACAAAATTATATTGACTAATACGACCAAAAAAAAAAAAAAACTTAAGCTGACTAATCATTTATATCTAATATAGCTTCCAACTGTTGTAACACGTGTTAATGGTGTCTCTACTTTCACGTGCCATTCTGTTTGTCTTGATTTTAATAGGAAAGAAGGGCGGAATTGAGCCGGTGACCCCGTGGGCGGTAGCATAAGAGTTTTATGTATACAATAAAATATTCGATTTGGAATATAACCATTACTTATTTAAGTGAGCTTGTTATTGCCACCTCACCAGAGTGTCGGTGGGCTACCGTTAAGGTAATCCTTTGCCTTAACATAGTCTAACCCATGCCGCAAATGAAACGGGGCTTCTTAAGGTTGAGGAGCAACTCAGATTTTTCGAACTCAAACTAACCATGTCAATGAATTTTTTTTTTGTCTCGCTACTCAACATAATATTATCAAAAAAGAAAAAAGAAAAAGGCAAGCAAGATTTTATGGGACTATTACTAATTGTTGTTAAATGTTTAAGTTGTTAGATGAATGCATGATTTATTATTTGAATTATTTTAATAGTCCCCACTCTAAAGTGTTGGACTTTTCGCTATCTTGTTGCTATCATTATTACATGCATTTTTTTGCCACACTTGGATTTGGGTTTGCTTGGTTATGCAAGTGCGATCTTTCACTTGACATTGAAGGTAGGCATTTGTTTGGAATTGGAAAGTATGCGTTGGCATCCTTCGGGATCCAACTAATTACCCGCTCTGTTACTCGACTTAGAAAAGATTGCCACTATGCGAGAATCTATGTAACCGGTGCCCTTTCTTTCTTTGACATTTGATAGCCGTATATTTGATGAGAATGCGTTTTTAGCAACTAATTGATGATGTCCGAAAAAGAAAATTTTTGTCGTGAGGCTTGGATGCAGTATACTTAATCTCTGACCTATTTAAGAATTCAACCACAACCGTTAGGCACACATGTGCCATTGTTCTTGTGGTTGTGAACATTTACATAGCGAAATGTTGGAATGTTGGAATGTTGGAAATTGAAAATAATTTTCATAACTCCATAGTTTCTCAAGATATATAGATTAAACCTTACAATGTCTTACTTTTTATTTAAATTGACTGCTTCAAAAAAAAAAAAAAACCTTAGGTTGACTGCCATTAGTAAATCAAATCATTAAAGTCCTCCCTCTCTTCTTCAACTTTCAGCATGGCTCCATCCCTTGTTAATTTTCTCTTCTCCCACAATTTAAATTTGTGAGCCGTTTTCTTCTAATCTAGTTTTATATTAAGAGTTTGAACTCTCCCGATCTTGTTTTAGATCTATGAGCTATTTTCTCCCAACCTAAGTTGTGGAGTTTAGTAACATACTTTCTAGAATTCAATACTCTATCCTCTATCCACGTATTTCAATTTCAATGGTGATCATAGGAGCTCTAATGTATCATTGAACCACAGAAATTTGTTCTTTCATATGTTAGTTTTGCATTTGCTCAACCTGATTGTCTACATACAATCATCGTGTAGAGGAAGGTAAATCTGGGCATATAGCACCAATTGTCAACGCCTTAAATACCAAAGAAAAAAATTATGAAGTGTGCTCATCACTAACGAAGATATAAAATCTAGTAATAAACCACCAAATTACTTTGCTCGATGGATTTGTTCTTGTAGAACAATTGTGTACTTAACCTTGCTAGTGTCTTGTTAATCCTCTTTATTTTTTGGATTTGCTACAAAATAAATGTAGTTTTTTTGTATCTTTTTCAGTAACTACGACAATTTTTTCGATTAAAAAAAACTTCGATTGACTAATATAGACAAAAAAGAAAAACTTAGGTTAACTAACCATTTTCATCTAATTTAGCTTCCCTTTTTCATAACACGTATTAATGGTCACATGGAATTCTATTTAGGAAGAGAGGGTGGGAATGAGCCACCGATATCAACTACCCTGGAGAGTAGTATACAGGTATTCGGTTTGAGTTATAACAATTACTTGTTTGAATGAGCCCGCTGCCGCCTCCTCACTAAAGTGCTAGTGGGCTAGAATCAATGAATGTAAGTGCAAATACTATTACACTTGGACTACTCATTTAACCACTGCGTGACGGGAGTCGGGATGTCTCTTGGGCTTACAACACACAGACAAGACGCCACGCATGCCCGGCCCGTGTATCCCCTCAATTGCATCAGGCCCACGGTCCACCAAGCCCAGCCCACCCCAGACCGGCCCATTATATCACGTACTGACCACCGGACAAATGTCCACTCCCGAGAGAAACTCCAGCGTCCGCCATTATCTCCCTCTACGCTCGCTCCAGCTCACGAAGAAAACCATGCGAGACGCCTCTAGAGAAATCGGCATATAAAAAGCACGCCCTGCGATTCGACCCAATGGCGTCGCGTCACGTCGTCGCTCCGCACCGTCTTCTCTTCGCCTTTAAACCCCGGCTCTCGCCTCCCACTTTCCCTACCAGAATCGCTCCTCCTCTGAAGAAGAAAACGACCATCACTCGCCTCTCCTTCTCCGTCTCCGCTTCGTCGATGGCGTCTTCTCCCAAGAAGGTAATGCGTCGGCCTCTTCTTCTTCTCCTTCGATTGCTTCATTGGACGCGTGCGTACTTACGGAGTGCGTTCTGTCCGCGTGTTTTTTTTTTTTTTGCTAGGTTTTGGTCCCGGTGGCCAACGGGACGGAGCCGCTCGAGGCGGTGGTGACGATCGACGTGCTGCGGAGGGCCGGGGCCGAGGTCACCGTGGCCTCGGCGGAGGAGCAGCTCCGCGTCGACGCGTGCCACGGCTTGAAGATCGTCGCCGACGCTCTGATCTCCGACTGCGCCGACGCGGCCTTCGATCTGGTCTCGCTGCCTGTACGTATGCACTGTGCTCTCTCCTGCTTCTCTGCGTTAGTGTACGTGGCGATCGCTGCCTGGAGGCGCCGTTCGCTTACCGGTACTAGCGGATTAGTGACTCTGTTTGGTGGCTGACTGAGTGCGAAGCCACTGTGAACTTCTGTTGCTTTAATTACTTTCAGTGAAATTTGGAGGCTGTACGTATTTAACCAGAGTAGGAATTCCTTTGATAGATGATGATAGCTAGCTGAAGCTTGCATAGGACTATTGATTCGTTGTCTATGTGAGATTGATTGTTCTTACTGTGCACTACTTGCTCATTGATAAGCACTTATGTGTGTGCGGTTTGTCTGCTGTGGATATTGCAGCGTGTACCAAAGTAATGATCAGTTGGTGTTAATATATTTGGTTCACATTCTATTCTTCAGGGAGGAATGCCTGGTGCTTCTAGCCTCAGAGACTGTAAGGTTTTGGAAGACCTGGTGAAGAAACAAGCTGCAGATGGTCGGCTGTATGCTGCTATCTGCGCATCGCCTGCAGTGGCGCTAGGATCATGGGGCTTGCTGAAGGGATTGAAAGTAGGCCCTCACTTTTCATATGTCGTTAATCACGATAATTATGATGATGACAAACAGATTTAAAATGTGAGGATGCTGGTTTTGACAGGCAACTTGTTATCCATCTTTCATGGAGCAGTTATCATCTTTTGCTACAGCTGTCGAATCCAGGGTGCAGGTAGATGGCAAAACGGTTACCAGTCGCGGGCCTGGTACCACTATGGAGTATGCTGTTACCTTAGTTGAGCAATTGTTTGGAAAAGAGAAGGCAGAAGAAGTTGGTGGGCCACTGGTATGTGTCTCCTCTGTGAACTTGTTTTGCTAATGTGGTCTTGTTGGAACCTTTACTCTATTGTGCTCTCCT